>OW388289.1:10170786-10797119 GCA_936450465.1 Gibbula magus
TGCTGATGGCGTGACCCCACTTTATTAACGACGAGCCCACAACTAGCTTCTAATCGCATGCAATGACACTCATTTCGACTGAAAGTGAGGAGAATGTGTTTAGTAGAAACTTTCAGTGAGGGAACAAAGGACTTGTATCCTTCTCGTGTATTTATATAGCGTGGAATGCTGGGAGTCACTTGTCAGTGCGTTTCACTGAGGCTACGGAACGCTGACTTCCTTGTGTACTTTCAAAGGAAGCGAAGGCCTACATATGTCATTATGCTATCTATGTGAAATTGACATTCTTAAAAAGCTCCACTTGGTCTGCTGACACCCATATCGACAATCTTGTAAGCCTGGATGAGGTCCGGATAGCTGTTTCAGGAGCGTGAGGTGGATAAAGAACTTCTTTACTTGGTGGGATATATCGATCGCCATGAAATGAGACTAAATCGATAGGCTATCGATTTGTGATTTACACTCCAGGAACAACAACATGAACGGTGTGTGTAAAACGGAGGAGGACTGGATTTACTTGAACCACTGCATAGAGGATAAAGACGTGGGAGCTGTCAAACAGTGGTTCGAATCCGGGAGCCAAGACGAGAAGATCAAGGTGCAGCTATTTACAAGTGTTCGGAACCCAATCTCACTGGCTGCAGTAGCTGGCGACGAGTCCATATTTAATCTGCTTGTTGAGCATGGGTTCGACCCGCAAAGCCCGGATTTACTGGACGCCGAGTGGCAGAGAAAGCCGATACACCTTGCCGTGGCGACAGGTCAGAGTGACCTGGTGAAGTCCATGTTGACAAAACATGGCATCAGTGTTGAGACTCTGGACGAAACGAAGAGGACCCCGCTCCACTGGGCGGCGGCTTGTGGTCAAGAGGAGGTCACCGGGATGCTGCTGAGTTACGGGGCGAGTGTTAACGCCAGGCAGCTGGACAACTCAACACCGCTACATTATGCAGCGGAGGGAGGGAACGGGGGCGTGTGCAAAATACTTATGTCGCACAGTGCGGATGTTAATCTCAAAGACAGCAGAGGGTTATCTCCCTTACATTACGCCGTCAGGTCGCAACCAAGCTCGGCGCACGTGCCATCTGGCGCGGTTGCTCACCATGAAAGTTTGTGTTGATGTGACTGATGCATGGATTTTAAAGATCCATTAGATCAAGACCTATTTCATTGAGAGACCGTCAGTGTTTTGAAAATAGTTAATGTTAACGACTGTGTTCCAGATAACTTCCGTTTTGCTGGAACCATTGTAAACATTCGCAGATCTATACCTACTGGTGTTTTTGTATGTAGGCCATTTCCTCTTCGTACATGATCGGCGGTAAGTTATATCAGATAACAATGTGTATAATTTGACATACAGCCACGAATGCAATCGAGTCGGTGTTTTGGAAAACGAATCCAACATGGCGGGTGTCGATCCTTCAGACTAGTGGTATTATATTATAAACATTATTTATAGTAATACATTGGGTATCCTCAATTTCCTGTGAATTAAACCTGGGCTGGGAATGTAGCGGTTTGGGCTGGAGAAAATTCAGATGATTTATTATCTTGAAATATCACCCAGTCATTCTCAACGAAAGTGGACAATTAAAACATAATAATGAAGAAAAATAACATCACGTCAGTCCAAGAAAAGTTTTTATTTTCCAAAACTACAACATTTGTATGAACAGTTTCTACCTTTTCAGCACTCCGCGAACAGTATTTTATTTTCAGGACTATTTTGAAGTAAGGTACCCATTAACAATCAAGTAATTTACGTTCATAGATAGTCAGAAGTATGAACATGAAACGATAGAAAATGCACTATTTTATTCTTGTTTTGATTCAAACATAGAATAAGAAAACATTTAATTCATCTGAAAAACATAAATAATGTACTCTGGGTGACTCATATTTCACTCCGTTGGCGTCACATGACACCTATACAATAATAATAACTGACTGGATCACATATCCTACATTTACATAGTATGAGAGATTAACTTCAGATACTTGAAAATAAAACATTCCCTTTAACTAAAAGCATATTGAATCATACAACAATAAAGTGTATATCTTCTTTTCTTTACCTGATAAATGTCTTTACCATTTGACAGCTCAAAAGTGTGACGTATATTACACAATTATTCAAAACTTTTCCACTTAAATCAACCTTACGTTAGAACAACGTAAGTCGGTTATCATGTGAGTATATTAATTTCTCCTAAGTCTGATAGGTTGATCATTAAATAACCATGGAGTTATCACCTGAGAAATGAAGATTTAAAACATGGCCTCCAAAAAACATCAGAGTGTATCGTAAATTACAAACAACTTATGTTTTTATTGAATACTTGGTGAAAAATTACAATAAAAATGGCAGATTATGGAACTGTAACAAGCAGAAGATGGAACAAAACTCTGCCAGTGATGTACTGGATACACCATTTTCATCAGAGGTTCCAGCAACCATGTTATCACCTCCATCAAATTCTGGCTGATCAACTTTGCTCATTTTAGCAAGAACTGTCTTCACTTTACTTCTGTATTTCTTTACATTTCTTTTATTTCTTGCTCTTCTTTCTTTTTTTGCTGTACTTGTAAATGAACTTGTCGGAACAAAGTATTTATTGACACGTTCTGTTTCTTTTCTGTTCTACTCATCACCCAGCTCTGCCTTTTTTCTCTCCCCGTACTCTCTTTGCCTCTCTGCCTGAGATTTGGACATATTAACTGCAATTAAACATCATAACCTTTTAGTTAAACTCCATATGTGTTTTCACTATAGTCTAGTGCAAAAGTTAGACTTAGTATGTCGTTTTTAATAGTTCAGGGAACATAATTTATATGGTAATTTACGTTGTAATTTACGTTGTTACTTACATTCTTGTTAAACCCAAAGACTAAATGTTGATTAAACTTCAAAAACTACAAAATCAACAAACAAATATGTGCACGAGATCTGTAGTCCATGGAGAAATGACATATTGTCTTTATACATGGTCAACAAGTCGTGCAACATTGAAATATCTGCAAGCAACAATTATACAAGGACGTATTATCAAAATTATTGATTAAATTTGTTATTCAAACTTGTTTAGAGTAAGGTTAAATACATTCTGTTAAGTTTACAAAACGTACACTTCAATTTCATAAACAGAAACATAGTTTTATTGTCTTAAATGATGTTTCTGTAAGCAACAGTTTTGTGAAATTTACGTTACAGCTTCAGTAATTTACGTTAGGGTGTAAACATGGCATGACCGACAAAAATATTCATATTACAAGCAATGTCTCAATACAAACAGTTTTTTAAAGTCATAAAATATCAGAAACTATCAAAAACACATCTTGATACATATTAGAAGTGGTAGTCTTAGATCTCATTCATGCATACCTTTCACCAATGATTTTCGATACGATGGTTCCAATTCATTGATGACCAAAGCCGCCTGGTCCCGTGGAGATATCCAAGTGGGTGTTGACACGTGGTTTTTGTCATATTTGGGGTTTCCTACTTAAAGGGCATGGACGAATCTAACTATTTATTGAACGTAAATTACTAAACGTAAATTTCATTTGATTTTTTAAGTGTTCATCCGGGTTCTAAGAATGCGTTTTATCATTTATGATGGTTCAAACTATAGAAGGCAATGCTTGGTTCTAGAAACTAATGGCCCCATAATAATTCGCTGCAACGCTACAATGTCACCATCGTCACGTATGATTACATTCTTAAAAAATCGGTCTCTAAATTTAAATTTACTTGTCTGTATTCAACTTTCATGTATCTTTTGTTAAGGAAAACATATTGCTGTCTTGTCTATGCCATTTTATGACCTTAATAACACATTTTCACGTATTATATCAGTTCTCTGTTTTAAAGTACGGGTTATAGTATATAGCATACCGTAAATTACACCAGTGGTGCCGACAATTTTCAAATCTTCATAAAAAAACATTGTTTGGTTTTCACAAGCGTTGTTGATGTCTTATTTCATAAACAGTCCTGACTACTTTCAAAACTAAACAAATTTCGACTTGTAGTAGCAATGGTCATCTTTGTAGCAGCTGTTATTGTCCCGTCTGACACTCATCGACACCATAAAAACCGTACCCCCTATCGATGTATGTCCATCCAGGATAAATATTTGTTTATTCGGATGGTTTGCTTTCTTGTAAATATGTTGACTATATGTTTCGTGTTATTATAGACGCATTTAAAGGTGAAAAAAGGCTTTTGGTTTCTTGAAACGAGCCCTGCAAAGTTGCCGACAGCAATTGTCCTCTTTCGTTGAGAATGACTGACCAGGCTCATACTCACAACAAATTACTAATCAAGTCATTTCTTCTACGTAACTTCTGTTACAAGTAAGCCACATTCCTCGCCTGTAGTAAAAACCCCTGGCGGTGAAAATGTACAACGCGGATATCGTCCTCATTTCCTAAAATCATAAATCGTCTCACATCTCCGACTGAGCCCCGCACAGGTGAAGGAACTCCGGTCTTCTCTACGGTACGAGAAGAGACTGAATGCTCAAGTTGAAACATCGTCGATGATTACACAACTAATTGTGATTGTCACCAATCAGGATTCTATATTTCTAAGCAAAACGACTCACTTGTAACATGTGTTACATAGGAAGAAATGACTTGAGTTACCTCAATAATGTTTAAGTTTAGATACATTTAAACCTAAAAGAGTGCCATATTCTCGGATATAGTTCCGTTATTTTGTAAAAACTCTATTGTTATTTGTTTGGTCGGGTTTTATTTTTGTTGATTTCAACTATGTAATATAATTCCAACATATTCATCGGATTTCAGTGCTCTTTGATATATATATATATATACAGAGAGAGAGAGATATGTCTGAATTGAACCTGAATATGAACATGTTATAAAAAACATATGTCCAAATATTTCCTCTTTGAATTTCTTTTATTAATTTCAGTAATTTGTTTAACATATTTATATTAATCTAAGGTATAAAACTTTGCTTTTTCACCCGAAATACGAACATATTGGCCTAATCGTTAAAGATCAATATTTTCTGTATGGAGGGTATAGAAAACACGACATTTGGAGAAACTTTTTACAATACGACAATAACAACGCATATCTATCTTTAACTGAAATTGTGCTTTCGTATTAGCGTTCATACGAGCATACCCTGAATGTTTTAAGCGCTGTGAATACTTGCTGTAAGAGCCCAAATGATATAATAATCATAAAGATATTTTTTCCAAATAAATATAAAAAAATACTTGCAATGGTGTGAGTTTGTTGTTGTTTTTGTTTGTTGTTTCTGTTAAACAAAATTAACATAATATTATAACACTATTTATAATGGTATTGGTTTCAACATTTCATCTCATTCTAGTTAAGTGTCCATGGTCTTTTTGATAAAACGAAGATTTGTGATAATATTTAACATCATTGAAACGAAGTTTATCTTAATAATATTGATGACAATTGATTCATTAGATTGTACAAATGAGCATAACGCTTCACATACTCTTCCACGTACTATAAACTGTAGACCTAAGAAGCCATACCAACTATTCATTCACTGTAGGTAGGAAATGGGTCTGCTTGACGAATAAAGAACCGAACGCATACCGTCTACCTGCATCACGTCACCGTGTCTGTCACCGTGTCTGTCACCGTGTCCGTCACCGTGTCCGTCACCGTGTCTGTCACTGTGTCCGTCACTGTGTCCGTCACCGTGTCCGTCACCGTGTCCGTCACCGTGTCTGTCACCGTGTCCGTCACCGTGTCCGTCACCGTGTCTGTCAGACACGGTCACCGTGTCTGTCACCGTGTCTGTCATAGTGTCTGTCACCGTGTCCGTCACCGTGTCTGTCACCATGTCTGTCACCGTGTCCGTCACCGTGTCCGTCACCGTGTCCGTCACCGTGTCTGTCACCGTGTCTGTCATCGTGTCCGTCACCGTGTTCGTCACCGTGTCCGTCACCGTGTCTGTCACCGTGTCCGTCACCGTGTCCGTCACCGTGTCTGTCACCGTGTCTGTCACCGTGTCCGTCACCGTGTCTGTCACCGTGTCCGTCACCGTGTCCGTCACCGTGTCTGTCACCGTGTCCGTCACCGTGTCCGTCACCGTGTCCGTGTCCGTCATCGTGTCTGTCACCGTGTCTGTCACCGTGTCCGTCACCGTGTCTGTCACCGTGTCTGTCACCGTGTCCGTCACCGTGTCCGTCACCGTGTCTGTCACCGTGTCCGTCACCGTGTCCGTCACCGTGTCCGTGTCCGTCACCGTGTCCGTCACCGTGTCCGTCACCGTGTCCCTCACCGTGTCCGTCACCGTGTCCGTCACCGTGTCTGTCACCGTGTCCGTCACCGTGTCCGTCACCGTGTCTGGCACTGAACTCAACGAGATGTTGTCATGTGAGTCATTCATAGAAGTGAGATTGAATTGAACAAATCCTTCACGAACGTTCAGAGTGCCAAGAATCAATGCTGGAAGAAAGCTCGCATGCGTTAGTCTGTTGGATCTGACTGGGTGTAACTACCACAGGTGCCCTCGCAGCAATACATCCAGCATGTTTGTATGTATAGAAGGTTATATAGATTTAGATACAGATTATTCAGTATTAACGGACTAACGGAGGAATGATACTATATTGAATTGCTTAATGACATAGACCATTCTTGGAAATGAATATTTGTAAGGCTTTGTTTAACCTTTTTCTCTCATTGTTACCATAGTGGAACCTGTGCTTTAAACCCTGGTAAATTATTTTGACAGTCTTGACGTTGACATAATTACTCACAACTTTGAGGCATATCGAAAATAGACACTTGATTAATACAAGTGTAATTTGTTATTTTTTTACACATCTTTTCGTTCTTGTTCTATGTGAATCAGGAAACGATTAAGCAAGACTACGCAATTTAATTATTTGAAAATAGTTTGCCAGATGTATGCATGTACTGTATATGTCCAAATATAATATATATTACGAGTAACACATTTGATTAGAATAGTCAAAACATTTACTTAACTATTTCTGTCAAATGCTGAGCGCATAGTGTTCATTTCTCCTGTCGATAACTTTGAACGAAATACTAAAAATGCAAATATGGTGTTTTCTTTTAATTTAGAAATTGTAAAACTTATCCTTTTTAATCATTAAAAATGTAAGGCAGAGTATACATTATACATATTAACCCTCAGATGTAAAAATATTGATTAACTCAAATGTTGATGAAATACATGGTTGAACTATACTTTGATAGCAAAAACTGATACATGTTTGAACTTTATTATGAGGCACACTTATAAATTCAACAAGCATCGATTTGCCCATGGATACAATTTAAGTAATCCCACTGTCTCAAATATCCAGCAAGCTACTGATGTTGCAGAAGAAGATGGCTGGTATGTTAGTAATGTTGTACTTCCTCCAAATGCTGGTTATAGTCATCAAGGTAGCGATTTGGCGTGCAAGGCCTCTTTTGAGCTGTAGGTGATTTGTAAGTCGCTAAGTTAATGGTAAGTGATAAGCATGAGAGGTAATCTACGTAAAGGCTGCGTTCACTAGAACTGTAACACCAATGTTGGCGTTGTTCGTGATCATCTTGACGATCATATGACTGAGGAAGCCGATTTAGGGAAGAGGCAGAGGATACGGCACTGCAAGCTCGAACCCTTTACAATTCTATGTCATTGTGGACAGAAGTACACTGGAGAAACGCTGTGGCATATCAACACAAGGATCAAGGAACATCAAGTGTCTGTGAACACACTTATCCTACCAATCTATATGAGCATACTCTGAAGAACAAGGATCACAACATCATAAGAGGCTACCAGTCTTGTGAACCAACACAAACGACTGGCACCAAATACATGAAGCGATTGGCAATTGAAGGGGACAACCTGCAGTAGGCTACCCCGATCAAGGCATCTTCCTACCATGTGATTGGGACTCATCTAGAACATCTGTCCCCTGTAGGAGATAAATCTGAGGAGCAACCCCAAACAGATCGAGGAGCACCCACCCACCAACCCAACCATCCATTCACTTCTGCATGTAGGCCTACGTCGCTACCACTAATTAACACGTTTCAGCATATTCACCTTACAACCACTTCAAATCCGCCGGCCTCAATAATTGGCCTCTCCTTCTGCCCTCATTCACTATGGCTTCTGCATTTCACACCCAATCAACGGTAATTCTTGTATCTCTAATTCCATTAAAATCAATTGGTCTTTCTCATTTTACCAATTTGTATTACTTATATCCATTCACTTCTTCAATAAAGCCTACATACCATTGTTAATTTAGCAATCATGTTTGGTAAACAATGAAACATGGATTTGCAATATAATCTTATGCAGTTTTAATCCTCTAATTTAGTTTCCTCACCATTATTTTTATTGCTATAAAAATGTATACCATTGTGATCGTTCTTAATTTCCAACTCACGAATGAGTGAGCATATACCCCAAAATGTGGTGTATTTTCACATTGAATAAGTTGTTATCCATAACACATTTCTGTTCGTAAGTACTTAACTGTATATTTCCTGTGTTTCGGACATTTTACACAATACGTGGATACAATTTCGACAACATGTATCATTATGCATCATCAATAAGACTCATATGTGCATTTCTAGTTGGGAATTGTTATGTTTGCATACATTTTGACCAAATAAAAGTTCATATTTCAAATATTATTCAATTTAATGTATGTTTATGATTACTGTCCCAACGTTCCCACATCAGAACATACCAATATCTAAAAAAAAATATGAATCGTATCAGTATTACATTGTGGATTTTCCTTTTCTACATCATTATGAGGCTCCATTATGAAAATGAAACTATTCTGAAAATGGGATTAAGTGTTGGGATACTTAAGGTTAAAAGAAATATTTAAAAATGCCCAGATGGAAGAGATAGAAAGGAGAATTGCGTTTGTATGTATGTATGTATGTGGGTGTATGTGTGTGTATGTGTGTGTGTATGTGGGTGTTGTGTGTGTGTGTGTATGTGAGTGTTGTGTGTGTGTGTGTATGTGAGTGTTGTGTGTGTGTGTGTATGTGAGTGTTGTGTGTGTGTGTGTGTGTGTGTGTGTGTGTGTGTGTGTGTATGTGTGTGTATGTGGGTGTTGTGTGTGTGTATGTGGGTGTTGTGTGTGTGTTGTGAGCTGAGAAGGATAAGCGCTCGTAAAATGTCACATGAATCCCTGAATCTGTAACAGTGACAGTTTACAGGATTAATCCTGCGTATTTTTTATTTAGATGATGTTCATACTCAATCCAGTAAACTACATGTAATGTTAAACGTCCCCTAAATCCGTCAGTTTAATGTACTGCCGGACATAGGGGACGCATAACATCATATGTTTATGAGATTGTGTTCATATTTCATTTGCTTCAGCAGGTGCATTGTTCAACTATTCGAAATTAAAACACGTAGTTTAATCCATGCATTAATTCCCTCGAGTTCATCTAAAACTTTGTATTTGTCATTCCAGCCATAACAAAACCGCACTGTGCCAATATAATCCTTTAAATGAAATTTTCCATGAAACCATTTTCTAATTATTACTTAAAACCTGTGATTTTCTATTTATCAAAATACCTCGTTTTAAAAAATGTCATGTTTTGCTTATAGATAGACACCCATTATAAATGTTGATACTTCATTAGCAAGTTCTCTCATTGACCTCTCTCTATAGCAGTATAGACAAAATAATACTTCCCTGTACTTATAGCAGAGAAAAAGTTGTTTTAGGTCCTCTAACATGTACAGTTGATAAACGTAAAATCTTCAAATCAACTATTGATATGAGTGCAATGTTTTGTCCTTTCAAGGTACGTATTTAAACGCAGGAACTGAAATGTATGTAGCAAATAGCGTTGAATTATGAACGTATTTATTCGTACTTCACCAGTAAGGAACACTACTTTTATCACACCACGGGCCGGTTGTTCAAAAGTCCGTTATTTTTTTCTAGTCAGAATCTGTTCATTGTTGGATGAAGATTTGTTAATTTCATTGTCCTTCTCACAAGGGCGTGGCAAGGGAAGAACTTTCAAGTGGTTCAATTTGTTTTATGATAAGTCATGCAAGGATTGATGAGCTACAGATCCGATGGATACTATTTTTAGCTAATCTGGCCTGAAAGGCCCGATGGGCTTATGGTATGGCATGGTGTCCGGCATCCGTCCGTCCGTCCGTCCGTCTGTACACTTTTCGCATTTTTATCTTCTTCTCCAGAACCACTTGCTCTAGCGAGGTGAAATTTTGTGTGCAGACTCCATGGCTAATGGGAATTCTAAATTGTAGATTTCATGACCCCGTGACCTCAAATGGGGTCACAGGGGTCATAACCTTAAAAACCTATTTTCATCTTCTTCTCCAGTTCCAAATGGTCTGGAGAGCTGAAACGTAGTGTGCAGACTCCATGGCTAATGGGAATATTAAATTGTAGATTTCATGACCCCGTGACCTCAAATGGGGTCACAGGGGTCATAACCTTAAAAACCTATTTTCATCTTCTTCTCCAGTTCCAAATGGTCTGGAGAGCTGAAACGTAGTGTGCAGACTCCTTGGCTAATGGAGATCCTAAATTGTAGATTTCATGACCCCGTGACCTCAAATGGGGTCACAGGGGTCATAACCTTGAAAACCTATTTTCATCTTCTTCTCCAGTTCCAAATGGTCTGGAGAGCTGAAACGTAGTGTGCAGACTCCTTGGCTAATGGAGATCCTAAATTGTGGATTTCATGACCCTGTGACCTCAAATGGGGTCACCCGGGTCACAACCTTAAAAACCTATTTTCATCTTCTTCTCCAGTTCCAAAAGGTCTAAAGAGCTGAAAAGTTGTGTGCAGACTCCTTGGCCAATGAGGATTCTAAATTGTAGATCCTGCGACCCCAAATATAGGTCACAGACGTCATGACCTGAAAAGCTTCTTTTGTAGGGGATTTTATCTCTGGCCTCAAAGATAGATTAGAGGGGTAAGGACCTTAAGACCTATTTCATCTTCTCCATTTAAAGTGCTTCCTCGGTGTTATACCTATCACCTAGAAGTTGACATTTTGAATTAGTTAATGTATATAAAGCCTGATGAGCTACAGAGCCCATGGCTCTATTTTTTTTTATAGTTACAACTGTACCGAGAAACAACACTCGAGGGTTGAGCATGAGTGAAATTCGACAGTATCATCTTCGTCGTATTCTCCTCGACTGTAGAGTAAGTAACTTTAATCCGGAGTGTAAACACATGTGGTCTACATTATACAGTGAGTGAACAAAGACACCCGTGTACTGAATGGAACACAACCTGATCTCTGAATAGTAGGTCTATTTGTCTGTTACGTATCTCCAAATGTGTACACAGCTGACATAGTGCCACGTGGTATTCAATAAGAAAGCTAAAAATGAAGTGAAACTGCTCGATGAATTGAAAAGAGATAGTAAGAGAACGATATATACATATAAGTGTTAATTAAACACAACACTAATTTTAAAATAATGTGTTATGCTGTAGATACGATAATGCATATTAGTGAAACAACAAGCTTTCTGTGTTGACTCAAGATCAGGCTTTGCTGTAGAAATGGGGAATGAAAGGAAGACATTTAACTTGTTTTCTTTTCTCCAACATAGTACATGTTACTCCTTTACGGAAGCGTAATAGTGTCACGGTGAAAAAAAATGTGTCAAACTATCTCCTACGTAGGGCTTAGTATCTCCTACGTAGGACATAGTATCTCCTACGTAGGACTTAGTATCTCCTACGTAGGACATAGTATCTCCGTAATGAGACGAATTGAGAACGTCATTTGTCTTGACTTCTTTCAATGGCATTTAGATGGAGGAGGACGAGATCTGTGGATATACAACTTCTTTATTGCAGGAGTGCTCGAATCTCAGT
This sequence comes from Gibbula magus, assembly GCA_936450465.1. Classification (NCBI taxonomy): domain Eukaryota; kingdom Metazoa; phylum Mollusca; class Gastropoda; order Trochida; family Trochidae; genus Gibbula; species Gibbula magus. The sequence goes on from OW388289.1 coordinate 10,182,694, forward strand.
ACGATGATATTGCGTTACACCATGGCTCTAATCTCAGTACGATGATATTGCGTTACATCATTGCTCTAATCTCAGTACGATGATATTGCGTTACACCATGGCTCTAATCTCAGTACGATGATATTGCGTTACACCATTGCTCTAATCCCAGTACGATGATATTGCGTTACACCATTGCTCTAATCCCAGTACGATGATATTGCGTTACACCATTGCTCTAATCTCAGTACGATGAAATTGCGTTACACCATTGCTCTAATCTCAGTACGATGATATTGCGTTACACCATTGCTCTAATCTCAGTACGATGATATTGCGTTACACCATTGCTCTAATATCAGTACGATGATATTGCGTTACACCATTGCTCTAATCTCAGTACGATGTTATTGCGTTACACCATGGCTCTAATCTCAGTACGATGATATTGCGTTACACCATGGCTCTAATCTCAGTACGGTGTTATTGCGTTACACTGTGGCTCTAATCTAAGTACGATGATATTGCGTTACACCATGGCTCTAATCTCAGTACGATGATATTGCGTTACACCATTGCTTTAATCCAGTACGATGATATTGCGTTACACCATTGCTCTAATCTCAGTACGATGATATTGCGTTACACCATTGCTCTAATCTCAGTACGATGAAATTGCGTTACACCATTGCTCTAATCTCAGTACGATGATATTGCGTTACACCATTGCTCTAATCTCAGTACGATGATATTGCGTAACACAATGGCTCTAATCTCAGTACGACGATATTGCGTTACACCATTGCTCTAATCCCAGTACGATGATATTGCGTTACACCATTGCTCTAATCTCAGTACGATGATATTGCGTTACACCATTGCTCTAATCCCAGTACGATGATATTGCGTTACACCATGGCTCTAATCTCAGTACGATGAAATTGCGTTACACCATTGCTCTAATCTCAGTACGATGATATTGCGTTACACCATTGCTCTAATCTCAGTACGATGATATTGCGTTACACCATTGCTCTAATATCAGTACGATGATATTGCGTTACACCATTGCTCTAATCTCAGTACGATGTTATAGCGTTACAGCATGGCTCTAATCTCAGTACGATGATATTGCGTTACACCATGGCTCTAATCTCAGTACGGTGTTATTGCGTTACACCGTGGCTCTAATCTCAGTACGATGATATTGCGTTACACCATGGCTCTAATCTCAGTACGATGATATTGCGTTACACCATTGCTCTAATCTCAGTACGATGATATTGCGTTACACCATTGCTCTAATCCCAGTACGATGATATTGCGTTACACCATTGCTCTAATCTCAGTACGATGAAATTGCGTTACACCATTGCTCTAATCTCAGTACGATGATATTGCGTTACACCATTGCTCTAATCTCAGTACGATTATATTGCGTTACACCATTGCTCTAATATCAGTACGATGATATTGCGTTACACCATTGCTCTAATCTCAGTACGATGTTATTGCGTTACACCATGGCTCTAATCTCAGTACGATGATATTGCGTTACACCATTGCTCTAATATCAGTACGATGATATTGCGTTACACCATTGCTCTAATCTCAGTACGATGATATTGCGTTACACCATTGCTCTAATCTCAGTACGATGTTATTGCGTTACACCATGGCTCTAATCTCAGTACGATGATATTGCGTTACACCGTGGCTGTAATCTCAGTACGATGATATTGCGTTACACCATTGCTCTAATCTCAGTACGATGATATTGCGTTACACCGTGGCTCTAATCTCAGTACGATGATATTGCGTTACACCATTGCTCTAATCTCAGTACGATGATATTGCTTTACACCATGGCTCTAATCTCAGTACGATGATATTGCGTTACACCATTGCTCTAATCTCAATACGATGATATTGCGATACACCATTGCTCTAATCTCAGTACGATGATATTGCGTTACACCATGGCTCTAATCTCAGTACGATGATATTGCGTTACACCGTGGCTCTAATCTCAGTACGATGATATTGCGTTACACCATTGCTCTAATCTCAGTACGATGATATTGCTTTACACCATGGCTCTAATCTCAGTACGATGATATTGCGTTACACCATTGCTCTAATATCAGTACGATGTTATTGCGTTACACCATTGCTCTAATCTCAGTACGATGTTATTGCGTTACACCATTGCTCTAATCTCAGTACGGTGAAATACTGCGTTACACCATGGCTCTAATCTCAGTACGGTGTTATTGCGTTACACCGTGGCTCTAATCTCAGTACGATGATATTGCGTTACACCATTGCTCTAATATCAGTACGATGATATTGCGTTACACCGTGGCTCTAATCTCAGTACGATGATATTGCGTTACACCATTGCTCTAATCTCAGTACGATGATATTGCTTTACACCATGGCTCTAATCTCAGTACGATGATATTGCGTTACACCATTGCTCTAATCTCAGTACGATGATATTGCGTTACACCATTGCTCTAATATCAGTACGATGATATTGCGTTACACCATTGCTCTAATCTCAGCACGATGATATTGCGTTACACCATGGCTCTAATCTCAGTACTATGATATAGCGTTACACCATTGCTCTAATCTCAGTACGATGATATTGCGTTACACCATTGCTCTAATCTCAGTACGATGATATTGCGTTACACCATGGCTCTAATCTCAGTGCGATGTTATTGCGTTACACCATGGCTCTAACTCTAATCTCAATGCGATGATATTGCGTTACACCATGGCTCTAATCTCAGTACGATGATATTGCGTTACACCATTGCTCTAATCTCAGTACGATGTTATTGCGTTACACCATTGCTCTAATCTCAGTACGATGATATTGCGTTACACCGTGGCTCTAATCTCAGTACGATGTTATTGCGTTACACCATGGCTCTAATCTCAGTACGATGATATTACGTTACACCATGGCTCTAATCTCAGTACGATGATTTTGCGTTACACCATGGCTCTAATCTCAGTACGATGATATTGCGTTACACCATGGCTCTAATCTCAGTACGATGATATTGCGTTACACCATGGCTCTAATCTCAGTACGATGATATTGCGTTACACCATGGCTCTAATCTCAGTACGATTATATTGCGTTACACCATGGCTCTAATCTCAGTACGATGATATTGCGTTACACCATGGCTCTAATCTCAGTACGATGATATTGCGTTACACCATTGCTCTAATCTCAGTACGATGTTATTGCGTTACACCATTGCTCTAATCTCAGTACGATGATATTGCGTTACACCATTGCTCTAATCTCAGTTCGATGATATTGCGTTACACCATTGCTCTAATCTCAGTACGATGATATTGCGTTACACCGTGGCTCTAATCTCAGTACGATGATTATATTGGATACTTTGGAAGCAATCGAGTTTCCTGTTGTTCATGCAGATGCTTTAAATTCGAAAATAAATTGAGCATAAGTAAGCATAGCAAATGTCCATGTATATATACTACATACATGTATATGTATCTCAAGCAGTTATATATCCATAGAACTCGTTCTCCTTCGTCATTAAAATTTTGTTTTCTCACGATATGCAAAAGGTACCTTTTTTTTATCAAAGTGCAGACGGGTGTCCATTTTATACGTAAACTTGGACAAGAACGCTTAGTTTTTTTCTGGAGATCAGAACATGTTGACAATGGTATTTAAAACGGGTGACGAGAGTGAAATATAAAACGAGAGACGCACAAACACACAATCTCCCTGTAGGATTTAGCAACTAATTTACAAGGACTGAATACTAAGAGTCGCCGAGTAAACATCGGTGATTGCGTGAAACACAGGGACAAGTAAACTTCTCTTGTTGTGCATTGACTAAATCAACAGTCTCCGTTAGCTTCAGTTACATACACCGTGATAAGAATTCAGATTAAACGTACAGAGCTTGTATATGCAGCCAGAGTATCAGACTTGCTTACATAACAGTTTGGATTAGCAGGCTGTTTTTGTATTTTTAAGGAATATAGATGAGTATCTGGGTTATCTGTATTTTTAAGGAATATAGATGAGTATCTGGGTTATCTGTATTTTAAGGAATATAGATGAGTATCTGGGTTATCTGTATTTTTAAGGAATATAGATGAGTATCTGGGTTATCTGTATTTTTAAGGAATATAGATGGGTCTCTGGGTTATCTGTATTTTTAAGGAATATAGATGAGTCTCTGGGTTATCTGTATTTTTAAGGAATATAGATGAGTATCTGGGTTATCTGTATTTTAAGGAATATAGATGAGTCTCTGGGTTATCTGTATTTTTAAGGAATATAGATGAGTATCTGGGTTATCTGTATTTTAAGGAATATAGATGAGTATCTGGGTTATCTGTATTTTAAGGAATATAGATGAGTCTCTGGGTTATCTGTATTTTTAAGGAATATAGATGGGTCTCTGGGTTATCTGTATTTTTAAGGAATATAGATGAGTCTCTGGGTTATCTGTATTTTTAAGGAATATAGATGAGTATCTGGGTTATCTGTATTTTTAAGGAATATAGATGAGAATCTGGGTTATCTGTATTTTTAAGGAATATAGATGGGTCTCTGGGTTATCTGTATTTTTAAGGAATATAGATGGGTCTCTGGGTTATCTGTATTTTAAGGAATATAGATGAGTATCTGGGTTATCTGTATTTTTAAGGAATATAGATGAGTATCTGGGTTATCTGTATCTTAAGGAATATAGATGAGTATCTGGGTTATCTGTATTTTAAGGAATATAGATGAGTCTCTGGGTTATCTGTATTTTTAAGGAATATAGATGAGTATCTGGGTTATCTGTATTTTAAGGAATATAGATGAGTATCTGGGTTATCTGTATTTTAAGGAATATAGATGAGTCTCTGGGTTATCTGTATTTTTAAGGAATATAGATGGGTCTCTGGGTTATCTGTATTTTTAAGGAATATAGATGAGTCTCTGGGTTATCTGTATTTTTAAGGAATATAGATGAGTATCTGGGTTATCTGTATTTTTAAGGAATATAGATGAGAATCTGGGTTATCTGTATTTTTAAGGAATATAGATGGGTCTCTGGGTTATCTGTATTTTTAAGGAATATAGATTGGTCTCTGGGTTATCTGTATTTTAAGGAATATAGATGAGTATCTGGGTTATCTGTATTTTTAAGGAATATAGATGAGTATCTGGGTTATCTGTATTTTTAAGGAATATAGATGAGTATCTGGGTTATCTGTATCTTAAGGAATATAGATGAGTATCTGGGTTATCTGTATTTTAAGGAATATAGATGAGTCTCTGGGTTATCTGTATTTTTAAGGAATATAGATGAGTATCTGGGTTATCTGTATTTTTAAGGAATATAGATGAGTCTCTGGGTTATCTGTATTTTTAAGGAATATAGATGAGTATCTGGGTTATCTGTATTTTTAAGGAATATAGATGAGTATCTGGGTTATCTGTATTTCTAAGGAATATAGATGAGTATCTGGGTTATCTGTATTTTAAGGAATATAGATGAGTATCTGGGTTATCTGTATTTTTAAGGAATATAGATGAGTATCTGGGTTATCTGTATTTTAAGGAATATAGATGGGTCTCTGGGTTATCTGTATTTTTAAGGAATATAGATGAGTATCTGGGTTATCTGTATTTTTAAGGAATATAGATGGATCTCTGGGTTATCTGTATTTTTAAGGAATATAGATGAGTATCTGGGTTATCTGTATTTTTAAGGAATATAGATGAGTCTCTGGGTTATCTGTATTTTTAAGGAATATAGATGAGTATCTGGGTTATCTGTATTTTAAGGAATATAGATGGGTCTCTGGGTTATCTGTATTTTAAGGAATATAGATGGGTCTCTGGGTTATCTGTATTTTTAAGGAATATAGATGAGTATCTGGGTTATCTGTATTTTAAGGAATATAGATGAGTATCTGGGTTATCTGTATTTTTAAGGAATATAGATGAGTCTCTGGGTTATCTGTATTTTTAAGGAATATAGATGAGTATCTGGGTTATCTGTATTTTTAAGGAATATAGATGAGTATCTGGGTTATCTGTATTTTTAAGGAATATAGATGAGTATCTGGGTTATCTGTATTTTTAAGGAATATAGATGGGTCTCTGGGTTATCTGTATTTTTAAGGAATATAGATGGGTCTCTGGGTTATCTGTATTTTTAAGGAATATAGATGGGTCACTGGGTTATCTGTATTTTTAAGGAATATAGATGAGTCTCTGGGTTATCTGTATTTTAAGGAATATAGATGGGTCTCTGGGTTATCTGTATTTTTAAGGAATATAGATGAGTATCTGGTTTATCTGTATTTTAAGGAATATATATGAGTATCTGAGTTATCTGTATTTTAAGGAATATAGATGAGTATCTGGGTTATCTGTATTTTTAAGGAATATAGATGAGTATCTGGGTTATCTGTATTTTAAGGAATATAGATGAGTATCTGGGTTATCTGTATTTTTAAGGAATATAGATGAGTATCTGGGTTATCTGTATTTTAAGGAATATAGATGAGTCTCTGGGTTATCTGTATTTTTAAGGAATACAGATGGGTCTCTGGGTTATCTGTATTTTTAAGGAATACAGATGGGTATCTGGGTTATCTGTATTTTTAAGGAATATAGATGGGTCTCTGGGTTATCTGTATTTTTAAGGAATATAGATGAGTATCTGGTTTATCTGTATTTTTAAGGAATATAGATGGGTCTCTGGGTTATCTGTATTTTTAAGGAATATAGATGAGTATCTGGGTTATCTGTATTTTAAGGAATATAGATGGGTCTCTGGGTTATCTGTATTTTTAAGGAATATAGATGGGTCTCTGGGTTATCTGTATTTTTAAGGAATATAGATGGGTCTCTGGGTTATCTGTATTTTTAAGGAATATAGATGGGTATCTGGGTTATCTGTATTTTTAAGGAATATAGATGGGTCTCTGGGTTATCTGTATTTTTAAGGAATATAGATGGGTCTTTGGGTTATCTGTATTTTTAAGGAATATAGATGGGTCTCTGGGTTATCTGTATTTTTAAGGAATATAGATGGGTCACTGGGTTATCTGTTTTTTAAGGAATATAGATGGGTCTCTTCTTTCTTGTTTACGACACGAATGACTGCATTTTGCAGAACGAGGAATTAACCGATATTTATATAAGGACAGTCCTGTTATCTCCCTCCTTTCCTGTATCATCTGGTAATAAATACTGCTAAAATCATAAATCGGCTCGTTAACATCGCATGGTATGCATGTAGATATACAATGTACAATGGGAAAATACACCAAACATCTACTTGCCAAAATGGGCTGACGTCCCACTGTCGCCCTAAACAAAGCACAATGTCATAGAAGAAAACCATAATATCAAGTATTGTGTATGACGTCAAATCTCCATGTAAAAATGATATCTTGCCCAAGGCCATCGTCTGCAATATACAACCCCGGTACGTTTGTCTTTGTTGGTATTAAACAGATTGTGAATATAGTTGATGAATAGTATGAAGGTTAATTTGTTTACGCCAGATTTTAGGTGGTTTTTTTAAATCATAAGCGTCAATCATGTTTTGAAAATGTGTTTTATCAATTGCTCGAATCGCTGTGTGATTTTACGATGATATTGCGTTAAACCATTGCTCCTATCTCAGTGCGATAATTATATTGGATACTTTTGAAACAATCGGGTTTCCTGTTGTTCATGCAGATGCTTTACATTCGAAAATAAATTGAGCATAAGTAAGCATAACACATGTCCCTGCATAAATACCTATTTAAGAAATAAAAGTTCGTTGTACCCCAATATGTTTTGTAATAATAAAAACAATATAGTTTTGCCCTGAACTATTATAGTTGAAGGGGCAGTAGCACGTTTTTGCAAATTTTATTTTTTCAAATGTCCCATTTATAATCATAGTATATTTAAGTTAGAGTGTAAAACATCTTATTACACAAACCAATTATTAGTAGTGGTGATAACGGTGTTGCATATAGAGCAAAAACTATAGAAACTAGAAAAATAATATTAATTTAAGGCTGGCATCATTTCATCATTGAGTCTTAACACCTACCGAGTCTCATTAAATAATACTGAATAGATTTTGAGTTCGAATCCCCAATATGCTCTGAGTTCAAACCAGAAGAACAATAATTCAGAATAGCAAAAGGCACCAATCCACCACTAGATCTAACCACATACCAAGTCTTATAAAATAATACTGCATATACTTTGAGATATAGGCCGGCAAGGTCCCTACCCCCATATGCAAATAGGTTCAAATTGTTTCCTTGGCGAAAACAATTTTAACCATCAGAATAACCAAACTAGCAAAAGGCACCATCACTAAGTCTAACCACATACCACGTTTCGTAAAAAAAAACTATTGAACGGTTTTTAGATATGGTCCGGAAACAAAAGCATTTTGGAATTACGGAAGGGCGGATGGAGGTGAAAATAGTATGTCTCCCGCAAAGTTGCAGTTGAAGGCAACTTGCCTCTAAGGAGCACATGTAGAAACGTTTAACTCCTTTATTTTAGAAGGTCTATTGGTACTAAGTTACTGGTAGTCACGAAGTACCGTACGTGGCTGGAAGAGAGGACCGCGACTTTGACAGAGTGAGAGACTGCAGAATGTAGACATTGCAGTTGATGTAACTTTAAAGAAGAGAGTTGATTAAAAGAAAGTGTCTTAAGTTCTTGATTTAGTTTGAGGGATGGCTATGCATACTATATACACGTGGTTCCTCTTTAGGTGTGCATGCGAGCCAGAGAATGTGCAGAGTTAACATTTATGAGAAACCACTATAGTTTACACTATAACGGATTCAATGTATATCATCCATACATTCACAATACATCTTCGCAGTCTTGTTTCTTCACTTCCTATACATTTGCAGATATACAAATAAGAATGTGAATGAGAGAGTGTGTTTTCAGTGTAGTGAGAGTGTTGAGGATGAAAGACATGTACTTTTACATTGCCCTTTATATCTTGATTTGCGCGAGAGTTTGTATAAACATGTCTGTTTTAGCTATCCCAACTTCTTAAATCTTAGCGATATCAATAAATTAGTTCTACTTTTTAAACACCATGTATATTTTACCGCCAAAACCTTCTTTTATATCTTAGAAAGAAGAAAACTTATTTTATATGGATAAATTATGATCTGGTATTGTATATATGTATTGTTTACATCAATATTGATTTTAGTTCTTGTTATGTATTATACTTTATAGTCTCTCATCACCCTTATAGGGTGGCTCATTTTAATGCTCAATTGTATATGTATATACTTTTTACTGTATTTTATGTGACGTGAGACTGAAATAAAACATCTGTCTGTCTGTCTGGTGGTGAATCGTTAATCCAAAGATAAGAAATCTAGTCAAGGGAGGTAACTCTTGACATCACTACAGCTGTGACTCCAGAGATCGGCATTCGCTTCTTTCTGACTTCTAACCGCACAAAATACGTCTTAATGCCAGTGTTTGTTTTAACGAGGTGACGGTCAACCGACACGCTAATCAGGACACTCGCTATATCATTGAGAGGCACACATTCTGAATGGGTGGAGCGACGTCGTGGTTTGGCGAGGAACATCGACTCAAACTGTACGGATCAGGGGTCGAATCCGTCTTACTTGGTGCCGGTCACTGCATTAATCCCTTAGCGATATTGCTGAGGTTCGTCGTACAACAACCTCTACCAAGGCGAACTTTGTCACATTGTACTGCGATAACCTTACAGAACACCATGTGAGGGTTGCTCATGTGCTTATTGACATATGAAAGCAGATTGGTTCACTTACAAAAACTGTGCCCTTGCTATAATGTATGTAGAAACTATTCGACATTAAACTGATTTTTGCATCTATCTATATATAATAAGACATTGAAGGGACAGTAGCACGTTTTTCCGCTCGATTAAGTTGATGGAAAGTATTTGAAAAATAATGTTACCAATAGTAAAACAGCCTTCTCTGTTCGGAAAAATCAAGTTAAAAAATGAGTTAACATGGTTTTGTAAACCCGTGGGAATCGTTTTTGTAATTCGAAATAATAAATTGTGTTCACAATAAAATGGGCGCCTTGCAAGTTTTGCTTTATACGCAACATCGTTATTACCACCACGGATAATTGGTTTGTGTAATAAGATGTTTTACCCTCTAAAGTTAATTTAAATGACATAAACTGTCATTATAAATGGGAAATTTGAAAATATAAATTTTGCAAAAAACGTACTACTGCCCCTTTAACTTTCATACATCTACGTACACTGTGAGAAGGAAGTACACTGCAGCAAACACTTGAACAGCTGTCTCTAGCCTCTTTTTTCTCGACATGCTGATCTCCAGTAATAAATCTATGTCAATTTTGTGATACAGAAAGGAGATTGTCATACAAGTACTTATACGCGGTAAGAAGCCGCGTTTTACTTTCGTGTTTTTGTTAATGTCAATGTGTATCGTTGCAGACAGGGAGACATACAGAACACATGTATAGAGTAGAAGCATAGATAGATAAATGGTATATAACGGAATGCTTTTATTCTATGGTAAATTATAAAGTTCAAAACAGAAAGGTAGAGGAGCGGATTATGTCAGAACACACCAATATGTCAGATGCAATCTAAATAAATTTAGATCGACTCTTCTATATTATGTCTATACAGTCGACAATTGTGTCAGATGTAGACAATAGCAATGTGTGAATAAATCTTGAAGATATTTTTTATTCATTTGCATGATTTCGGTTTTGTAATGTAAAGCATAGTTGTGAGTAAATCGTGATTTCTTCACTATATATATATATATATATATATATATATATATATATGACAAAATAAAGTTAGGACATTGGATGTTTTATTATCAATATTTCATAATTTCCTTAACCATTTTCCCAGGTATTTTTCGTTGAAAGGTTAATTCTTTCATAATGACTGAAGTCAGGTCATAGAACCCAAAACAGCATGCAGCTACACTATTCAAGGTGTAAGGCACTTTTTTCTAATTTGAACATTTTGAATGGCTGTGCTGGTTTTAGTCCTTTAATAGGTTCGAAGTACATTTTAACTGACGCTTATAGATAGAAGTTCCAGGTGTAAACATATTTGTTTAAAATATCAGAGTGTTAAGCACTTTAATAATGTTAACATTTCGAGAGGCGACTTCATACAGGTGGAGAGAAAGAGTGCCTGCTCTCGCATGGGCTCCGTCACGGACCTGTGTTGACAATAGCGTGCACAATCCGTGCCTCTCTTTGTCTTAACCACGCCATTACCTCCCAATTCTCTGTAAGATACCAGCACTCCAAGTGCACTAGCTGACGAAAAGAGAAAGCCCTTGCTATTAACTGCCTTCATCCCGACAACGTACGCCACCTATGATACTGGCTCGTCTCGCTTGGTTGAGTCAGTGAGACGTGACGGTGAAGGTAACTGGACGTGCCTGTGAGCGCTCTGTCCACGCTTGTGCAGAGATAGATAGCTCTTGTGAACTGAACACTGGAAGGAAACACTACTATGGTCTTGTAACACGTGCAAGATGATGGAACACTACTGGATTTTGGTGATTTTAACGTGGGCAGCTTCAACAAGTGCGCAATCCACTACAGGTATGTTTGAGACAGTTTTACATGTGTTTTTGATCTTTGACAGGTTTAATCAATCATGTTAGATTCACCTTCTGGGCAGGTTAGGGACACGAAAATGTGACATATTGGTGGGTATTATAACAGCAAAGTGAATATACCTGTGTTTTAACACTGCATTGTGTTCACGCTTGATGCACAAATATAAAGGTGAATTGTCAGGTATGGACGGCACCCTGTGACACACCCCTTCCCACCGTCACACCCCTTCGAGCTCCAACAATATATCCGCCATATAGCCCCGAATACCCCACTGAACAAAACATCTTTTATACATATTACTGACCACTGGACTTCAGCATAACTCGCTTGCCATGTTTTATAAACGTGTGGATTCAATGTAAGACCGAATGACTTTTTGACAGTATGGAAAAGTGGCGTCATGTCAGCAGTATGGATGTTAATTAACATGCCCCGGCGACTGACTATTAACGAAGACACAGACACTGACATGCACGTGAAATTAGAGTTCTGCAAGGTGAATGCTTGCTCCCTTTATTATCATGTTTACGTGAAGCAATCAGAATTCGATAAGCCCGTGCGTGCGTACTCAAAGCACATTTGTCCCACGCCGATCATGAATTCGTAATGGCATAATTGTCTCTAACTTGAAAGGTCCTTTTATGTAAGAATCGTGTCGCAACGTAGAAAATATGCACTCTGTTATTTTTTAAACCGAGGCGATGATTAAAAATAAGGATTAATAATTACATCAACCATAATGTATTTATAACCAAGAACAACGAGTTGTTAGTGGATCGCGTTATATTATTTATAAAAAAGATAGATTCTTATGAAAAAGCCACCACTTTGCCAAGTACGCCTGTTTACTCGCACACCATCAAGACACTGTAAACCTGGTAGTAGAGAATCTGAATACTAAGTACATTACTACTGCTGCTGTCAGGCCATCATCACAAAAGAGCATTTAAAGGGAAGTATATGTTATGCCGACTATCAATGCCAGACCCTAGATAAACGTGATATTATGTGCTTGACAATAAAAATGTCACATTTCAGCTTGCACTGCCAATTGCTCTTTCTACTTAGCGTGTGCTTCAGGAAAGAAGAACCAATTCACGCCCCGAGTGTGAACACTGTTACATAATGTGTACAACAGTGCTCAATCTTGTGATATAACCATCGATAGTTCTAGATTGTGTACAGGACACGCCTTTTCAATGCAAGATGTCAGGTCGCTCATGTTACCGTTTTCACGTTGTTAAGTAGGTCCATACTGTTCCTATCCATAGATAGCTCGTAAATAGTGGCATAGGCCAAATTATGTAATACCATCAACAATTGAATATTGTATTTGTTTAAGTAAATCTTATTTTCAAAATCATTGAAAACAAGTTATGTTAGTTTTAGATTTATTGAAACTAACTTTATCATCAAATAAGTGTGTACGATGGAAGTATGATGTGAGCAGACTTTGATAAAGAAAGCAGAATACACCGTAGAATAAACCGATTCATGGTTCTGCTATTTAACCTCACACCTCACATGTCGAGGTTGAAGTATATTCACTTGGGATGCAGACCATAAGCTCACCTCAACGAACAAGTGCGTGTTTTATCCACACAGCAGTTCCGAATTCCCTGGTGTAAGTTATCGAAGGTTGGCCTGTCACGGGTCAGTAACTAAATATAGCACGTTTATTTCTCCGCTTCAAAGCCTGTATCAGCCTGAGGCATCCCGAGGTGTCCGAGGCAGACTAGCATCTAGTGGCCTGGTCCAGTGTATCAGGTGACAACCGTCAATTGACAAATCAATCAGGGGAGGTCGGGTATAAGGTGACATCAATAGCACATTAGGAGAGCTGGTGGATGGGAGACAGGGGCACCTGCTTAGGGCTGTTTAAAGGGTATGTTTTATAATTGCACTAAAAGGCCAAGGACAAGTTGGGTTGGGAATGGAATCATAGCTGACCAGAGAATCTGAGGACATCATATAATCTACTACTATTTAGAGAATTAAAGTTACAGATTATCGATTGGTTCTTATCTACAATATATTAAACATAGCCTAAACGCTGGTCATTACATTTTACCAATTACATTATCATAAACTCATAACCTCAAGGCGTACAGAGATCACCAACTGTATTAGTTGTCTTCTCTCTTGAGTCGTGACCTCTTTATTTAAACTCATGTTACTGTAGAATCAAATTCTAAGCTTAATGAAACCCATCGGTAGACCAATCTAGATTATTCTACATGACAGAATAATAATGTGAGGTGACTCACTTGATCACGAGCATTCGACTATGTTTACATATGACAAGATGAACCTAGTACTTATATATAATTTATATATCTTACGTCAACTCGTCTCGAATCACGGTCCAATGTTTCCAACAAAGGGCTCCTTCATGTCATGTGTATCCAACATGTATTTTCTTTATCGAGAGTCTTTCTACCTGGAATGTCATATCTTTAAATTGATATGATAACAAAATAGTGTTCTTGCATTGTAATTGCCGTAATAGATGTCGTAGGTTAATCGTAACCCGTTATATCTACAAAATGAATGATCTATCTGGGTTATGACAAATCAGTCTATCTACTTATTTGCAATTCAGTTTTGTAATTTTTCTCACATCTCGCATGTTAAATACAAAAACAAAAGAAATATGACCATCAATTATCTTCATTATAGGTATAAAAGTGAAGGTTTCTTTCCAAAATGAGGAAACTAGTGTTGTTTTTAAACAAGAATTTCCTTATCTTCTGACTGAAGCATTTGTCACGTCAGTAGCGCACGAAGTAGGGTCCTTCCACACGACTGTTTGCTGTGTTTCTCTCTTTAGATCGGTCAGCCACATAGCCAACTTAGAAACATTGCTTATAATAGAGACTCCACTACGCATAGTTCACAATCCTGAGTCGTGGACTGTCTCTGCTCTGTGGGATGACTAGAAGTAAATGCCGCATGTCTATCAGGTTACATGTTCCCCAATGTGGTTATTGTCTCACCTGCCAGGTACGGTTCCCAGGTTAACCTTACAGCCAGCGTCACTTGAGTCACTGCAGAATCTCTCTAAATATACCTCTCTTCAAAAGTTTAGACACAATGTGTGTGATATGGTATCTAAAACGATGTTGTATGTACATATGAGAATTATACGTTTAGATGTTGAGTTTATCATGTTCCTAGATACTGTACATGCACCTCACAGATAACACGTTAACAACATGATGTTGGCAACTATTTATTAGTTTATCATTTTCGATAAGCAATTGTTTTTCACAAAACATTTATCCACAATTTATCCACAACTAGGGATACATATTGACTGAAGGGGTGCTCTAACAAGTACAAGGTATCCACTGCATAGAACTCACGGTAGTACAGCCCCCAACATTCTGGCCCTCAACATGGGTCGCTGTTGATACTAAATACAATCTTTAAGATAACTCAATATTTCAATATCATGATAAGAACAATTCACTTCATATGTGCTTATAGATTTTCAGAATTTCACATGTTCAGTCAATAATGTATATAATTCTCAACTCGTACCTTACTACCAAGCCGCTGTTGTAATTACTGGATACTATTTAAAGGGTCATGCTAAATACACCAGCGGTGCACATTTTTTCTTCCCAATCAAATATTGTTCACCATCTCCAACATCTTCTGTTTAGTAATACACATGCGTGGATCGTACAGGAGGGTCTCCAGCCGGCTTCCCAGTGGCTGCTACATGAATCAAACCGTATGCTTAGTTTGAAACAATGTCGCTGATTGCACAACTAACTTAGATACCACCAAATCAGAATTATCTCATGGTGGAACACGATACGTGGGTAGAAATGACTTGAGTAATTGCTGTGGCAGAAGATGTCTCTAAGAGGTGAATCTAAATTTCCAGAGAGTATATATACTGCCTCAACTTCCAAACGCAAGGCATAACTCTTGCCATTCTGCATTACTGGCTGATTTAAGCCTTGCGGTTTTTCCCTCGCTTTGTTGTACCTAGATAGTTAATCGCTGCACCAGAAATGCATAGTGGGCCTGGATTTCTAAGCACAGATTTCTTAAGGAAATACTGCAAGCCCTAAATCAGCCAGTAATGGAGACTGGCAAGAGTTATGCCTTGCATTGGGAAGTTACCTCGGCTAAAGCATTTTGGAGATTAACTACTACTACTAATACTACTGCTGCTGCTACTACTGCTACTACTACTACTACTACTACTATCAAATATTAGAATATGCAGGTGTATTTGTTCTATGCATAATCGATTCATCAGTCCTAGAGTTCTATCAATCCATGTTTGTAACCTTCCCTTCATAATCGTTTGTAAGGAATCGTGTCGTATCGAATCGAAATGGGAACCCATTTCATACGGTTTTGCATTTGATTTTGGAGAAAGGGGTGCTCTTACTTCAGGTTATTATGGTATTACCTTTCACAAGGGTACAATGTCTCATTCAAATACAGTGTTTGCCCATAATGTTTATTGTAAGCTTTCGACTAGAACAGGGTTGTCTTATTTGATATAAACGTGTTTGTTGCTAACATGGTTACAACTGGATTTTCTTAAAGTAGCGAAATGCATTTTACAAAGAGAGTGAGAACGCCTTACAAATCCCATCATCACATCCTTACTCATACCTTCCCCATTGTGTTGAAAAGGACGAATTCTAAACATTGCGAATTATTAACTTATCATATTCACTCACAAACATTCAATAACAGTGAATGGTATTAAGAAACCAACATAGCTTCCCTGTAGTTGGCCACTGCCTTGAATAGACCTCGAATATTGGTATTTGAAGTCATATTGACACAGCAGTTGGGAAGTGGCCGAAATCAGCCATTGTCACGGGAAGAATGGGGGTTTGTTGGTCGAGACAACACATGAACTAACTAGAGACGGTGCCGCATAGTGTATTGACACACAGAGAGCTGGACATTGCATTGCGGTCATTTCCAAGGTCAAGGGTCATTTGTTGGTATAACTGGGGAAGTAACACCGCTGTTGAAATCTGATATATGAAGAATATCGTGGTGAATAAGGTGTCTGTGAATGTCGATACTGGTTTGCCTAGGACGAGAGACAAACAAGCTGTAGTAACTACTGTAACTACTGTAACGCCATGTTTGCCGTCCATTCAGAACAGCGTATGCCCGTACTACAGCAATGAGTTTAATTAAAGGGCTGTACGTGTACATACGATTAACATTACATACGCCGTGCACTTAGGTACCACGAACCACGTTTGTATGTAGGTGAATGCTATGTTTGTTAACGTATCACTTTCAGTATTCTTCAATAGGCCCCCTATAGGCGATTTGTAAATTACAGCCTTAGATTGATGAATTGTTTATTTACATTCTCATACTGTCAGTTTGTGTGAGGATCATTGAACTGTTTATGCATCTTGACAGAGTTCTGGAACTTTGAACACGGACGATACTGGTACGGCAGGGCACAGTGCCTATATTAGCTAGCGTCTGACGTCGTCACTACCAGTCGGCGATTCATTCATAATTTGATCAACAATGTTACTACTTCATGTCATTGACAATATCACCCTTTTTCATTGTGTACAATTATAAAAGCTGCAAATTTTCATCTTTACCATTATATTCTTTACTACGAGCTGTGTTTGTAGGGTTCGACATTTGTCTGCTGTTAGTTTGAAACTTCGACTAACATACACGCTTGACGCTTCGTCACTTGGACATTCTTCACAATACAACAATGGGCATAAAGTTGGTTTCAAGTTTATGAAAGTTATACTACAGCCATCTAGTCATATAGTTGATGAAATAGTTATTGACAAATGACGTTATGTTCAGTGTAAGGACACATGCAAATGGTAGCACGTTTGAAAAAGTAAATTGGACATCAGTTATTTGATTACACCAGCACAAGCAGATGGTGTCGTGGTAAAACTGGCGTGTCTCTCAACGTCCTGGGAAAGAACACCGTACTATTCAACTAATTCGCCTTTCGCTTTAGTCTATCTCACAATTCAGCGCCGTAACGCCCACTACACACACTACCAATCATTAAATCCTACCACAATTAACTTTTATAGCGAAAATATTGGTTCTATATTAATTATTAATTTAACAAGTTATAAATATGTTATCATAACCGAAATGATATGTCTGTAAACATAACAATAATCTACTGACTTAATTCCTCTTTATGATAATCATTTCATCAATACATTCCCATATTGAACATCCCCATGTAATTATCCTTCAAGTTTATTATCAACATGGCAAATACAAACCCACAAAGACCTTAGTCCTATATACTAGTGTATACAAAAAAAGTGATTTTATTGAAAACGATAAACAACGTTTATATACATGATTATTATTTTTCACTATCTAAAGATGTTTTACAACAGAATATATATTTACATAATTGGTGAGACGATTATAAAACATAAGTGTGTCTGTTCTTGCTTATTTGAAGAACAATAATTCAAAAGAATTTCTGTCTACGCATTTTTTAATTTCGAATGGCAACACTTTTATATGTTGAACACATGTACATAATTGGGGGACTGTCTAACTTCATTTCCCCACAGTAGCGAGTAGTGTTGACACTGCAATGCATAAAAGAAACAAAGCTCCTTAAATCCCGTAAATCCAAATCTTTAGTATCTGTTGAGAGTCAAGAATCTTGATAAACTGGGGTCACCGATCGTTACCTCTGAATTCTTCGAAAGGTCAAAGGTTAAGGATATATGTAGATCTCCTTTGTCCCCCGAATTTATAGCATGTCGCGAAATACATAAATATAAGTAAACTAAAGGCTCCCTAGCTCCCCCATAAAGGACACCCCCGGGAGGAATGACCCTTAGAATGTTCAGTCGCTGTCTGAGCACTTATACAATGGGATTGTGGTGGTCGTTACGCCCCTTTAAGGCTCAGTGTAATCCTTGCGTGCTGCCTTGTGAATGGCTAATATGGCCCATACCTGAATATTTTAATATGCTTATAAAATCAAATGCAGGTGTTATGTTTCTATTATTTCAATTTATATATTATGCATAGCGAAAATTACATTTGCGTCTTTCAAGTGATTTTGGGGATATTGTGGAATAATATGGATAAATATGTATTAATAAATGAATTCAATTTGAATATACAAATGTGCTTGGGTCATCTGTAAGGTAACTTAAATATTAAACTGAAATTTTCAATATGATGAATAGAACAGTATAATTCAGATGTGCTCTTGGATTTTCAGAATTCCACATTCGCCAATCATGTATACTGCCAAATGGCTAGAAAATCCGAATACTCGGTTATTAGAGCCTTTGAAGGAATTTAGGAGAAGGGTGTTCTCATCATCCATTATAATAAAGAAGTTGATATCCAGACACCTTGTCTGGGTCGTGATTTAAAAAGCTACATGCTCTATAATAGTGAAATGATCGGGTATCGGACGTTTCCGTGCTGCCGTTGTACATATGATAGTTGTATGCAATCACTCTGTAAAATTGAAAGCAATCAAGGATTAGCATGGTATCGAAAGAAGACCTTTCTTCCCAACGTGCATATCTCGTGTAACTGTTTCTCTGTTATACGCACGCTGTCAAAATAATGTGAAGGCGAAGTGTCATTGTAAAACATGCATTATCTAATAGTTCAATCTCATTTTAATGCTGTCATATATCGTACTATTACAACACGTATCAACGAGGTTGCCTGTTATAATACCTTGTCTCAGAATCTTCTTCTGCCATCATATCAGTGAATAAGTAAGCATGGTAAACGTATCCCTAGCACATTGCCCGAGAATCTCAGCGAATATGCAGACATGGTTAGCGTATTCCCATCCCCTTGTCCTTAAATCTCCCTCTTAAATTGTATTAGTAAATATTTATTTAAGATATTCTAAGAATAACCAGAATCTTCTCCTATCGTATCAGTGAAAATACTCTACATCCCTCTCCCAGCATCTCCATCTCGAATCCCAGACAGTGTTGGTGGTGTTGTTTGTTATATAATCACCCCCGTCTCACCTGAACGCTGCCATCTCAGGTATGTGGCCCCAGGTATGGGCAGTTCAGGTGTCACCTCACCTGTCAAATCAAATAACCCAATACACCTGTACATCTCACCAGTTCACGGAGACAGATCCTTTCAAGAATACACAATGACAATAGCCATTCATTGGAACTTCGCATCAAATACCTGCCGTTAGATTTCTACTGAAGAATTTCTTAAATTTCTATCATTTATCAAGAATTATGTAGTCAATGTCAATGTTAATCAAATCAAACCCGACATACAATAACAAACATAGGTTGACAATAGTTCTACAAGTTTTATATAGAAGGAAGGCAACTCTTTCTATATTTACATTTTCACAAAGAAATGGCTTACTTCCTCTTGATGCCCGGTACTTTAATTTAAAACCCTACCTTCAACTAAAACTAAGTTGAAATATATTTTTGTTTAAATTTGTCAAGATGTAGACTATAATATTTATTGACGGTTGTATTTGAAACATTATAAGAGATATATTGTTCGGTGCATTTGAATGCATTTAATAAGATTCTGAAGTACTTGCATTTGAACATTAAACACGTTTTATGCTTCAAACAAGGTGCCACTCTGCGTAAATTATAGTTGCAGATTCAGTAATTTAGCGATGTTTGAATCTCATATTGGTTATGTCCTCATATTGGTTTTTGTGCTGTACAAACAACAATCATTGCATTATATATACAACGATATATGTTGAACGTTGGCATGAAGCTAGCTTATCAACAAGTATTTTGTACCCCGACCTAGGAATGGTTTGACCTTTCATGAACCTTGTAATCCCGACCTGGCATACCTGTAGTTGTCTGCGGTTCGTCCACTAGATGTGTTGTTGTTATATTATTGATCAGGTACAGGTATATATAGACAGGTTTATCGACCTGTGACCCTTTACCATTAACACTGATCATGCTGTAAATACTGGGTAGGCCTGTACCTGCTGGACAATAGTTATAGTCGTGGGTAAATAATGACATCTGTAGAATCCATTTCATCGGAATCGATTTGTTTTCTAAAGGGAATTCTTTAAGTGGTTACATTTTTGTTTCGAAGTTTTGCCAACATTGTGTCGTCATGTTCTATTTCGTACAGTGAAGTCATTCCACAAACAGAAACAACTTTATTACAGTTGTCCATTAAATCTTCTTAGCGCTGTTACATGTATATATGTATACCATATGAATCAACTTTCAGTAACCTAAACACTATAATATTTACTGACCACACGAAAAGATTTTTCTTTTGATATTTTTCAACAATTGTGTTAAATCGAACGTAAATTATATCTACACACAATGATTGAAATTGGTTTTATAAAGATATTTCCTTTATATGAAACCTGTATAACTGTGTATCTAAGGCCTAACGCAAATAACGCCCCTATCGTTAGTCCATACACGTGCAGTTCTAACACAGGTCTCTATCCCGTATCGCAGACCCACATAGACTGTCACCTGTATTGATACCAATCTCATAGAGTTCATATACACCGATACGTGTCTCCTTCGTAACATATCGGTTCAGATTTATCACTATCTCACGTCAATCGGTTACCTGTCTCATTAGATATACTGCTTTAGTTAACGGTTACCTGGGGTCTGGCTGCAGATAGTTACTGAAGGATCTGATAGCGTGTTAACCACAGCGGAAACGCATGAGTCGATGATTAGTCGATTAAACCCAATTTTAGGTTTTTAATTCATTTTGGAACATGTTTTAAATAAGAATTATTATGAAATGATATCGGATATACTAAATATGGAGAATTCAACAGGACGTTCTTTGAGAACTAGATAAGCAGGATTTCTTGAACTACCCGAATGGTTTCAGAGTACATGGTTACTTCGTCAACCCACCCGATGAAAGATTAGCATGTCCCACAACAAGGTGTATGTTCACAATAAAAAGGCTGTTACCAAGAACATTTTATTTTTCCTAATAATTCCACTTAATGTCATGACCCTTGTCCTACGTGCTTCCTTAATCGTCAAGGTATGCGACTTCTTAATGTTCATAAAGAATGTACCACAATGGTATAAATCGTGTCCTTGTTATCGAAACTACTGGTACTACCCTTTTGCCTTTATTGCCTAACTACTAATACACTTAACGAACATGTCAATAGGGTGGTTTTAACTATATCATTAACTTCTTGTAACGTTTTAGATAATATACATTGGTAAATATGTTTCTAATCGTCAACAACTGTTTATGTCAAGACGTGGCCAACTTACAGCCAGTTGGTCGTACAACGAAGTTCAATTGAAGATAGAATGTAGTTCTCGTGTCTTATATTTGAACAGGTACCCGTGACAGAGTAAAGCACATTGAACTACTGGGGGTCAATGTAAACCCAAAGGTCAATAACCTTGAGGGCTACAGAATACTTGCTACCTATTGAAACCAATCTACCCACACAAATTATCCCAATGTACATTATACTTGAAATATGGTATATTTTGTATATCTTATTTATTATGTCCCCCGAAAATTTTTTCGGGAGACATAATGTTTTCGCCTCCGTCCGTTATTCCGTTATTCCGTCATTCCGTTATTCCGTTATCTCGTTATTCCGTCATTCCGTCATTCCGAAATGCTTTCTTTTCCGGGCCATATCTCAAAAACCGTTCAATATTTTTTCACGAAACTTGGTATGTGGTTAGACCTAGTGGTGGAGTGGTGCCTTTTGCTATTTTGGTTATTCTGAATATTTTTATTTTTTCTGGTTTCCATGGAAACAATTTGAACTTAGTGCATCTCCAAAACCGTTCAATATTTTTTCACCAAACTTTGTATTTGCTTAGACCTAGTGATAGAGTGGTGCCCTTTGCTACTTTGGCTATTCTGATTTTTTTATTTCTCGTTATTAATGCAGTATTGAACTTAGTGCTTAGCATAAGTGAAAAATAAGGGTAATATGACTAGGTTGGATTGAACGTTGGAGCGGGGGACATCACAGTGCATCACATGCACATATTTCTAGTGTTTCAATATACTTGATGTTAGGTAAACTGCTGCAAGTGTCTAATGACGAGAGTGAAATTCAATAAAGTGTTAGTCCAGTGAAGGGTATCATAAGGCGTAGTCGTATTAGTGTTCCAGGGGCGGACACAGAAAGGTGCACCCCTCCTACCCCAATGATGTACCCCGTTTTCCGAGACAGAGGGTGCACATGAATACGATATTTGTCATAAATTATGGTTAGTGTGGCACTCTATTTATCAAACTGTCATTTAAGCATCACTGCTACCCTCCTCCCGAAACCATTTTGGAGTCCTTGAAATACGTACTACTTGTTTCTCAAAAAGCTGTATCCGCTCTGTGTTCAAAACCTATCAAGTCGATACTGTAATAACACACACCACGGTGATTTCAGACCTGATATTAGGGTAAGAAACATGAAGCTAGTTTTACTCAAATGTTTTTTATTAACAGTTATGGACTGTCGGATAGTTAAAAACATGAAGGTTTACATACATATACATTTAGATGGACGATATACGTAAGTGCTAATTTTAGATATAACACCACCGAGACCGTGTTATACAAATGTACATTCAATTTCAATAGACACTAACACGTGATAAAGTGATTCTGTTAAAGCTCTAAGACGCGTTATCTTTTGAAAGTACGGGCTTTCTCCCTGCCATAATACTAGCAGCCGCGATATAAGTGAAATACTCTTGAAAGCGGCATTAAACCCAAACTCACCTCACCTCACCTCTTTTGAAAGTATAATTTGTCTTTGAAAAGAATTAAACATACAATTTTTCGTACACATAGGAGTGTTAACCTATTTTATAATGCTACAATACAATACAAACTAGGGTAGTTTCAACTTATATAAGTATAACAATTTAATGTTTTGAAAATATACAATACATGAGCTGAAAGCTTTCTGCTCTCGTAACTTTATCCATAAAGCGGTATAGAACATGTTAGATATACGAGCCAATAGAAACTGGTACTATCGTCACCACCATTCTCTATGTATCCCCTTTCATCTTGATACAATGACACCTATATCCCCCAGCCCACCCCAGTCCACCCGCTCCAACTGTGCATGCTCTCCCGACGTGATCACGCTATTGGCGCAGTTTCCACAGCATTCCTTCACTATAGTCGGCATTTTATTGAATTCGATCGTTTTATCATACATTAACTCAGAGTAAGCTTGAGGGCAGATAACTGATAGAGAAAGCGGTGACAAGCAAACACGGTGTTTGTGTGTCCATGAAATATGTTTGCCCCGTGGCCCTTTTTGTCACTTTCCTCTGTAAAACATGGCTGAGAGTAGTTTTATGATAAAAAAAAAAGGATCGTAGTTTTCGTACCCGATACAAAGTACTTCAGTAGACGTCACTCTTGTTTAATTATCGTTGACATGTTTGGTGATATTTAAATGTGTTTTTCCTTTGTAGGTGTTCTGACATTACACATTACGTATACACGGTCATTACTTACATGTTCAATGACGAATGAAATATCATTTGATATATATATTTGCGCAATACCTTTCCTCCAATTGTGTCCTGTTTAACGAGTCTCGTCGGCGCTAAAATCAACATGTAAATTATTCAAGAATAAAAGCTGAGTTTCATCCTAAAATGTTGATAAAGAGGCTGAAATGCTTTCAAACTATCGAACTCGTGTAATTTATGAGACATCCAGTTTCTCACGGGTTGTTAGCTTAATCAATTACTTCTGCCATTAAACACAGCCTCAATGACTCACGTCGTATGTGTACGTGTATGTAAGTGGCTTATTTATGTGTCCATGAGATTGACTGCATTCTATAGCTTGCATAAGAGGACAAGTTCCGCACCATTTATCACAGTAAATACTGACCCCTCTCTCACCTTCTCCGCCCACCACGCCATTGCACCCTGTCCCTATTGGTTCTGATTTGTAGAGGCAGTTTTACTGGACCAATTGTGGGAAGTCAAACGGAGGTCCTGTTTGCAAACATCTCGTACAGGTGGTAATTGTTGCTCTTCAGAAGTCACACTGTCATCAGCTTACAGCTTACAATACTGTTGCTTTAACCCGGCGGTGTCAGTACTTTATCGTACTCTAACATTGTTACATTTGGGATAACACTAACTTCAATAGTACAAATTCTTGTACTTTTTCGGGCCGAGTCCCTTGTGGGATTCGAACCCACACCATTAGAGTGATCAGTCGACTGTCGCCAGCACGTGTTCCCGCGGTCGTGTTCTATAATGGGAACAGCTGATTGTAACATTTTGTGATAATACTACTTTCATTAGTACAAATGTCGAGGCCTCGTGGTCGTGTGGTAAGCTGTTGGTACGGTCAGTGCTGGCGATAGTTGCCTGAGTCTGACGGTGTAGGTTCGAATCCCGCAAGTGACATTATCCCAAATGTAACAATGTTAGATTTGTTCACTATCTAAATGACATGTGCTTCTTTATCGTACTGTTACTTTAAACCAGTTGTGCGAGTACTTCACCGTGTCAGTTCTTAAACGTGTCAGTACTTTAACGTAACAAGAGTGATACAAGAGGATCTCATCCGTACGACTTCATCAGTAACACTGAGTTATGTCCTGTCTTTACTGTTGTTACAGTTGCGAAATTGTAAACTATACTTCTTCGGGACAAAAGATTAATCATAACGATATTAAAAAAACTAATTATTTAAAGATAGGAGAGTACGTGATGTATCAATGTTTTTTCACATTAATATTATTCAGAATTCTAGATAATGTTGACGTTAAATACTTGTGGTACCTAAATCATGTCAACGAATACATTACGTTCTGTTCAGTGGATCATGAAAAAGGTAATTTTTAATACATACACGATTGATGATGACTCTAACAATGTGTTGATTGTTGTTATGTTGAGTTTTTCTTATTTTTCGTCTCGCTCTGTAAAGTAATAATAGAACTGTATAAAGACTAATCTACATCATAATAATAGAATTCCTTGTGCCCTGACCCTGTGCGTCACACATGTGAACATAACAGTTTGCGTTTAAATCGGGTCGGAATATAAAGTGACAGTTAACCGGTTTAGCAATTCGCCCTGTTGAGCAAAGATGTATGGCAAGGATACTTTTTATCCCGTTGGTTTACCTATATTGTTTACTTATATATGCTGTATAATGTTTTCCTCTCAAACGCATATTCAACATGTATGGTCCGACACGATGCATGCGTGAAGCGTACCAGGAAGTCTAGCCAATACACTAGACATGTATGACATGCAAGATGTTCTCTAACACATGTTCCTCATTTGAATCGTCTAAATGTAGCGGTAATATTTGCTACTTAACATGCCTGTAAGCATTCATAGTGTGATACACACGACGAAGACCATGCTAATACCTTTTAGGTTGTTTCATCTGTACTTGTTGCGTCCGTACTTACCGCCAACGGTTACTTTGTACATATACATGCATGACAGTACTAACGAATCAATGAATTGAGGCTACCTAAATAAGAAGTATACGTAAATACTGTCCTGTTATTTGTTAGCAATTGTAGCAACATACACCAAGTATCGTTGTGTGCCATTGCCAAGTCATGTGATATGTCATCTGATTACTGGTGCGCACTTGTATACAGATGGTCTTCAACCTGTCTACAGTGTGCATGTATCATGCTGTTTAAGATTTTAATGTACCAACTTTTAATGGGCTTAGTTTTACACACAGATTTAACTTAATCTAACCTTGGTAACATAGGGAATAAACAAATTACAGTTAATTTTGACAGTTAACCTCTCGTGAAATGCTTTTACTGCGCTTAAACAAACTGTACGTCTCAAAACCAACGTGAAGACATGCTGCATGACGTAATCTAGGTTCTCTGTGGATTTGCCTTGAATAAATAATTGGTAGAAGTGACAAATCCCCAAGGATTGTCGACTGTGAGGTATATCAGAGTTTCAACTTGATTAGTTATCAGTAAACGAATTAGTGTAGCTGAAGACATGTGCCACCTGAGTGAAGTCGCAGCATTGTTATGTCATCGGCACTGTGACGTCAGGGGGTGGGTTAGCGCAGTGGTTAGCGCGTTCGGCTTCGGGCCTTCTGAACAGACACACCTTACCCAAGATCCGCTACTATATCAGTCTCTCTATTGATTTTCCGCTAGTCTCTTACTAACCTATATGTAACGTTATATTGTGTGATAAAGTGTGAGAACAGCGAGTGAGTTGTCTCCCTTTGCGTGATCTGCGCCATGAGACAGCTTGTAACCTTGACTGTGACGGACAGACTGGGCTCTTGTCTGTGTTCTGATTGATTACACCTGTCTACACCTGTCTACACCTGTCTACACCTGGCAAGCGCTGTCTTTGATCATTTTCAGAGGAATTTTTCTCAAGACAAAAATAAAAATTTCTCTTCAATTCATAATTTTTTTTAAATCTGTTCAATCGCTTGTAATGGTTATTGATTCGTGAATCTAGTCACTCATGCTATTCTTGTCATCCTGCAAATTATCCACCTCACGGCTCCGTCTGTCATCGTTTCCCAATTCCCAAAAGGTTTTCATTCCAGCACCGTCAAGTCTCTTCATACTATGTTGTCCAATATGACTGATATTTGTGATATTAGTCACTGGAAGATTTCGGATGTATAACATGATCGTGCAGCCACGCTTTGCTACCAGCTTTAGATAATTTTTTAGGGGTTTGTTTTTGTGAGATATAAATTGTTCTAAGTGACAACACATTTATTATTTTAATTATTCGGAAATATAGATAATCAATGTCACGGTGCTCCTGTAACGATTCGTTGAATATCTTTCCTCTGTGTCATGACTTTGAATGATCTATTAATATCATTATTTGTCATTTGTAATGTAAACTGTATAACATAATGTAATATGTCTATTATTATGTAATCAGGTTGATGTTTGAAGAGAATGTGTTAGTACAGTAATCTGTATGAAGTGGTGCTGAGATCTATAATATTTACCTACTTTTCATAAAACCAACACAAACTCTGTAAGTCATTTATCAACATTCATGTATATGGTGATGGATTAGTGTGTCGTGTTGGATGTCAACCTTAAGTTTTTTAGCAATTTGTAAAATGTTTATGATACTGTTTTACCTCATCTCCCTGCCATATGTTCAGTGTTTCTTGATTGTCCTATCATGTAAGTCACTTGTTATTTACACCGGGACGCAAATGTGTTGCTATGACTGCGAGACTGTGTGTTTCATTGCGAGGACTCCTAGATGTGTGTGAGGCGGAGGTGCCAATCTTCACTGTCCCGCTATAAAACTGTCACGGGTGACAGCTTAACGTCCATAAAACCACATCTACACGAATATCATACAAGGTGTGTGTCATTACCTCCGACATACACTTTGTCATAACTGCACATTCATACACAGACCCTGCCTAGACTGGGGGAGATACGTTCAGGGTGATTGGAGTTATGTTAAGAGTACGGTATGAAGGGCTTTTTACGTTTGGTTTCCTTCGTTTGGTTTCCTATGTTATCAGTGTGTGAATTCAAAACATTTGAAAAAAGTCCTGTATACTTTCG
This sequence comes from Gibbula magus, assembly GCA_936450465.1. Lineage (NCBI taxonomy): Eukaryota > Metazoa > Mollusca > Gastropoda > Trochida > Trochidae > Gibbula > Gibbula magus. The sequence goes on from OW388289.1 coordinate 10,210,935, forward strand.
TAACCCTCTCCCCCAAGGGTAACGGGGTTGTGTTACGATCACGCTCAGCTTAATGTGAAAGTGGCTCATGTTTAATCTTTCTGTTTAGTTTGTTCCTCAGTTGTTGCTTGTGAGAAAATTCAAGGAAAATGATAGGATGTTTCAGGTAGTAAGACAGGCGGGGCCGTCAGATTACAAGAGGGAAGAGGTGAAGGGATTAGTAGAGGTTACAGACCAGGAGATAGTGGGAGATAGGGTTGAGACGTAGTGAGAGAGAGAGAGAGAGAGAGAGACACACGAATTTACACATATTAATGAGTTAATTGCAAGTTAAATATATGCTGAAACATACAGATATAGGTGTCGTATAGCGAGGGGGGGAGGTTGTCTTGAACCCATCCCCATCCCCAATTTACACCAAACCCCCCCCCCCCCCCCCCCCCCCCCCCCCCAATACAACATATAGGACCATGTTTTGAGGTCTTTGAAGTTTGCATAATTACAACAGTCTTCATGGTTCTGTGTGAGCGTGTTCCGTGTAACAGATGCTGCGCTGGCAGGGATCTGTTTCCGTACTGTACTGGGTTTACTTTGGGATAATAAAAAAGGCACTTTTGTGAACGTAGACCACGAGAAGTCAGGGACTCGGACAGATATAGACGGACAGTGTAGTGACGAAAACAACGATAGCGGAAGGGAGGGAGACCGAGATACGTATCGGAGGTAGTAATAGAACAGAGCAAAGGGAGGATAGACAATAGACATTGATATACATAGACAAAATGACATAGATACAAAGTGAGAATGGGTCGAGGGATACGGAGAGAAAAGTCACATGAACGGTGTATGACTGATACAAGTTATAAGAACGTATTAGAAAGTTGTGAGAAACTTTGCTTATTATGAACATTTTAAATGACATATGAGAAAGCATTAAGATCACCATTAAGCAGCTCGTAACGTCTGTAGGTGTTCAGATACCAGGGACTCGGCGTGACAGAACCGTCCGTCATCTCCATCACCACATGTCCGCAGCTGACACTCCTAATCAGAGTTAAGTCCAGGGATAACGACTTAAGCTTGAACAATGTGCCGTCTTGCAGTCATCGTTCTTGTTTCATGGAGTTTCTTCTGTAACAGAAAACAAGCATTTATAAAGCTTTCCAAATGCTAAAAGACATTGTGACCAATATAAATATATTTCCTGGTCCTATACAGAAAAGTCATTTGATCGCCGCTGATGGCTGAAACTCCAACTGACGGTACACAAAAAATCACGAACTCTCAAAATGAAAAGCCAGTATGATGCGAGAAAACGTGCAATACTTGTAATCCTGTAATATCAGCGCAATATAACTACATGTAGATGTAGATGACACCAATGTTAAATAGTTCTCAGTTCTTGCTTTAGCCATCGCCTTAGTCTCCGTACAGAACCAAACAACACTTGTCATAACAATTAATAGCTTATACTTCGTTATATTGTAGTTCTGTTTCAGTTTACGTTTCTTATTAGAAACTTGTTTAAGTGATTTATTGCAAGAAGATGTTTTAATAATTTTATTTCCTCCACGATTATTCTTCCAATTTGTCATATGTCTCACCTCTGTAGCCTGGACACCAGGGTAGCCTACATGTTTACAGTGAACTAGAAGACAAATGCTTATTCAGATTTTCTGGTATTTATGATATATTACTTAGGGGGAAAATGGAGATATTTTTCAACACTTCACGACAAGAACTTATAGCTGTTTCGTGAAGCCTGAATTTGGACATTATTCACACAGTTGGGAATGAATGACTTCATAGGTCTGACATACAGAGTGGTGCAATTTATTCGGACGGTGACGCCATTTCTATAGACTTACATGTCTTGAATAAATCATTTTCATAGATAGGATATTTGTCCGATCCTATTCACATTTATCATGTTTGTGAGAAATCATCTTGGCTACAGCCTCATAATTTATGCTTAATTTTCCGTTTTATATATAGGAAATGACAGTAATTTCATCAACATATATACATAGTTGTGAAAACATTTAACATGGCGATCTATGGGACCCGTTTTTATTTAATGTAAAGGTAAATCGGATGACATTTGTTAAATTGTCGTCAGAAAATTTAATCCAAATTATGTACTTCAAGCTGATATGTTTTCCAATCAAGCTGGAAAACTTGACATTGATCCAACCAGAATTTATTTCATGAAAATTATTTATCCAAGACTAAATTAACATGCAAGTCTATGGAAATAACGTCACCGTCCGAATACTTTTTGCATCATTCTGTAGTTACATATAAATCGTTTCAGTTTATTATGTGACAATGGAATTGCTTCAGGACCTCTCACTTCATTTGTCATTTCTTAACATATTCTGATAAATCCAATATAATCCTAATATTTTTTCTAATCAATACGTTATGGCAGAACACGCGAAGTAGTAAAGTCCTAACAGTCAGAGTACATATGATCTAATCATGTTGTCTAATCTAATCTTATCACCTCCTCAATCAGTATCAAACGGGTTCTGAAAGAAACCAGATGGCGTGTGGTAGAAAACCTGACGAAGATTTAATTATCAGATTTTTTAGTGATACCACCATCTTAGAAAACTTAAGAAACACCGACGCCAATTGTATTTAACAGTGACACCAATTGAACTTAGCTAGTGACACCAAACGTCTCCCACTAGATAAGGATAGGTCATCAAAGATACCAGATAGATTATGTCATAACTGATGACCTGTTCGATGCTACCAGACCAGCCGTGTCACTGATATCAGGGCTTCGTGCAGTGACCAGCCGTGTCACTGATATCAGGGCTTCGTGCAGTGACCAGCCGTGTCACTGATATCAGGGCTTCGTGCAGTGACCAGCCGTGTCACTGATATCAGGGCTTCGTGCAGTGACCAGCTGTGTCACTGATATCAGGGCTTCGTGCAGTGACCAGCCGTGTCACTGATATCAGGGCTTCGTGCAGTGACCAGCCGTGTCACTGATATCAGGGCTTCGTGCAGTGACCAGCCGTGTCACTGATATCAGGGCTTCGTGCAGTGACCAGCCGTGTCACTGATATCAGGGCTTCGTGCAGTGACCAGCCGTGTCACTGATATCAGGGCTTCGTGCAGTGACCAGCCGTGTCACTGATATCAGGGCTTCGGGAGCAGGACAAAAACCTCCCGGACAAAAGCCTCCCGGACAAAAGCCACCCGGACAAAACCCTCCCGGACAAAAGCCACCTAGGACAAAAGCTTCCTAGGACAAAAGCCTCCTAGGACATAAACCACCCACGTATTTGTTAATAATATACTAATAAAATGAATATAAAGTGATATTGGGTGATATTATATAGTTATAATATTCATTTACCAACCATTTTCTTATAATTTCTCAAGAAAATATTTTTTTTTAAAAAGACATTTTACCCACATTCAATCATATAAATAGTGTATCATAGTTGTGTTATCTTTGAAAATATATATATAGAGAGAGAAAATATCTTTGAAAATATATATAATTGAGTAAGGTTACTTATATGGATTATGTTTAAAAATAAAACTGTTTGATGCGATTGAAAATAACTCTTACTGGGATATGATGACAAGACACAAAACATCAATTAGGCCCTATACCCTATAAAATAGTTCTACCAATTTTTTGTATTCACTTCCACTATGGATAACCAAGTAGAATACGTCACCTCGCAGAAAGGAGTTGGGAAAGTGCATTTCCGAGGATTTCGTTATGTTAGACATAAGAACCTGTCCCGTGGAGTTGTAAGCTACAATTGCGAGTTGCGACGCAAGGGAGAGTGCAAGGTGTCCATGAAGGTGTTGGAAAATTATTATTAAAGAAAATTATCATTAAAGAAAATTATTATTAAAGAAAATTATTATTAAAGAAAATTATTATTAAAGAAAATTATTATTAAAGAAAATGATATTATAAATTATGAATTTAGATGCGCCTGCAAGCCATTGCTGCGGATTTCAGAAACAGACAACACTTGGAATATTTGAGGAGCGTTGCTCACAATATCAGACTTTAAATGTATTATGAATGTATGATCAGTCAGTGTCTAGTCAAGTGCTTGAATTGTCTTCAACAAAAATTTGACTTGCAATGACTAGTGCTTTGCATAGTGCTTACTTGTATTGAAACAAAGACTTGAAGAAAGAAATGAAGGAAAGTGAAATACATATATAATCAGTACTACAGTATTTTTGTTGGTTTTTAAAAAATATTTTTTAAAAATTGGGTGGGTTTTGTCCGGGAGGCTTTTGTCTGGGTGGCTTTTGTCCTAGGTGGCAATTGTCCTAGGTGGCTTTTGTCCGGGAGGCTTTTGTCCAGGTGGGTTTTGTCCGGGTGGGTTTTGTCCGGGAGGCTTTTGTCCTAGACCCCAGGGCTTCGTGCAGTGACACTTGTAATTAGAGTACTTGCCGACTGCCTCTCGAGGCTCTTCTCGTAGTATTAGCCCAGTCTGACCTGGACTGCTTATTACAGCGCTAGGTGGTCACTTCCAACACAGCGTTCACCAGGTACCCACTTGTACTGCTGGGTGAACAGAGGCAAATTTTGCAAAACTCTCTTGTCTTATGTGACGCCAAACGTCTCACAACTCATGTCTCCGTGCGGCTCAGCTGGGAATCGATCCTTTAAACTCTCAGATTAACTAGCCATGAAGCGGGTCACCCGTCCGTTGGTGACCAGTGTTGCTTAACTCCACTGATACAGTGAGATCAACCTAGCTTTACACTGGACACCTGATGGATCATAGTGCCACTGAAAACTAAAACACTCTGAGACAGGATCCCCAGGATCTGTGACCTGCGAATTAGTGTGCACTCATAGGCTGCACATATTAATAGATAACACTATACTATGTATTTAAAAGTGTGACCATCTGAAGAGCCCTGCTTGTTTGCTGTCTTAAGGTGAAAAAGTCAAATTTCATGCAAAAATTAAGAGGAGTGTGGGGGTATGCTGTTCTTTGAGAAGGAACTGTCATCACGTCAAGGAGATCCCCATGATATGCAGACCTGTAGATCTCGTATATACGCAGCAGGTGCGTGACTGGATACTCTCCCCTTTCCAGGTGACTTGACCACTCTATAGGGGTCATCCTCGACCCACACGGACACCCCAGGCGTGCGAGTGTGTTGATACTGTCTGGTAAAGCCTGTCTTTATCTTCACTGTCCTACGCTGCACTGTTTGCAGATCTTCTCCTCAACACACACAGCCGTGTGCTGCTTCGTGTCCCCACATTCCTCCACTTCTGGACATACAGTGACCGTCTAAATACGGAACTGACTTTCTTCTTCCTCATTGGCCTTGATGCACTATCTTAGATTTGAAGCTATCATGGTATTTATACACTGCCTTGAGATGCTGTTTACCCTGTAACTTGTGTTGTCTCCCAAGGTTATGTTTTTGAGAATGACATCGTTTCTTTAGGAATCTATAATGTCATATCTGAAGATATTTATGTGATATTGCATAAGTATAATGGATTGTGATTGATATGTTTCGATTGATAGTACTGTTACGATGTTTCCTCTACATGGTGTCTATTGGTGTGTATCGTATGCTTAATGCTTGAAAATCTCTAAGTTGTTGTAACAGTGGGTTGTTTTGAGAGATATAAACGCAATCGCAGTATCAGCGTATTTTGTGATTGATAATGTTACTGTTGGAATATAGTAAAATGTTTATTTCTCATATTTTCAAAAAGTAACTGGATCGTCCATCACCCGACATTGTTCTATCGTTTTACACATACACGTCAGTGAAACTCAGTTACAATGTACTCTGCAGGAGTTACTTCTATTCTACCTAGGTCACATTACTGACTCACATACAGCTCCTGTCATATTACGGTTGAAGAAGGTGCGTTATGAAAGTGGTCCAGCAACAAAGCGGATCATAACGCTCACTCTTCAATATGCCCTACATCCGATCTGATTTAAGCGGATGACTTCAATGAAGTGGCAGTTGTTTGGTCCCCTGGAGTTCGGCGTGTTAATCCGATTATGTGCTCATTACGCACGTTGACCTCCATCTTCACAATACCGTATATTAGCATGTTGTGACTGAGAGTCGGACCCTGCATCTCAACACGCTTCCATCTTATACAGGATAAATTTCGTGACGAGCATATTGCCTCGATCAATGTATTAATTAAAATGCTCTAGGTTTTAAATTTCAAAGTCTATATTAGTCCATAGTCGTTTTTATTTAAATGTTTATACAAATCTTTGAATTTTCGTCGAATGTGAAATATATATGGTGATGGTACATACATCCGTGTAAACAATCATTGATCTCATCCCTTCTCTACCGACATGTACGGTTATAGGAGGCTGAAGACAATATTACGAGTGATTACCAGAAAATAAGATTAAATGAAACACGAATGTTCTATTTCTTATCCCTAAACTATTACACGAACGTACCATGCACCATTCTTTCCTCACAGCGGTTACTTAAGTGTGTTCTTCCCACGTATAATCTGTTACAACATACCAGGGGACCGTTATCTTGGCTAAAACTAGAGAATCACCATTGGCTGCAATCACAGTAAGTTGTACAATCAACGACGTTGTTTCATCTGAGCATTCGGTCTGTTAGAGAACTAGAGTTCCTTGATATATTTCTTACAAGACAGTTTTTACTGCATTGTATATAGTCAAATGTAGTTACTTCTTGCCCAAATTAACCATATTAAAAAATAAGCCATTTTAGCAAAAGTGTAACCTGTTAAAATTTAATTGATGACGCCTTGTATAGGCCTTGTATCTATGGCATATCGAATTGTCATACTCATAATTAAATTATCCAGTAACAATACTCAAATACACTAATACGATTCACAGCGTGAAGAGCAGCTGATGTAGCTACATTATACATGGTGTATCCAAGTTGTTTACCAGATAGGAACATGTGTACATGTTTACAGCGAGAAGAAGCTCCTCTCTTAATGAATTGAGTTTTCCTAAAAGTGAGGGACTCGTTTTACAAGATGTGGGTGTTCGCTTCGTTATACATCCTCAGTCAATTTTTAAGATTATCTTTATTACCGTTTCAAGGCCTTAGTTCTAAAATTTATTTGCAAATGACAACGTTTATTTTCCGAGGGAATCTATAAAGATTAAAAAAAGAAGAAGTAGGATGTGTATTCTTTATTGTAGTTTAACAAAGAAATACTTTGATTTATCGATGAAATAAACTTTGAAGGTACAGTGAGGGTATTGAAAAGTTCAGTTTCCAGTGAAGATAATGTATATTGCCAATCGCCAGTATTCAGAATTATACCAAATGTATTTGGTCAAATACTAAATGTATCATAGGTGACAAGCTCCGGCATTTATATCAGTTTAACTTGTACCTTTCAAACCGTTTTTAAGCCAGTGAACAAACACATTATGAAATCTATTTCTTGACTAACCTACACAGCTAGATGATGTTGGTGTGTACATACATCTCACCTACACAGCTAGATGTTGGTGTGTGTATACATCTCACCTACACAGCTAGATGATGTTGTTGTGTGTATACATCTCACCTACACAGCTAGATGATGTTGTGTACGTGTATACATCTCACCTACACAGCTAGATGATGTTGGTGTGTGTATACATCTCACCTACACAGCTAGATGATGTTGTTGTGTGTATACATCTCACCTACACAGCTAGATGATGTTGTTGTGTGTATACATCTCACCTACACAGCTAGATGATGTTGTTGTGTGTATACATCTCACCTACACAGCTAGATGATGTTGTTGTGTGTATACATCTCACCTACACAGCTAGATGATGTTGGTGTGTGTATACATCTCACCTACACAGCTAGATGATGTTGTTGTGTGTATACATCTCACCTACACAGCTAGATGATGTTGTTGTGTGTATACATCTCACCTACACAGCTAGACGATGTTGTTGTGTGTATACATCTCACCTACACAGCTAGATGATGTTGGTGTGTGTATACATCTCACCTACACAGCTAGATGATGTTGTTGTGTGTATACATCTCACCTACACAGCTAGATGATGTTGTTGTGTGTATACATCTCACCTACACAGCTAGATGATGTTGTTGTGTGTATACATCTCACCTACACAGCTAGATGATGTTGTGTACGTGTAAACATCTCACCTACACAGCTAGATGATGTTGTTGTGTGTATACATCTCACCTACACAGCTAGATGTTGGTGTGTGTATACATCTCACCTACACAGCTAGATGATGTTGTTGTATGTATACATCTCAGCTACACAGCTAGATGATGTTGTTGTGTGTATACATCTCACCTACACAGCTAGATGATGTTGTTGTTATGTATACATCTCACCTACACAGCTAGATGGTGTTGTTGTGTGTATACATCTCACCTACACAGCTAGATGATGTTGTTGTGTGTATACATCTCACCTACACAGCTAGATGATGTTGGTGTGTGTATACATCTCACCTACACAGCTAGATGATGTTGGTGTGTACATACATCTCACCTACACAGCTAGATGATGTTGTTGTGTGTATACATCTCACCTACACAGCTAGATGATGTTGTTGTGTGTATACATCTCACCTACACAGCTAGATGATGTTGGTGTGTACATACATCTCACCTACACAGCTAGATGATGTCTTCAGTGTCTATGCCCTAACAACCCGTGACTGGACACATTCCTCTTCAGCGTTCTGTCCTGTCACTGAGGCTTTGATGTAATGAGTTTAGCACAATAAGCAGCTTTCTGTGTTGGGTCATGCAGTTTAACGCGTTTCACTCCTCAGTGTTGGTGGTTTGATTAGGAGGTACTGAAGCGAAATGTCCTTGAATAAACTGAATTAATTATGTAATTAAATAAGTAAGTCGAAGACTAGATCTGGAGGAGAGAACGTCATCTGCTGAGAAACAACATTGCTACATGCTCTCATGATATGCCGACCTTTAATACCTACTCTTTATACTTCTTTAAATCATTACTTTAATAAAATATATGAGAAGAGCGACCAGAAACATATGGACTGAACGAAAATATTGTGTTGAAAATGAACAAAATTAACTTGGTATGACCAATACCACATGAGAATCCTGTTCGAAACAGTCTCAATAAAATCAGACCGATAAAATAAATTGCAACAAGTTGCAAAATATATGTTTATTGTGTAACGCAGTGCAACTTCCTATCGATCTGATTTTAATGAGGCTACTGTAAGATACTATATATTTGGGTTTGTCAAGAGCTAACTTTCAAGGAGTTAGAAAAATGATCTGCGTCTAATCAATGTTTAGAAGGGGGACGTGCATATTGATGCCGTTAATCAATTACAAGATTGCGTTTCATGCTTCCAGGTGTAAAACATAACGTTCTTAACATGTCGCAATTCAATATATTCCATGTTAGAATGTTTGGACTGAGTGTCGAAGGTTGATAAATGATTTGATAAAATCGGTTGGTTTATAAGATTAAAGCGCTATAGCAACCCGTGTAATAAGTTATATTAATTTCATACCTGGTTTTGCGGATCTACGGTGCCTGTAGATGGTTGATTAATTACGAGGGATGCGAGAGCATATTGTGGTTAGAAATAACGTGTGTATTGACAGATGGTATATACGAGCGAGACCAAGAAGCTTACGCCAAATGGAAAGGCTTTGGGGAACCTAATACTCTTACGCAAAGTAGATGCGGATGACCAAAGATAGATAGGGTTTTTAAGAGGTTTACGCAACAATTAGTTTAAAACTGGTTACATGACTACTCAAGCTCTTTTGAGCTTACTTTAGCACGAATGAAGTATTTCAGTTCTTTCATTGTGTTTTCATTCTTCGTTCATCCCTTAAGTGATCCTGGGTCATCTTAACAAATTGATGTTGAACACATGCGATGGAGAATTCATAATGATTGATCTGTAAATTAAAACCATCAGTCGCATGGGAATAGGTTTGCAGAACTTCTGCCTTTTACTTTTTTTTTGTCTTTGTATAACAATTACTTTTTAAAGCTATCTATCACGTTTGTTGGCTAGAAAACCGTCGTTATCCACATGACAAGAAATCGGATAGGTCTAATCGCATGAGTCATGTCTGGCAAGACGGAACCTGGAATAACGGCTTATATTGTTCTCTTGAATATATTTCCATTTTACAAATATTTATTTTGACACAAACTGTTCTATTTAGTGACTGGTTGATAGCGTGGTCACATAGGGTATTGTAGATACGTAGGTGCTTAAACGCTTCAGTTAAAACCTTGCATCACTCTTGCCTTGTCCACGTTACGTTACAAGACGTCCGTTGTTACGATAAGTCCTAGTTCATTCACCTCATGTCCAATAAGACTCAGATCAGTGCAGTGAAGCAACAACCTGGTGATGGTTGTGAAGTAGTCTATACCCATTTCTCTCTCTATCCTTATCCATACTTCTATTTTTCTCTCTATCCTTATCCATACTGTCTATATTTCTCTCTCTATCCTTATCCATAGTGTCTATATTTCTCTCTCTATCCTAATCAATACTGTCTATATTTCTCTCTATCCTTATCCATACTGTCTATATTTCTCTCGCTATCCTGATCCATACTTCTATATTTCTCTCTATCCTTATCCATAGTGTCTATATTTCTCTCTCTATCCTTATCCATCCTTCTATATTTCTCTCTATCCTTATCCATACTTCTATATTTCTCTCTATCCTTATCCATACTTCTATATTTCTCTCTATCCTTGTCCATACTGTCTATATTTCTCTCTCTATCCTTATCCATACTGTCAATATTTCTCTCTATCCTTATCCATACTGTCTATATTTCTCTCTCTATCCTTATCCATACTGTCAATATTTCTCTCTATCCTTATCCATACTGTCTATATTTCTCTCTCTATCCTTCTCCATACTGTCTATATTTCTCTCTATCCTTATCCATACTGTCTATATTTCTCTCTCTATCCTTATCCATACTGTCTATATTTCTCTCTATCCTTATCCATACTTCTATATTTCTCTCTATCCTTATCCATACTGTCTATATTTATCTCTCTATCCTTATCCATACTGTCTATATTTCTCTCTATCCTTATCCATACTTCTATATTTCTCTCTATCCTTATCCATACTGTCAATATTTCTCTCTATCCTTATCCATACTGTCTATATTTCTCTCTCTATCCTTATCCATACTGTCTATATTTCTCTCTATCCTTATCCATACTTCTATATTTCTCTCTATCCTTATCCATACTATCTATATTTCTCTCTCTATCCTGATCCATACTTCTATAACTCTCTATCCTTATCCATAGTGTCTATATTTCTCTCTCTATCCTTATCCATACTTCTATATTTCTCTCTATCCTTATCCATACTGTCTATATTTCTGTCTCTATCCTTATCCATACTGTCAATATTTCTCTCTATCCTTATCCATACTGTCTATATTTCTCTCTCTATCCTTATCCATACTGTCAATATTTCTCTCTATCCTTATCCATACTGTCTATATTTCTCTCTCTATCCTTCTCCATACTGTCTATATTTCTCTCTATCCTTATCCATACTGTCAATATTTCTCTCTATCCTTATCCATACTGTCTATATTTCTCTCTCTATCCTTCTCCATACTGTCTATATTTCTCTCTACCCTTATCCATACTGTCAATATTTCTCTCTATCCTTATCCATACTGTCTATATTTCTCTCTATCCTTATCCATACTGTCTATATTTCTCTCTACCCTTATCCATAGTGTCTATATTTCTCTCTCTATCCTTATCCATACTTCTATATTTCTCTCTATCCTTATCCATACTTCTATATTTCTCACTATCCTTATCCATACTGTCTATATTTCTCTCTATCCTTATCCATACTGTCTATATTTCTCTCTACCCTTATCCATACTGTCTATATTTCTCTCGCTATCCTTATCTCGCCGCAAATGGCTGCAAAATTGACCAAGCGGCGTTAAACAATAACAGACTCACTCACTCGCTTTATCCTTATCCATACCATCTGTATACCTGTCCTGTCCTTTTCCTTACCATCAGCGTCTATATTGCATCTCCATGGCAATACAGCATTACATGAAGTGACTTAACTCGTTTGACCCCTTACAGTTTGAATGTTACGTTGCATCAACGTATATAACTTGCATATTTTATATTATAACAATTACCAACTAAAACCAAAAGCCTTGCTGTACCTAAAAATCAACATGATTATCTCTATGTTCTTGAGAATGATTTCAGGTGTATCTGAGAAAATATTTTGTTTTAACGAATAATTCGGTCCTTTTTGTAAAAGTTAAAAGTGGTTGTAAAGAGTAAGTATGTAAACTGAAAGCTTTCCGCAGGTCGGGGCGGTTTAAACCTAATCCTAGGCGATACGGAGGTGTGAAGTCAGAAAGGTCAAACTAGTTGTAATGCCCAAAATGTAATTTTTGTGCGCTTTAGAAAATGTCAAGCCCGAAGGAAAAGTAGAATAGCTGTGATTGCTCGAATGTTGTCAAATGTCGGTTAGTCGGCTGTTTGCTTCCAGTCGACACATGCATCTCGCGTTTCATTGACGACCGAGTCGCCCGCTTTCAGCGTTAGTCGTAAGATTAACCCCCAAATGTTCCCCCCGAACTTGTTATGGGGCCACGGATTCCGCGCATGCTCAATTATACAGAACAAACCCTGATCAGCTCAGTAAGAATAATAAGCTTCAGTCAGGGTATCCAGGTATAAACCATTTCAGCCAGTCAGTAAACTCTGTGTTAGAGACTATTTCGCATCATTGTACTCCACTTCAAAGGGCACAACTTCAGGTGTCAGATGTCTTATCTACCACGCAAGAACACGCAGGCATGGCCAAATTATTTCTCTGGGTACATTGTCTTCATACAAAAGAATGTTCTTATCTTTTCAAGAAAGTGCTTTTTTTTATGAAATGCCGCTATCAGTTCTGAAAATCACTAAAACTAAAGATTTGCACGCAACATATTTAACTTATATGTTTGAAAGCTTCAAGTTGTGTGACTGACAATTAGAAGAAGTGTATGTGTTTTGTGCTGTATCGATGAAACATGGCGTCCTCATCATTCCGTTTCTCATACCTTTACCTGTCCATCAGGTAATTATTCAAACCACTTGTTTTCTCTACTCCCTGGGGAGTCATTAAGAACTGATCACACCTGATTGTGCATTGCACATATCTCAAACAAGTCTAGGTAGGTCTGTCAACAGAAACGTGCCTGAAAACGATATGGGCTTGCAATGCATAGTGTAGTCGTCTTTCCTCTCTTCAAACAGACCCCTCCTCGAACATGCCTCTTAGATAAACTTATTTGTAGTTTTTTAAAACTAATAAAACCACGTTAATGTGTTTTGCATCTATTGGAGGGCAATGTTATTTTCTTGTTTGTGAAAAAGACAACCCGGACGTCCTGTTCTCTGCGTATTTGTATTGGCCAGGGGCTGTCTTGTGTGAAGTCCGTACAGACGTATCCGTGTTTAGATCACACTGCCACGCTGAGATGTAAATACCTAATGATGAATTGATCAAACAATTGTTTATGTCCTGCTGTGAAGGTTACAATAACAGTTTGGAAGGACCTTTAGAAGTGAAGTGCGTAAGAAAGCAAGAATTTGTAAACTTCTTTATTGTGAATATACACGTTGTTTATTCCACAATCTGGTTATTTGACCATCATTTCACCCTATGAAGAACCTTACAGAACTAGTAACGTAACATAACGTTGTGTTCAACAAAACGTTTTTGTATGGAAGTATATCCAACTCTTTATTTGAGTAACATTAAGTACAAAACAATATGCAACACTGACCACAAAGATGATGCTTAATTTGTTGTTCTTAATCTGATGATAAATACATTAGGCCTATTGCTTGTCGTGTTACGTAACCTTTAACTCCGTCATCTTCTGTAGGAATTTAGGGTCAACATTTACTCGATATAAGCATGTGCTTTAAGAAAATAACCAACAACCTCGTGATGTGTATTAAATTGTTCGATATATCCGTAGACGTCATCGTTTCTTTATCACCACACCTCTACTTAATATGATTAGGAGTTTAGGAGAATTCAATTATCTTTATCACCACACCTCTACTTAATATGATTAGGAGTTTAGGAGAATTCAATTATCTTTATCACCACACCTCTACTTAATATGATTAGGAGTTTAGGAGAATTCAATTATCTTTATCACCACACCTCTACTTAATATGATTAGGAGTTTAGGAGAATTCAATTATCTTTATCACCACACCTCTACTTAATATGATTAGGAGTTTAGGAGAATTCAATTATCTTTATCACCACACCTCTACTTAATATGATTAGGAGTTTAGGAGAATTCAATTATCTTTATCACCACACCTCTACTTAATATGATTAGGAGTTTAGGAGAATACAATTATCTTTATCACCACACCTCTACTTAATATGATTAGGAGTTTAGGAGAATTCAATTATCTTTATCACCACACCTCTACTTAATATGATAAGGAGTTTAGGAGAATTCAATTATCTTATTATCTAATTATTCAATTTAAAAGATCGAGACAAGTCGAAAGAAAACAAAACTGAATCAGTCCGATTTGACCGTCGGCTATCTTGACTAACATGTCCTTCCCAAACGGTGTTTCTCTTTGAACTGATCATCGAAAAGAGCTCTTCTTTTCGGAATAATAGCACCTGCAGGTTGATGTTTTGAAGCCTTATCCTCGGCCATTTAGAGGTTGTTGTTGTATATATGCATTTAACCTCAACCTTTTAGATGTTGTCGTTGTAGTTTTGTTTTAATCCTCGACAATTTAGATGTTGTATGTATGCCTTTATCATCGAGAATTAAGACGTTTCATCTTAATCACCACCCTTGGTTCATCGTTATAGCTGTGCCTTTATTAATAAAATCACCAACTTTGTCTTCAGAAGCCACAACTATAAACAATGACAACTCGACGGAAGGTAAGATAGACCATATGAATCGGGTACTGGGTTGTCTGCTTGGAATACGGTTTCAAGTTACATGTAAGCTTCCAGAGGTAATTGCATGAGGTTACATCTGGTGCAATGTTCGTACGCCAGTACTCACTTTGGTGCATGAATTACATGTTGGTCGAGATTCCAAACCATCTGCATGATTTATATGTTCGGAATGTGTTTTTTTGCAGGAAACAAAGTTGCATTTGGTTAAAGAATTTAATTTCTCTTACATTATGTTGCATGATATAACACTTTGGTATATGGGTGAATTGGATTCGCATGGTATTACATTTGATGTTGGTATGTGGTTCCTGCATTGGCTTGGTACGTTTACCATAATGATTAATATTACATTATCTCGTTTCATGGTTAATCATGACACTATATCTATGTTCAGGGCTCAGAATTTCGAAATTCTCCTAGCACTGAGATTGCCTTAAAGACACTACATCAACATCGGATTAAGACTATATTAACGTTAAAAATGTTTCGAAAATTTAGGCCAAGTGTTAGAAATTATTAAATAATAAGTTTATGCACATTTATGAATAATATTAGATTTAGGTTTCCATTGTTTTACTGACGTCGTATCTGATTGGCCACCTTTGACATGGTAGATTTGTATGTGACTGTATATGTAACTCATATGTAACAAACTGTAATATAAGATTGAACCGTATTAAGTATAAAAACATGTTTGTAGTGTGTTGCATAGTTACGGCATTGTTACAGTATATAGGTTTGAAGCTAATTAAATAATATGGACGTATATAATACATTATGTAGATGAGTTGTTCAATAAAAAAAGTTCTTAAAACTTTCATCCAATGTAATATAGGCTGGTAACAGTAATAAAGTAAATGCTTACGTAAAATGATTGCCCCTTTGGCCTGGACCTCGTTCAAATGCTTATTAGATACTGTAAAGGAAATGCCAATGCTTTCAGATTTAAAATGACATTAAAATTTCTTTTCAGATAACTATGAAAAGACTATATTCCACATTCTATGATAATATGTGTGCTATGCGTTATATACAAGTGACGAGAAGTAAGGAGCAATACATGTATACGTTAATATTCCCTTTCAGCTCCAGGTGTGCTCTCGGTATTTTTCAGAGCTAGATTAAGACGTTGACTTGCAGATTGTTAAGTCCTGGTAGCGGGTTGATAGTCCTCCGTCCATTCAGGATACAACTTCCCTCACAGGGATTGTATTGTTTATATAAGCTCAAGTTGCTAAACTAGCGACTAGAAAGCATTTGAAGTCTACGTTCCAGCCCCTTAAACTATAAAAAATGTAATATAGTATAAGAGGCTAGACCGTCGACTATGCTTACCAGTCGTCGTTCCAGTTTTTCGATCACACATAATGTCCGGCTGCTGTACAGTGTATCTTGTAGTGGATCGTTCTATATGAAGTGATGTTTAGCTAAAATGCTGTACCAAGTGCAGTACCACCAGTATGGGTGCACTAATTTAAGCAGATACATCGCAGGTTTTACAGCAATGCATACCTGCAGTGACGCTGTGAGGTTTTCCCCTTCAATATTCAATAACATCAGCCGCCCTGCTAAGGGTTAACTACATCTCGCCGCACCTCAACTCGATGGAACTGACTGAATGTTCCTCTATCGCTCGTCCTACCCGAATTATGAGTTTCTCACTACACGCTGCTGAAACTTCCAATCCTCTATTTTAATAAGTTATAAGAAAGAGTGATTTTATTAACCACGGATTGACGCCAATAACCTTGTCTGCTCATCTACAATAGCGTCCCATTATTCTTACGCCTGAGATATCTTCAAAGCACAAATCTGATAGGTTCTCTCTGGTACTACACGCCACTGCCACCAAACCTGTGTGCTACAGTGCGTCAGGTCCCACTTGTTTTTAATCCTTCTGTACGCAGCCCCGTTCCCCTCGACGTCCCCCATTCTGTGCACATACCTGCTGTCTACCCACATATCTTACTGTACATATCTACTGTGATCAGGTGTACAAGTACAGAGTTCAAGGTTGTTCTGTCCAGGCAATGTTTAACGTTTGTGTTACACAGATTGTTTTTTTCCAGAAGAGGATGTTTGGTTTAGAATTGTTTGGTGCTGACGTACTTCTAGAGCTAAGACGTGTGACATTGTTCAACTGCTTCCTTAATTTGGACAATCATATTGTTCTACTCATTCAGAGGTTGGTATACACATATGTGACTGAGTTCTTTTATAAGTGAATAGTTAATAGGAGACAACTGACAATCAGGTATTTTGAACATAGTTCTCTTTAGTTCCAAACCCTCAACTAGCTGCAGTCGACTTTCATTTAAAATCTTAATAAATTTTAAATCTCAATAAATAAAACGGAAAAAAGATCAAAGAAATTAATGAACCAGCCTATAATTCATTATATAACCCCTCGACATGAAACCCTGTCAGGGCGTTACAACACACTGGCCTTTATTTAATAAACTGGATTTAATGCTCGTTAGGGATCTTTTTGTGTCGATAAAAAGAGCAGCTTATATTTTATTGCCTCGGTTGAATAAATAAAAATGTGGAGATGACATTTCACGGATCGTTGGTTTTATTGCTTTAAATGGAAGGCGATATGATGGAACGGATAGAGATGGCGGAGACGTGATCAGTTCAACTTGAGCGTACATAATATTAGCGTAGCCCATTTAGCAACTCGAGCTTATATGAAACTTAGTGTAGTCTACTTAGCAACTTGAGCTTATATAAAACTGATTGTGTAGTCTACTTAGCAACTTGAGCTTACATAAAACTGAGTGTAGCCAACTTAGCAACTCGAGCTTATATAAAACTAAGTGTAGTCTACTTAGCAACTTGAGCTTATACAAAACTAAGTGTAGTCTACTTAGCAACTTGAGCTTATACAAAACTGAGTGTAGTCTACTTAGCAACTTGACCTTATACAAAACTAAGTGTAGTCTACTTAGCAACTTGAGCTTATATAAAACTAAGTGTAGTCTACTTAGCAACTTGAGCT
Organism: Gibbula magus; assembly: GCA_936450465.1. Taxonomy (NCBI): domain Eukaryota; kingdom Metazoa; phylum Mollusca; class Gastropoda; order Trochida; family Trochidae; genus Gibbula; species Gibbula magus. The sequence continues at coordinate 10,228,929 of OW388289.1, forward strand.
TATATAAAATTAAGTGTAGTCTACTTAGCAACTTGAGCTTATACAAAACTAAGTGTAGTCTACTTAGCAACTTGAGCTTATATAAAACTTAGTGTAGTCTACTCAACAACTTGAGCTTATACAAAACTAAGTGTAGTCTACTTAGCAACTTGAGCTTATTTAAAACTAAGTGTAGCCTACTTAGCAACTTGAGCTTATACAAAACTAAGTGTAGTCTACTTAGCAACTTGAGCTTATACAAAACTTAGTGTAGTCTACTTAGCAACTTGACCGTATACAAAACTAAGTGTAGTCTACTAAGCAACTTGAGCTTATATGAAACTTAGTGTAGTCTACTTAGCAACTCGAGCTTATATAAAACTAAGTGTAGTCTACTTAGCAACTTGAGCTTATACAAAACTAAGTGTAGTCTACTTAGCAACTTGACCTTATACAAAACTAAGTGTAGTCTACTTAGCAACTTGAGCTTATTTAAAACTTAGTGTAGTCTACTTATCAACTTGAGCTTATATAAAACTAAGTGTAGTCTACTTAGCAACTCGAGCTTATACAAAACTTAGTGTAGTCTACTTAGCAACTTGACCTTATACAAAACTTAGTGTAGTCTACTTAGCAACTTGACCTTATACAAAACTTAGTGTAGTCTACTTAGCAACTTGACCTTATCAGAACCAAGTGTAGTCTACTTAGCAACTTGAGCTTATTTAAAACTTAGTGTAGTCTACTTATCAACTTGAGCTTATATAAAACTAAGTGTAGTCTACTTAGCAACTCGAGCTTATATGAAACTTAGTGTAGTCTACTTAGCAACTCGAGCTTATATAAAACTAAGTGTAGTCTACTTAGCAACTTGACCTTATACAAAACTAAGTGTAGTCTACTTAGCAACTTGAGCTTATACAAAACTGAGTGTAGTCTACTTAGCAACTCGAACTTATATAAAATTAAGTGTAGTCTACTTAGCAACTTGAGCTTATACAAAACTAAGTGTAGTCTACATAGCAACTTGAGCTTATTTAAAACTAAGTGTAGCCTACTTAGCAACTTGAGCTTATACAAAACTAAGTGTAGTCTACTTAGCAACTTGAGCTTATACAAAACTTAGTGTAGTCTACTTAGCAACTTGATCGTATACAAAACTAAGTGTAGTCTACTAAGCAACTTGAGCTTATTTAAAATTAAGTGTAGTCTACTTAGCAACTTGAGCTTATATAAAACTGAGTGTGGTCTACTTAGCAACTTGAGCTTATATAAAACTAAGTGTAGTCTACTTAGCAACTCGAGCTTATATGAAACTTAGTGTAGTCTACTTAGCAACTTGAGCTTATACAAAACTAAGTGTTGTCTACTTAGCAACTTGAGCTTATACAAAACTGAGTGTAGTCTACTTAGCAACTCGAACTTATATAAAATTAAGTGTAGTCTACTTAGCAACTTGAGCTTATATAAAACTTAGTGTAGCCTACTTAGCAACTTGAAAATATTGAAAGTCTTTGATAAAATTCATTATATTATCTTGCTTTAACAGAAGGCACGGCCATAAAGCTTTGAATCTATGTGTATATATGTATGTATGTATGTACATAGTTCGACATTGCGTGTAAGTATAAATGTACAAAGGGTAGGCGGGCGTTAACCTTAACTAAAATACTGAACAAAGACGTTACGCCAGTAGTCGGTTCGGTTGGCTTGTTATGAGTCTTATGAAATGGGGTTATTAAAAGTGGTTCGAGGTCACTGGGCTACGTATTCATGTGTGTTTACATGGCTACCCCTAGCACCAGTATTATTCAATTGTTATACATTTCCTTCTTGAAAAGAGCAAAGAAAGTGAGAGTAATTGCAACGTATTCGCAATCTTACATAAGTATACTGTATTTTGTCAAGTACGACGCACATTGTAAGTTTGAAATGAAGTTGTCCGAGAGTCCCCTTCACACCATCACACTATTGTCCTGTGCGTCAATCATCATGTTTCCTAAGAAACAGTTTTTCTTACCTTATGAAAATCGCCGCTAATGGCTGCACTACTGCCGAAGCGGCGTTAAACAATAACTCACTTACTCACTTACTACCTTATGAAAATGTTCTCAAGTCAGTGGGCTTTTAATCATACTATTGAGTTGTATTGCCCTTGGGTATGTCATGTGACGTCCTCATGTTAAATATGGTGGGGAATAGATGCTTATATCGCCATGTATGGATGAAATAAGTTTATCTCTTACCTTCACCTCCATTAGTGACTCCATGAGAAATGTCCAGTCACACGTGATCGGTCACGTTGATTAAACTATAGTGTTTCTGAGTGGATCATGCCGGCATAAAGACAAATCAAATATCAAAACTCCGCTTTACCGTACAAATTTCATTACGTCAGTCTTGTTGACATTAAACTTTGTATTATATATACAAAGCTACATCTTTCTTATCGAGCGCCACGATTTAAAGCTAAAAGTGTAAAAATGAAGAATTAGTATGAACTATTTCGAAAAAAAATTTATTTTAATCTTTGCACGGCAACTTTGTCTGCAGTAGAGAACTGTTCTACAGTAAGGTTTGGGTGCAATGCTACACTGAATTTCAGCGTAGTACCACCCATGGTTCGCTAGTTCCAGCCGATGCTCGCATGTTTCACCGCAAAGCATAACCACATGGCGTTGCGGGATTCCTCCCTGCCATAGAACTAGCAGCCGCGATATAAGTGAAATACTCTTGAAAGCGGCGTTAAACCCCACCTCACCTCACCTCCCACATTTTAATCTTTGTAATGTTCAACCAAACTCGGCTACGTATTTCCGTGAAAGATAGTCGCCGTAGTTTGTTAAAATCAGCTTGAAACCTCCTTGATGATCAATATGGTGGCACGTGGTGCTGTGCATAGCTCAGTCGACCGCTATCAGTGAAGTTCAGCATCAACGGGCGTGGCTCGCTGGTGGGTTACCCGCCTCATTCCTGAAAACTGAGAGTTTGAAGGGTGATCCCCTGCCCCACACTGAGACATAAGTTGAGAGGCTTATGGTGTCACCTTGGGCAACCTTTATTCGAAATGTGCCTCTGTTAACTCAGCAGTACAATTGAGTACCTGGTTTGGGAGTGCAGGTAATGTGACAGATAACCTTCGAGCGCCTGAATTGGTAGCCCAGGTTGCATACTCCAAAGGGAGTTGAGAGAGGAACGATGTTGGTCCTTATACCAGGGTAATAACGTGTGTAGCGCTTCGAGCACAGCCCTTTGTGTTGTGGAGTCTAGCGCGATATAAGTATCCTCATTATTATTATTATTATTATTAAACATATATCACCTGGGTGTATTTCTAGAACACAAACGTTTCTCTTGCAAGCGTTATACAGTCCGTTCCCCTGTGTGGTAGTCGAATAAAAGTAATTTAACATGACACTGGCTGCATATTCAGCCCAGTACATATTTAACATTTTACGTATGTATAGGTAAGTGGAACGTAGACGGCCATACAAATGTACGACAATGGGGCAGGGTGGTGCAGGGGTAGACATAGACAACTATTGTTCCTTTATGAGCGCCCCTATATCACCTGTATGTGTCCATGCTTGACTGAGGCTCGGGCTACCGAAAGGTTCGTCTTGGTTGCAATACAATACTAAAGCCGAGTCCGAGTTTTCAAATAAAAGATGTATGAAATAGAAAACTTTAAAAGTTTGGATAAAGGGGGAAGTTAGATTTTTTGCATAAAGCAGACTTTAAGTTGTTTGCATCAATTGAAAAGTTAACTATTTTGCATACATTTAAAGAAAAATTAAGTTGTCTGCATAAAGGAAAAGTTCTGTAATTTACATACTGAAATCATAGGTATTTCGCACAAAGGAAACTTAAATATTATCTTGCACATATAAACTAAATAGTATGCATTAAGGAAAACTGAAGCAGTTTGCATTAAGGGATAAGTAGATAATCTGTATAAAAGAAAAATTTAAGTATCGTACGTAAATAAATATAAGTAGTTTGCATGTAGGAAAACTTCAGTAGTTTGCATAAAGTAGATAACGTTTCCCTTTTTGCAAACTACATAAGTTAACTATTTGGCATAAAGGAAATGTTGAATTGTTTGTAGGAAACCGTTAGTAGTTTGCATGTGATCACGCACATTAGATTTAGTTTACATTAAGGGAAACTTAATTAGTTCGCATAAAGAGAAACATAATCAGTGCAGGTGAACTTAAGAAGTTGGCATCAAACGTGTACATTATGGGAAACTTAATTAGTTCGCATATAGGTGAACTTAAGAAGTTGGCATAAAAAGTAACTACAGTAGTTCACACAAAGAGAAACTTACGTAGCTCGCATAAATAACAACTTAAGTAGTTCAAATAAAGGGAAAGTTAGGTTGTTTGCATATAGGGAAACTTCAGTTGTTTGCACAAATGAACACTTTAGTTGTTTATATAAAGGAACACTTTAGTTGTTTGCATAAGATGTAATAAGACTGAATGTATATTTGTTAGTGGCATTATCATAATGAAGTAGTGTCTGCTATATATATACAGGATTTACAAGCAGGACACGAGAGCAATACACACGATATGTATGGGATAAATACTGGGTGGTGACTTAACACTTTTAATTTGTGACGTGACTGCATTTATACATTGCCTTGGATATGTATCATATAACTTGAGCAGACAGTATCACAGTACACCATTGGTTCTATTCATCTAAAACAGCCAGGCGAGTAGGTCACACAGATATCCAGTCAGGTATTGGATCCAGTTCACTGGTTCTGGGTACAGGTCATGGGAATCAGTTCAAGGGCACGGCGTTATTCCTGTTCGTTTTACATAAGCAACACATGAAAATAATTGAATTTCAAAATTAGCTAAGCAAAAGCATGTGAACGAGATTGAGGACTTCTCTTGTGTTGAAGGTTGGAGTCATGAGTTTGATAATGTCTCCTCACTGTACTGTACTGTACTGTACTGTACTGTACTGTACTGTATTGTACACCTCACTGTTGTACGTGTATCGGTTTGGGTTGAAGAACTTCCTTCACTGTAGTAGCCTCACTTGGTACCAAGTGACTTCCTGTAGAACACGATAGATGGATAGTGAAACAATGAAAGAGAAATGTATTGTAATCATGGGTGATTTGTATGGAAAGAAACATCTGAAACAATGAAAGAGAAATGTATTGTAATCATGGGTGATTTGTAAGGAAAGAAACATCTGACAGAAAAGTTCGTCGCCCGTTTTAGATCTAGACTCTTTGTGCTAACACTCGCAATAATCTCAGTTTATCGTGATACATTTACACATTGATCGTTGACCCGAGCATTTCAAAACCTATATAGTATACACATGATGATGCATCTCGCTCGGAACGGTACGGCGAGGTACAGCTTTATAACTAGTGAAAAGCCTCACTATGACAGAAAGAATCCTTTATTGTAGTTAGGGGTCGGCAAGGCTCCTTTTTATACCAGTTTATTTGTCGTCACGGAATTTTGTCAAGAAAATATATACACGGTCACATTTGATTGTTAGTATATATAGGTAAAATAAATATAGACCAGACATAGGCTGATACTGCCAAATACCATTGTCTGGTAACGTTTTGAAACGTGCGTTGTTGTTTACCTGCCGTGTCGTGCGAGGTTATATAAACATTAAGTTTTATATTCACAGTTTTCTGAAACTGAGTTTTGGATTAACTGGGATAAGCGAGATGTAGATGTCCGAGAGAAACACTAAATAACGTGTAGTCAGTTAAAAGTGTTTGAATAATGCCGTGTGATACGAGTTTGTTCGAACGTTGTCTTTTAAAGTGAGAATACTACAAAAAAACTACTCCATTAACTAGAATCAGAGATAAGTTAAGGTAAACACTAAAAATAAATGTTTAGTCCTTTTGAAACAATTTGAATTTTAGAAACGAATGTTGTAGAAATAAGATTGAATGTTTTTCGTTCCGGAGTCAAGAAGGTACAAGCTACACTTTGAACCAGTTTTATAAGGGCTAAGCTATATGTCTTTCTTTCATAAGATCTCTGTAAGGTTATTTAATGGTAGTATTTCCGAATTAAGAAACAAGTGTTGTATGTTTTATAAAAGAACGAGGTGTTATCGTGTTCGTGATAAACAGTAAAACCCATTTCAAATATTTTCTGTTGTAATTTATACCTTAACATTACGGCAAGAAAGCCTTTTAACTTTATTGTTTTGTTTATAGCAAACTGTAGCCTTAATTGCTTTCGGAAGCTCTAAGATCTTAAAAATGGTGCCAATCACACTTCCATCGAAAGTCACTTAGACAAAGGGAGATAACTATTTGATCCTCATGAGAAGTGGTCTCTGCACTATTAACCCCACTGACGGGTGCTTTGAAGGGGGTAAGGATTGGCCAGCAGTCGTAATGGACATTACTTGCTGTTTTAGTATTAAGAACGCCATATGCTTCAACATGTTATAGCAATAACGGCAGTCTTGGTATGCCGTTGAATAGTCGAATCGTGATAGAGGAAGATTTCGTTCCTCCAAGAAATTAAACCCGGCGTTAAATTATCTTCTTTATCCCATTCTGCATCGAGTTGAATCATATCTGCAAATCTTACAGGTTGTGATTCACCGCTGCGGGCTACTGAACCCGAACAATGTTCAGCCAGGCTCTTTAGTGGCTTTATTATTTGCCTTGTCATCGTCAAATATGAACAAAGAAGGGGCGTGTCTCGAACTCCCGTGAAACCATCTAGCTCCGTCTCACTCGCCATATTGTTTCCACATAGACAACCAAACACTGCCATCAAAATCGCATTACGTCAATGACTTAAGCTGGAGAGTGAAGCTTGATTAGAATGACACAGTTTGATAATAATTTACTGGTATTGATGTTCTTAAAATCTTCATCAAAGTATTTTCTAGCTCTATAAGTCGGTATATTCTATCTACAACATCCATGCTAACAGCATTATCTTTAAGTTTCAGATATGTAAACCAACAGACATGGTAGCATATGCTTAGTTGTCTGTCCTTCTAAAATCTTACCAAAGTTTTACAGATGGTAAAATATTATACTCTCATGAAAAGCCACATACAGAACAGTTTGAGAAAACAGTGTTTATTTGGTCTTATGAACAGTTCACACTAATGGCTCATTAGCTAGGATACTGAACATGTTTTGATTTTCACATCTTCTGGATTGATATTCAAGTTCATCCAGACCCTCCTAGCTTTGAAGTCTTTCTTCAAAACGTTATTTCCAATTTTCCTTTTTGTTTCAGCTAACCCCATATTGGTGAGGTTGACTGGTGGGGAGACAACAGACAAATACATATCAGGGAGATTAGAGGTGTCTCAGGACAATGGCACCACGTGGGGGACTGTCTGCGACGACTTCTTCAACAAAAGCGGTGCTGTAGTTGCCTGCAAAAATCTGGGCTTCACAGATGGAGAGGTATATGAGACCTGGAGGTGTAGAACAAACTTTACTAAGGATCCAGTACAGTCTCAGATAGCAACCAACCCTTAACCAACCCCCTCCCATCCACACTCCTTCTAAACCAGAATATTTATTTGTTTATATCTATGTGTTTTTACCTCATGAGAAATTTTAACTTAACTTCTTGAAACTAAGAGAAGCACTCAGCTTCCCAACTTCCCAATGCAAGACATAACTCTTGCCAGTCTCCATTATTGGCAACTTCCCAATGCAAGGCATAACTCTTGCCAGTCTCCATTATTGGCAACTTCCCAATGCAAGGCATAACTCTTGCCAGTCTCCATTATTGGCAACTTCCCAATGCAAGGCATAACTCTTGCCAGTCTCCATTATTGGCAACTTCCCAATGCAAGGCATAACTCTTGCCAGTCTCCATTATTGGCAACTTCCCAATGCAAGGCATAACTCTTGCCAGTCTCCATTATTGGCAACTTCCCAATGCAAGGCATAACTCTTGCCAGTCTCCATTATTGGCAACTTCCCAATGCAAGGCATAACTCTTGCCAGTCTCCATTACTGGCTGATTTAGGCCTTGCAGTATTTCCTTAAGAAATCTGTGCTTAGAAATCCAGGCCCACTATGCATTTCTAGTGCAGCGATCGATTCACTATCTAGGCACAAAAAAGCGAGGGAAATACCGCAAGGCTTAAATGAGAGAGTAATTGAGACTAGTGTGAGTGATGCCTTGTGTTTGGAAGCTGCTCAGCCCCATGCAGAAGAGTGATTCCTGAAAAGTTAAACTTTCACTTGTATCCCTTATTAAAAGTACAAGACAGAGCTGAAGGACAAAGCAAATGGCTAATTTTGACTGAATTTGATCAGTCTGATCTGGATGACAAATCAATCAGGAAAAGTGAAAGACCAAACTGTGGTAGTTGTCTGTACTTTTTACCAGGGTAAAAGTGGCCATTTATTTCATGTACTGTCAAACATGACATGCACATTGCAAAACTTGATTTATGTTATCAAATGCAGTGGATGTAGTGAGGATGACATTGGACAAACAGGGAATAAAAATCCAAATTTTAAAATAATTCCATTTTACAAAGCCATGAGAAAAGAAAAATCAGAGAAAATCATTTTATCAAACTGTTAAAATAGAATTAATGTAAAATTGTCAAGACCTAAAAAAAAAACTATTTTCATCTTCTCCAGTACCAAAAGGTCCTGAAAGCTGAAATGTAGTGTACAGACTCCTTGACCAATGGGGTTGTTAATTTGTAGATTTGGTGACCCTTTGGCCTCAAATATGGACCACTGGGGTCATTACATAAATACCTATTTTCATCATCATCATCATCAGTAGTACTTGAAATTTGTTATGCCTATGATAAACACTCCTGGAAAATTTACTTATTTAGTTTCTTATTGAAGGCATATTTGAGCTACAGAGCCCATGGCTCTTTCTTTATAATTAAATGAGTCACAATAGAATCTATAACAGCATATCCACTCTCCTATTGCAGGCTATTGCCAGAGCATTGTACGGTCCAGGAAGTGACCTGGATATATTCTTGGACGACGTTGAGTGCCAGGGGTGGGAATCAATCTTCAATCTGTGCAAATCAAACCGTTGGAAGGTTCACGACTGTGATCACGGGGAGGATGTCAGCGTCTTCTGCTACAACAACACCGCAGATGGTGAGCACATTATCTCCACTTGTTAACAAGTCGGTGCCTAACTGCCCCTCATCTCTACATGCCAACTTGTCCGTGTTTAACCGCTCCTCAACTCTACATGCCAACTTGTCAGTGTTTAACCACTCCTCATCTCTACATGCCAACTTGTCAGTGTTTAACCACTCCTCATCTCTACATGCCAACTTGTCAGTGTTAACCACCCCTCATCTCTACATGCCAACTTGTCCATGTTTAACCGCTCCTCACCTCTACATGCCAACTTGTCAGTGTTTAACCACTCCTCATCTCTACATGCCAACTTGTCAGTGTTTAACCACTCCTCATCTCTACATGCCAACTTGTCCATGTTTAACCGCTCATCACCTCTACATGCCAACTTGTCAGTGTTTAACCACTCCTCATCTCTACATGCCAACTTGTCAGTGTTTAACCACTCCTCATCTCTACATGCCAACTTGTCCATGTTTAACCACTCCTCACCTCTACATGCCAACTTGTCCGTGTTTAACCACTCCTCACCTCTACATGCCAACTTGTCAGTGTTTAACCTCCCCTCATCTCTACATGCCAACTTGTCAGTGTTTAACCTCTCCTCATCTCCTGTGTTGACACCGTCAGGAATCATAGTTTTATAATATTGGAACACTTGGGAAATTCTGACACTGGGCCATTAATATCTTTAAAATAACTCTCGAGATATTTGAATATATATTATGGTGAAATGTTATAACATCTTTATCAAATATCTTTCAGTTTTCAAAACACGGCTGGTTGATGAGGGAACTCCGAATGGATTGAACATACGATGGGGTCGGCTAGACGTGGCCCTGGGGGAGATGAGCTGGGGCTCTGTGTGTGATGACATGTTCAACCAGAACGCCGCCCAAATCGCATGTCAGGACTTCAACTACAACTACGGACAGGTAATAGATATGTGTCTATGAGGGAGGCCCTCATGAAATAATTTTGAGTTATCTCTCACTTAAGCTCCAGACAAAGCAAAATTATCACCCAGAACATGAACTTTATATCAAGGGGGAAGCTCCTTAGTTAGCCTATACATTACCAATAGATATGTTTAATGAAGATTATTCTGTAAAACTAATTCTTAAACTACATTTAAAGCAATGATTTCTTGACTGCGGATCCTGTTGGCAGACCCTGACATCCAACTTTCCTGGAGGCGACCGCATCTACCTGGACGAGGTGAACTGTAAGGGTACAGAGAGCAACCTGCTGGAGTGTAAACACAACTCGTGGCGCACTCACGACTGTAGCCAGGAGGAAGACCAAGGACTCATCTGCTTCAACACCACCGGTGAGTTCAGAACTAAACACATCCATTAAACCAGACCCACACCATCCTTGAATCATTCATCATTGTCCTCGAGGTCGAAAGGGTTTGATGTTGGATACAACACAGCAACACCAACATGAGTTACTGTGGAGTGCTGTTTTTGGCTCAATGGACACTTCACCTGACCATTCAACATGACACTGAGTTCAGAGCAAAACACCTCCAAGCAATCAGACCCACAATGCCCTTCAGCCTCTAAAGTGGGTTTGATGTTGTAAACATCACAACAATACCAGGTCATATGCTGTTACTGGCTCAATCGACAAGCTGCAGAGTTCTCTATTCTACTCTATTATTATCTTACAATTTCAGGGTCAAAATTATGCTCATCAAAGTACTGGCATTTAGACTTTTACATTTCTCAGAGTAAAAGCCCAATTGCAGTCAAGCTCCCCAAATCATCTTCATAATCATATTATCTTTCAAACTAAGTATCGTTATATTTAACTAGGCAAGCATTTTAAGCAGATTAGGCGTGATAGGCCAGATGGGCTTATTGCATTGGCCGTCATCCGTAAATTTGTCACATTTTTTACTTTTCCAGAACCGCTACACCCCAAAGTTGAAATTTTGTGTGGAGGTACCTTGCGTTTAGGGGATCAAACTTCATTTGGTCCTCAACCCGCTGAAATATGGGTGTAATGAGGGGGGTGCAACTTTAATGTTATTTGCCCTTTTGAGAGTTCGGATAACCCTATATTTCAGGTCATGTTCTTTGGAATGTCTGTACAACCCAAAAAATACAACCTTTCTTCACTGTTCCCAAGTAGACCTACTCCTGTCCTCTCCCCTCTCTCTGAGTAGTTGCCCTGACCCTGACAAGTCTGGATATGCTCAGCTGGCTTGTTGGGTTGACTGAGGCACTCAGCAGAGTTTGACAAGGAGATCAGAGTTGTGTGGAGGCTTGGTTGGATTAGGGGAGGGAAGGGGAGAAGAGGGTTAAGACTTTGTGTTAACAGTTCTCTACAAGTAAGCAGGAGGACTTTAAATATAGTAGCTTTAAAAGAAAATTGTTTTTATTACAAAATTTTGTATAATGATTTTTGGAATATGTCAACACCATTTGAATTGAAAGAGTCACCTTCTCTTCAAGATCATTGCAGAAATATCAAGTCATGTTTATGCACTTACATTGGAAATGTGGGTAATCATGGACTATTTCAAGGTCATGTCAAGGGATTGCGCATTATCTGGAGAAACATGTATTTCTCTCTTCAACAACAAACCCTGATGAGCTACAGAGCCAATGACTCTATTTTGTTAATAGCCATTGGTTACTAGACTAATTTCTTACACAGTGGTCTAGTTTTATCGCTTTGAAAGACAATTTTGTTTGCTCACTCTACAGGGTCAAGATTTTTGTCTGACTCTTAGCTCTAAGATACATTGACATTGGTTCAAGTCTAATATCTTATCACTAACAGAGATTAGAAGATCTAGGCCCATGTTTTTTTTTTATTTTTGTTTTTTAATTTTTAAATTTTGGGAAGATAGCAATGTGTCATGTTTTTGGATGGTGACCTGACATGATGTAACTTGATGATGTGTTATGTTATGCATTGATATGACTTGAATTGACATTGATATGCCTTTATTTCTGACAGTGAGACTGAGGTCCATGGACGTGTCCTTCCGTAACGTGGGCACAGTGGAAATCTGGCAGGATGGCGAGTGGATGGAGGTGTGCCAAGATGGATGGGACCACAGTGATGCAATGGTAGTCTGCAAAGAACTGGGATATGTGGATGGCTTTCCAATGGGCAATTCTGCCTTTGGTAGTTCTGGCTTTGAACATCCCTGGGGTGACAGCCCTTGGGGTGACACGTACTTGGCTCGCACCAATGTCAACTGTACTGGAAATGAAACAACCTTTAGGGAATGTCCTAGTGAGGAAAGGACGTCATGTTCACGCAGAGGCAAAGCTTCTGCCATCTGCTACAACACAACAATTGATCAGATAGATAATGGTAAGACAAGACTTGGGTACAGTCAGACCTCATGTAGCCAGACTCTGTACATATCCAGAAACCCTGCTATTGATCAGTTACCCAGATAACTTTAAAATGTTTCACCCCTTGAGGATTATGATAAAATGCTCAATTATAATCATATATTTTTAGTCATGATCTTTAACACAAGCCAATTATCTTGTCTTTAGCACCAATAACAACTCTCCCCCTGTAGGCCTATATCCTAATGATCTCATAGCCTCTGTGAACATGTTCATGTGCATTGACCTTAACAGCTGGAATCCTTTCAAGAGGGAGAAACTATGGTATTGAGAGTCCCTAATGATGAATCCCAAGCTCACTAAACTCAATTCATATAGACCTTTATTATATGACGAGCAGTGAAATACTGGGATTTATCAGTGAAATAAACTGGCTATCAGGCTACAGTGAAAATAACTTATATTTTCACTGCGAACGGTGACTGATATAATTTGACGTCATAAAACAATGGTCTCGCGCGGCGATTTGGCTTATGACGTCACAGTGTTACTGTGGTGACGGGCTGTTCCTTGCGGCCGCTCGGCGTGAAAACGACCCTTTTCCGACGTAATTACATGGATAATATCATATTATAAATAGAATATCTGTCAATTCTTGACAAATACCATGTTTATCTCATCTCGTGAGGTAGAAAAGTTACATATTTTCACTCGTGGCTGCGCCACTCGTGAAAATATAACATTTCTACCTCACTCGATGAGATAAACATGGTATTAGTCAAGAAAAGACAGATATCCTCTATTTATTATTGGTACAAATGTCTTGTTTTCAGCCACTATTGTACGTTTTGCTGATGGAAGTACCAACTATGGGAGAGTGGAAATTCGCCATCTAGGAATTTGGGGTCAGTTGACTATTGACCAGTGGACAGACACCGAAGCCAGTGCGGTGTGCAGGATGCAAGGCTTTAAAGGTGGAAAAGCCTTTGGTCAGCAATCCAAGGCAATCCTCCCTCCTTGGATGTCAAAGATGGCCTGTCCTGCCAATGCATCTTCAATTTTGGACTGTGCTCTTGGACTGTGGGGAGAACCAAGTACCGGGATTCCTCCATCTCATACCCTCTGCTACAATAACAGTAAGTAACCGTGGATGTATGAACGAATTGATAGCAGGAAGTGGCCTGATTTAGATTGACAGTAAATTGTTCATCATGATGTTCTTTAATCATTGACTAAGATTTTGAATCTGTCAATCACTTAAGTGTCACAGTTAAAAAATTGAAGCAATAAAGTTTGGCATAAGGAGAGTTTGATTATTGAACTAAATTTTTGTGCATTTTCTTTGCCTTTTAAACAGCAATGAAAGAGCGGGATAGCGGAATGCACAAAGTTAAAAAAATATGATGAAAAAGTACCAACCTTGACTACAAGTAACCATGTTACGAGCCGTCGGATAACTATTGTTTCAAACATTGATAAAATATGTGAAGTTTATCACCAATCTGAAGATTTGAGGATGCTAAAAGTCAAGTAGAACTTACTTAAAGAGGTTGGCTACTACATAGATATGTTAGAGTGAAATTTGTATGAAGCAAATAGTAAACTTGTGTCTTCCCCTTTTGAGCATTTTCAGAAGAATAACATGAAATGAAGCAGTTCGGAGCTTCTGCTCAAATGTTAAAGGCGCCATGTGCAGTGGCAAATCTAGAGGAGGGCTACTGCATACCCCTTGAAACATTTGCATGTAAATATTGATGGACCCCCAGAGTGAACCTCCACCCCCAAAATAAGTAAACCTCCACCCCCAGAGTGAACCTCCACCCCCAAAATAAGTAATCCTTCCCTTTCAAAATGACAGGATCCACCTATCATGTGATTAATGGTGTAGTGCCTGTCAGCTGTTTTACCAGACGTATTTAATCATCATTTCAGATATCACTGTGCGCTTAGAAAATGAAGCAGAAGGGTATGGTCGAGTGGACATCATATACGATGGTGTCACGGGTACAATCTGTAAGGACATGTGGACCGATGCGGAGGCAGCAGTTGTCTGTAAAATGAAAGGATTCACTGATGGCCGGGCGATGACATTAGGTGTTACACCTGGTACAGGCCCGGTTTATATGACAAACGTGGTTTGCGGGTTCCCCGAGAAATCCTCCATCTTTGAGTGTGAAAATGATGGCTGGGGGAAGACCAATGAACAGTGCGAGAAACATATGAATGATGCTGGTGTGCGCTGCTATAAAAATGGTATGGAACTATGTTCATTAGTCTTTGTATGTTCAGATTTATTATACCCTTGACCAACGGTTGGGGGTAGATATAGTAATACCAACGATTCCATCTGTCCTTCCGAAGACATTTTTTGTCTGATTGATTACAGAAAAACTATTCATCTCATCCTTTTCAAATTGGAGCATGTCTTCTTCACCACTAGAAGAGGTGCAGTGTGAAAATTAACCTGAATTAGTGAATTTGTTAATTTTGGGCAAATTTTTTTATTTTCTAACTTAGTCATATTCTGAGCATTTTTTGTCCGATCGATTGCAGAAAAACTATTCATCTCATTTTTAAATTTGGCACATGTCTTCTTCATAACTATGAGATGTGCAGTGCAAAATTACACACGATTTGGTGAATTTTTTTTAAAAAGTCAAATTTTAAGAGTCAGGGTATTAGTGAGCCATGCTCACTTTTTTGCTTGTTCAAATGGTAATATAATGCTATCATAAAACTTAATGAGCACTGTTATAATAATGGTATGAAATAAAAGTTAATGTGCATTGTAATATAAAAGGTATGGAATAAGAATTAATGCGAATTGTTATATGAAAGGTATAGAATAAGAATTAATGTGCACTGTTATATGGAAGGTATGAAATAATAATCAATGTGCATTGTTATATGAATGGTATGGAATAAGAATTAATAGGCACCGTTACAAGAATGGTTTGGAATAAGAATTAATGTGCATTGTTATATGAAAGGTATAGAATAAGAATTAATGTGCACTGTTATATGAAAGGTATGAAATAATAATCAATGTGCAATGTTATATGAATGGTATGGAATAAGAATTAATAGGCACCGTTACAAGAATGGTATGGAAAAAGAATTAATGTGCATTGTTATAAGGTATGGAATAAGAATTTATGTACATTGTTATATGAAAGGTATGGTATACCAATTGATGTTTCAATATGTTTTATAGTGTTTCTTCAATTGAGGATTATGTCATACTGACTTAATGGCAACTTTTCTGTATTTTCACATATCCTGAGATTGTATTTAGACATTTCCTTAAAAAAACTTTTATTAAATTTGTGCAAAATAAAAATAAAACATTTCAAAAGGAAACATATTGTATTCTACAAAGTATCTGTTAAATTTCAAATAAATTTTATCTCTCACAAAATATCAAAATTGGATTGTTCATCTTCGTCCAATTTGTATCAAATTTGGTATGGAGATGAATACCAACTAAAGGAGGATCAAACAATTTTGAAATTAGCAGTTTTTTAGAAATCAAAAGAGAGACATATGTTTATAAGAAAATCAAGTTATGTATCATCTTAGTAGGTGGCTGCTTTAATGAAACTAATTTTGCCACTCTATTTCCTGTGGGCAGTGCGTCTCAACCCGGGTACACACGGTACTGGTGTGGTCCAGATCTACGAAGGCCAAAATTGGCAGACAGTCTGTGGAAGAACAGGCTTCAACGATGTGGCTGCTAATGTGACATGTAAAGAGCTGGGTTTCAATGCCGGAGTGGCTCTTCCTCTCTCTGTGTTTGGTCGCCAGAGATCTCTCACCCACCGCCCAAACATCACCTGTAGTGGTACAGAAACATCACTCATGGACTGTAACTTTGACACAGCTGCAAATGCAAGCTGTCTACCTAACGGTGTCTCGTACGCCTCAGTGTCCTGTTATAAAAATGAAACAGCAGGTGAGCTAGGTTTGATATTTAGTTTCTTTCCGTGAGAAGTTGAATCACACATGTCACCGCAAATGGCTGTGATATTGCCCAAGCGTTGTTAAACATCAGCTTACTGAATGACACATGATCACTCTCTGGCCTTCAATCTGCTGTCAGAATTTATCAGGATATTATCTATGTGGTAAAATTGAGTTGGAAGCATTGATTGTGGCAACATTTGATTAACACTTGATCTATTGTAATCACTTTATTAAACACTTTACATATTCATATTGAAAATCATGATAACAATGTTATTTAACATAACCTCCTTCAATCTTTATTGTCAGTTATCATAAGTTTATTAAGAACAATACTAACATTTAAGTAACACACAAACTTTATTTCCTCAGTCACCAACAAGTACATGTTGGAAGGCAGTATCGGAGAGGGTGATGATGCATCAGGTAGGGTGCGTGTGAACGCCTACCACACAAAGGGATACATCTGTGAGCAGTACTGGGGCGATGACGACGCTAATGTGCTGTGTAAAAACCTTGCCCACGCTGGAGGAATCGCCTACCGGTACTCGGGTACCTTCCCAGGCCCTTACTTTGTCAGCGAGATCAACTGTTATGGGAACGAGACGCTGCTGGACAACTGTCCCTCTGGTCTGGAGGTGTGTTCCTCTCAGGAGGCAGCTGGGGTTCTGTGCTACACTTCACAAGGTTTGTGCATCAATAGAACAAATCCCGGGGGTTTTTGTACTCTCAGAGCACTCTTGTTTGTTGAGAGATGCTAATAGACTGACACTATCTCACATTTCATTATTTAGCAAATGGTTCAATTTCAAAAATCTTTTTTGAAAACCCCAGTGTTTATCTTACGTATTTTATCTTGTTGATTTTAAGAAGCAGATGTGACATTAACTGAACACTTAATTATCCCCTTGCCTGATAGGGAAGACGGAATACTGGTATGTTCTCCAGAACTCAAAATCTTCAAGGCCTAGCTCAATAAAAAATGTGGAACAGTCATCATGTGTTACAACTACTTTGTAATTTTGTTTTTAACAATTTCCATGGAAACATAGCTTAACATATTGTTTCTGAACCAGAACTCAACAACTGTAGGACCTAGCTCAATGAAACCATGGTATGTGAAACGATCATCATGTGTAGAAATGTTTTTGTCTTTTTTTCACCTTTTTGGGACTTTGTTTTTAACCGTTTCCATGGAAAAACATCATCTGGATTCAGGATCAAAACTCAAAATCCTTTTTACAATTTCACTTTCAGATCAGATCTTGAAAACTGATTGACAGAGATTAATACATCTTAGGAAGTATATATTGTTGTGTATCTATGACTAACGAGTGATTCAGAATTTATCAATGAATAAAGCTCCATGATGAGCATATTTTAAACTTTGACCACTTGGCGGGGGATATAGTTAACTATGTCTGTTTGTTATAATTTCATTTGATAAATGTAAGCTAATCTGGCAAATTGGCTTATGGCATGGAATTGCAGCTGGCATCTGTAAGCGTTTTTTATTTCTGGCCCCCAAGAGCTGAAACCCTGTTTACCAAATCTTTGGCCACTGTGGATTATAAATTGTATGTTCATCACATCAACTACAGATGCAATGGTTGCAAAAATAATTCAAATCTAGCAACTATTTCTCTAATTGTATTCAAGCTTTATTTTCTTATCATCTTAGCTCCACAGCTGCAATTTGAGACAAATGGTCTGGGGCATGGTCGACTGAGACTTGTCATCAACAATGAAGCTGGACGCATCTGCGGTAGTAAATGGGACGACTCCGACGCAGCGGTAGCCTGCACACAACTCGGCTACAACGATGGAAAGGCTCTTCTGTATGTCTTCATTTATTCTTCCATTATATCATCCTCTATAACAATTGTTCACAAATGGGCAAAAATCTGTTTCCATTTGCTGTTTGACTTTTTTGTGGATGTGGATTTCTTTTAAAAGAATGTTTTTAAGAAAGAAGAGGAAATCTAATTCTAGATGTACAGTTTAGCCTCAATGAGATTAAGAATTAAATTGAGTGATGGAACAATGTTATTATCTGCAGAACCCAACATGATTTACTAGTTGCCTGCTATAAATGAATATATTCTTCAAATGTGAGTAAAACTCCTTTTTTAACATAATTACATTCAGAGTACAATTTCCCTTCTTGCTCAGTTAGAAAACGCTAACTTATTTTTAATTATTATTTGTGTATATTTGTCCTCAGATTTTCTCGCGGTACAGGACCAGCGTACATGTCCCGTCTGCAGTGTTTCGGTAACGAAGCAAACCTCTTCAAGTGTCATAACCCCGGTTGGAGGAACTCGGTGGGGGATGAGGACTGCTCGGACCAAGATGCTGGAGCGTTCTGCTTCTCCGATGGTGAGGGAAGAATACTGTCTATCTCTTATTCTGATATATAAACCAGAGTTGTTAGGGGCACCTGTTACCAGGAGAGCATATAAACCAGAGTTGTGAGGGGCGCCTGTTGTCAGGAGAGCATATTGACCAGAGTTGTGAGGGGCACCTGTTACCAGGAGAGCATCTTAACCAGAGTTATGAGGAGCACATGTTACCAAGAGAGCATATTAACCAGAGTTGTGAGGGGTGCCTGTTACCAGGAGAGCATATTAACCAGAGTTGTGAGGGGCACATGTTACCAAGAGAGCATATTAACCAGAGTTGTGAGGGGCACCTGTTACCAGGAGAGCATGTAAAACAAAGGTGTGAGGGGCACCTATTACTAGGGGGTTCTTCGCGTTGTATGATACATGAAAGTGAAACAATGAACTGTCAAAGAACCAGAAAATACAGATGTTGATGTTGATGCAATTCTATGATTAACATTGAAAGGCATCAGCATGATGCAAACTACTGATCACGTGAGAAAATATATAGCAAGATTATTTAGTTCAAGGATATTTTTTACACATAACATAAGAACCGAGCAGTTTCATTGGCTAAGACCAAAGTGGATGATCATCTTTGACACATAAATGTATGGCAGTTAGACTGTGGAGGTTTATGTCAATCATATATGAAGGGCATAGGTTTTTGCATTCTCGCAATTTGTCATTTGTTCATTTGATGCAGAATTTTTCAACATTGTCTATTTGTGTACAATTCTTGCAGTCATTTCCATTACCATGATGTCTAGGAGGCTGCTCATTACCTCTCTATAGAAACACTTAAAGAGCCATCGAGTATGTTAGTGTTTCAAATATAGCATAAGTTTTGAAAACATACTTGTGATATCAATCGCTTCAATATGACATATGATGAATAATTTTCATATCATTTATAATGTATATAAAATACTCAGATTGATTATACAATTCAAGCAAGTTGGGTGTAATATTTATTTCAATATCCGTAGAAACTATATAATAAGTTTAATAATCAGTTTAAAATGCTTGATAATTATGTTTCTCTCACTTGCAGTGCGTGTGACGGAAGGCACCGTGAACACCACCATGGCTATGGGCAAGGTGAGCATGCTGCTCAATGGCAGATGGCACATGGTATGTGCAGACTCCTTTGACCAGGTTGACGCTGATGTCACGTGTAGCAGCATGGGATTCAGCCGAGCAAAGATCCTCCGCACCTTCAAGGCCACTTACAATCCGAACTACATCACCCAGCTGGCGTGTAACGGCACAGAGTCATCTCTCACACACTGTCAACACGTGATGACCCAGTGTCCATATACTGTCGGCCAAGCCAGGGTTATCTGCTTCTCTGATACGCAGACATCAGGTCTGGTATAGCTACTTATCTAGTTAATTAGGCCTCCCATTTACATGTATATTGTCTTATCCAAGTGATTTATTATGAGTTTTGTTATGCAACAGTTATAGCAGTTACAGTGATTTCAACCATTCCCAAACTTGGGTTGACATATGAGCTATGCTTTTTAATGACAGTAATCAACTTCATTATCAAATGCCTCTATTTACTCTGTACACAGTGGAGCAGTACACAGTCCGAAATGAGTTCCATGGTCGAGCTATGGTTGAGCGCTATGGTCTTAACGGAACCATCTGCGAGGAGGGCTGGGACAACAACGATGCTATGGTTCTCTGCAAACAGCTCAATTACGCCGGAGGTGTGGCTTTTGGGACTACCAGGAACAGTTCCTTCGAACTGGTCTGGTACTCAGAGGTGAACTGCACTGGAGATGAGAGTTCTCTGGAGGATTGTCCGAAGAATAGCGCTGTCTCCAAGACTTGTAGGAACTCAGCTACATCAGCTGGTGTCCTGTGTTACAGGTCTTCAGGTATGCAGAGGATGCAGTCTGTACTTTATATAAATCATTAAGAGATGCGTTTACTCCTATCAACCCAATAAAAGTCAAGGGTGCTTAGTTAAACATAATTATAGTGGAAACTATATAGCATTTCACTTTTGAGCAAAATAAAGACCGAACATCGCAGAACTGTCGCTGCACAATGGCTGCCCGGTGGTATATGCAGAAAACTAATTTTAAATGTATTGAGGACAATAAAGAGTTATTATTATTATCATTCGGAAAGTTAATTTTGAAAGAAGATGAACACATATTGAAAGTTTTCACTAAACGTTCAGCTCACTTTGTCATTCAGGTGTTCAAGTGCGTTTGGCTGATGGGGGAAGGAACTACGGGCGTCTCGAGATCAGCTATGATGGAGTGTGGGGAACGGTCTGCGACCATGTCTGGTCACGGTATGACGCAAGGGCAATTTGTCGTCAGCTTGGCTACGTTGAAGGCATTGCGTACGCTCAGTCTCGGTATGGTCGGGGTTCAGGCCCTGTATATCTGGATGCCATGCGGTGCCGTATAGACGACCAAACCATCTACAGCTGCCCCAACCGAGGATGGAATAACAGTGCGCCATACTGCCAGGAGCATGAGAATGATGCTGGCGTCTACTGCTTCCCCAACCGTGAGCACCTCAGATGATATGTTGAGATTCAAAATATCAAAAATTATCTTAATAATACTTTGTCTGAATTGTAAAAAAAAAACAATTTAGAAGGAAGTATTTTGTTTTTCTTACATACAACAAGAAAATGAATTTTCATGGATTGTTACTAAAGCAAATTTGGCAATAAAATTTCCTGAACATCATACAAAGGTTTTAGTTCATCTAAAATACATTGAAATATCAAAGCTACACATTTTCAATCCTTCCTTCCACAGTTCGTCTGGAACCCAATGATACATTCGGAGCTCTACAAATCTGGACAGGATTTACGTATGGACTTGTATGCGCTACAGGCTTCACTAACCAAGAAGCTAAAGTAGCATGCCGCGAGATTGGGTACCAGGACGGAAGAGCAATTTTTGGCTCAGCTTTTGGAGATATGCGCAAGGAGATCTCGTTGACGGAAGTTCAGTGTATCGGGGAGGAGGCCCAGATCAAGGATTGTTCATACAGCAGTGAAAGCTCTCTGTGCTCTACCAAAGAGTACATCTCTCTTGTGTGTTCCAACGTTACCGACGACTCTGGGGGTAGGTTTTCTCAATAAGTATCTAGTGACTCGTTAAATCAGAAGTCTTTAAGTTATCCGAGAAAAGTGAAAGTTGATGTTTAGAATAACTTTGGTCCAGTCTTGACAGGCCTTATCAGTGTAAAAAATAACTTATCCAATTTTAGAGTAAAATATTCACGTCAATCCAAGAATTCAAGTCAATGGTTTAAGTTCCCAAAACACAAAGATCACCTTCATAATGACAGTTATATTAACATTTCTGAATTCTAGACTTTTTATTTCAACCATTGTTTAATTCCTATATAACATTTCATATGAAACCAAAAATATGAAACAAAAAACATTGCTAATCCATAAAAATAATACCCCTTCAGCTTATCTGATCAGTCTGGACAACGGGACCTATGGGCGAGTGGTTATCAACCATTTTTCACACGATGGCTACATTTGTCCAAACGGCTTTGACAACAATGACGCAAAAGTAGTCTGCACAGAGATGGGGATGACAAATGGAGGAATCGGCTACAAGAGGATCAACCCCACTAGGAGCCGCACCATCAAGGACATCAGATGGATGTCGACTGTCGGCTGCACTGGGAGCGAGAGCTTGCTGGAGGCGTGTCCCGGAGCTGATTGGTACCGTGTGGGGGACTGTGATGGAAGTGCTGATGCTGCTGCCCTATGTTATAGGGAACCAGGTACCTTTGTGTTATAGGGAACCAGGTACCTTTGTGTTATAGGGAACCAGGTACCTTTGTGTTATAGGGAACCAGGTACCTTTGTGTTATAGGGAACCAGGTACCTTTGTGTTATAGGGAACCAGGTACCTTTGTGTTATAGGGAACCAGGTACCTTTGTGTTATAGGGAACCAGGTACCTTTGTGTTATAGGGACATTCACCGACTGAAAAAGGGGGGTCCAGTTTTATTCCCCCCATACCAACCCATGCAACTAAATTGCTAGTTGTTGGATATATAGGCTAACTAGAGGATGAAACTAACACCATCCGTTCTTTCAGGAATCGAAGCTCCTATGTTCCGGTTTGAGGGAGGAACAAGACTAGAAGGTCGTATCGAGGTCAAGGTCAATGGTACATGGGGGAGTATCTGCGGCGACAATGTTGATGATACAGTTGCCTCCATTATCTGTCAACAAATGAATTTCCGGTCTGGAAGTGCTGGTATTCCGGGAAGCCGGGGAGAAACAAATGGTCCAGTTTGGATCAACCATCTCAGATGCACTGGCGATGAAACCAGTATCTTCGACTGCCAACTCAATGGTTTAGGAGAATCTGACTCCAGGTGTGAAACGCATCAACACGACGCTGTCATCATGTGTCATTCTACAGGTGAGTTATCTACCTGTCTACCTGTCGTATATCTTTATCAATTAGCTATCAATCGTCTATTGAATATTTATTGCAAAGATATTTTGAGTTAGCAAGTAGGCCGATATAGCAAAACTGCGCCAATACAGCAAAAACAAGGCCAATGCTAGACAAACTTGGTCTTTTTAAGCTTGAGCATGTGCAGTCGCATATTTGGTTAAAGACAGAAGCTGTCGTTTCAAAACTTTGTTCACAAATCTTGTTCATACCAGTTATTGTGTTTTCAGTGGAAATGAGATGTTTACTGATGTGCAAATAGAATGAAATTAATTAATGCAACATTGCATTAAATCCGCATGAACTACAATATCAGCAATATTAAAAAAATGCACACAACCCGAAAACCAAAAACAGCAATCTTAATGAAGACTATCCAATCTGTGTTGTCAGTATATATGCAAGAGCTGAATGAAATCCTAGTTCAGCCGTTTTCTACACTCAATATTTCCCTTTTTGCACATCAGCGACTCTTACTATATCCCTGAGTGACTTTCGTCCGTCTCAACTTTTTAATTATTGACTGCAGGTCAATTGTAAAGTATAAAAAGTATTTTATTGCACCAAAAGGCCTCTTAAGTTAGTTCATATTCCCTCGTATGACCTAAAATAGCTTATTTGAGTGCGAAAAGCGTGCAATTGTGCCTTTAAGCCTCTTCAATTATAAAAGAAATGTCAATCGGGGATCATGTTTCACAGAGTTTTATTTTGACAAAACTTCATCTTCTTGACAACAAAATGATTTAATTAGTGATTATTGTAAATATTCTGTGATCATTTATCTCTCAAATAGTTTACCATTTACCTGTGGGTTCTGTGGTATTCTGAGATGTTGAGCCCATCTAGCCAGTGGTCAGTCACAGGTTATCCCCCTTGTTAACAGCTAAGTAGTAAAATGGGTACTTGGGTCCATTTACCATTGATTTATACATTGGCTCTAAGGTGTAGCAGCTAAGTTACATTTTCTCATTACCAGTACGTCTCGAGGGTGACATCAACGGACGCACTGACTACGGGCGGGTTGAGGTCAGCGTGAACGGAACATGGAAGTCTGTGTGTCACTCTGGGTTCAACCAGATGGCAGCTGAGGTGGCCTGCAGACAACTGGGCTACAATCACGCCAAGAGACAGTGTTGCTCCGCCCTTGGACCAAGCAGGATGGACCTCAACATCTCCAGGGTCACGTGTGAAGGAAGTGAGAACTTCCTATCCAACTGCACCATGGACAGCAGTACCGAGTGTTCCAGCGGCAACTACGTGTCAGCATTGTGCTCAACAAACATTCTTGATGAGAGTAAGTAGTTTTATAATCACTGACCTTATCAAGTAGTCATTACCTGTCCTGTCAGTGTTATTTCTTGCTGTCTCCAACCAGAGACGATGAGCAAGGCACCTCTAAGGACATTAAGATATCAGTTTGTAAATCCTTTCAAGAGGAATATCTGCTATTATCTATTTGACAATTCAATTCAGTTATTTAACTCACCTAACTATAGACTTACCAATTTCATGTACTATTGAACTGTTTCTATTATACTTAAGTCAAGCCAAATAAAACTACTACATATATTCCAGAAACAAGTTGTACATAGTCAGCACACAGGCCATCTTCTTTGTTCACTAAGATTGGATAATCCAAACTAAATACCAAAATCAGAAGGCTTTGTAAAAATTTAATTAATAATATCATACCATTTCTAAACACAAATAAATTCCCTCCAGACCTGAACATTGCGCTGCCCAACAACGGCTTCCTGGGGATGGTGAACATCAGCCGGTACGGAGTCTGGGGCGCTATCTGTCACGAGGGATGGAATGACACCGAGGCTGATGCCGCGTGTCGTCGTCTCAACTACCTTGGTGGGGTGTCCATTCCTGGTAAAACTCTCCAGCCAGGAATGCCTATCCTGGCCAAGGTCAGCTGTACTAGTGGTCAGAACTTCTCGCAGTGTGATGTAGATGACCTGGATGCACCTCATGGATGCTCAGATGACAGGAGAGCAGCGGCCGCCATTTGTAGTAATTCTGCAGGTTGGTGTTTTGCTTAGAAATTTGGTTTAACAGCAAATATTACATGTACATAATACGCTATACTGAAATGAGACACACATATATATTGTTGAAAATGTTCAGTTCATAAAGGAATGTTACAATGAGTATTGGTCAATATTTTACATGAAATTGTTTAAATAAAAACTTATCATTGGCTTTTTGAGATATATAAATGCACCCTGGTATAAGACTGCTGTATACTTCAATAGGACATGGTAACATCTCGTGAGAGTGCATGTGAGTTCACTGGTCCATGTTACCTTGGTTACAGAGGGAGTGCAGTACCGCCTGGCTCCGGGCTCAGGACAAGACAATGGAGTGGCCCAGGTCAACTTCAATGGTGTGTGGGGCTACATCTCTCGGATTGACTTCGATGATGATGATGCATCAGTATTCTGTCGAAGTATCGGCTTTGTGGCAGGTCAAGTGTTGTGGAAGGCTCCAACCCCTGGTATGGAGGGGTCCGTCCTTGCTTCGGAGCTGGGCTGTAACGGGGGAGAGTCCCTCCTGCACCACTGTGAGGCTCAGTGGAACCCAGAACAGAACAAATATATCCCAGTCACCTTCGCTGTTGCTGTCACCTGCTTCCGGGGAGGTAACTCTTTTAATGTTTTAATGTTAAAATACCTATTTGATCATTTTGTATTATTTCCTGCCAGGATTATGAACATTTTTAAGTTTGATATTTCTTGTAAATTGCAACACCGTGTACAGCTTTTGAAATGAATTTATGAATAATGAAATCAGACTTAAGAAGGGTTCTATCATGTATGCAGCAGTAACAATGAGTTCATGTTCAAGCTAGTTTGACAATAGCATTATCAACGAAAACAAGACCATCAGAATAGATTTCTGATTACAAACTTTTAATATCCAGGACACTCCAAGAGCGGTAGCAGTTGAGCTTTCTCACTCACTCTAATTTCTAAACAGGATGATTAGAACTGACCCTGTTGTCCACAACAGACTCTAGTTAAGTGGTTTGTATTCTGGTTTACATTAGAGAACATGTGAATTTCAGTGCGTATCGAGCGAGGAGATGAAGTGTCCAATGGTATAGTTCAGGTGTATGAGGATGGACAGTGGGGCACAGTGTGTTCAGACAACTTCAGCAACAAGGAAGCACGTAAGTCAGAGAGAATTCAGGGGTGAGAGAGAGGGTTATTTCCTCACTTGGTCCCTATCATTCAATGTCTCATCTTCACAACAGAAGGAATGCTTTTTACTGTTATTTAGTTTATGACAGGTGAAGAATCTATTGGGTCAAAACAAAGTACAGTTATCTGAATCTTTGGAGAAATTTAAGTTTTAGATGTGACTGATTGAAAAACAAGGGATGTCAGCAGTCTGTACAATGTATGACTGTAAACATATGTTTGTATATATTTCCTTGTACTTGAGACAAACAGTATGGATAAAAGTCACACTTTACCATATTTGGACCTGAGTACTCAAATATCCTTATCCATAAGCTATGATATTTTGATGGGTACCAGTTATCAGTGAGGTTATGTTTGTTCTCCCCTGTTCCAGGTGTGCTCTGTAAAGAGATGGGCATGTCTGGAGGTCTGGCTCTATGCTGTAGTCCATATGGATTCAACTTTGATGAGGCAGTTGTCGCAAACCTCAACTGTACAGGCAATGAAACGTCCTTTAAGAATTGCCAGTATGACTCCAGAGCTGTCGCTTCAAGCTGCTTCAGACAGAGATATGCATCTGTAGCTTGCTACAATGGAACCCTTTCTACCAGTAAGTTGTGGCAATAGTCTAGAGGGTTTTCCTGAAAGAGTCATTGAGAAGTTGATAAAATTGTAGAAAATTGCCCAACATCTATCTTATTTATATTCATATAATATATATATACTTTTAAGCTCATGATTTACACAACATGTACCTACAGATTTAAGCATCTGTCTGACCAATGATTTACACAACATGTACCTCCAGATTTAAGCATCTGTCTGACCAATGATTTACACAACATGTACCTCCAGATTTAAGCATCAGCCTGACCAATGATTTACACAACATGTACCTCCAGAGTTAAGCATCAGCCTGACCAATGATTTACACAACATGTACCTCCAGATATAAGCATCAGTCTGACCAATGATTTACACAACATGTACTCCAGATTTAAGCATCAGCCTGACCAATGATTTACACAACATGTACCTCCAGATTTAAGCATCTGTCTGACCAATGATTAACACAACATGTACCTCCAGAGTTAAGCATCAGCCTGATCAATGATTTACACAACATGCACCTCCAGATTTAAGCATCAGCCTGACCAATGATTTACACAGCATGTACCTCCAGATTTAAGCATCAGCCTGACCAATGATTTACACAACATGTACCTCCAGATTTAAGCATCAGCCTGACCAATGATTTACACAACATGTACCTCCAGATTTAAGCATCTGTCTGACCAATGATTTACACAACATGTACCTCCAGATTTAAGCATCAGCCTGATCAATGATTTACACAACATGTACCTCTAGATTTAAGCATCTGTCTGACCAATGATTTACACAACATGTACCTCCAGATTTAAGCATCAGCCTGACCAATGATTTACACAACATGTACCTACAGATTTAAGCATCAGCCTGATCAATGATTTACACAACATGTACCTCCAGATTTAAGCATCTGTCTGACCAATGATTTACACAACATGTACCTCCAGATTTAAGCATCTGTCTGACCAATGATTTACACAACATGTACCTCCAGATTTAAGCATCTGTCTGACCAATGATTTACACAACATGTACCTCCAGATTTAAGCATCAGCCTGACCAATGATTTACACAACATGTACCTCCAGATTTAAGCATCAGCCTGACCAATGATTTACACAACATGTACCTACAGATTTAAGCATCTGTCTGACCAATGATTTACACAACATGTACCTCCAGATTTAAGCATCTGTCTGACCAATGATTTACACAACATGCACCTCCAGATTTAAAGCATCAGCCTGACCAATGATTTACACATGTACCTCCAGATTCAAGCATCAGCCTGACCAATGATTTACACAACATGTACCTCCAGATTTACCGGTAAGCATCTGTCTGACCAATGATTTACACAACATGTACCTCCAGATTTAAGCATCTGTCTGACCAATGATTTACACAACATGTACCTACAGATTTAAGCATCAGCCTGATCAATGATTTACACAACATGTACCTCCAGATTTAAGCATCTGTCTGACCAATGATTTACACAACATGTACCTCCAGATTTAAGCATCTGTCTGACCAATGATTTACACAACATGTACCTCCAGATTTAAGCATCAGCCTGACCAATGATTTACACAACATGTACCTCCAGATTTAAGCATCAGCCTGACCAATGATTTACACAACATGTACCTACAGATTTAAGCATCTGTCTGACCAATGATTTACACAACATGTACCTCCAGATTTAAGCATCTGTCTGACCAATGATTTACACAACATGCACCTCCAGATTTAAAGCATCAGCCTGACCAATGATTTACACATGTACCTCCAGATTCAAGCATCAGCCTGACCAATGATTTACACAACATGTACCTCCAGATTTACCGGTAAGCATCTGTCTGACCAATGATTTACACAACATGTACCTCCAGATTTACCGGTAAGCATCAGTCTGACCAATGATTTACACAACATGTACCTCCAGATTTAAGCATCAGCCTGACGGGCGGCTCCAGCTACACCGGCCAGGTGGCCATCACATACGCCGGAGTAGAGGGTAGAGTCTGCAGCGATGAATGGGACAACAATGATGCCAATGTTGTCTGCAGACAACTGGGATTCTCTAGCGGTGTTGCCTACAGCCATTACAGATCGTCCTTCTCGTATTTTGACTACACCGGACCCTACTGGACATCTGAGGTGAACTGTACTGGCAATGAGCTCATATTCCAGGAATGTTCACACATCGGGTTTGGCAACGTTGTCGAGTGTGCCAGTCGCCACTTTGGTGGAGCTCTCTGCTACAATAGTGAAGGTGAGAGTGTTTTTGTAATCTTTTTGATGAAATAGGTTTAAATGTTATTTCTCGCAAGTAAAAATCTATTTTAATCATTCATGGCCATGGTAATTTAAGAGTTAATACAAGGCTGCATTGTCAAGGTTTATGTTGCTAATATCTTAACTGAAGTGTTTTAATTATTGAATGTTAGATGAGAGTCGATGAGATGTGCATATCTTCTGCTGTGTGCAGGGTCAGCCAGATAATACAGCCACTAATAGACTTGACTCAGAGAGTTAGTCTTACCCGATGACATTAGAGTCTTTGAATTGTGAACAATGTGAATTGATATATTTTCAGGGCTGTTCTACCGAATGGTAGGCGGTGGTTCCCAGTGGGGCAGGGTGGAGGTGGCTGTAGACGGACAGTGGGGCACGGTGTGTGACCGCTACTGGGACCGGCGTGAGGCTAAAGTCTTCTGCAAGAACTTGGGCTTTGATGACGGTGACCCATACTATGGTGATTTCAATGATACGTCGACAAGTGTGGTGTTTGAGTCTAACCTGCGATGTACAGGATCCGAGGGCTCGCTCAACGAATGTCCCCATGAAGGCTGGGCAGTGTCCACTCTCCGGACGTGCTCAGACCACTCCCGAGATGCAGGCGTCTTCTGCTACACTAAAGGTAGGGATGTTTGGAAGCACTTCATTACATGACATAAAGATATGCTGGACATCATGCAGAAACTAACACATAGGTGTTGGACATGGTTTTTTACATTGTCAGTTCTTTCTAACTAGTTTCTGATGAAGAGTAAAACATTTTAATTCGATCTTACTCCTATTCTGTCCTATTTCTCACATACAAATTACAATTAACAATACCGAATTATCATCTATTCCAATCACCAACTTTAATGGAAATTGTCTTGAGTATAAAATAACCAATAATGGTGAAACTCCTAGAATCTTATACCATCAATAGAGCAGAAGTAGTAGTAGAATATAAGTCTTAACATGTCTCTCTTCATGTATCTCATGCTTGTCTTCCACTGCACAGTGAAGCTGAGTACAGGTGTGGGGCGGTCGGTACCTCATGGCGGAGTCTTGTGGAACCAACAGGGTACCTGGTACCAGGTCTGTGACGATGGATTCACCGATATGTCTGCACGGATCGTCTGTGAATCCATTGGTTTCATCGATGGCAGATCAATCTGTTGCTCTGCGTACGGGATGGGAGATCTTAGTGATGAGAAGATTTTGACGAACATGACTCTCCGCTGTACGGGCGAAGAGTCGTCGATATCTGAATGTGCGGTGACCGAGACTTGTACCAGTGGACTCTATGCGTCAGTTGTCTGCTCAGATAATCTAGATGTGCTGACAGATAAAAGTGAGTTGGACTTTGAATTTGTATCTTTTGTATTCAGATTCCATATTGTACTGTTTGGTTGTTGTTAACATTTTGATTCCTTCATCTCTTACAAGTTCCATTTATCACAGTTTAATTAACAAAATGTCAGTCTATTTATTCTCCAAATTTATATAAATGAAGCAGTTATTATACCTCTGCGCACCTCATACCTCCACCTTCATGTATGTTATATACCAAACATACAGTGTAAACAAGGGTAGAGATCATTCTCACCTCCACCTTCATGTATGTTATACAGTCAGGCCTCGATAATCCGAACGCTTCCGTTTTTCATCAAAAACGTTCGGATAGTGAAATGTTCGGACTACTGAGTACTGAGGACTACTATAGAGATTAGTTTGGTTACATCTTCCTACCGTTCCGAAACTGCGAGATTCGGATTATCGGTGGCCGGATTATCGCGGCTTGACTGTACACCAAACATACAGTGTAAACAAGGGTAGAGATCATTCTCACTGTCCTTCCTTCCTGAAATTTGTCTTGATTGTTATCTCCCACACTTCACACACATGTTCGACATTACCAAAACATCTTTTGCTATTTAACGTTTTAAAGTTTATAGTGCGAAGCTAGGATTTGCATTTGGTTCTACCTGTTTGAATATTGTTCTTCAGACTACACAATCACTGTGAACAAGGATGGGCTAGATTCAGGAACCCTCACAGTGAAGCATTTTGGCATTGACGGTCGTATCTGTGCGCGAGACTGGAAAGACGAAGACGCAGCTGTTGCCTGTCTGGCCGAGGGTTACCCTAATGGTATTGCCTACCAGCATTCTTACCTGGGCACCTACTCAACTCGCAGTCAGCTGGGCCCCTATTGGCTGAGCTCCATCAACTGCACAGGAAACGAGACTGACTTGACTCAATGTGATTACCTGCACAGAACCAACATGGGCAACTGTACCGATAAACATACAGCTTCCGTCCTCTGCTTCAACCAATCAGGTAAACCGATTGCTTTTGTTGATTTGATAAACTACTAATTTTGAACTCCAAGTGCTACATTTTCAGAGTATTCTTGATTGTACATACCGAGGCAGTGTAGGAAAGGACTGCCCGCCCGAAAACGCCTGTGGCGGGCTTATTTTGATGGGGGCTGGTAAAATTTAAACCTTACCAGCCTGATGGTCGGGCTGATATTTTACCTGTAATAATAAAATCTGATATGTGTCAAATTAATGTCTGCTATTGAAACAAACAATTTAGGTGAATATAGTTGATTTATTGGTTTAGAATTGAGTCAAGTGTATTAATTATGTCCAATTTTCATGAATTTTGTTCAAAGTTGATGGCAATAATATTGGTCAAAATAATAAGGTATGCAGCTGTGTTAACGTCAAAAACGTAATTCAGCAGAAAAATTTAAGAAAAAATATAGTCGCATAATGGATTCAGGGCATAAATGATTCAATTATTTGAAATATATAATGAATTAAGACATCTTTCCAATACTATTGCGCATCTTTTAAAAAAAAAAAGTATCTAACATGTCTCTAGGATTATTGACACATGTCCAAATTGAACAATTGTAAATAAAAAATGGGGGCTAAACCATATCGGTTGCATTTTCATTGCACATCTTTAAAAATATGTTCAAGTCTCCATGTGGATTTTGATTATTTTCCGCATGTTAATCGAAAAACTTATTTTCTGTCATTCTGGACCCTTTCTCATGACCGGAAAAGACTGTTAGAGGTTGATTTTATTACTATATGGATAACCCATGATACCGAGGATATGGTACAGTTGTGGACCCTGATAGGAAGGAAAAACCCGAGGTTGCGAAGCATCCGAGGGTTTTTCCTGACTATCAGGGTCTACAACCGTACCATATCCGAGGTAGGATGGGTTATCAATATTATCAACCGTTTTTAAGTGTAAAACAGGCTTTTTACGTGTTATCGCGTTATATTGAGGATCCCTGGCGTTATATTGAGGATCCCTGGGTGATGTCAGCCGCGCTATATGAGTTTTTTTTGTACCGTGATATCTCGTCTGCCCCCTTAGCGCAGTAGTCAGAGGCGCTGACTCAGTAACTGCAGGTGATAGTGGATACGGGTTTGAGACGCACTTTCTGCAAAACATTTGCTGTACATATTCTGTCGTAAACTTATGAAATTTTTCAAAATTAGTCTAAGTTAGTTTCTTCAGATCTTTACTTTCAAGCCGTCATCTTAACATATATATCAGGGTTTACAATCATTATAATTCCTTCTAACAGGGTTTACAAGTGTATGTGTAAACCCTCCTGGAGGGAAGTACAAGGTTGTAAGTCCCTCGTACCGGGTGATACGGTTTAGAAAGGTCGTTTCAAGTATCACGTTATATGGCTGGTAGGTTGATAATGATTCTTATACACTAACATATTCTCTAGTACTCCTGAAAAAATCATGCAATTGTGACTCCCAATTTTTTTTTAGTTATTCACCTTAAAGTTGATAATATGTTCAATGTTACAAGACTTTGGAAGGTCACTGTGAAAAAAATACATATATTAGGAGGTCGCTAATAAATTGTAAAAATTCAAAAGCTTCTACAAGTGCTGTATATATATACAAATGTCTTGAGAGTAGTGTTTCCTGAAAAATTTGTGGGATTGGAAAACTTGAAAAAGTTTTAAAAGATCAATATGGCGTTGAAAACATATGACTTATGACTTTGCTGTGATATATATTTTTGCATCCATTGTTATTGCGCATCTTTTTAAAAAGTTACGAAAGTTTTCTCCAATCAAAAATCAAAATTTAAATTCGAACTGGACCTTTAATATCTGGGGCGATTGGACCCAAAGCGTCTTGTCGCTATTTCATGGTAAGGGCTATCACCATGTAAAGTTTGCAATTAACTATTCATTAGTTCGAAGTGCACTTGTTTTACTTGTACTCGTGTTCATTTGCAATCTATGTCTTTATCAATTATTTTCACATAACATTTCCACTTTCAAAAACCGACAAATGAAGAAACATTAAGGATATTCATACATAAGGTATTAGCTCATGTTTATCCCTGATATTTTTATTATTATTGCTTAGCTGAAATGTGACCCCAAATAGGATTGGCAATTTTTGCCAGCCCAAGTGTCTGGTCATAATTTTCAGGTAAGTTCTCAAAATGATGGTTCAAATTAATTGGCAACGTCGTTATGAATGCATAATATTAAGCAATTTGCATGGATGACTGTAGATCTTCTTCAAGCTTTCATACAACTTTTCTGCAGGTATCAACTATCGTTTACAAGATGGTGGCAGCTATTTTGGGCGAGCGGAAGTAATGATTGGTGGTGTGTGGGGTACCATATGTGACAGCTACTGGGACTCGAGAGAAGCGAATGTCTTCTGTCGACAACTCAACTTCAGTGACGGAGACGCGTTGACGAGAGCCCACTACGGGGAAGGTGACGGCCCGATCTGGCTGAGTCACATACAGTGTAACGGCAATGAGACCTCCTTCCATCAATGTCCACACAGAGGCTACAAGGACCTCTACTCCTCCCCGTCGTTCGGCTGGCCCTTCCTGCTGCCGTGTACCTCGCACAGGGACGACGCTTCCGTCTTTTGCTATAAGAGTGGTATGTTGATAATGAAGTAATTGACTAAATCATCATCAAGATTAAAGAGACAATGCTTGATTTAAATACTTTTGCTTTTCTGCTTTTATGTTGCTATTTTCAGAAGTGAAATGTTGAAAATTCCACTTACCGTTTATGTATTTTCACTTCAAAATAAGAAACAGTTTTGAAATTGATAACTTTTAAAAACTTTTATGCAAGTTCACCATTTTCTGGGTAATGGACCAAATAACCCTCTCATTAGTTACAGTTAAAGAGCCATCAAGGATGTTGATGAACATATCGAAAATTTTCCAAAAATCTATCTCCGTGAAATAAATACACTTAATTTTTCCCAAATTTTTCAACTTAAAATAAGCCAAGAAATTACATTAATTAGTAAAAGTGTTTTCCAGTCTAAATATAGATCCAGTCTATTATTTTCAAGCGCAAAGCATTATGGTCTAGCTCACACACAGTAAACAAAGACACGAAAGAATAATAAAAAATATGAGCAATGAAGTTCGAGATATATAATTTGTTGGCGGTTATTTATTTACCATTTCATTTAATTATGTATTTGCTACAGATATTGGAATAATTGTTTTACCCAACTACCGGTAGGTATTTTTCTTGAATTTTATAATTAATGAGAGTAAAAATTTGTCATAATTTGCTGGTTTTATCTCAATAATAAGTACATTAAACAGGAAATAATTTGTATATTCTCAGGACATTTAGAAACATTGTTAGTAAAGCAATCGTCACATTCAGTAATGTGTGACAAGGGTAACTTGCAAGAGAGACACGTGCAGCACATGGGTTGTTATGGCGACTTGCGCTAGAGACAAGCCTTCACGCTTCGGAAGCGCTAACTGTTTGTGTAGTACGTATTACGCAAATAAAGGGGACTCTGTTTATACGTCAGATACCCTTAGCGCGCGCTAGTCGAAATGGTACTTCTCTTTGAAACCAAATTGCAATACATTGTCGTGATATGAAAATTATTTAACATATATGCCATGTTGTAGATAAAAGATTTCTCTGGCGAATGACGTTATAAGTATATTTTCCAAAAATTATTTTAATTTGAAACACTAACATCCTTGATGGCTCTTTATTAGTTACTTAAATATGACCGGAAGTGGGCATATTTTCACAAGACAAATGATTAATATTATAAAATTTCAATTTCAATCGAATGTTTAACATTTGTTTGCAGTGCGTCTTAACCAGAGATTCGGTGCCACAAACGGTGGCTTGGAAGTCTTTGACACAGATGGCAAGAAGTATGGAGTGTGCGACACAGGTCTTGACAACAATGGTGCAACTGTCGCCTGCAAGAGCCTTGGAATGAACTTCACACATGGTCGCGTGATTGGAGGATCTGTATTCGGCAACCTGTCTGGACCAATCAGATATAAGAGCATTAGATGCAACGGTAATGAGGCTGACATCAGCGAGTGTGTCAAGGTCAAAGGTGACTGTGCATCCGAAAGCTACGCATCCATCTACTGCGCCAAAGAGCCGTTCAATGACACCGGTTTGTATTTGAGAATGTTTTACAGGTACTGGTAGATAAAGCATTTTTAATATTAAGAATTAGATTAGAGCTTAAATTCCCTTATTAAATATGTATTTGGTAACTCAGATAATCAATTTTAGTAGGGACCTGTTCATCTAGACCTTTTATTTTCCAGGCTTTGCTCTTCGTCTTGCTGCGGATGGTTTGAGTGAGTACTACCATGGTATTCTGGAGGTGCGCAAGAACGGGGTGTGGGGGCGTATCTGTATGCAGGGCTGGGACAACGTGGACTCAGGGGTGGCCTGTAAGAACCTCGGTTTTAAGGGGGGCGTGGCATATCTACATATTGTTAAGAACACCAATGCAATCTTGATGAGGAACTTCACCTGTACAGGAAGTGAGCCGTTGCTAGGCAACTGTTCCAGAACAGAGACTGCAGACAAGGAGAACTGCAACTATGACTCCAATGATGCAGGAGTTATCTGCTATAATGGAACAGGTGTGTTTTCGTTTGTTGCTTAGGAGAATAGAGATAATATAGTAACCCTGGAATATTATTATTAGAACATCATTAATCAGGAATTTGAAAATGATAAAATGTTCAAAGTTTATTTCAAAAGAACATGGTTTTGTACACAAAAAGAGCAAATTCTTCAAATTGCTTTCAATAAAATGACAGATCAACTTTTCACCGATTAATTAATGTCAAGAAATACCAATCCTTACAATGTCAGCAATTCGGTTAGCAGATATGGTTCAGATAGACTTTCAATATTACATATTGGTGTCAATAACAAAAGCATCTTGTTTTTTAAGGTGTCAATTTCCGACTATTTGGCGGCAAGACCAATTCAACAGGCAGAGTAGAGCTGAGCTATGACAATGAATGGGGCAGCGTCTGTTCATGGGCTTGGAGCACTGACAACGCTGGAGTCTTCTGTAGAAGTCTTGGACAAGGATACCTTGACGGACTGCCAGAAAGATCTGTGATTCCGAACCTTCCACGACGAGAGTATCTACTAAACGGAGCGTTCTGTAATGGTGACGAGAACAGCATCTTGACATGTCTCAACTCGGGCTTCAACACCTCGCTCCTGTCGTACCTCTGCAGTGGGGATGCTTATACTACATGCTACAAGTCCAACATAGGTCGGTTAGAAATGAGTTTGAATTTAAAAATTTATTGATACTTTGGACAATCTATACCAACCAATATGCATTTGAAGACAAACCTCAGAGGCACTTGAGTGTGTTGCATACTCTTCAAAGAGGTGAAAAATGAAATAGAATTACAAGATAGACCAGAAAATTAATAAGAATTACATGAAAGTCAAGAATATTTATAAGAATTACAAGTGCATCGAAAATGCATTTCCATGTGATATTCACCTTATAATATCAATTATTGTGTACTTACTAAAATCTACATTCTCTGGATGTTTGATCAAAGTTAAAGGTTATATAACGTCACTATTGACGTCAGCTGATTAACACTTTATAAACAGTGATATAAACATCTCCATTCTAGAGTTGACCGAGATCCGATTGGCCGGAGGAGCCACCCCAGACCGAGGTCGGGTGGAGGTGTATGTAGTGGGGCCTGACCAATGGGGGACTGTCTGTGATGACTACTGGGACGCTACAGATGCTGGTGTCGTGTGCAGAATGCTGGGATATGAACATGGCCGCGCGGTCAACCAGAGTGCTTATGGACAGGGAACTGGTTCAATCTGGCTGGACAACGTGGAATGTCTTGGCAATGAAACCAGTATCAAGGACTGCAAGAATCGAGGAATCGGGACACACAACTGTAACCATACCGAGGATGCCAGTGTTGAATGTTACAGTAAGTTTAACATTTTCATTTGGTTCCATAGTATATCAAAGATTATGTTAAGTTATAAAGTTATCTGAAGGAGACAGAAGTGTCAAAGATTATGTAAAGTTATAAAGTTATCTGAAGGAGACAGAAGTGTCAAAGATTATGTTAAGTTATAAAGTTATCTGATGGAGACAGAAGTGTCAAAGAATCTTCAAATGTAATACACATCTAATAAGCCACAAATCTGATGGACCTTATTGCTTTGTCTCTTCATTCAAGATCACTTAGATGTGTTTTTTGCCCCCAAATCAGAGCTTCTGGGGGTATATTATTTTTCACCTGTCTGTCTGTTGATTTCTCCGAAAACTTAATCAACTTTTTATTGGTTAGTGATAGGCCTTTTACACTTCACGCATTCGTCCAGTGTGATGAGAAACCTTTCAAATGAGGTCATAATTTTTATCTTCTGACCTTGACCTGAAACCTATTTCGAAAACTTTACCATTGCAAATGGCTGGAATACTGCCCAAATGATGTAAACAATACTCACTTGAAAACTTTAATCATAGTCATAATGCTTTGATTGAGTCATAGGCCTGTGAATCCAATGTAATGAGACCTTTCAGATGAGTTGTTAAGGAGAGATGGAACGATGAAATAACTTTTTTTAGAATTCGTTTATTTTTTCAAATAGTTTTTATATTTATTTATTTATATATTTTAGATATTGTTAAAAATGCAGTATGTGCGCAGCCGAATGAACAAAACAATTCAGAAATAATAATAGGGGGTTACAGAATTGTTCATCACTTTAATGTCATTTTTTAATTTACCTAAACGTAAAAATCTGACGTCACGGCAGTTTTGATCAATTTAAATGTAATTTTGACGACCTATCGTGTAGTTATCATTTAATAACCTGTCAATCTAAGAGTACATTGTGGAGTAACAACTATCATACAAGGCAATTTAAATTCATCACTAGCATGTATGTAATTATTGCTTAAACCAAGGATGCAGAAATTTGTCTATTTGCCGGACATGTCCGATTGTAAATCCAGTTTGACCAAATGGAAAATTGACCTGACCCACATCAGTTGACCGATTGCAGAAAATAAAAGGAAAACTAAACTTACAAGCATTAAATAAAGGCAAACCGCCCTGCTTGTGTCGGTCATAATTATCCCCCGCCACAACGAAGTTGGCGGGGGATATAGAAATGAGCTCCGTCCGTCCGTCTGTCCGTCTGTGCGTCCGGGCTTTTCCATTCCGGCCTCAAACTTCAAAACTATAAGACATATCTCAACGAAACTTGGTGTGTGGAACAATCATCATGTGTAGATGTGCCTTTTGGGGTTTTCAACTTCTTCGAGTTATTTTTTTTGACCGTTTCCATGGAAATGTAACTTAGAATTTCGTTTCTTGATCAGAACTCGAAAACTATAAGACATATCTCAACGAAACTTGGTGTGTGGAACAATCATCATGTGTAGATGTGCCTTTTGGGGTTTTCAACTTCTTCGAGTTATTTTTTTTGACCGTTTCCATGGAAATGTAACTTAGAATTTCGTTTCTTGATCAGAACTCGAAAACTATAAGACATATCTCAACGAAACTTGGTGTGTGGAACAATCATCATGTGTAGATGTGCCTTTTGGGGTTTTCAACTTCTTCGAGTTATTTTTTTTGACCGTTTCCATGGAAATGTAACTTAGAATTTCGTTTCCGGATCAGAACTCGAAAACTATAAGACATATCTCAACGACACTTGGTGTGTGGAACAATCATCATGTGTATATGTGCCTTTTGGGGTTTTCAACTTCTTCGAGTTATTTTTTTTGACCGTTTCCATGGAAATGTAACTTAGAATTTCGTTTCTTGATCAGAACTCGAAAACTATAAGACATATCTCAACGAAACTTGGTGTGTGGAACAATCATCATGTGTGGATGTGCCTTTTGGGATTTTCAACTTCTTCGAGTTATTTTTTTTGACCGTTTCCATGGAAATGTAACTTAGAATTTCGTTTCCGGATCAGAACTCGAAAACTATAAGACATATCTCAACGAAACTTGGTGTGTGGAACAATCATCATGTGTAGATGTGCCTTTTGGGGTTTTCAACTTCTTCGAGTTATTTTATTTGATCGTTTCCATGGAAATGTAACTTAGAATTTCGTTTCCGGATCAGAACTCGAAAACTATAAGACATATCGCAACGAAACTTGGTGTGTGGAACAATCATCATGTGTAGATGTGCCTTTTTGGGTTTTCAACTTATTCACAATTTTTTATTTGTTTAATTTTTACCATTTCCATGGATACATAACTTAATAATTTATTTCAGGAGCAGAACTCAAAAACTGCCATGGATGTATTTTTAGCTCATCTGGCCTGAAAGGCTCGAATGGCTCATGGCATGGCACGGTGTCCGGCCTCTGTCTGTCCATCCATCCGTCCGTCCGTCTGTAAACTTTTCGCATTTTGTCTTCTTCTCCAGAACCACTTGGTCTAAGGAGCTGAAATTTTGTGTGCAAACTCCTTGGTTCATAGTCACTGTTATTCAACAACTATTCTTCAATAAATTTTCCCAAAGGCGGGGGATATGGCCGACTCTGTCTGCTTGTTGTTTATGAAATTGAAATACGTTGATCCAGTCAAGAAGTCACATTTATTCTTCACAGCACGAGGCACTACATCAATCATCATTATCTTCAGTAAATTATAATTGTCTGCAGAAAAAACACTTACCGTTTGATATTTAATTGATATTTTCAGTGTCATTTAGTGACTGAAAGATGTGAACCATTTCACAACATTATTTACGAAAAAGATTTCATTAACATCGCATTGTAAAATATTTTTGTCAAAGATAAACATTGCATGAACGTGTGGCTTCACCGTACCTGTGATTCATGAATTTGTTACAGATTAAGATTTTGCTACTTTGAATCTCGATAAATTTAATAATATAAAAACATAGGTAACATATTGTTACAAAATATGATAGATCACTATCGATGTATGGTAAAGCTATTATACAAATTCAAAATAAATAAACCTATCAAAAACAAATAATTAGCAATATTATTTCACGAGACGTTATGTAGTCAAACACCGTTTGTATGACGCTACGAACACGTGATCGCATTCACATGATGACACACGTTATAAAGAGGTATGCTAATTTAAAAACTCCAATTTCTCTTGCGTTTACATTAGTTCTTTTTATTTTATAATTATTCATTTACAATTGTGAAATATATCTCCAAATAAAATATAAAAGTCATCTTATTACAATAAGTTCAAACTCGTAACTACATCTTTAATAGGAAATAGTCGTATGGAAAATAGTTGGACCACGTGCTCTGTCGAGTTGTGAGTTTACGTAAATTATATCACTATGGAAAACGAGTTCCTTTGAATTTAAAATGATTATTTAGAAGGTACATATCATTTGGTCCATGATTTGAACTTTTTGTAAAATCGCTGGTGTGAACTCGCTCAAACTAGCGCTGTCGGTAAATCATTGTTGGTAAACATTGATTTTAAATTATGAACCATTTTATGCATGTTAATGATAAATAAATAGTTATCGTTAATTGCTTTTGTGTTATGTTTGATAGTATGCAATGAATGAAGAACCAACAAATAGTAATACTTTCTCATACTTTATTCATATAAAAAAATTACTTCCGGGTTCGTCTTTTTGGGTCAAAGATGAAATGTCCGACTGGCAAAAATTTGAATCTGCATCCCTGGCGTAAACTATACCTCTAGATTGAGTTAGCCTTGATCTCGATCATGCACCTTGTCGTAAAATGACCGTTAAAAACTAAAAGGCGTTACGGTAAATTTAAACACTTTTCGTTGGTGTACAGATAAGCCTCTAATCCTGTAAAAGTTGTCACATATTTTGAAACTTATTCACAACTATACAATGTGGTCGTAAAATGCTACCGCTAAGTGATTTCCGGGTCCCATCTCTCCTAAACTGTTTACCTCGTGACCTTGAACTTTGAGCATGGAATCCTTTTTTTATAAAATTGACATTGATCATAACATTTGATTGGTCAGTGATAATACACCTTTGATATTTAATCGGATCCTCCACATGTTGCAGCAATTTTTTATCATGCAAACTCTTTTTTAATTTTAATCCCAACAATGGTTATGTCCATGGGCATTAATGTTTAACAAACAAATCTTATTTTATAATTTCTATCAATTACCTATACGTCTTCTTTTCAGACACAACAACAACTCTACCACCTGTAACATCAACAACGATGAAGACAACAACTACAGCACTCAAAGAAACGACAACCACACCAACCACAACCACTACACCAACCACAACCACAACACCAACAACAACCACAACGCCAACAACAACACCAACAACAACACCAACAACAACGCCAACAACAACATCTCCCACCACTACATCCAAAACCACTCCCACAACAACTCAAGCAACCACAACAACTTCTCCAACAACAACCACCGAAACAATAGGAGTCCCCCCTCCTCCGGAGAAGCAAAAGTCAACAAACGTTCTTGCATTGGCAGTGGCCATCCCAATTATCATTCTTATTCTCATTGTATCAATTGTCGCTGTTGTACTATGGCGCAAGCGGCGCATGGACAAGGGTCATATTGCTCATGAGCGGTTCCATGACGACATAATAGAACAAACACGAGATGGAAGTATAGCAATGCAGAACCAACTATACGACATGAACGTTGCTAACGGTGACACCGCAGATCCGCTACATGACATGAAATATTTGGCGGAAGATTCAGAGATTTCAATAGAAGGAAATGGATACGCTCACTTCTCTAAAACACCGAGTAAGACACCCGAGGATGATTCAGGGGGCTTCTCCAATCCTCTTTACTCTGTTATGAAAGATCCTACCACTTCCACTGAACCAGCCGAACTCAAACTGGATGTGGATTCAAATGATTCCAAAACGTAAATGACTTGTGGATAGAGACTGAAATGGGTATAAATAAAGTCCCCAATAATATATCTGAACATATTGTCAGAATCCGTCTATGTTTGAACGTCCTTGATGAGCACATCGTAGAGAGGGTGTATATCACGAGAAGACAGAATCTTCTTCAAGTTATCGATAAGAGTTTAATATTTCACTCGTCTCACACTTGTCTATGCAAGTTTGTATTGAGTTTTTGTTCAGTTTGTTCAGTTAGTTCCTACATTAAGACAAACACCCCAAATGTTGATCTGAGGGACGTCACTTATCTTATATCATGCTTAACATCGTTACATGTGGGTTTTGTTGTTTTTAAAACTTTATTGATAAACATATCAGGGTATCAGCTAGTGTAAATGTTATAAAGAATATCAAACAATGAACTTTGATCTTTGAAATTTAAATAAATATTAATGACCTTATGCAACTCGTATCTACGCATAGTATCACCAGACAGAGAAATGTCATATATTTGTTCATCAAAATGATTATATTTAAATGTGTGTACCTTGTTTAATGTTATTTTGTCAGATCATGTTTGTTTTGTAAATCCACTGTATATTTTTCAATTTTAAAAAATGGTATCTTTTCACAAATGTGCTGAACTTAATCAATTATACAACAATTATGATGTGAACCAAAATATCAATATTGTATGTTCTAGATAGATGTTTTACGTTTCTTATACAATTGTAAATATTGTGTGGTGAGTATACTACAAGCCAAACAAAAATGTGATACTGTATATAGCTGCAAGATGAAGATAGAACAACACACCGTGAGATGTACAAGACATATAACAAACTATGCATAGGCTGGTCTTCACCATACAGTCAAAATATCAACATATTTACACACTTTCTAGATAATTGACAATTTCTAGGAAAAAATACTGTTGTTGAAATGATTTCTATCTTGATGATAATTTGAATCTCTGGTTTAGTAGATTTTGTATATGTTATTTAACCAGATAAGAACTTTGAGATTATATTTTTAGATAAATGTCCAAATTTCTGGTTGGTATTCTAACATTTTCCAACTTTGAAAGGGGTTTTATTTATGCATATGATATTGGTTAACCAGAAAAGAACTTCAGTTTATGAGATTATTTTGTTGGACACATTGCCCAAGCTTTTGGACATGAATCTCTGGTTTGTATTTTTTTATTTTTTCATTCATAACCATTTGATATTGTTTAATCAGAATAGAATTCTAAAGAGACGAACAGTCCACTATGTCTGCATATTTACAAATCTATTTTATATAACTGTTTTTAAAATATATATAGTAGTTGGCAAATATATCTTGTAGATCATTTTCATATAACAGTATTCCCAATAAACTTGTTGTGATATCTCAGTTAAGGATTTTTAATCCATTTTGTTTTCTGAATAGATTTAATCATTTAGAATTATTAAGCAGTGCATATCATTTTGCTTTAGAATGGATTTTGTTCATTATAAAGTAAAACAAATAAGTAAAGTCTTCCATAATATTTGTTGCATAACAACCCTGGCATAATTCCTAACACTTTCAAGAAGGGTATCAATTTATTAACCTGTAAGTTCTAATCACTGAAGTAAGATACAAACTA
This sequence comes from Gibbula magus, assembly GCA_936450465.1. Taxonomy (NCBI): domain Eukaryota; kingdom Metazoa; phylum Mollusca; class Gastropoda; order Trochida; family Trochidae; genus Gibbula; species Gibbula magus. Next base: position 10,273,127 of record OW388289.1, read on the forward strand.
ATGCCTAATGAAAATAAATTCCAAAGTCGATTGATAGTTCTGAGAGTAATAATTTAAAATCAAAACACTTTTTATTTCACATTATTAGAAATGAATTTGAAAATGGAAACAGTCACCTTAATGTGACATTGATCATTATTTTTTAATCAGTCATCCAATGAAATGTTATTTCTCCACCAAATCAAAGACAAATTTGTCTTCTCAGCCAGACACGTTTATATGACATGATCATTGAAAGGCTATTCTCCTTGCTTCCTGTGAAGTGGCCCCAATGTATTGATGCTACTGATCTTGTGTTTTGCAATTTGTTATGGACATAATGTGTCGGTCAAACATGGAGAATATTGAAATGTATGTGATTTCACTTTACAAAGACGTTTGTATTATGTGATTTTTTTCACAATTTTGTATGAATTGCATCCTTTCGGGTATCATGAGAAATAAATTCATATTTTATGTATATATATAATCTGTATGTTTTGTGTTGACTATTTCTATTTAAATTATGTAATTTTTACAGAAGATGAGTTCTGATTTGTTGTCTTGTAACTTTTTGTGACTTATATTCCACTGCACACCGTAATAAGTGGATTATCAGTGATTAACACATCTGAAAGCCTGATAACAAGCACTGTTGTTGGCGTCCACTAACAATTTCAAATTTGGAAGACCTTCAAAAAGATTACAAGTTTACTTGGAGAATTATTGTGATATATATCGAAAACCAATAAATGGTCTTCAACCAAATTTGGTATCAAGAGGGCTTGTTGGCATTTCCTAACACTTGGAATTATGGTTTCAAGTCAATTAACAGTTTCAAGTCAATGGCAAAGGTTGACGCCATAACTCACATCATGGGATTCTTGTCATATTCTGTGATCATGTTTTAGGATAAATGTCTCTTAGATGTGAATTATGTTGAAGGAGGCGCTTTACGCCATGTTTAGAAAAGGGCTTGATAGCATGAAGACGGAACTTGGAGGGTATTAATAAGAGATGCTGATATGAAATAATTATGTGTTATATTTTTAGCTCATCAGGCCTGAAAGGCCCGATGGGCTTATAGCATTGCGTCCGGTGTCCGTCCATCCGTCCGTAAACTTTTCACTTTTTTGACTTATTCTCCAGAACCAATAACTGTAGAGAGCTGAAATTTTATATGCAAACTCCTTGGGCAATGGGGATTCTAAATTGTAGATTTGATTCTGTGGCCCCAAATAAGGGCCTTACAGACCATGACCTAAAAACTTATTTTCATCTTCTCCAGAACAAAAATACCTAAAATGCTGTAATATTGTGTGCAGACTTGTTAGCCAATAGGCCCCAAATAAGGGCCTTACAGGCCATGACCTAAAAACCTATCTAGAAGGTTGTAATATTTAGTGCGGACTATTTAGCAAAAAAGGGGATTCTAAATTGTAGACCTAAAAACTTATTTCCACCTTCTCATCCAGAACAAATATACCTAGAAGGCTGTAATATTGTGTGCAGACTCTTTAGCCAATAGGAGAGCTAAATTATAGAGTTGGTGATCCAGTGGCCCCAAATAAAGGCCTCACAGGCTTTGATAAGGCTGTAATATTGTGTGCAGACTCTTTAGCCAATTGGGATTCTAAATTGTAGATATGGTGACCCTGTGGCCCCAAATAAGGACCCAAATAGGCCAGAACAAATTTACCTAGAAGGCTGTGATATCATGTGTAGACTCTTTAGCCAATGAAGATTTTAAATTGTAGATTTGGTTACCTGTGGTGCCTCAAGGGCCATGACCTAAAAATCTATTTCAGTCTTCATTAAACAATATAAACCCTGATGAGCTACAGAGCCCATGGCTCTATTTTTAATCATTTTCACGGTGAATAGATCTTGTTAAAATTTGGTATTTAGAAAGAGTACTGTAGAAAGGCACTGTAGTATGTTTTTTTTACAAATAGTGTTTTCTCAAATTTTCCATTTATTATTAAGATTTATACAATAAATTGTTACGTTTGAGGGTAAAACACGACCCGATAAGCCGTATTCATAGAGACTGGATATCCGAACTGGAAGAAAATTGTGGGACATAAAAAGCGACAGTGATGTGGAACTGTTCAGTGTGAGAGTTAAAGTCTCATGTGAATTTGAGAGTTCAGACCAACCTCCAAGTCAGGGCGCTCTCCCTCCAATTAGCTCTATGGTAGTGTATAAGTGACGTCATTTTACTGAGTGTTTATGTATTGCTACATCAGTCCGATCACTTGAACTACTTTCGAGCAGCCATTTTAATGTGAACATATTAAAATGGCCACTCAAAGAGTAATGGACCATGTACATTCGTTTTCAATCTCATTAAAAACATATCTTTGATTCGTTCCCAAGGTTAAACGTTAACAATTTAGGTTGTCACTCATCCAAGATCTGACGGAATCCTGTAGAGCCCCGAAAATCTGAAAGCATGCATTTTCAACGGGAAAGGGACAACTTCCGGCGAACACGGAACTCTACAGGATTCCGTCAGATCTTGGATGAGTGATAACCCAAATAGGTCTAGCCTTAGGAACGAATCAAAGATATGACTTTAATGAGATTGATTCGTTTTAGAACTCTTTATTGATTGAGGAGTTTCTAGCCATTGTAGTTTGCGACTACAGAACTCAACATTTTCCAACCGCATGGACTCTATTATAAGATAGTTGGTTGAAATATCCACTCAAATCTGGGGCACAACACATGATCACTTTCTCTCATTGTACCTTTCCCGCCTATCCGGCAGCCACCTCTGTTCCATGACGTCATACCGTGAGCCACATCCATGTTGCTTACACTAACAGAACTAGTACTGTGATTTGTGAACTTGTGTGAACAATCTAGTTGCATACTTTTTGTACCAACTATGGTTACTCGTGTTATCCACTTTGATCCACAATCTTTGGAGTCACTAATTCTAGTGTTTCGTTTTTTCTTTGAATTGTGAACTTAAAAATGTTATTATTCCCCACTCAAATTCTCTTGTGTGATCTCTCCCCTCACGGTCCCGTATCTTCAACTTTTTTAAGTATCACGGGACCCCGAGCCCTTGTTCACAGAACGAGGGCTTACAATTTATCAAATATATAAAATTCGTAGATATTTAAATTGTCTTTTATTGATAAGTCATTAGTTTCTGCCTATAGATATGATGCGTACTCCACCTATCATAACTATACTGTCAACCCCATTAGAGCTCAACCCAAATATGTATCTCATATCATCATCTCACACATGTGTAATGTACACATATTTGTCATACACTCCTCTACACACCCATACAACACATAATTCATAATAACTTAATGCGTAGAACGGGTACCGGCCACTGCAATTTAATATAAAAGAAGAATTAAAAATCTTAATTTTTCTATTCACGAGAGCATCTCACACTTACTCTGGGTACACTTTGTCGCTTGTTTAACTGACAAATTTATTCTTTTAAACTTATAAAATACAAAACTTGTATTTTTATACCAAAATAAGCACTATTTCTACACAAATTTGCAGCTAAAAAAACTAGAAAAACACATTTCTAAGGATTTCCATACCATTTGCCATACCACCGGCACCACAGACTTCCACCGGCACACCACCGGTACCCCTAGAGCAGGGTGTATATATATATAGGACACTCCTCGCTAGCTTACTTCGTCTGATGAGTCCAATCCAGGACGAAACTAGTCCCCACCACCGCTAGCCCACTAGCCCCTCCTCGCCTATCCCGGTCACTACTTTCTTCATTGGTAACACTTATTTACCTTTTCATGAGATCACTTTATTTTCGTAAGAACGGCGTGCTACAGCGCTTTTAAATATCTTATTTATTTTTAACATCAAATTCAGTCTAAAACCCTTGTATGTATCTTAAAGAGCCATCACGGATGTTAGTGTTTCAATTTTTTGGAAAATATACTTATAACGTCATTCGCCAGAGAAATCTTTTATCTACAACATGGCATATGTTAAATAATTTTCATATCACGACAATGTATTGCAATTTGGTTTCAAAGAGAAGTATCACTTCGACGCTACGGGTATCTGACGTATATAAACAGAGTCCCTTTTTCTGCGTAATACGTACTACACAAACAGCAAGCACTTCCGAAGCGGGAAGGCTCGTCTCTAGCGCAAGTCGCCATAACAACCCATGTGATGCACGTGCTGCATGTTTCTCTCTTGCAAAGTACCCTTGTCACACATTACTGAATGTGACGATTGCTTTACAAACTATGTTTCTAAATGTCCTAAGAATATACAAATTATTTTCTGTTTAATGTTCTTTTTATTGAGATAAGACCAGCAAATTATGACAAATGTTTACTCTCATTAATTATAAAATTCAAGAAAAATACCTAGTTTGGTAAAACAATTATTCCAATATCTGTAGCAAATACATAATTAAATGAAATGGTAAATAAATAACCGTCAAAAAATTATATATTTCGATTTCTTTCATTGCTCATATTTTTTGTTATTCTTTCGTGTCTTTGTTTACTGTGTGTGAGCTAGACCATAATGCTTTGCGCTTGAAAATAATAGACTGGATCTATATTTAGACTGGAAAACACCTTTACTAATTAATGCAATGTCTCTGCTTATTGTAAGTTGGAAAAATTAGGGAAAAATTAAGTGTATTTATTTCACGGAGATAGATTTTTGGAAAAATTTTGATATTTTCATCAACATCCGTGATGGCTCTTTAATTGTTGAACTTACATGTACCTGACATAACAGGATTTCTATATTAATTTCATGAAAAATAGTTATTGTATACTATAGCTATCATTATATTTTTGTGTTTGTTTTGTTATTAAAAATGCTGGTGTAGGAAGTGTATTGTACGCTTGCTATTCATGTGCATGACCTGAGGTCAGTTTTACTGTGTGTGGAGTTGTTTATTCAGTGAATCAAACATCTCATTTATTTTGTTAAATGTGAATTACTCTAAAGATGTCTCAGTAGGTGAGGTTTCTACTTTTAGACTATCCCTTCATTCAGAAATAAAATCCACACACACACACAGTAAACCTGAGCTCAGGTCAAGCATGTGAATTTACAAGCTTACGAGGTCCGTTAGACATAAATTGGTTCTACATCTAACCATAAAGTATCAAAATAAACACAAATGTAATGAAATTTATTTAGGCAAAATTTAGTAATGAAAGTAATCCATCTGCACATACAGAGAATTCTAAGACAAGACATTAAGCCACTGCAGTGTCAATTGCTGACTTGCTTTGTGGCAACTTATCAATCAAAATTTAGAGACAAAATGAAGAGATTGTGGTTAAATAATATTAGGAAATGTCAACAGAAATGTGATCTCAACACTATGAACTTGTCAACATGTCCATGTCACACTGACAAGTCTTCACATGCTGCTTCCAATGTCAAGGTCACCAAAATCAACTGTTGTCCTCGAAGATTTGTGTAACTTAATCCAGTGACTTATGAAGGGATGATCATGATAGACGAATAATAAATATTTGACTAAATTGAGTGAAAATGTCATGGACTGTATGTTTGTGGAGCTTGCTGAATGAAAATGTGAGATAAGTTCCAAGGTCACAGCAAGAGTTTATCTCAAAAACCAGTAAAATCTGGTAACGGTTAGAAAGAATGATGGATTTTAGAGGAGTTTTGCACATAATGTAATATTTTTAAAGACTGGTAGTCATTTTATCATTTTTATTATCTGAAAATAGAGATATTTATAGGATATCTAACGACTGCTCTTTTCATATCAAGATTATGTCCCTAGTGAAATATAATTTTGCTTTGTCTCGAGCCTTGGTGAGAGACAAACCAAAATTATTTCAAGAGGGACATAAACTTGATAAATGGGGAACGAGCTATGTATCCTATTTATTACCAACTTGGATTTCATAAGATTTAATGTGTTTTGAAATATATTTTTGTTGTCCCTATAATGGAACTGAACAGCGCAGAGTAATATCAACCCTGTCATAGCATCTATAAGTTCATAATATTGCGACGTTAAATATTCATCAAGAGATTGAGAATAGCAAAAACTTTGTGCTTATTACCTCTGCTCCAGTCATGGTACATTTGTTAATTATTCATTAAAATCAATAACTGCTGTGAGTATTATTTCATGAATTAACTGAAGAATGAGATAAATATTAATTATAAGTATTGTCGTAAATTACTTGTAATATCATGAATGAATTCACGTTCGTTTTATGAATTAATAAAGTAGTCCAGGCAGTGTCAAAGTTCATGGTTAGCCAATCAAATTACTTGAAGGCGTTATGACACATATTTATATTATTTTTTAATAATGGTTTATTTATTTTGAAAATTAAGACATTAACAGTATTTCAGAGCAAAGTGAGTGATTTGGTAGATGGATTTGGCTGTGGATTGTCAATCAATACTGCCACCTACTGGTTTGTAGGCCTACTATGCTTATCATTTCTGAATATTGTATAGCACAAGAAAACTTCATCAAACTAAAAAAAATACAATGCAACAGTGTTAAGATATGATTTATACAAATATACATGGTCCAAAACAAAACAAAGTAGCATCATTTATCATTCACCAGATTAAATCTATAACAAATAAAAGAAAAATGAAATATATCACCTATTCTTTCTTCTTCAATCCATATGCACTTAAAAATGTACAACGGTATCCATAAACAATGTATCCTTGAGATGTTTACACAAAATGATGTGTTAAACCAGGTCCTTTACATTTGTGTAAGAAATATTCAAATGAATATGTCTTCATGAGTTCTGAAAATTGCTGTAAATGTATCACAAAAAGTTCAATATGTACGTTTGTTGAGAATTGGAGGAATAAGTTATTCCTGGTTGTTACACTGAGGGCTTCCAGTGGGCTGAGGAGTTTTAGCTGATTGAGGAGGGGTCGTTTCCTTGGCAACAGGATAAATATCCTCGCCTGGTGCCCCCATTTTGATGATCCATTTGTTGACGTCTTCCTCTGCCTTGTGGGAGTCGAGGTATGTGTGACATGAAATCTCGTAATCACGTCCCATTTTTGTTCTGTGATGAAAAATGTGAAAAAAATGTGATGGAATGTAACATATAAGTAACATATGAAATAAAATGATACACAAATGAAACAGAAAATGTATGAAATACAATACGATATTTGAGAATACAATGCTAAATGTATCACAATATCTTAGATAAATATGTGTCATCAATAACTTGTTCACATAACTATCCATTTTGCACTTGGTTAGCACCCTCAGAAAAAGAAAAGAAAATTTAATCAATGCATTTTCTCATTTTAAAATGTGGTTATTTGAATGATAGTAGACCCAATACCTAATAGTACTCACACAACATTCATATCTAATATACCGTGGTATACTATAAAATTATAAAGCAAAACTATGTATTCATTAGAACTCTGAGTGAGTGAGTGAGTTATTGCTTAACGCCGCCATTCGCGGCGATTAGAACTTTTGATTTTACCGGTAGTTCATTTCATTAATAGGGATCCAAATAAGGCACTTCTTTTAGTACCGGTATGTGCAAACAGATACCTATCAACTTCTGTCCTAACTTACTTCCCCAGAAAATCATAACTCGGGTCAAACTTCTTCACTGGTTAATCTAAACCAGGCTGCATTCCGTTACTTTCTGTGTTAGCATAGTAGATTGCACTATGAAATTCAGTTCAACTGCTACTTTAGCACAGAAAAGTTAGGAAAAATGCGGCAAGGATTAACCCTTAACTTGCGAATCCCGTAATTATCCGGGATAGCTATAAGCAAGTCATAGGTGTCCAGTTACGTATCCCGGATCCAATACTTAGAATGATTCCACGGCCGTCTCTCAGTTTGCTAGCCTGTGCAACGGGTCCCGAGTCGATATTGTCCGTGAGTCGCTCCATGAGAATGAAGCTTTGATCAGTGTCTGGTCGGAATGTCCAGCAAAATTCACACTAATTTGCGTGTGCATTGTTGACCCGTAACGCATCGATAATTAGCTTTACAAAAGGCCAATTTTGTCGGGCTTCGCCCGAAGCCTAATTTCGCTTGGGGCTATTTTCACCCACGTGTTTGCATTGCCTCGGGTTTGCCTCGCCCGAACCTGCTATCTGCCTTGCATCTAGCGAGACGGGGAAAAAATCGGTAACTCGCCTTACTCCCGCACTTCATATCATGTGAGCGAATTGTTTGTTTTCAAAAAAACAATACGGCAAAATAAAGGGGAAAGAATGGACTACCTTCCCATATAAAATACGCAAATGTCAAAAAAATAATAAAGACACAGCAAGTGCCGTGAAAAAGGTCACGTTTACACTTCATAAATATTGAAACAATCGGCGATTTTCACAACTTCTTACACGTTTATCACGGCTAAAATACTGAATGCATTTTCATAATTTTTATATCACAATAAACCGAAAAGAATAATCTTTTATTCTATATAAAATGCGCATATTTATTCACAGAAATAAAGATACAATTTTACCATTCTGGGAGGCATGTGAAACCAAACGGCACACAAACTAATCAACATATTTTCATCAGTTATGGTTCCAGGTTAGCGTTTATTTGAAAGGTCAAACAACATAACCATATTTTGGTTGACATGTGCTTATTTGTCAACTGGTTCGAGATTATGATTTCTTGGAAAAGTGCGATGAACGACCGTTTGCAATGCCGCATACATGTTGTAAGTATTGACGATTTTATAGGTGGAAATAAAGACAAACTTTACATAGCTATAGAATTATAACCAAAGGTCGCATTCTAGTAATTTTTATATCATTGTGAAGCTAGACATCTTGTCTTCAATTCAGTATATAAATGGATTTTTTTCGTTTTGTATTTATGATGTTACGAGGCCCGAATTAAAGACAATCTTTTGAAAGTAATAGAATAAAAACGAAAAATCATAGAAATTTCATTCAAAGTTTCGGGTGTGAATTAGCCATTTGTGTACGGGTGTCGCTACTTGAATTTGTATTGAACGCCCGTATATAGTCCGTATTCGCCATGTAGATGCGGTATATTTCGTAAAAACAGTACCGGAATCGCCGCCTGGAAATTCCCCTAGCAGAGCTAGTTAGTGCCAAAGCCCAAACTACTGCTGCGAGCTGCGACCCTGTAAATTACGCCACAGGGGCTAAAATTGGTAAAATAGAAATACGCAACGTAAGGGTTAACTCAGCCAGTGATGGCGATCCCAAAGCAAGTAGACTGTATGACTGTGTGTGACACAGTACAAGAGCATGCTACAAGAGTTGACCAACCTTAGGAGATGAGCCTGCTCTACAGCCAGGAACTGGTTCGTCTTACAGTGGGCAATGATCACTTTCTCATTCGCCTACAATTTAAAAAAAAACAATAATCATTTAAACATTTAATTCTTTAGCATTTTCAAATTTCACTGCAATAATATTAATCATAAAATAAAATTCTTAAAACATTAACAGATTTTGTTCACATGTATGTTACATTGATGTCAAGCAACATGTAATCTGATTTTCAGTTTAAAAGGGCAGTAGCACATTTTTTCGCTCAAATGATGAAATGTATTTGAAAAATAATGTCACTAATAGCAAAACATCCTTCACTCTTCGGAAAATCAAGTTGAAAATGAGTGTACATGGTAAAGCCATGGGAATCGTTTTTGTAATTTGAAATAATAAAAAGTGTTCACATTAAAATAGCCGCCATACAATTTTTACTTATATGCAACACCGTTATGGATAATTGGTTTGTATAATAAGATGTTTTACCCTCTAAAGTAAATATAAATGACATAAACTATCATTATAAATGGGAAATTTGAAAAAATAAAATATGCAAAAAATGTGCTACAGCCCCTTTAATATCAATGATGTCAGAAATTCAAAAGCACTTTTAGATTATGTATTACTCTTTCAGTAGACGAATAGTGATAAATCTTTTACTGGTTATTGAAGATGAATTTCAACATATCGCAATGATGTTCAAAATTAAGATGTTTTATTTAGTTGCTTCACAGAATACAAGTTACAGCTCACGCCATAGAGGCAAACACTTCCCACTTCAGGGAACTTCAAATTAGTATTCCTTAGATATGAAAATGGATTTCATTAATACGGTAGGATAATAAAGAGTGATACCTCAGTATTGTAAACACTCTACTCAGTCACTCAGCATGTAACACATTAGACATCCCAATCATGTACTGAGAGAACAAAATATCAGTTTCAACATAAAGACAAGGGATATTGCGAGTAGATGATAAAAATTGACCTGAACATTTGCTCCTTCAAACTCCATCCTGAGTCTGGGGTCGATGTAGAGGATCTTCCACGTGGTCAGGTAGGAGGCTTCAGACACTAGCGATACTTCTTGATGACGAGACTTCTTAGCGCATGTTTGAAATGATGTGCGATCACTGCGTAAAAGTAGCTGTGGAAGGAGTGAGTTTATCACATAAATGTATATTTTATATGCACACACACACAAAATAGAAAACAATCTGTATTACAATCAACAACTGGAAAATATATGTTAGACATCATTAATAATTTCTGAACTGATGATTTCTTGACTACTGTGGTAAGCACCCTTGTCTTTATTAACAGAAATACAGTGGCAATATAATAATTTCACTATAATTCTTTGATATAATCATTGCTAGTAGTACTAATGAACCCGTTCAACATTTTTTCAACCAAAAAATGGGAAAACCATCATTTTTATGTTATGAAGAAACCAATTAAAAGTTTTCTTGTTCAAGTTGTGAAGTTGATTCAAAACAGATATTTTACCACAGCTTCAAATGATTTTTTTTCAACACTTAACTTCCTGAATAAATGTGGCTCAAGTATCCAAACTGATGAAATATATAATCATTCTTTCAATAAATAAATCAAAACCAGTTCTTACATTTCCTGCCTCATCTAGAGTGGACAGATGAAATGCTTGACCATAAGTGAGAGCTCGACCTTCTGGAGTTCCGTCCACACTGGAAGAAAATCACACTGAATTTTATTTTGGTGTTGACTGAAAACTATACTGTGTCAAATAAACATATAAAAGTGCTGGAGATGTTTAACTTTGAGAAAGTAACAGACTTTTATCTCGACGACTATCCTTCAGAACAAATCTATTCTAACTATTGTGCTTATGAAACTCGTGACAAATAAATGCAAATAATGTCAACCTCCTGTGTATTATTTTTGTTCTAATTTCCAAATGCAAATTTTTTATGATTGATGCCATGAGAAAACAAACCTCTTGATAACGAAGGCATTCTGAAGGACTGGTTTTGTATTCTTGGTCCCCGATACACCGCATGTCGTCCCTCCAGCCTGAGACAACCTGGACGGATCTGCTACATTCATAGCCAGCACACATTCATCTCTGGGGTCCACACCAGACGAGTATTTCGTCCTGTCTGACGCCTCTCCACAACAAAGCATCACAACATCACCAAAGTGAACCAGTCCATCTCGAGATATACTCAGATTTTTCTATAAAAAAAGTTTTGTGGTTACATAGGACCCTGAAAATGAGAACTAAATGAACAAAGAAATGGCCATGTTTGACCTTACCCCACAGTGACATGCATAAAGAATAAAAAAAATTCTCTAATTCTAGGACGAAATGTACCGATGTAAGATTTTTTCAACAGAAAAGGTATAAAGAAATTGATGTTTTCTGGAGAATGCATACTAGATAATCTAGCTGTACATTAAACTCATTACAAGAGACTACCTGTTGCAGTAATGTCGACCCTAACTTCTGAGCCTGTTGAATAAGAAGTTGTCCCTTCTCCTTTTTCTCCAAGAAATCTTTCAGCTTGTCCTGTAACATAAACATAAATAATAATCTAAATTAAAGAGAGATCGAGTTATATTGGGATATTGTTTGTGGAAACAAAATTTGAGAGGACATTCCTGTTTACATATATATGTTATTAATACATGCTTATTGCACAATCCAGTACATACAGAAACAGTGCTGAGGGTTGATATTGAAAATTTCATAAAAGCTACTAAGCTAGAACATATTCATTCAAAAATAAACACAATTTAGAACTGAAGCCATTCAATGGGTGTACAAGTATGAAAACCATTGCTACAACACATCAAGACATTTGTTTGATGATACATTATTTGTTACTTCATGAAGAGTCTATCAATACATAAAGGATATCTGTCTTTTCGTGACTTAAACCATGTTTATCTCAACGAGTGAGGTACAACTTTTCTTCTTAAAGGGAGACACTTCGGGCGAATTCTGACCGCCGCTAACGAGCCCATTACGTATTTGATTTTATGGCCAACACGGTCACGTGACTCAAACTGGGCTTCTGCCGAGCGAGCTCGTCAATGTCAAGGCGGGGGATTTCCCCTTTCGACACGCGATCGCTGATTGGCTGTTTCACCTCACTGCACATCGACATGTACACCTTGTCCTGAGTTTTTCACGCTTCTGATGTCGTATTTGAAGAGTAAATTTTTATACATTCTATAAATATTATTAGTAATGACAATATTTAACATCTTGAAACGAAATTAATAGAAATATTTTCAACTCGAAATTATTTGACAGGTTGTTGATACAATCTTTCGGAATCTACTTCTACATTAAAACTTCACATACGGGATTAAATGTAAGAACACGTATATATTACTTTAACGGCATGTATTTCAAGATGCCGTTAAAAGATGTCAAACAGGGTTACAGGTACACACACACATTTATCATTGCTAAACTGCATGTAATGTTCGTCCAGGATTGTGATTTCAACAAGTTTGTTACAATATTTCATAGAGAAAGTCGTCGTTTACCAAGTTTCTGAATACCAATAAATAATAATATAATTTAAATGCTACTAAATGATTTCATAAAATGCATTAGAGAGGTAATATTACGACATCGATTTCCTGAAAAGATGTGTGCGTGTTTGGTGAAAATATCATGGTTACGACTCACATTTCATTCAACGTTTCTTTGTTGCTGTCACGTTTGATATCAGTGACAAAGTATATCCAAAAGTGTAAGAACATAAACATAAAAGGTTATTTTAATTCAAGTTTGTCGATCAAAATATTGTTTAGACCCCTATATGATGCAATGCAATGCAAACCATTTTCACTTGCTATATGAGTTTTATGAAATTTATTTCATGTATAAATGCATGAACTGGATTGGTCAACAACTGAACAAACTCACTGAATTTTACATGCAAATTGTTGCACTGTACTTGCACACATATACACTATGATTATTGTGTTCATAAATTTATCATCATTTAAACATGATGTATAAATGTGAACCATACATGCGTTGTTGATTGGCATTTACAAAAGTCATCTAGACTTGTTTTCCAATTCATTTCTTCTCATTGAATAAAATACAATTAAACAACATTGTGATTATACACATTTATAGACAACGAACAAGATCGAATGAAATCATTTTTGTTACCAAACTTACTGTACATGATCATCTTGTAAATGAAAACGACACGGATCGGTAAATACGCTGTTAGAATTTACTTGCCGCTCCATATACAAATGATCAGTTTCGCGTACCATATAGACGCTTCTTCAAGATCAAAGAGGGGAGAAGTGTTGTTACAGCAAATTAGTTTACGTAATTAAGCAGAACAAAGTCAAATAAGCTGAGTATAGGTGAGAAAAAGGGAGGAGCCTCGAGTGTAATTATTATGTTTTTACAGTTAACAAGTTTACTGGACCGGTTCTATTACACAACAACTGGCATCTCGGTGACCGGCATGTCAATAGACATGTTAATTGTCAAATGTTCGGTCTTGGTGACACAATGCTGATCATGACAACAAATACACATTAATGCGACATTCAGTCTAGATATTGTCAGCCAATCAAAGTTAGGAATACTTATTCGACCAATGGAATTTAGGAATAGGATGATAGTTTTGTATTTTGTTTGTTTGACACTCATTTGAATAAAACCATATCATTGGACGATTACTAACGGTCACTATCTCTGAACGCAGACGTAAAAACGTCAGTCCAATAACAATCAGGCAACTTAGGGTGTTATACGACGATGTGCATGGATTACCAAGCTCACAGGTTCGTTATTCTAATCACACATTGTAGATTGCTATTCGCATGCGAAATATTTGCAAAATCATCACAATTGTATTATGGTTATATTTACAAAAATGATATAATTGGCCTGTAGGCCTACGTCGTGTGTATGTTTTCTCTATACTTTCATATACAGTCATTGGCCAAAAGTCTGTTCGCTGTGACGTAATTTCCATAGATTTCCATGTTAATCAGTTATTGCGAGAATAATTTTCTTAATTTAAGTAAAAGTGCATTTGCTGCCATATTTTGTAGACAGCTTTGAAATCAACTCAGCTATGCGCACATAGTTACATTTCATTTACCGGTTAATTAGTTTTTGAATGACACTTGTTTAAACATCATATGTACAACTTGTGATTCCAATGTCCCATTGACGGTAATCTGTAACGACGGAATGTTGCATATATGTGTTGTTTAAGAAGATGTATTTTTCTTAATAATAATAATAGGAAACTTAAATGGTAATTATGTGTCTGTAGCTCAGATAATTTGCATTATTTTGGAAAGGATTTCAGAACCAGTCGCCAAACAAATAACTTATGAAAATTATTCTCGCAAAAGATAATTAACATGTAAGTCTATGGAAATTACGTCACTGCGAACAGACTTTTGGCCACTGACTGTGTATAAGACGCTCGCATCCGTTGAGTATCGTGCTTGTACGGCAAGTAGTGGCGAGTAGGCCTCTGCGCAATGAAAACACCGCTGAGTAGAGGGAGCGCTGATTGAGATTTCCGCCTCGCTGTGAGCTAATTAATTAATGCCTTCCACAGCTAAATTCGCCCGAAGTGTCTCCCTTTAAAGGAGGGTTCCATCGGGGTATTTTTTGTGGAAACTAAATTCGAGAGGATATTCCTGTTTACACATACACACTATTAATACATGATTAAAACACTATTAAATTGAAAGATATTAATGAAGTTAATGATTAAATTTTTGATGACTTTACATTTCACAACTTGATAAAGACAAGCGAACATTTTGTTGAAACATAAAAATACTGAGAACTGAAGCCATTCATCGGCACTGTGAATGGGGAAAACTTCGCTATGGCCAAACAGCATATTGTTTATTAGTTTTATGATACGTTATGTGTTACTATGTGAATATTCTATCAGTGTACATATGTTTTATTGTTACAAAAAAATAAAATTGGGTTAAATATAGCATATTTTCATTTCCTGAAATGTCAAAAAACCAAGATGGCAGATGCTGCCGATAGATCGGTGATATAACTTTCCCTTTAACGGGAGGAGATAAACATGGTATTTTTTAAGACCTGACAAATACTCTATTTATTATATGATATTATCCTTGTAATTTCGCTTCAACATGGTCGTTTTCATGTTGAGCGGCCGCTAGGAACAACCCGTCACCAAAGTAACAATGTGATGTCATTAGACAATTCGTTATGTCAGACCATTGTTTTATGACATCAAATTATATTAGTCATTGGTTACAGCGAAAATATCAGATATCTTCACTGCAGTTTCATAGTTTCTTTCAGTGATAAATTCCAGCATTTCATTGCTCATTATATAATAAATAAAATTTGTGAAAATACAGTTTTTTTAAATTTCACATAATGCCCAAAAATGCAAGATGGAAGACAGCGATAGAAATCACAGTTTAAAATTGGAGTATATTTTGGGACTTACACTGTGATGTTCCGAAACACACTAATCATGTTTATTTAGCCACTGGATTCCACTGAAACTACCTTATTCAACCCTAGGATGTCTGTAGACTATATTTTATATTCCTTGGATCCCTGTCGACGATCTAGATACTGTACTGTAGTGCACTTGATTATTCGACTAAAACATTATACTGTTACAGTCGTCTGAACTGTCTTTTAACTTACAAAAATACACTACAAAACCATACGAGATGAAAGAATGAGTGAATGAGTTATTGTTTAACGCCGCTTGGACAATGTTGCAGCCACTAGCGGCGAGATGAAAGAATACAATACATTATTTGATCATGAACTTTTTTTTGTTGCAAAACAAACATCAAAACATATGAAATGCTGGCCTAAGAGTAATTGAAGGGTCCCAATGACGGGGTGTCTAAAATAGCCAGAAAATGCAACCAAACTCTTCAAAATTGTTCAGATGAAGTTTTTCTGATAGCTGAAATAATTAGTTATAGCATGATATATAACATGATATTTTTGAATTTGGTTGCAGATTATAACTTCACATTGAAATCGGGTCATTTCTGAATTTGGTTGCAGGCCCTATAGGCAACTGCAACCAAACTTTTTAAACCATCAAAATACATGTTTTCATCAAACAGAACAGCCTTGACTTGACACAATTTGGTTGCAGAAGGAAAATATCATGATCTGATGAATGTTGGAACTTACCTTGCCTTTTATTTCAATATTTACAGTTAGCAGAAACTTTTAGCGATCGTTACCGAGTCCGGTTTTCGATCATGTCATATTATCATGTTGCTGTCATTTCTAATGCTATAGATAGAAACTACCCACTAACCTTGTTTAATTTAACATTTCCTACCATAAGGCATGTCTAGGTAGGCACTTTTGACACATTTTGACCAAATTAAAGCATTAATTTACGTTTTTGTTTGCAACCAGCTGACAACATGGCCGCGAGATGAATTCGAATTGTTGTCAAATCTTATCACTATTCTGATTGGTCGTCATAGATATCTTTGATTTCTAAATTAGTTTTATTGGAAATAAACAGCATTAAGTTATTTTAATGAATAGTTTCTATCTAGAAACGTGAATAAAAGCAACCAGAATTAATAAAAATGAATGTATTTTTTGGTTTAGAAATTGTTGATACGGAATGAGCCAATGAGAGGATGCGTTACATACATTGGTTTCATTACGTCATACACTTAGCGAGAGAGAACTTGCCGAAATGATTCCGAAAATGTCATCGTATTTTTGTCAAATTTAGTAAATTTGAAAACCTCTGCAACCAAACTAATCCAATGTGCTTGTCAACACACTATTTTTTTCTCTGCAACCAAATATTTATTAGCCAAGGTAGGAATAATGATGAATAATTGCTATAAATAAATTTGGTTGCAGGTCCCTATAGGGGACTGCAACCAAATTCACTAAATACGATGTTTCAAGTACATTTCTGTCCTGCAACCAAATTTTCTGATATCATATATGATATGTCATGTTAAAGAAAATCATCTCTGCTATTTTGATCACTTTGTATGATCAGTTTCTCTTACTTCAGTAGCCTTTTAACATCATTTTAGACACCCCGTCATCTGGACCCTTCAATTACTCTTAGGCCGAAATGCTTTCTTTTTTATTTTAATGCAAAAGGTACTCAGTAGATTAAAAACAAAAAGATTACCTCCTCAAGCTGAATATCTTCATTCCAATTGCCCACCCTAACGGATGGATTGTATGTTCTTACGCTCATTTCGGTAAATATTTCAGTGGACGACTCTCTTTGTAAAGGTTCCTTTTCTTGATGGCGTCGCCTGTCGCCTTGGCAACGTTGTAGGTCCGGAGAAACTGGGTCAACTGAACTGGTTTGATTGTTTGTTTGCGCTTTGTCTTTTGCGCTTTCGATATTACGTTTGAGATTTTGTAGACAGACCCCAGTCTCATATTGCTTAATTTCTATTTTCTGCACATGTTTTTAAAAAAAGGAAACTATTAGCTAGGTCTATTCCAAATTTGGGAGATTTGTTACATGGTTTTTGGGAGAGGATTGCACATTTTATATACAAATCTATATTTCCAAACCCCATTATTTTAACCAATGGGATGAGAGTATTTTGTTTTGTGCAAAAGTTAGTTATTTATTAAAATAATTTTTACAATATTATTACATAAAATTCAGAAATTTAACTCCCTTATGTTGTTAGAACATCTGCTGAATAGTTAGCTTGAAAAAATACTGAGGATTATAATTCCGTATCGTAATATCTCGTCTTGCAACTACGTCAACTTTGCTCGGCCATTTTGGAGTGGGAGCCTTCCAAAACATAGACGTCCGCCCTCATTATTGAACTTTAATCAACGTCAAACAGTTAAAATGACAAGTCTAACTCAAAGAAGTGTTGGGTTAAAACAACGGAAACATAACACATCGTCTCAAGGCGCTGAAGCAAACGACGATGATGAGTATAAGCAGAGAGATGACATGGAGGACCACGATTCGAAGGAAACAAGATTGACACTTATGGAGGAAGTGCTACTCTTGGGTTTGAAAGATAGAGAGGTCAGATTTTATAAATATTTAACCTAAATTTGTCTAGGGACATAATTCACGATCATTAAAAAAGCATGATTCTAATTGTATAATGCATCATAATTATTAATCAGCAATGCCAATGCTTTCTAAACTGTCACCTTGTAGAAATTGATTTGTTAGTGTTATGATACGCATATTGTCAACAGATGGTTTTAGTGAAACTTACATTACATTCAAAATATGATTAATGAAGGACATTATATAAATTGATTCTGGCTGCCCTTGTAAGAGTAGCTGCAGTGAAGTATGATGCTCAAAGCTAAGTGTAAGATTATTATTGAATTTGTTGTCAATTGAATGTTCAACTTTTGCATATTTCAGGGATACACATCTTTCTGGAATGATTGTATATCGTCCGGACTTCGTGGTTGTATTCTTGTTGAGCTAGCTCTTCGAGGGCGTGTTGAGTTGGAGAAGGCTGGTATGAGACGACGCAGTCTGCTGAATCGTAAAGTTCTCTGCAAATCAGACACACCAACAGGAGATGTTCTGCTTGATGAGGCTTTGAAACACATCAAAGAGACCCAACCACCAGAAACCGTACAGAGCTGGATTGAATATCTCAGTGGTGTGTATAATTGAAACTAAGCCTATATATTATTATTTATGTATTTATAAATTATTCTCAAAACATTCATAGCTCTACACAACTTCTTATGTCCACGCTTAAAGAGGCACTTATTTTGCTGAAAATCTTGCTTTTTTTGCAAAACTTTTATCTTTTCTAAAAATAATACAACATATGAATTGATGGAATATTCACAAAGCAACACATACTGTATCATTAAACTGTTATCAACAATGTCATGTTGTGTCGTAGGAAAGCTTTTCATACTCGTAGTGCCAATGAATAGCGTCATTTTTCATTGTCAAGGTGTGTTTGCCTTTATCTAATTTTAAAATATTAAGTCATAAAAACATTACCCTCACAGGGATTGGGAAAGACACCTTTGACAATGGACCAATTTTAGGACTTTGAGTCATTTCTAGATTTTAATTGGGTCATTCTCCTTTGTAGCAATAGTAAAATTTCAAATTTTAATGGACCATTTTTCATCCAATGTACAAAATGGCCCATGGCCCCTACCTTTCCCAATCAGTTGTTTCACATGGATCGGCAATAAGCATGTATTAATACCATATAAATGAGTAAACTAGAATGTCTTCTCATTTTTGTTTTCACAAAAATATTCCTGATAGAACCCTCTATGTAACACATGGGCTATGATAAAAGTTAAGAATTCTTACGGCTACAAATATTTCAAGATTAAGAGCCCAGTTCAACTTGTATTCAACAATATATACATATTCTTTGCCGCTGTAATGTTCGGTACACCTGCCTACCTTTGATGAAGTGCCATTCAATGAAATTCTTAATGAACAGTCTAAAATCATTGACAGGCTGTTAATATTAAATAATTAATTTTGAATATTGAGTAAAACTGTTTAACTGTAACAGACAAGCTTTTCTATAATTTACTATCATTTGTCTTCCCATTGATTCATTGATGATAGAGGATTAAATTCTTAATCCCTCTGTGGTCAATAACAGAACCTTATTTCCCCTACAGGGAGGGTTTAATAGCATGGTCAAAGGAGGATGTAGTAGTCAAGCAATATCACTTGCTTTGCAGAAGAAGTCGACAATCCATTAACCCTTAACTTGCGAATCCCGGAATTATCCGGGCGGGCTATAAGCGATTCCGAGGTGTCTGTATACGGATCCCCCGATACGTTACTTAGAATAATTCACGGCTGTCTCACTACTTTACTAGCCCTGTCAATGGGTCCCGAGTCGATTGTGTCCGCGAGCCGCTCCATGAGAATGGCTGTATTTACGCTCCGCAGCCCGACATGAGATTGAAGCTTTGTTCAGTGTCTGGTCGGAATGTCAAGCAAAATTCACACCAATTTGCGTGTGCATTGTTGACCCGTAACGCATCGATAATTAGCTTTACAAAAGGCCAATTTTGTCGGGCTTAGCCCCCGAAGCCTCATTTTGCTTGCGGCTATTTTCACCCACGTGTTTGTATTGCATCGGGTTTGCCTCGCCCGAGACTGCTATCTGCCTCTCATCTCGCGAGACGGGGAAAAAATCGCTAACTCGCCTTACTCCCGCACTTCATATCATGTGAGCGAATAGTTTGTTTTCAAAAACAAATACGGCAAAATAAAGGGGAAAGAATGGACTACATTCCAATATAAATCAGCAAATGTCAAAAAAATAATAAAGACACAGCAAGCGCCGTGGAAAAGGTCATGTGCACACTTCGACAATCCCTTTAACAATCAGCGATTTTCACAACTTCTTACACATTTATCACGGCTAAAATACTGAATGCATTTTCATGATTTTTATATCACAATAAACCGAAAAGAATAATCTTTTATTCTATATAAAATGCGCGTATTTATTCACAGAAATAAAGATACAATTTTATCTTTCTGAGAGACATGTGAAACCAAACGGCACACAAACTAATCAACATATTTTCATCAGTTATGGTTCGAGGTTAGCTTTTATTTGAAAGGTCAAACAACATAACCATATTAGGGTTGACATGTGCTTATTTGTCAACTGGTTCGAGATTATGATTTCTTGGAAAAGTGCGATGAACGACCGTTCGCAATGCCGCATACATGTTGTAAGTATTTACGATTTTATAGGTGGAAATAAAGACAAACTTTACATAGCTATTGAATTATAACCAAAGGTCGCATTCTAATAATTTTTATATCATTGTGAAGCTAGACATCTTGTCTTCAATTCCGTATATAAATGGAATTTTTTTTCGTTTCGTATTTATGATGTTACGAGGCCCGAATTAAAGACAATCTTTCGAAAGTAATAGAATAAAAACGAAAAAACATAGAAAATTCATTCAAAGTTTCGGGTGTGAATTAGCCATTTGTGTACGGGTGTCGCTACTTGAATTTGTATTGAACGCCCGTATATAGTCCTTATTCGCCATGTAGATGCGGTATATTTTGTAAAAACGGTACCGGAATCGCCGCCTGGAAATTCTGCCAGCAGAGCTAGTTAGTGCCAAAGCCCAAACTACTGCTGCGAGCCTGTAAATTCCGCCACAGGAGCTAAAATTGGTAAAATATATATACGCAACGTAAGGGTTAAATGAGTACTCCTACATAGCAATATCACCCTTTTCCCGTACACAAATAGCAGTCTTATGCAGAGATCACTTTGGTACGCGATTTTGCAATATTAACGCTTTGAAATTCTAAATATCCCATGAAAAAATTGCAGTGCGAAAAATTTCGCATTACTTAAATGAAACTATGATCTACCTTTCATAAATGGCCTTGACATTCACATTGTCAGAATGCATGGCCAGCGACAACCATGCGAGTAGAAACATTTATATTGTTTCTACAATAATAATGTCACTCAAGAAAAGTCCATTGACATTGAGAGGGGGCCAACATATTCAGGAGATTTCCAAATTTACTTCAGAAAAAGAGACAATGACTGACAATTGGTGATAAAGACTCAAAGAGCCAGAGTTTTATCATTGATGAACAGGACTTTGAAGGGCATTTAGAAGTGGTATACATAAGAACAGGAAGATTTTCTGGATAACAACTTTGGAAGATTTTCCAAAGTTGTTATCCAAAAAATCTTCCTGTTATTGATGTACAGATAACACAAAGAAAGATTTTACTCCCAGACAGCTGTACAGTACTTTTGAGATAAGTTGTAACCTTGTGGTTCTGTTAATCCTAGTTAGGTCTTCAAATCGTTTTCATAATAGCATGACAGATGTTTGCAAGTGAAGAAAATTTATAATTAAAATACAAGTGAAAAATAAATATTTCAGTACTTAGATAAATTGTAAATATTTCTCTTTGAAATAAAATGTTCCAAGGTGCAGTAAATATTTTTTAAATTATAAAAAAAAGTTAATATAAATATGATTTTGTCAAGAGAAACTGAAAAAAAGATTTGAAATTACAGTTTGTCACTTTGTGCATGTTTATCATTACTTTAGCTACTATGATAATCTGTTACTATTAATAATAATTCAATAACTAATGCAGAGTAAAGATTATATTATAGAACATCAAATTATTGTGTGAATAAAGTCAGCCTCCTTCAATTTTCAAATGAAGTTTATCATTATCATTACAAGGTTATTATGGTGTTCTGTTATTATGGTATTCTGACAGAAATAAATAGTGTGCCAATGAATGGCTTCATTTCTCATTGTTTTTATTTTTTAAAGAATGTGTGTTTGCCTTTATCAAATTTTTAAATATTAAGTCATATAAACATTACCCTCGGTAATATGTTTCACTTGGATCGGCATTAAGCATGTATTAATGCCATATAAATGAAATCTTTCATCTGTAATATATTGACTGAAGGTGTCATCAGACAGATTGTCCTTTATTGTTATCTTTTGTTTACAGTGTGAGCATTAACCACAATGTTTGGTACTTGAGAATAATAGACTGGAAGACACCTTTACTAATTAGAACAATTTTCCAGTATGTTTATCAACACACTCAATGGTTCATTAAGTTCAATTAAGAAAAGTGCACTGCGCTTCTCAAATGACAGTGTCTTTATTTGATGCACTTAAAGTTTGGCGTCTTTAGATTTATGAAAAGAATTTATTTACAAGGCATTGTGTGAAGTGTTGACCTTACTCAGAAATATACTGATATACAGGTAGTTATATTAACACTAGTGTCCACCATTGCTGTTTGTTTTTCCTGTTACTTTAGTGTGGATTCTGATTATTTTCCAAGTGTATCTGTCAGTCATTCCCAACATGTGTCTGCTTGTCTGTAAACATGGAGAGTTGTCTCCCTTGGGCTGTAAGATACTGTCAACATCCCAGTTTCTTTGATGCCTTAACAGCAAAAATTATGGCTACTTATTGGGAGTAAAAAATTTAACAAGAGTGTTTACAAAATGGCTTTATTTATTTGTGTTACGGCAAGTAAGTAAAATTTCAGATGTTCATTTCCGTTATTTCATTTTGCCATTGTTTTTGTTTTAACCCTTGACCTGCAAGCAACATCTTCCGCTGCAGTTTAAACATACGCCACCTTGAGGCTTGAACAGAGTTACACTTCAACCATTTTACACTCCAACATGTTAGCACCATATCCTTAGAACCAGATAATGGATTGTATTCATTTCTTAAACATCTCTTTGTTTATAGTTTTGTACAACTTAATTGTACTTAACTGATCCTCATTTGAAAATTTAAACCTTACCGAATGTCTGCTTTTGTGAAATGCATAATGTACATTGTTTTATTTCTTGGGTTGTCCTATAATAGAGGAATGAAAGTTAGTGACATGTTTTACGCTTATAACATTAATAAGTGCATTATTTTAACACCTTAGACTTTGTTTGTCAGGTGAGACCTGGAACCCCCTGAAGCTGCGCTACCAGTTGAGGAATGTGCGAGAACGTCTGGCCAAGAACCTGGTTGAGAAGGGCGTGTGCTCCACAGAGAAGCAGAACTTCCTGCTGTTCGACATGACCACCCATCCCCTGACCGACTCCACCTTCAAACAGAAGCTCATTAAGAAGGTCCAGGACTCGGTCCTCAGCCGATGGACCAACGACGCCCACAGGATGGACCGACGTGTCTTGTCTCTTATATACCTTGCTCATGCTTCGGACGTTCTTGAAAATGCCTTTGCACCCCTCTCGGATGACGATTACGAGGTTGCAATGAAGCGTGTGCGGGAATTACTTGACCTTGACTTTGATGTGGAGAGTATGAAAGAAGGAACGAATGAACTTCTGTGGGCAGTTATATCCGCTGTGAGCAAGTGAACACTCCCTGCTTTGTCCTGCTTTCATTGGAGTCTTCTGTCTTTCTACATTCACGGCTAGCTGGAGGACTAAAGTAATCAGTAGCTAGTTTGTTTTTCGACCAATGCCAAGTGTTTTTTTTTCATGAAGAAAAGATAGTTCCTTCCTTTCGTGTTTAAATCCTGTGTCAGAAGCTACCCTTGTGTCAGGATTTGCTTGCTGAAATAAGTCTCTAGTGTATTATCGGGTTGGAGAATGCTTACAATTTTGTTGGAACTTCTACTATTTGCATTTGAACCACTGTATTTTCTCTAACAGACTAAGAGGAAAGCAATCTGAAACATCTATAATCTTGTATATTTTATAGACCGGTTGTCAATCTTCATCTAGAACAGGTAACTATTTCACAACATCTCATAGCATGAAGCTGGTTTGTAAATCCTATCTATTGACACTGACTACAGTTCATCTTACTATTAAGATTGCTTTTTGTAACTGAGCCAGTTTTTTAAATGCATCTCATTCTGAAAGATGAAGATCCTATCAAAACCAGCCCTGGGCATTGCTGCAAGACCTGGATCATCTGCACAAAACTCTCTCATCATAGTTCATTGTAATTACTAAGGGTTAAAGCTTCCCTTAATCTCTATTAGCTTTGTGCAAAGGGTCCTGGTTAAACATTGATGCAGGACACTAACTCTGGAGAGAGTTTTTAGGAAGCTATCAAGTACTTTATTGAGCTGAGTGGTCTCAAATCATGTCATCGATCCAATGGGCATGATATTTTATATCTAGTAGACCATCTTGCACCAAGCTCTCATTCACTGGAGATATCCTCAGCTGGAAGCAATGAGGTATGTCTGCCCTGAACATTGCTTGTGTAAGTAGCTGCCTTCTTGCTTCAACATGTATAGGGTCCTCGGGGTGTTACAAGGTTGTTATATACCAGCTATACTAACGATTAAACTGATGTGGGTTTTCTATTTGTGGGAGTGATATGGGGTTACTATTACTTAAATGTTTGCCAGTTGCAGTTATTTCTTGATTTGTTTAATATCTAATTCTTGTAAACATGTTTTTACTTTTAAGCTGATTTAAATTAATGCTTTTCTGAAGAATTTAATCATGAAAAGTGCTTACATACAGAACTATGAATATTGTAACACACATACAGCTGAACTTTAGATACATGCTTTTCATAATTTAAGAATCAAGCTCTGAAAGGTTCTGTTTATCTGATAAGTTTCAATATGCTATACATTCAGTTAATAAATGGTGATGTAAATGTTTTACAGTGTTTCCAACTGTCTAGGGTCCCACAGTGAGATCATGTGGTTATTTGTCAAACATTTGACTGTAATAATTGCAATTTTCTGACAAGGATTATGCAATTGACCCATTCGGTTGTGTAGCTAGCAACATCACAGAAGCATTTTCATTATCCCTCCTACTAATGACTAAATCTAACTTGCACTGGTGAATGTATTCAGTGGGATTTGGTGACGGAACTAATACATTCAGACACCCAATGAAGGGCTGGCATTGTACATACTGTAAATTTCAAGGGTGTCAATTCACTGCTTTCTCTGTATAAAGTCATTCTCATACCAAGTGGATTTGTAAGATAGCATTTGCATATATTTCTTTACTTGTTATTATAGACTTTATTTATCTTACAAAACATTTCTATGTAACCGCAGACTTTGGTTCACTTACCTTTCTTCCCTGTTGCCACATTCTTTGTATTTCTAAATGCGAGGTTGAATCACTGTAAGAATGTGAGAGTTTCAACAAATATATTATTATTTATTTTAAATCTCAAACAGAACACTAATTTAGAAGAAATTGTAGAAAACAAATCCGGATTTTTGCTATTAAAAGTTACTCTGTAAAATGTTGATTATACATTATACACACATTTTAACTTATAACAAATGATTCATAAAAATTTAGACCTTGATTTAAGAAAATAATTTTTAAAAATTGATGTTAGATGAATATAAATGTCCCAAATAATTTTTTGTTGGTCACTCAAATTCAAGAGTTAACCTACGTCAAGGATATTTTTTAGAAATCCACTTTCCATTTTAAACATGCAGATATAAAACTTCACCTGTATTTGTGATAACTGTGTATAATGAAAAGGAGAGTTTGTGTAGATAAAAAAATATGTATATGTATACATGATGTATTACAATTTTCTTTGCTTATTTCCAACTATGGCTTTGCTTTGTGGGTTCACATTATTAAGATGAACCTTAACATGCTAAGACAGGAACATGCATGGGGTTGATAGAATACTATGTATGTTATTAACACAGATATATGCATGGGATTAAGTGAACATGTATGCCATTGTCAAGGAACATTTATGGGGTTAAGTGAACATGCATTGGGTTAAGTGAATATTGCATGTCATTGTCAAGGAAGTTTTCTGGGGTTATGATCATGCATACCATTACACAGGAACATTTATGGGGTTAAGTGAACATGCATTGGGTTAAGTGAATATTGCATGCCATTGTCAAGGAACTTTTCTGGGGTTATGATCATACATACCATTACACAGGAACATTTTTTGGGGTTAAGTGAATATGCATGGGTTAAGTGAATATGCATGTCATTGTCAAGGAACTTTTCTGGGGTTATGATCATGCATGGGGTTATGTGAGTCATTACACAATACACAGGAACATGTGGGGTTAAGTGAATGTGTATGATAATGTCACACAAGAACATAGATAGGGTTGTGAACATGCATGGGGTTCAGTGAACATAAATGAGGTTAAGTGAACATAATTGGGGATAAGTGAACATACATGTCATTGTCCAGGTCATACATGGGAATAGCACAGGAACATGTTTGTCCAAACATTTCATCATGGGAACTCTTGACAACTGATATCAAACTATGTTCATTAACGCAGAGCAAGCCTGCTTCCCACAGGATCTGGTAGTGGCGGGTTCTTGGATCCAGTTTCTCTTCAGTTCATATCTTTGTTTGTTGTTGCCAATATTATTGTTTTTAATTGTTATGTTTTGAGCTGTGAAATGGAAGGTTTATGTAATGATGACAATATTATTGACATATTCATAAAGGTCAATACAGTCTTTGTGGAGAAAAATGTACTGTTAAAATAATAAAAGGGAATATTTTATTTGTTTATTTTATGCACATTTGTGAATAAATGATTTGCCTATGTAACAATGATTGTTTTTGTGTAGTTCATGGAATACTTTCACAGTTTAAATCTAACTCCATTATCTTATGTGTATTGTAGTCCAAATATTCTTTTACTTCTTTATTATACTTTATTATTCTTTAAAATGCTTAAAGGGACACTGCGTCCAGGATAAAAATGAGATCACTTTTATCTACCTATGCTGATTAACGTGCCTGCTAATGAGTTACGCTTCGCTTACGCACTGTCTACATGCAGTAGTTTTTATTACTAATTACTTGAATTGTCTTAATTTGGGGTCGCGCCGCTAATGGCTGCAATACTGCCGAAGCGGCGTTAAACAATAACTCACTCATTAATTTGGGGTCTGTGACTCTTTACCAGACATGTAAATCAGCATAGGAAGATAAATCTGATTTCGTATTTCTCCTCGACGCAGTGTCCCTTTAAGCATTTCATTGTATATACCCAGTTATGGAATTGTTTAGTTTGAAAAGAGATTTTTTATTTAAACAATAATTGATCATCAATGTTTTCTACAAAATTGATTATACATATAATATGAATAATCTCATTTCATTGTAAAACTTTTGACATTTTACATAATGTGGATGGTGTTGGGTATAGATTTCTTCTGTTACATATGGGTTTTTTAAATTGATTTTGAGTCAGTATTAATAGGTCAGGCAACATTTGGATGATTTTGTTTGTGAGAGATTTCAGAAACATTTGATATGAGAATATAATTTGATAAGGCAAAAATGAATATGAGAGTTATTTAGATATTTAGCTCATCAGGCCTATAATGCTAGATGGGTTAATAACAAGGGTTGTCATTCAGCATGTATCCGTCGTCTGGTATCTCTACTCATTTCATATTTGGGACTTCTCCTTCAGAAGTGCTGCAGAAATGCAGGCTACCAGGGATATATTGCTCCTAGGATCAAGCTTTATACATTTGATCCTGACTCCCTCCAATAGGCACTTGGTCTCTATTAAGTGCAGGCCCTCAATAAACACTGGAGGTGAAGCAATTGTTCAATAAATACATGTAATTTCCTTGTAAGTGTGTCACATGTTTACAATGTATTCAGATAAATTACCAGTGGATAGATAATATATTTATTTCTTTTCAGGCTTTAAATGTCAGGTCTTATAAGTGCCAGGGTGCTGTTGCATAAAACACTAATGTAGCCTTACATCACTAAGGTAGTCCAAGTGCAATGTTAAGGATGGCGCTTGATGTTAACCTTAATGTTCTTTCTGCAAGGACTCCAATAAGCACCTGATCTGAGTTTCTGCCAAAACAATGAGCACCCATGCTTATTAGAGGAAATACAATTATCAACAATATCAACAAGATTTAAAAATGCCACTTCTAAGACAGGCCCCTTATTCTAAAAAATGTTTGTCGCCTTAAATTTTCATAACTTTTATCGTAACCCATGTGTTAAGAATGGGCTTAAGAAGTTCATAGGGCTACCAACGTTTTGAGAATAAGGGCCCAGTTTAATAAGATATTCTCTAACGTTTTCTTCATCCTTGCTGTGTGGTATCAACGTGGGATTTTTTTTCAACTTTTCATCGGAGATATTATATTGATATATGTATTTAAAGATGTGGCTTCTTATGTTAAGAGGTCATGGCCATGAAGTTCTACCCCATTCTGTGTCATTGATTGAGAGTGAACGAGTCTAATACAGTCAAAACCAATTGCCTTAGAAATAGTCTTTATTCACCTAATAGAATAGTCATGCTTAAGCAATGCTAGTTATATTCCAACAGAATTTATAGAAAATATCTTATTATTTCCTAGAAAGATAACAACTGAACAAGATGATAACACCGTTAATACATGATAACAGCACATAAAGTTATGATTGACAGGAGGGAGACTCAAACGCATCTGGTTGCACATCCTCGGTTACCCAGGGTTTTAAATATGCTCCGGTACTCTCCACTATATCACCCATGTACTCAAATTACCCGCCCTTGGCCGGCATGACGAAGTCAGTAACCAAAGAAAATGCTCAATTGGATAAGACGGAAACGGTCAAGGGAGATAATTGGTGACGGATGGCTAACACAATGACCTTGCTTGCTTTGAAACGAAGTGATATGATTTGTCATTGGCTCGCATGTCCAAGCTGCGTAGCAGTTTGATTGACTCGCGCCGGCCAAGGGCGGGTAATTTGTTAATTTGAGTACAAATTCCCTTGATAAGGTTTCCCATGGGTGATAAAGTGGAGAGTAACGGAGCATATTTAAAACCATGGGTAACCGAGGATGCTGGTTGCTTGCAGTGAACTGTACATTTCATATACAGCTGGATAGTAGCTGCTCCTCTCTGCTGGTGGCAATATAAGGGCACTGTATCTTAAATCATCTGCATATTTGCTTTCTTTAGGAGTTGTATATGATAAAGTTTACAAATTGTTTATTTGAAGATATTAATCACAAGGTGAAGGCTGCACTTGCCTTATTTAAAAACCGACTGTCATTGTTTTTGTTATTATTTTAAGTGAAGTATGAAATAATGTCAATTGGAGAACAATGTTTAGAGCTCACATTATTGGGGGAAAACTTTAAACTTTATATGTATTGTAAATCAGAAGTATTTTCAATTGATATCACTATATATAGACAATCCACCAGAAATTGGTTTTCATATCTATGTTCATCATGGGTTGTAATTTGAAGGCTAAATTTTTGTTTGTTTGATAAATTATTTCTTGTGAAGAGTGAAAGGTTGATATGATGAATCATGTGTACAGTCAGTGATAAGCGTATAAGTATATAGCGTACCAGATTTCTACCATGTCATCTGTGTTGTCAGACTTGAATGTGCATAATGTTATATAGAGAATTGGTGGTTCATTGGACAATATGAACTTTTTGGCTGATGATTCAATAAACTAAAATATCTAAGATGTGTTGTGTTTCTTTGTAAGGATTATTTGATAAACTTTCTGTTGGATTATAATTGTTAGCATGTTTTGCTCATCAGGCCTATTAGACCTGATAGGCCTGCGAGTTTCGTCATCTGGTGTATTCAGTAAACATTTAACATTTTATCCTCCAGTATTGCAACAACCCGCACAGCTATGTTGCACCTATCGGATCAAAGTCTATACAGTTTGATATTCTGTAATATTTCGTTAGGTTAAAACATTTACCTCTAGTTTACGTGAAAAATTACCTTACAATATAAATCATGCAAATGTATAATCAGCTACAGAGTCAATGGCTCTATTTTGATGGCATGGGCTGTCAGGTGTCCTCTGGAAACTGTTCACGTTTTCAACCAGAACCGTTACACCCCCAAAGCTGAAATTTTAAGGGGAGGTCCCTTACACCTTGGGGATCCACCCCCACCCACCCATATATATGGTAGTGGTAGGTGTTACTAATGAAACCTTTCAAGGACTTCTTCTCCATAGGACGTAGTTGACATTGGAAGCTGAAATTTTCAGAATAGTATCTTTGTTATATGAATATTTAAGATGGTTCAGTTGGTCTTGGTGCCTGCTCAAATATGGGCATGGCAGGGACCCCACCCTAAGACCTTTAAATCAAGAACCAGTAATGATAGAAAGGTCATTCTGGAAATTTACTTGATAGATGGAGAATAAGATTTGTAATTGTCCCCCGCCGCAACGCGGAACGGGGGACTATGTATTCAGCGGCGTCCATCCGTTCGTCCGTACGTACGTCACATTTCTTGTTTACGCAATATCTTATGAAGCATTGCATCCAAACTCTTCAAATTTGATGTCTGCCTACATTATGGGAAGACGCAGACACCAGTTAAATTTGGTGACCTTGGCTTTATTTTCAAAGTCACCAGGACACTTTGACCACTCTTTGAACTCTTGTTAAGGCGATATCTCATGAAACATTGCATCCAAAGTCTTCAAATTAGTTGTCAGTCTACATTAGGGAAAGACGCAGACACCAGATTATTTTGGTGACCTTGACCGTATTTTCAAGGTCACTACAACACTTTGACCACTTTTCGAACTCTTGTTATCACCATTTATTATGACCGGTTGGACCCAATGTTTTTAAATTAGGTGTCAGCCTACATTAGGGAAAGATGCAGACACCAGTACATTTTGGTGACCTTGACCTTATTTTCAAGGTCACCACAGCACTTTGACCACTTTTAGAACTCTTATTAACAGGATATATCATGAACCCAAGCACCCAAAGTCTTACAATTTGCTGATCATCATGTCACTTTTTACCAGTAATGCAATATATACAGTAGCTCCAGTGATGTGTCTTACAAACTCAATGTCACCAGCGGGGGACATTGCCATGTTAGTGGCAAACACTTGTATTTTATTACCATACATCCTTAAATTAAGGGAATTGTATTGGAGCAACTTTAATATGTTTTAATTGCCTGTTTGGTGATGATGTATTGAATTTACATTACAAACCTATATTTCACATGTAAGACTTGATTATAAATTATACCAACATATATACATATACATATTAAGCCTTGTCCTCAGACCCCACAACAATAACCCTAGGCCACAGTCAGATCAAGGTTTACAGTCTCTTTCGCACCATATAAATTATAATCTTACTTTCCCTTTTTGATCTGCACCGTGAACTAAGCTATCAACCCTCAGGTAAAATAACACCCCGGGTAAGTATATACAGTAACAGGTAGGCTTATCAAGATAATTATATTCCTTTTACCGGTATTAATGTTTTCTGTTGCCCTGTACCGCTTCGACTTCATTCCTAGTAAAGTCACGTATGATTCATAATAACGTCTTCTATTTATAAGTGGGGGGCGGGATAGCGCAGTGGTTAAATCATGCGTGCGGTTCGAATCCCGCCAGGGGCACGGCAAATTTGTCTGCAGTAGAGACGGTTCTACACTCAGTTAGGTTTGGGTGCAATGTTACACTGAATTTCAGCGTAGTACCACCCATGGTTCGCTAGTTCCAGTCGTTGCTCGCAGGTTTCACCGCAAAGCATAACCACATGGCGTTGCGGGCTTTCTCCCTGCCATAATACTAGCAGCCGCGATATAAGTGAAATACTCTTGAAAGCGGCGTTAAACCCCAACTCACCTCACCTCACCTCTATTTATAAGTGAGTTTCCTCTTCATAAATGTTGATTATGGTTATTTAGAATAAAAATGACAAGCAGTGGAACTTTCTCCACCAAAGCAAAGTGTTTCTTCATCATTACCTTTAAATTTTCGCTTTGAAATAAAAGAGTCCAAAAGTCATCAAATGCAAAGTATGATAGCAGCTTGGGAGATGCAGATACTAAATTTAAGTTGTTGTTAAGTTATTATCTTACATTAACCCCAGCGACAGATATATTAATTCTAACATAATCGTTCGAATCCCACCCCATCTTTCTTTAGAAGAATCTTGCATGTTATACTGAACATCAAAAGAAACGCGAGTTTTAATGATTATAGTTTCTGTTTGCATATCAGCGCATGGTTTGTCATATCATTAGTAAATGTCCGAGAACATGTTGGGCAACTGGTACTGTAGAGGGCATATGCAAAGTCAGTTCGCGTAACGGTTACGTTACGGTAATGGTAACATGATTTGCATGGGCCTGGTAAAATTCAAATTAAGCGTGCTGTAATCCGAGTCTTGCTCTGTGAAAAGAACCCCAACTTGTGACCCCAGCCTCAATTTTCGGAAACTGGGATATTGGCCGATTGCACGCTGAACAGTTTGCAAGGTCTGTAAATGTGCTCGTGGAACATCTTGGTACCGAAAAAGAATGCAATACCTTGAAGCTTTACCAAAATGAGACCCATATAGGCTAGTCATAATGTCAAATCAACATCAGCAGCCAGAGACAGGGGTTTTGCATCAAACAACTTCATGGGAGTGTTTGCACAAATATCAATTGCATTTAAAAGCACATTGAGCCCTTCATCATCTGAACAGGAATGTGGCTTTTTTTACGCCTAACCCTACGTACGTAAATTCATGGATCCACTAATGTAAAGGCATTGTCTACGCGTACTAGTCCTGATAATGCACGCTTGACCCTTTCAAAGACAAATACCTTGACCCTCATGCTGATGACAACAAAGTTGGGTTACTCAGTTAATGAGGATGTCAGTCGAACCCAATCAGTTTACAAACATTACTTACGATTTACTTGTGACTTGTGTATTTTACACGTAAGGCTATCCCTTAACAGACACTTCAACATTCTCGTATATTTAACACGTCAGGCTATCCCTTAACAGACACTTCAACATTCTCGTATATTTAACACGTCAGGCTATCCCTTAACAGACACTTCAACATTCTCGTATATTTTACACGTCAGGCTATCCCTTAACAGACACTTCAACATTCTCGTATATTTTACACGTCAGGCTATCCCTTAACAGACACTTCAACATTCTCGTATATTTTACACGTCAGGCTATCCCTTAACAGACACTTCAACATTCTCGTATATTTTACACGTCAGGCTATCCCTTAACAGACACTTCAACATTCTCGTATATTTAACACGTCAGTCTATCCCTTAACATACACTTCAACATTCTCGTATATTTAACACGTCAGGCTATCCCTTAACAGACACTTCAACATTCTCGTATATTTTACACGTCAGGCTATCCCTTAACAGACACTTCAACATTCTCGTCTCTTCCAGAATGAAAAATAACCAACGACTATAATTGGAAATGAAACATTCATTAATAGAAAACGAAAACCAAAAAAAAACATTATTCGTCGCAACACAGATCGTATTTGTGCGCGCAAACTAAAGGTATTTTGTACAGACGGACCCAACTGATCACTCCATATCATACACAGACATTTATGGCATGCTCGAAAATAGCCAACAGTCTGTTGCAATAGATTCACGTAACTCAAACAAGTGCGCCTCGAGCTGACATACGCAGCGTGTCCTCGATATAGACTTCCCCCTGTAAAACACTTCCAGGAAGGGGGAAGGGGGATGGTACAACTAAGGGGGACATTTCCCCATGTTAGCTCCCCGTGTCACCAGGAAGTGAGTGCACAGGACTCGGTGTCTCACTCTCTCCAGTCTCGAGTTCGTTTCTTAAATTATTTTTTTCCTATTACTGATTGAACTTTGTATCATTTTAGGAGAGTTGGTGAATAATTCATTTCTAGACATATTTATTTTAGCTCATCCTTTCTCAAAGCAACCATAACTAAGCTTAACCTTTACTCCCATGCTTTAACATTGCACTAAGGCTGCCTTAGTCACTTACGATCACCTCAGTGTTTTGTGAAATGGGGCCCAGACCTATAAGGCCAAATGAGCTACTGGCATGGGGCCGTTGTCCGTTGGACGTCAACTTTTCATATTACTACTCTTCCTCCAGAACAACATCAACCACCCCAGCATACACAAAGCGTTTTAAAAACGTTTCCTGAAAGTTTCCAAGCAAAACGTTTCCACAAAACGTTAATGAAACATTTCTGAAAAGTTTTTCCACAACGTTTTTAAAACGTAACAAAAAAAAAAAGTTTTTAAAACGATGCTATGAAACTTTACAGAAACGTTTCATTACGAATGTTTTAAAAAAGTTTCTAAAACATTTGGGTTATACCATCCAAATAACGTTCCAGAAACGTTGTAGAAACGTTCTTGTGTTTGCTGGGATGTTAATGTTACATCTATTTGAGTTCACTTCTTAAACGTCAATAATTGAGTATGTCAAACGTAAGTGTTACGTACCATAGAAATTGATTTTTATAATTAAATTAAATTAACTTGAACTGCACAATATTGTGAACACTATTAGTGGGCGAGGATAATGCCCGAGAGATATCGTGATATAGATAAAAGAGAAAATATCATACAGACGATTATTTAGTTATTTAGCCCCCGTACCTACAGGCGTTATTGTTCGTGTGCTCGTGTTCCTTTTATATATTCCAGTCTATTCCTAATCCTCAACCTACACTTAAGTTTGCCAAGTCTTTATTGTTAAACAGTTTAGTGGTCTGACAACACTTAACGCGCTAAAAAATGAAAAAAAACGACAGATTGGAATAGAAAACTTTGCAATCACAGCACGTTTTCTTATATCTGTATAAACCCGAGTAAAATGGGCATGAACTTGGGAACTCCTTAATTAGTTCTTGATTTCCTTTATGAGAATAATATACAACCAATAATAATCCACTAAAGTCTATAAAGGATTGTGTAGCTGATAACCAGTCAAGCACTAACTCATCGGGCCAATTTAATCTTGAAATAGAAGAGTGTGAGCCCAGCAATGCAGGAAAACATAATAGGAAGGGGCCAAAAGGCTCAGGTAGTACTGAGTTACCTTCCTTTAAACTTATTTTTTACTTTTCCTCCAGATCAGAAGTTCCAGAAAACATAATTGTTGTTAATAGGTACCTTCATCGATAGATAGTAGATTGAGACCGCCATAGCCTTAACATGAGCAACATAAAAGTCTTCAATCTTCGATAATAAAACATAGAAAGCCCCACTATCTACAGAGAATGGTTCCACCTTTCCCAGGTTTGACAGGTAATGATCTAAAAGATCCTAGAACATCTTAAATCTAAAGGACTCTAGTGTCGTTGCACAACCTGCCGTTAAAGGTACATCCACTGTGTTGTTTGGGGTCACTTATGCTTATAACGTTATAAATTGTGTTATGTTATCGAGAAGTACTGACTGTTGCCGAAAATTGTAATTTTGATCTTAATCGACATTGTATATTTACGATATGAAGGTAAAAGTAGTGATTTCTGTTCGAAAACCGGACAATGTACCGCGTGTGGCGCGTGCCAATGAGTCAAACGTAGTTTTGGAATTTTATTTATAACAGACAAACTGATAAATTTGGGTTGGTCATGTTTAATAGGTCATATAACTATTGTGCATGTAAATGGGACGTGCAGTTTCGGTTTCTGCACATGCATAATGATGTTACTTTATTTTAATTGGAAACTAGTAATTATGATATATCTGGTGATTGGGGATCTATATACAAGCTGAGTGAATTTATTTGCACTGTAAACAGCACATATGGTGAGTCGGAACTTATTAAAGCCTAATAAAATGTTATGAAACACAATTAGATGCACCTTTAAGGTACCCTTACCCCCGTGTCATCTGTTGACAAATAGCACGTACAGCAACATGAGTTACTGTGAGATTAGATTAGTGCTTGAGGAATGTGTAGTGGGCGATACCAGGTGCCTATCTATTGCAGTGCAGCTTTTTTTTATTAAGACAATACGCGATTTTGTTGAACATTTTATATTTAAATAAAGAAACATATCAATCTGTCAGTTAGTAAGCACTTTCTCACCAACATGTTTGTATTTTCTCATTCATCAGAATACATAAAGACTACTAAAGGCAGTGTGAAACTGACAGCACTGTGGACAAGTGTTAGAAACGTTGAACTCAATAGAGAGGTATCCATACTCCCATATACTCTGTAACTGTTACCTGACATCTAGCGATGTTCTTACAGGGGATATTTCATAGCCGGGGTCCTACAGAACCACACACACATGTATCACAATTTCTCCCTGGACTATGAATACACTGACGTTTTCCACTAAAACTGACAGATGAAGAGTATGTTTCAATATACATGTTTATAAAACGTAAAAAAATGTTGCATTAATCAACGACGTATATACACGCTAGATCTTGTATTTAAGACAACATCCATTACAGACTTTTCACTCTTAGTTAAATTCCTATGTATGATTTATTTAACCAGGAGAAACTATAAACACCCACAACTAATAACTAGAAGCATATTACTCTAAAACAGATGTCTCCCCTTGCCACCCCACCCTGAAACCACAACTTACTGCCCTTCAAATGACAAAGTCCAAAGTATTGCCATGGAAACAGAAAACCTGCCATTTGCCAGACGACAACGAACTTGTTGGAAATTAGACGGTCAAAAGACAAGGTTGAATGAAAGGACAATCTTCACCGATGGCAAAATGGAATGAACGTGTCGAAACGTAAAAATCACATGGGCAAATTCCAATAGTAAAATAATTATTCTATGGTATAATGTGGCAATATCAAACTTAAAGATAAGAGCTATTTAGTTCTAGTTTGTTAGAAGTTTGTCACAGGAGGGAAAAAGTAATGACCATCGCTTATTCTTTTCCTTCTGAAGATCCGAGGGGAGGGTGATTTATCGTGGCCGAGTCCCGGTAATGGAACGACATTCCTAACAATTAATTGTAGATAGACAGACAGATTGTTTATTTAGGCGTAGCCTCAACGTTGCATTAACAGTAATACATGAATTACATTAATGCATATTAAAAAAATAATGAGTCAACCTGTTAAAGGGTTATGAAAATCTATACAAAGAGTTACACGAATCTAAGATAATACGACACTTGAATGGAAGTGAATATAACTTATAAACATGAGGAATATTAAAAGTGACATTGTACTAGTAATTGAATATAAGACGTTTGACATTAGTTGGGTACGTTTACTTGTGAATATAGGACATTGTGCCTGTTACGCATCTCACAACGACAATATAGATGACATGGTGATCAGTGTCCTTGCCTTGAAGAATGGCAAATACTGAGGAGATATAGTGAGACTTTCAAAATTCAGTTACTACATCCTCGATATTTTTTAATTAATATAAAAGTTCATATACCAAGTCTACTTTCTTCTGTCAACAGACTGCAATATGGAAGCCTTATAACGAAACTTATAAAGCTGAAGGCTTAGGTATATCAAATCAAATATTCCTTATAACTAACGATTTCTAAAGAATTTAGCTTTAGAAAAGAATTTCTCTGAAATCATTCAAATAACGACACTTGCATTTCTAATCAACTGAGTTACTTTATGTTGGTTTTCAGTTAATGTAAATTGATTAACCATTTACTCTACGCTATAATGAATTTGTTATCTCTGCTATAATGAATATGTAAACATAGACATCATTTAAAGAAACAGCTCATTGAATTCTTTCTTACAAAATACAGTGAAACATGAAGTAATTGTGTTACGTTATCTTCTAATAGTTGAATTATCTAAGGCCCCTTTCTCATGCACACCTTTACTTAGGTGAGTAAATTTACGTATGTATGTAAATGTATTTGGAGTATGTAAACGTGTCATGAGAATGCAATTACATACATGAGTATTTTTGCACGAGGAGCAAATTTACATCACCTCAAGAGGTCATGTAAATGTTAATTTACATATATTTTCCATGCAAATTCTGTCATGTGACCATTTATCAAACAATTTCCAGAGAAATGAAGAATCAGGGACATGAGAGAGTGAAAGTTGCGGTTGAACACCCTGAAAAGGACCTACTGAAAAAGCAAAAAGAAGCGGAGAACAAGCGCCAAAGGAAGGAATCTTTGCAAATTTTATCATCGACCCGTGGGCATTTCCCTTTGAATCGGGCATACTTTTAGATAATGCCCGCTGGTCATGTTTTATCCTACACTTATTACCTCATCATAT
This sequence comes from Gibbula magus, assembly GCA_936450465.1. Taxonomy (NCBI): domain Eukaryota; kingdom Metazoa; phylum Mollusca; class Gastropoda; order Trochida; family Trochidae; genus Gibbula; species Gibbula magus. Next base: position 10,311,953 of record OW388289.1, read on the forward strand.
CGGGTAATATTTTCATGCGATAAACATGTGACACCACCAAACCCTTATCTTCTCTTTTAACCATACTCTCTTTTCTTGAACAAGACCCAGGACAATGTATGTACCCTGAAAAAAAGGAGAAATCCCTTCTCCTTTTGGAGGTAATAAGTCTTACATCACGAAATCTGGTGCGAGAATGAATCTTTTCATACCTTTTCGTTTATACAATGTATAACATGGCTGTATGTAATTGACAAATACAACATATTGCTTAACTACATGAGAACAAAAAGTATATTTACTATTACACGTGTATGTATATTTACATAGGATGTAAATTTACTCATGTATGTAAATTCGTGCATGAGAAAAGGGCCTAACTGATATTATGCACATGCATATCATGCCCAATCCCATTTACAAAATACATTTAACGTATTTGCATTAACCAATAGACGTGTTCCCGTTATGACGTCACAGCGAATAAACAACGAGCCCTATCCTGTTTCCCCCGTACTTTTAGTATTACTGTATGTAAGCGCCTGGTGATAAGTCTTACAGTAAATATAGTAAAGTAGCATTATGTGGTTTAACAATGCCAGTCCATGTTTAACACAAAAAGAAAGTGTTTAATTCTCAAGTAGAGTGTGGTGAGGAGACAAAGTATATATTTAGTGCCGATCCTCCGCCTAGCTTTATTGAGATTTCAATTAACTTTGCCCCGGAAGTAATTCACACTTCCGGTTTAACGTGACAATGTATCAAAACATATCCTTGAATATAATTTAAACCAATTAAATTGTGTGTCCTTTGGATTAAGTCCCTCCTTATGTACATATTTGCCTGAGATGAATGTATTTAATAAAATCACTATGATATCCATTTCTTTAACATAAATCATGTTATAAATCTAAAAGGTTTTGTTTTTTTTTGTTTTATAAAATTTTATTTGTCTTTAATACATGCCAACATACAATATGTGCTGATATCAGTTCAAATAATTTCCCTAAACTTGCATATTCATCCCCAGTCGCCAAATATAAAATAATTACTAGTTTCCAATTAAAATCAAGGAACATCATTATACTTGTGCAGAAACCGAAACAACACGTTCCATTTACATGGACAGTAGTTATATGACCTATTAAACATGACCAACCCAAATCCGTCCGTCCGTCCATCCGTCTGTAAACTTTTCGCTTTTTCGACTTCTTCTCCAGAACCAATGACTCTAGAGAGCTGAAATTTTATGTACAGACTCCTTGGCCAATGGGGATTCTTAATTGTATATTTCGTGACCCCATGACCCCAAATGGGGTCACAGGGGTCACAACCTTAAAAACCTATTTTCATCTTCTTCTCAAGTTCCAAAAGGTCAGGAGAGCTGAAAAGTTGTGTGCAGACTCCTTGGCTAATGAGGATTCTAAATTGTAGATTTCGTGACCCCATGACCCCAAATGGGGTCACAGGGGTCACAACCTTAAAAAACCTGTTTTCATCTTCTTCTCAAGTTCCAAAAGGTCAGGAGAGCTGAAAAGTTGTGTGCAGACTCCTTGGCTAATGAGGATTCTAAATTGTAGATTTCGTGACCCCATGACCCCAAATGGGGTCACAGGGGTCACAACCTTAAAAAACCTGTTTTCATCTTCTTCTCAAGTTCCAAAAGGTCTAGAGAGCTGAAAGGTTGTGTGCAGACTCCTTGACCAATGGGGATTCTAAATTGTAGATTTGGTGAATCCGTGACCCCAATCTAGGTCACAGGAGGTCATGATCTAAGAACCTATCTTTTTCTTGTAAACAATGTATTACTTGAGATAACTTAAATATTTAACCTTAGATAGTACATAAATGAAATCCTGATGAGCTACAGAGCCCGCGGCTCTATTTTTATATTTTGTTTCTATATATTTTATTATTATGTCAACTCTTGTTTTCGGACGAGTTCAATGCAGTAAGCAAACCAAGTCATGACAGCCCCCACTTCATGTTTACTTATTTTACAACATTTTAATAATACATGTACCCAATGAATATCATTCATAGAATATCCACAGGGTAAACAGCAATACATCATAACACTGATCTACAATGTCTTGTTAAACAGTAGAACAACTTTCCACGCTCGTTGCAGCCATGAATGGCTTCACATTTCATTGGGGTTTTTTAATGAATGTGCCTCAAATTGTGAAATATAAAGTCTTCAAAATGATACCCACAGTAGTCTAGTACGACTTGATTGTGCTATAATCATGTGTTCATAACATATATATGTATGTATGACCAGGAATGTTCCTCCTAATTTCGATACAGTGATAGAACCCTCCCTTTAACAAGACGCTGATAATAAGGTCACGTCACCCGACAAATATAGCAGATCACAATTCAGCACGAACTCAAGATTGCAATGTTGTATGTTCATTATACCGAAAATTACACTTTAATGCAGGATTTGAGGCAAGACACCTTTTCGTTACAAGTAACTTTATTGGATACGGTTATTAGACTTGAACATTTTTATTAAACTTTGAAAATACACAATGAAAATATACTTGGTTTGTAAACTCCATGACTTCAAATGTTCATGAAGATGTGTCAACAACGCCAGTGTTGAGAATAGCAGTGTTACTATATCTGTGTTCAATTAGGGACTTACATGCACAGGTAAATGTTCCCCTAGTTGCCTAATGTTTTACAAATATGGAGCACTAGTAGGCGGATAATTGTCATCTTCATCCGAGTGCATTTCTAGAACCACGTGTACAAGGTTATCACACAATCAAACATAATTTGCTTAACCGACAAATTAGAGACCGGTTGTAAACCTGACCTTCTTCTATTCTTAACCCTTCCTTACTATTTGAATGAAAGCAAATATATAATCTAGCAATTGTTGTTTATAACAGTTATTACAAATAGATTAGACCCCTCAAACAAGAGAATAATGTACAAGAGGATGCTTTGTCTGAGTAAACTGAAGACCCTGTCCTTGGTGGTGTCACGTCCTTGCAGCCCGAGCGTTGACGGAGGTCGATCATGTGAGAATCTGGCGTCCCCTCCCCTCCCCTGGCGGTGTGTCAGCCGGGGTGATGACCCCACACGCCATGACGTGAACAGCTTCTCCAACGGCCCCCAACTCACGTATATCCCCCCTGGTTAACATCCGGTTTGATCCCAGGAATACCTGCGCGCGCTGCTTCTCGGGACGGCCAACCCATCGCCGGCGAGTATTTAAACTCCCTTTGTTGACCTTTGCTTACATTTTCAGAAATGGCATTTGCCAGTTAATTGCAGACCTCTCTCTGTTAAATGACAGTTGCTGTCTGAGGTTTAATGTTCTAAGATCTTTGTAAATCATTTCAAAACTTGACAAGTTTCATCACGGCGCAGTGAAATATTTGACTTAGGATTCGTCAACGATAATAAGTCATGACAAGAGTCTTCTAACAACTTCTGAAACAACGACCTTTATTTTCTCTCTGGATTGAGGAAAGTAGAGAGAAGAAGACTACCGAAGAAATATCTCTACATTTTAACTGCCGAAGAACTATACCTACATTTTAATTTACAACCGAAGATGAAGCAAGTTCTCGTGTTCAGTTTGGCAGTATTTCTGCAGGTTACTCTACTGGTGTACAGTGCTGATGACCGATGCACCCTGGCCAACTGCAAGCTGCCCGACTGTCGGTGTCCCGGGCACAACATCCCGGGGGGCCTGGACCCCGATGAGGTACCCCAGATGGTCCTCATCACATTCGACGACGCAGTCAACTGGGAGAACTGGGACTACTACATGAAGCTGTTCCCTCCAGACCGATCCCGCCTCAACCCCAACGGCTGCCCCGTCACATCCACCCTCTTCGTCTCCCACAACTTCTCCGACTACTGCATGGTGAAGAAGTTGCACGCCCGGGGTCTGGAGATCGCTGACCACAGCGTCTCGCACAGGGTCCCACACTCCTGGTGGGGGGAGGCCAGTCGGGAGGAACTCCAAGTCGAGATCATAGAGCAAAAGAAGAACTTGGCTTACCTCTCTGAAATCCCCGTTGAGGACATCCAGGGGTGGCGGAGTCCCTTCCTACAGCCTACAGGAGACACCATGTTTAAGATCCTCTATGAGAACAACTTCACATATGATGCGACCATGACGTACCCGTTCCCCCGTAACGTATATTCCCCCGTAATGTGGCCCTTCACGCTCGACTTCTCCTACACCCTGGTGTGTAACATCGACCCCTGTCCTACAGAACGGTACCCCGGATTCTGGATTCTCCCTGTCGTGGTCATGATGGATTACAGAGAACATCTCCCATGCGCTTATGTTGACTTCTGTAAAAACGCACCGAGGAACCAAGACGAAGCCTTTCAACTTCTCTGGAAGAACTTTCTGAGAAACTACCGAAGTAACCGAGCTCCTCTGTACATCAATCTGCACTCAGTGTGGCTGCAGACACAGTACCACCTCGACGCCATGGACGACTTCATACAACGTCTCACATCAATGGACGACGTCTACATCACCACCGTCAGTAAAGCTCTCGACTGGGTAAGGAATCCAACACCTTTGTCAGAAATCCAAAACTTCCAGCCCTGGCAGTGCGAAAAGGAAGCAAACCTTGAAGACAAAGCGTTCTGTACCTTTACCTTCAAACCAAGAACAACCCCGACATCAGCCACGGAGACCACAACCGGCCACGACCACGACCACAAACACGTGGACATTGATGACAAGGATGACAACGACAAACCAGAGAACACGAACACTATAACCAGGAACCGTCCCCGGGACAGACTGGGGAACATGGACGTGCCTCCACTCCCAGGGGCACATGATGACCACAAAAAGCACAGACCTTGGTTCCTCAAGAGTTCAGGAGAACATGTTCACGTGTGCACGAGACTTTTAGCAGCGGCCCTGATGTTTATTTTGACTCTCTTGTAACCTGTGCTTGTGAACTGTGCTTCCTAGTCAATTCTCGGTGGTCAAATGCAGGGTCATCGTCCGCATACGAAGTATGTTGTATTGTGCACGTGTCGACATACAAGGTAAAGTTATATTGTTTGTTGTATTCGAAAAAATGTAAAATTCCATTACTGTGCTACATCCGTTTTAAATGTTAAATGTGTTATCCGTGTATGAAAGAGAATGTCATTTTATTTGTATATGTAGAAACAATACCCTGTAAATGTTTGAATATTTGTATATAGTGTGGTAAGGGGGTTCATTAATCAAGCTTTAGAGGGATGAGGCATTACGAAGAACAGAAATATTCTTGACGTTGAAACTCCCCAGGCAGTTTGAGGACTCTTGCCTCTTTAATCGTCCTCAATCATACCAAGGGATCACATTACGAGATCCACACAGATCCTGGGTGTAGTGTGGTGGTTTGCGAGACATATTATTACGACATTTTCAGTGGATGAATCATTGAGTAGTTTCGTTATTAAAGTGAGACAACAAAACAATAAACATACATATTTTTATTCTATTTCCCTCGCAGACTTTAAATTTAAGAAAGACTCTCTATTCGATTATTTATGTTTAGAGCTACTATATTTCCAGAAATTATATCAAATAGTGCCTTGTTGTAGACTGTAATGTGTAATGTGTTGGTACGCTGTGGGTTTGTTCCTCGACGTGTATACTTGTATAAGAAGACACTTGTATCTCGCAAACTACCATATCGCATTCAAGAGTCTGTGTAGATGTTCAACTTGTATCCCTCGATATATCGAGGATGCACATCAAAGAGGAGGGTTGGTGTCTATGACGGGCGACTTGAGACCGAACCTCCTGTCTGGCGAGGGTCGACATGGAAGTCACGCATAATTTGAAGCTAGGAATAATACGAAATGGAGCACACTCGGACTCTGGGCAGCTCATTTCAAAATTCATCGTGACGTCATAATTTGAAAAGAAAAGGAGGACATTTGTACATTTTGCGAAGGTTTAGATTAGCGTATGTTTTCATTTTGCGTACCATATAGAAACAACCTATTTGTCCCCGGGTGCGGTAGAATGGACAAACAGTGTCTAACCCTCAATGCTACACATTTCTATAACAACATATGCTTAACTTTTACCTAATGAGAACCAATCAATTTCGATCTTTGTTTTTAGAGAAAATATATTATTCAAAAGAGAAAGCTAGATATCATACTATATTGAAGGTGAACTCAAGTAGCCAGTTTGCCAGATCCGGATAACGAATGAAAAGATCTAGTTTCTGGATCGTTATCAGATTGCCATGGTTTTCTTCAAGCGTCTATCTGTTAGTGTAAATAACAGTCTAACTATTGTGTATTCTCAAGTTTAAAGCGTTATAGTCCAACTTTAGATATATAAACCCGTATAACTAATGTATGATATGTCAGGTTAGTTTCAATGCCATGTAGATGCATGGTACGATTACGTCATTCGTATTTAGTCACCGCTGTTGAAATGTTAGCAGAGGCCCACTAAAAAACTGTGTATCGGGATATCAGTAGACGTTATATGCGTGTCTTGCACTCAGGTTAGTGTATAAGGGAGTCAGTAAGCTTCTCTCATCTGTAATATAAACAATCGGTCTTAGGCATTAGAGCTCTCAACATTCTTCACACAAAGGTAATCTTGTAATAACCACACACGGATTGTTGTGAAGAATGCAGTATTTGTCGCTCTCATTACATCATACATGGATAAGCTATTCAATTAAGAAAGTAAAGCTTTTTTTAATGTGTTATGTATGTATTCTCTCTTTGAATTTTATGGAATTAAATACGGAATGTAATATGGTTAATTATAAAATACCATTATCTGTTATAAAGTCACTAGCAGAATTCAAAAGTATATAATTCAAGACATACTTCTATTGTGTTCCAGTGTTTGTATTCACAGTCTATTTACTTATCCAGTATTAGCCATATTACATCCAAACGCCCGTTTACGGTTTAAAGATGAAACCGATTGTCCACGTATGTCTAAACTCGTTTATATGAAACATTGCAGATTGTATTTAAAGTTTTGCTTCAGAATGTAAAGAAAGGGGGAAGTATGCTTGCAAATCTATGTGTGTATCATTGTGTATATACTGTATGTACTTGCAATGGTTGTGTGTGTATCATTGTGTATAACTATCTACACTCAATCGTTGTGTATGGGATCGCCAGCTGTGCAATATCGTCATTGTTTAGTCCTGTACATTGCTTATGGTATTGATGCTATGTATGTATGTCTGTGTACAGAGTGAGGTGAAAACGAATAAACCATTTATTGTATTTCCTAGTTTGTATTATATATTTTGGTACTGCATCATTGTCGTAATTGCATTGTTTGATGCCAAATAAGGTTTGTAGTCATACTGACGATGAATGGTTCGAATCGCTTTTTTGACAATATTTTCAAAATTCAAATCTAGATTTTTGCAATCATTTATTGTTTATACACGATATGGTGAGCTTATATTCCACATTTGAGGGAAGTCGGTTAAGAAATAAAACAAAATTGAGATAATTATCCCCGCTATTGAAATAGCTCAAATTTGGAATATAAGCTCATCATATCGTGTTTTAACAGTAAAAATCTAGATTTTAAATTTTGAAAATATTGTCAAAACAGCGATTTGAACCCCTGAGGTAATCATGTAGCGTAACTCTATAAACAGTTTGGTAGTTTACAATTTGGCAAATTTATTATTTTCAGAATACTTTTAACCAAATATGTTCGATTTATCGTCGTTTTTTTCCGTTTTAAAGACACACCGAATAGACATTGAGCATGTTGGGTGTTCTGAGAGCTTCTTACCAAATATTCCCTCTTGATGTCAATACTGTCGTTTTTATGTTTTAAAAAGGTGACTGCTTAATCTAGCGGGTGGTAGACATTGCGTATGTTACATAGAACAGTGGCGACGTCTCCTCTCTATCTTCACTAACACGCCTCTCACACAGTACGTGCCATGTCTCCCACGTCTCGCTCTGTCCACCACAGGGGCTGTATGGTTACACAGGTTTAACGCAACATAACTCGAGAAAACTTGCAATGTTTTTATTCTCATGATCATTGTAAATATTGTGGCAATGGTTGTTCAATGAGAAAGATATGACAAATCGTTAATGACATACAACGACATAGCGACGTTTCATATACATGTATAGATCCTTATACGGTTTTCAAGTGTATTCAGAATAATGTGGTACAGCAGTTTATGTTTAAATGTTGTTATACAATTTATTAAATGTATTAAAATCATATATTATACATGAATTGCTTATCCAAGCTGCCTAAATCGAATATTCTGCACAATAATGAGTGTATCTGAATATGAATGTGTACGTTTCGCTGCATAAGTTATTCAATAAATCTATGCGTATATTCTAGAGTTTCTCTGCTCAGGTTTTCTGAATATGAAAAAACAAACCATATTGGATGTTATCAACTGAAATCAGGATATTATCTCATACACTCTTACAGCATATTGTATTTTCATATAAATGTATGGTTCAAGTGAATTTGATGAATTATTTCGCTTCGAAACAAAATTAAGTTATTATAGGAAACATCGATGTGTTTGCTATGATGGTATGACTTATATCAATATGAAAAGTATAGATCTATTGTCACCTGGTGTGTATAAAGGCATGATATATGTGCTATGTTTTACGAGATTTGTATGTTGTTTTATTGCAAGAGCAAGCTGTTACCATTCAGAATTGCTTATTATAACACCATACACGAGGTAAACTCCTACCCCTATACCTTCTTCATTGAAAAATGGTACCTTCTTCGTTACAAATGGTACCTTCATTGAAAAATGGTACTTTCTTCGTTACAAATGGTACCTTCTTCATTGAAAAATGGTACCTTCTTCGTTACAAATGGTACCTTCTTCATTGAAAAATGGTACCTTCTTCGTTACAAATGGTACCTTCTTCATTGAAAAATGGTACCTTCTTCGTTACAAATGGTACTTTCTTCATTGAAAAATGGTACCTTCTTCGTTACAAATGGTACCTTCATTGAAAAATGGTACTTTCTTCGTTACAAATGGTACCTTCTTCATTGAAAAATGGTACATTCTTCGTTACAAATGGTACCTTCTTCATTGCAGTTTATACTTTCTTCATTGCAAGCTGTACTATCTTCATTGCAATGGACACATTTTTAATTGCAATGGATACTGTCTTCATTGCAATCTATACTTTCTTCATTGCAAATGGTTAGTTTTGGTACCTTCTACATTACAATCTGAACTTTCTTCATTGCATATACTGCTTTATTGCAATATATCCTCATTTCCTGTAATATATAATATTTCTAATAATCTATACCATCTTCATTGCAACAAATGCCTTCATCATTGCAATGTATTCCTTCATCATTGCAATGTATTCCTTTATCATTGCAATGTATTCCTTCATCATTGCAATATATTCCTTCATCATTGCAATGTATTCCTTCATCATTGCAATGGGTTCCTTCATCATTGCAATGTATTCCTTCATCATTGCAATGGGTTCCTTCTTCATTGAATATACTTTATTACAATAGATCCCCACTTCATTGCAATGTATATAAACCATTGGCTCTTTAAATTCATTCTTCATTGCAATGGATTGCTTATTCAACCCAATTAGACTTGACTGCTGACCAATTGCTCGATAGCATTGTTTTTATGTACACAGAAACTTCTGTCAATGTCAGTATATCTTTCATCTTCTCCATTTTGTTGTGCTACAACGTATGTCATTGTACACTTTATAGATTCAAAGATATTCTATTCAGGTCTTAACACACTTTGGTAGGGTACTGCAAAGACAGACACTTTCGTAATAACATTATGTTTCAGATGATAGCTATTTGAGAATGCTGGAGTAGCAATACACACACGTAATGAGATCGACGATTGTTATATCACCTCCGGGGAAAGCAACATTTTGCATAAAACATAGATCTGATACACATGTAAGTGAACTTGCCAGGGGCAAATCGCAACTAGAAAACTGATACAAAGACTATGATAGCATATTGCATAATGCACCATAAAAGGAACGCAATAATGACATGGCTTATGATGACAGGGTTCTGATTAAGATCTGTTATCTTCTATGAAGCTAGGTCCCTATTTGATGGAATAGAGGAGTTCACTAATGTCAATAGGGATGCTAAAACTATAATGTATAAGAAAGTTTAACTATGATAAAGTGGTATATATATATATATATATATATATATATATATATATATATATATATATATATATATATATATATATATATATATATATATATATATATATATATATATTTATATATATATATATATATATATATATATATATTGATATATATATATATATAAATATATTGATGAAGTTGCCAAACCAGGCCAATTACAATGTTATATATATGCTTAAAACTGCTTTCAAACAGAACATGAACATTGTAATTGGCCTGGTTTGTCAACGTCATCATTATATATATATAATGATGACCAGGCCAATTACAATGTTCATGTTCTGTTTGAAAGCAGTTTTAAACATATATATGCATAGTTTTTAAAAACCTGCGATTATACTTGTGTTATGTGACAATGGTTATGACATGAACACATGCTACATGTACGTGTATATAATGTTGTCTAATCTCAAACTAATTTTACTTTTCTGAGTAGATATGGAATCACATATCGTAGGAGTACTAAGTTTTGAGTTAAATTTAAATATGCATCTAGTCCAAAATGATTACCATTAGACCAAACCAAACAGCTAATTAAAATAGCTTAAGTTCAGTAAAGTAATAAACGAATTTAATTAAATGGATATACTGCTTTTCATAGCGACTAAGGCCGCAACCATGACATTGCCATAAGAACTCTGTAGACTAATTATGATTCATATATTTCTCTTCGAAGCTTAGATTCATCACGGTCCATTGTGAGACTGGTCAGATTGTTCAGAGTTTGACACATGCTTTATGTGTTTCATGTGGTAAAAACTAGTAGTAACATCGTCACATGAGTCGCCAAGCTGTTCCTGGTAACTCGGTTATATGTCAGATAAAGTAACCTAGCAACAAGTAAATATCAATATTTGGACGTATTTAACTAAATCTTTATGAAAAATATGTTCACCATACTACACACAAGGAGTCTAAATGTTTGAAAAGATAGGCCTATTACAGTAAATAATAACACCAGACGTGTGTCGCAGGTCTTGCATAAACTTAAGAGTTTCAATACTCATCATCGATGATCTTATTTATTTTGATTACATCAAAATGTGTAGTCGCTATCAACAATATTTCCCTGACGGTTTATAACATTTTAAACCAAAATCCGAGGGAGCTCAATGCATTCTTCAGCCATTGGACGACATTGCTCCGTTAGATAACACAGGGTTCAATAAAGTCATTATTTCCCCAGACAAGAGGGCTCATCATTCCTTACAAGACGTTAAACATGAGGGAGTTTCTCACTCAGTCAGATGACACATGGATTCTCGACATTCTCGCCAAACACGGTGGGCGCTCATTATATTTATATGTCCAAGAGTCCATACTGTCCTCTGATCCTGCCAACACCATCACACATAGCTCACATAGCTGGCCTGTTGCTGGTCTCGTCTCACACTGACCAAACAACCGATACACCGCGGAGTCGGGCTGGACGTCACGTGGCGGACAGATCTTATTGAGATACGTGAACTCAACACCGGTGATTTAGGTCCGTGTTTAATCAGATTGTTGATGGACATACGGGATCATTGAAATATTTATCTGTGAGAATCTCAAAACTGTTACCGTTTGATGAAATATACCAATTTACATGACGGAGTTTTTACGTAATTTCAAATGTAAGTCTGCGTACTTTAACATGTGTGTAAGATATCAAAGTTTTAAAATAATCAGAAACATTAAAAAGTTCCAAATTTGCATGATGCCTTTCGTGATTGTACACGTTTCATTTCAGTAGTTCGAACATTTCACTATCCGAACGTTTTTGATGAAAAACGGAAGCGTTCGGAGTATCGAGGTCTGAGTGTATGTATAATTACGACTATTGCTAGTACCATCAATCGTATACTCCATAAGCGTTGTTCAACATTCAGTGACTGAGGACTATAAGCATCTGTCCAAGCATCTGTCCTGGAGAAGGAATACAGTTTCACACCAAACCTAGCGACCATACAACAAGGACTGAGCTGTTTGATGTGGGCTTTTCAGTCATCTTCAACCTACGGCCATAAATTATATAGCGAGATTTTATGGACGACTCTTATGCTTTTTCACATAATCAATTAATATCGTCTTTATTGTATTTTGCAGTCGGTTAATGAGATAGATAAAACATGACATGTAGGCATCATTTATGTTTTCCCTCGGGCATCCTTACTTTTTAATAATCGATAACATAATATTACCCAAGAATGTATGCCATATGGCACACTTTCGAGTGAACTAATTCTTTATTTCAAATTCTATTCCATATGAATTTGAAAAAAATAGTCAGAAACAGGGCCTGCATTCTTGCAAGTTGGTCTGCTACAATGACATCACACATAACATTTTCGCTTATGTTTAACTTTATGGGTGATAAATTAAGTCACTATCTGTTATCCATAAAGTTAAGAAAAAACAAAAAGGTGATATGGTAAGAAATACGTTTATTTCTGGATATTAAACAATATAAATATAAATAATCATACATTGTATTTGTAAGGTACACATAATGAATTACATACATGTTAGACAAATATTAATCATGTTATCATCTTATTGCTGTCAGTATGTTGATGCTAGGTGAACATACAAGCACTGTTTGGTATTAACACATACATAATAAGTACATTCTTGCAGTTAGAAGGCGGAGGGATGTTTCTTGTAAACCAGTTACATATCTTTAAATCATGAATTAGGATCCAAAGATGAAGATATCAAGTAAAACAGTGAACTGATATAAATTGCAATTCACAAAATAACAGTTAACTTCATTAAAACCCTAACAAGAGTTGATATTTTGAAACAAAATTGTTAAAAAATACCAAAAATACTAATTTTTCAAATTATTATTTTCCAATATTTTTAAACATATGTTAACATGTAATATAATGATTTGGAAATATCCTAGACACATTTGTTTCTGGATGTTAGAGTTTAAGATTGATGTAATATACATGTATTGACATTCAGCAGTAACAATAAACTAACATTCGGGGTGACTAACAACATAGCACAACATAGCAATACACAGCTACAGGACTGCTATTAGTTTTGTACAGTGAAATTACAAAGTATGTACATTTTATTTACAAATTAAATTTCATTATCTAGTTGTGGATATGTTCTTTCATTGACATGCTTGAGATAATTAGCAGGCAAAACGACTGTCAATGGTTTAGAATGTCATTCAGAAACATCTTGACAATAATGACAACGTAAATACAAGTTTTTAATTCTAGGGTCTGAATAGGAGAAAGCATGGATGAGTATTCAGACAAAAATAATTGTACTTTGTTAAATCAATTTACAAAAGCATGTGAATGATTTTATTAAAATATTTGGATCATATCTTCTTATCAAAACAACCCCAGTTAATATGGACAGCCATGTTGTGAAAAGTCTTTATTCTCTATATGGGCAATAAAAGAAATATTTATATAAATGACCTAAGCTTGATGATATTTCCAGTCAGCTGACACATTTAGAATTACTCTTTTCATTTATGAAATGACCTGAAAATATTTATATACAAACAATAGATTACAAATAATTCAAAATATGTTCAATTGAGTATTTTCAAACAAATTATATTGAGGTATAGTAAAAATTATATAACTGAATATTCTCTATTCACTGATATGGATTTGATAAATCTTGCTATGGCATCATGTAATAAGGCTATGCTACATATATCCAAGAAGAGTTAAGATGAAATGGCATGTGTTACAAAAGGAAAAATGTTGTATGTTTCAGTTAGATATCAGCTGTATCAGCTGTTACCAGGTTATAAGCAATCAATAAGGTATACTTGATCATTACATACTCCACTGGTAGACATTAGCTTACATACAAACACGGTCAATACTTTACTGACAAAAGCTTTTGTTTTATTGCAGCCGTTTCATTTTCACAGGTGCAAAATATGCATGCATTATGTAGAATATGAATAGAGAATCACACTTGACAAAATTTCTTTGTCTTCTGTGAATTATTTGTGTAAAACGTAAGAGTCAGTTATATTCCCGCTGTACATTTTGAAGAAATGTAATTTATTTCAAATGACTGATAACCTAAACAGTACTTTGATAGACATTTTCTTAACATTATCTTGTATTTTCTGTTATTATAATGATGTCATTTTCGATAATGTGTATTACATGTTGATAATCATTTAAATATGGTTAAATATGAGACACAGAATCCTGTTGAAAGAAGTGATATATATGATAAATTTATTGAATAGAAACCATTATAGGACTATTTAAATGATATGACACTATCTACCTCAGCATAATTTAATTGTTTGTTATGCCAGTGAAGTTCTACAAGTAACCAAATGTACACTATATACAGGACTTTGATGTATCTTCACAAATAGTTTAACACATGTATATACTTGATCACTTTGACATTTCGAAAATATAGTTTTGAAGGAGAATAAAGAAAGCATTGAGGTGTTCAAACCAAAGCATGATCAGTTTGTTCGAGACTTCATTCATCACTAAAGAGTTGCGAGGGATTCAAGCTAGGACTTGCTTGCTGTATAGTCTGGAGAGAAAATACCACACAACATGAACCTGTTCACAGCTCACTAGTCATATCCATGATATCATGTCATCCACAAAATGGAGATGGATTATTTCTCCTACACAGTGACACAACCCTCCTGAATACTACATTGAGGTTGATGGTTTTCTTCTGGACATTGGTGATGTTGCTGTGATACCAGCCTTCCAAATGAAACATGATCTAAGGGAGACAACTCCTGATGGTTTATTTTCTCTGGACAACACTGTCACTAGGCTTGATATTTGTAAGCATTTAATGTGACAGCATTTCTTTTCCTAACATTAAATAATTTTCTGCTTTGCAAAATATTAAACCATCAATCGTGATGACGCTCTTTTGATTCAAAAGGCGCACGTGTTGAAAAAAGGTCACCAATGGCCAAGCCAAGGATGATAAGAAAAGTTGGATTTTGCTTCTGATGCAGTGTCACGCATCTTTGTCCATCACCTCGTACATCACAAACCCAAGGGAGGTAACTCTCTGTGGTCTACTTCCTCTGGATGAGGATCTTAACGTCCCCGTCTGGTAGGAACTTGAGATAATTCCATGCTTCATAGTGTCGCATCTTAGTGAAGTCCTCATCGTTTACCTTCAGAATCTCGTCTTTCAACTGCAGCTGACCGCACTTCTCCGCCGGGCCTCCTGGGTAACACATAGCATATAGTGAATAGTCGGCTTCGTAAACAAATATCTTCTATGAAGAAAGTTAAGAGTTGACTTGTAATATACAGACAAACCCACTGGACAACTTTTGATGCGTATTAAGTCAAAAGGAGATGCTGTTTAAAAATAACATATAAATATAAATTCAAATTCTAGGGAAGTATCTGAAGTACTTTTTGTTTTTCATCACATCTGTTTCAGAAATTACATTTTCAGATGCATATAACATCATGCTTCTTCAAATGAATTATCTCCCTTTAACCATTCTTCAAGCATGAGCATCAATCGAACTACTACTGAAATCATATTGAGATGCCCACCTTTAAAGATCCTCTTAATGAGGATGGGCATGTCGCCCTTGGGTGAGCCCTTGCCCCCCTCCAGACAGAAGCCGACGCCCGTCACCCCCTTCTTCATGACCACCTGGAAGACCCCGGGACCCTGCTGGGTGGGGGACTCACTCTCCACTCCTGCAACAATAAATACAGTCTTTAGAACATCACTGGTGGGTCAAGGAACCTTCAAGTTCATCCAAGGGGTCATAAAATTTTAATGAAAATGAAATAAAATTGTATGGTATGGTAAAAAGCCCTGAACCACCCCCTCTGGTTCCACCCCTGAACTTCCCAATGGTTTGCATGATGTGCTTAAATAAGTTGAGAAATAGCCAACCCTAAAGTGTAATTTTGATAATTTCACTACGACAAAAATATTCATCTCTTGCTTACAGTTTTGGTAACAGTAATTCATGTTATTCAAGCAGTACAATTTATCCAACACCCTCTTCTAATATAAAGTTTGCTTCCAACAACATATGAAATAAGGCAACTGATGATGGCAGATTGAGAATATCTACGTTATCTGAATCATTTCCCCCTTTAACTTCACATATCATATACATACCAATTACTTCAAAAGCAAGATTTTCTTTTTATCCAGTGAATGTCAATTGTGTATGGTTAATCTTATAATTCAACTTTTTTTTAGCAAAATACAAAGTGTCTGTCTATGTGACCTCAAAGGGATTTAACAATTATGATATACGATTCACCAACTCTTTTCTAAAATGTACTTCACCATTATTATGTACTACGTATCATTCAATTCCCTTGAACTCTGCAACATACCGTTTCCATTAACGCTGCTGGTTGACGAGCTATGTCCGTTGCTGATGTCCCCGGAGCCACGGCGAGACAGGACGAGGGTGACGTGAGAGCTCGGCTCCGCTACCAGTTTCATTATGTCCTCCACACTGAGCTCCTCCACGGGTCGGTCTCCCACACACAGCAGGCTGTCCTTCAACTGGATCCGCCCGTCCCTCTCCGCCACGCTACCTGCCTTCAGGTTACACACCTACACAGCACACGGTTGAGGATGTTCATTATATTTAAGTCAATTAAATGTCATGTTTTTCAATTAAATAAGTTATTCATGTTCATCAGTAAGTAATGAAGACAATGTTGTTTGTGGATATTCTAAACACAATAGATTTGAAGGTGATTTATGATAATGTTGTTCTATTGTTTTTAGAGTCATATACATAGCATCATTATCATAATCTTAAGCTATTTGAAATGGGTAAAGATGCTTGATGTTCTAAACTTTGCTTACTGGATGTATATTAAAAAAACTGTTAGTAAAAGTGGATAAAGGAATGAAAAGCTTTTTGTTGGTATCTAAAATGATAAGTATTTCTTCAGCACATGCCTCATCATGGCATATCAGGGATTTCCAATACTCTTTCACACAGGATCAGTTATCATAACAGGTCATAAACTGCCAGTCTTGGACAAAAAATTGCATATCAAAAGTTTATCAGGTCATAATGATTGTACATATATACTCATATCTTGAGACACGGTAGAATATGCAGTTAATACACACTTCAGAGGGACAACTTATTTGATAGCAAAATCCCACTCACAATTTTGGACTTGAGGATCCCGGCCCTGAGTTCGAATCCCAGTTCCTGCTCCGGGCTGTCTCTCCTGAGCACCACCACGACGATCTCGTCCTCCAGAGAGAGGCCCGTCCTGTCCATAAGCTGATTAGCCTGGCCGAGCAGACTGGACAGCTCGTCCTTGGACACCAGGCTTGCATCAGTCACCTCGGTCAGGTCCGAGACCGATACATCACTTGAGTCACTACTACACGATATCATCTTCCACTTACGTTTATTCATCATTGTTTTAGACCTAGGTGACATGGTGAAAGACTTATTAAGAACACTGGATGATGTTGTTGAAAAATTTTGTGAATCATTCAACCGAGAAGATGTTGAACCAATTCTAGAAATATTCACTTCGAAAGAAGAGTTCTGACTATTGGCACATTCTTTTGTTGGCGTTGAAGAGAATATTTTCTCGGTTGAGGTGTTTTGTTTTGAAGAATTAAAATCGTTGGGAGCGGCGCTTGGACTTGATTCGCGGAAGCTTGACACCTGGGAGACAGACACATTGATGGAATCAGGTTTTGTCTTTGTGCTCTTCTCAATATCCTGCAATGTGGACTGAACTGAAGGTGTTATATCATGCAGTGAATCAACAGAACTGAAAGAATCTTGCTCATGCGAGGAAACATTGGAACTATATTGCACAGTAACAGTCTTATTGGAGCCCTCTCCTGGTGACTCTACACCAGAATCAATCTCATTGTCCTTCTTTGAGGTGCTACCCTGCCCACTGACAGCAGAGTCTACCACTGGCTCTACACATGTTGAGATGTGTTTCACA
The DNA here is from genome assembly GCA_936450465.1 of Gibbula magus. Classification (NCBI taxonomy): domain Eukaryota; kingdom Metazoa; phylum Mollusca; class Gastropoda; order Trochida; family Trochidae; genus Gibbula; species Gibbula magus. Next base: position 10,330,093 of record OW388289.1, read on the forward strand.
GAACTCTGCACACTTGAAGAGTCTTTTGAAATGTCTGATATAATACCAGCATCATCAGCACCATTTGTGATTGCACTATTTGTTATTGGGGAACTAATTTGCACACTAACGCCAGAATCTGTATCTGATGTTGGGGTTTCAATCATGGTTGTCTGAATGTCATCAATTTCAACTTTTTCCTTTGAATCAAAATTGATCAAAAGGTCGAATTTTGACTCTTGAGCAGCAACCTTCTCAATTTCCTGTACCCATGTGTTGTCCTCTTCAGCTGCTGGCTGGGTCTCCGGTTGCCTCTGAGTGATGCCCACTACCTGTTCGGTTTGAACATGGCTTGGTTGAGGGGGTCCAGCAGGGAGAGGCGGTGCATCACCCTTGGGAAGAGGGGGAGCTTCTACTTCTTCAACTGGTTCTTGTGCTTGGACTTCTGTTGTAACTTGAACGTCAGTCATCACATTCTCTTGGACATCAGATACGATTTTTTGCTGGTCTACTTCCTGAGGTGCCAGTGAATGTTCCAATAACAAATTGGGAGTGATCTCTAAGGGTTCTTCCTTCTGAAGAGAAGTTGTGGATTGTTCTGTTTCTTGCTTAGTTACTAGACTCTCAGTAGCTTTGCCGTCACTGGTCAACTCAGCTTCAACAACAACTGGAGCAGTTTGAGAATCTGATGCTTTTTCAACTTGAACAACTTCATCGACAGCTTGTACCTCTTCTTCAAGGTCTGCAGAAGGTATTGGGGGAGGGGGTCCGGAGGGGAGGGGCGGGGGCGCAGATCCGGGGAGGGGAGGTGGAGAAGGACAGGGAGACGATACTGGACCTGATTCTTCAGTGTTCAACTGCTTTTTAGCTTTTTCCAGAGTGAAGGAAACAATCTCAGATGCATTCTGTTCCAGTTCCTGTTCACATGTTTCATCAGTGGCTTCTTGTACTGCAGCAGCAGCAGCAGGAGATGAAACGGGAGCTTGACTATCTTCAACAGCATCTTCATTTACCGCTATATTTATGTCATCTTCTGACACAGCAGCTGTTTTTGTGTCCATCTGTGATTCAGACTGGTTTTCCTTCTGGGTAGATTCTGGGACAGTTTCTACTTGAGACACCACTTCAACCTGGACTTGTTCTGTCACTTGTTGAGAGGTCACTGTTTCTTTTGGTATCAATTCTGACAATTCTTCCTTTGCTTCTACAAGGGATGCTTCTACTATCTTTTCTGCAACGTTATCAGCCACTCTGCTTTCAACTTGGTTTTCTGTTGAAATGGTTGCTTCCTTTGGTTCTTCATTTGAATCATTAGCTTCAGTTTCCTCCGACTGTTGTTGTTCTGAAATGCTTTCACTTGAATGGACTTGTAATTGTTCTTTTACTTCTTCGGTTTTTATCTTTACATTTTCCGTTTCTCTTTCAATTCCATTTTCTTCTGTTATCTGTACCATTTGAACTTGAATCACTTTTTCTGAAGGAGTAACACATTCAGATTTATTTTGTTCCATTTGAGTATTCTGAGTTGAAGACTTGATATTAATGTCATCAGTCTGTGAATCTGTTGATACTTCTACAGACTCTATGCTTGAAGTTGATTCTGTTTTATCATGAGTTCCTGTCATTTCAAGTGATACATCAACATGCTTGTGATCTGTAACATAGGATGGAGTAACAACTGAATGTGCGGTTTGTGATGTAACTAAGGGTGCAACATTATCTTTTATAACAGTGGCAGGTGCAACATTGTCTTTTATAACAGTGGCAGGTGCAACATTGTCTTTTATAACAGTGGCAGGTGCAACATTGTCTTTTATAACAGTGGCAGGTGTAACATTGTCTTTTTTCACTGTGTCAGGTGCAGAGTCTTTACCTATGTGCACAACTTTGGCTTCAACAAGTGCAGGTTTTGACTCTTTATTCAGTGCATAATCTTTGGTGGCAAAATGTTTCTTACCTGCTAATTTTGATGTAGACATAATTTTTCTCCCTTCTCCTGTATGGAGTTTATGTGGAGCTGTTCCAAACAGTTGTCCAGCTGTAGGTTCTTCCGATGTTGATTTTCTTGGAGAAAGAGCAGAATTCATCTTCACTGGTCCAATCTTATAACTACCCTCTGGACTAGAAGAATGTGCTACCTCACCACTGTCAGTCTTATGTCCAGCAAGGTTCTTCAGTCGCTCCAGGCCAGTTGGTTTGAAGATGGAGGAGGATGTTTTGGGAACAGCATGATGGTGACCTGGCTCTGGTATAGTCTTGGGTTCTGACAAACCAGTCCTCCTCTTTCGGGCAAGAGCAGTGTTTATCTTAGATGCATGGTCTGGTGACAAAGGAGAAGTAGGAGATGTTGGACTTGCTGGTTCATCTTGCTTTCCTTCAGGTGACCCTTGGGAGTTTATTGATATACGAGACACAATAAAGACACCATCTTCTTCTGGGACATTCTTCTTTGTTGAAGAGGAAAAATCAGACCTTGCTCTTGGTACTGGTTGATCAGACACTCGGGGAACATGGGGTTCCTGACTGGAACTAGAGAACTTCCTCACAGGGGTCACATAGTTGGTAGACCTTGTTGGACTGTCATTATCTGCTTTTTGGAATGCTTCAAATGCAGCCATCTTCTCTTTAACCGAGCGTTTCTCTGGAGCATTTTTTGGCTTTCGGCGAGGTACATATGGTTCTTCAAGTATCTTTTCAGACTTCAAAGACCCAGTTGACATCTCCGAGCTATTTGAGGATCTTCTTCTCCTTCTATGACCAGTTTCCACTTCATTCTCATAGTGCACATCATCAGAAAGGACAGAGGAACTTGACACATCAGAACTGGCAGAGGACTTTCTTCTTGGTTTTGGTGGTACAGGTGGGGGTGTCTTTACTTCTGGAGATTTGGGCTTCAGGTCTACAACCTTGGCTTCCACTCCATTTCTTGGTGGAGACGCTCCTTTCTCTACAGCAATGTTGGAAACAAACTTTGCACGTACCTCTTTCACATCGTTATTATCAACTGGTTTCTCAACAGCTATGTTTGAGACAAAACTAGGTTGAGGTTGAGGAGTTTCTTCTTTTACTGAAACTCTTGATTTTGGTTTTGGCGGAACTCTAGGAGGGCTCTTAGCAGGTGCTTCAACTACAACTTCCTCCTTCTCCTTCACAGTCTCCACACTCTGTACCTGCTGTCTTGGCGCAGGCTTGGGTGCTGGCACTGGCTCTCTCTTGGTTTCCTGTAATTCCACATTTGGCTCTTCTTGTAAATCTGTTTTAGATATTGAAATATCAACCCTAGGTGTAGATTCACTGACAGTCTTTGTTTCAGTTTTGGTTACACTTGAAGACACTGTTGTTACCACTTCTGTTACAACATCTTGCTTCTCGATGGATTGTGGCTCTTTAGGAGTTTTTGTTGGAGCTTCAGGAACCTTTTCAACATCTTCAGAGAGCTTTGCAGCCACAGCAGGAATCTTTGAAGCAATCTCAGGAGTCTTTTTAACAACTTCAGTGACTGTCTCAACACTCTTCACGTTGATCATGGACACATGCTTTGAGTCTGGTTGTGACTCTTGTTTTGTTTCCTCTGTTTTACTGAAGTACTTTGACACATCGATGGTTGACACATGTGGAGGTGATTGCACTGGTTGTTCAGTCTGCTTGTCCTGAGAGGACTTCCTTCTATCGAAGTATCCTGAGTCTCTCAGTAAGGGAGAGGTCACTGTAGCTGACTTGCTCTCCTCGGTATTGAAAGGTTTTGCCCCTAGTCTCACTCCAAATGGAGATGTTGGACCAGATCTATCAGCAGAAGATGAGAGGGAATCTGTGCTTCCTGAAACAAACATTGATAGTTATTAATTTCAGATAAATGCATGCATTTTCATCAATAACATTAATAAATTTCAACCTTTTGCATGAAGGTAAATTGAATATATCAATTATACAATAAATTTCATATCACTCTCCTCTTTATATCATCAATAGAGCATGATTGTGTAATGATAGAATAAGTGCAATGACAGAATAAGTGAGCACAGCTCATTCCTATAACCCCCGCCCGCTCCAATTTGGTCACTTAGGCTTCTGATATAGATAACATACTAAGTCCATCTAAACAACGAAAACATACCGGGGGTAGCTCATATTCAGACCTTTCCCACAATTAGCACATTTCGTTATCATGGTTAGCATACATATTAAGCTAAGATTTGTATTTGGGGAGATATACTTAGAAAAAATTTACTTCCTCATATTGACACAGTTTTAGTGATGTTTCCATTGAAATTGCACAAAATGAAATTCAGATATAGGTCTAACCCTCAAAAGATTCCCCAGTGATCATGGCTTACATGTGAATCAGTTTCATGAAGTCAGCATACATGTATCGTTTGAGAAATAATAACTTAATTAAGTATTTTATGAGTGCTTCAATTGAGTTGAGAAACAAATTGAAAATCTAAGAAAATGTGCAAAACTTAGTATGGTACAAAACTGAAAGAGGCAAAAGGGAAAGGCAAAATAACAATGATTACATAACAACTGAATAGATAGACAGAACCCAGTTCATACCCTCTAATTGTAGCGGTGGTTTTAAAACGAAGACAAATTGACAGAATGATTATGATAATGCAGATTGTGAACAGATTAAAGGACAATCTCTTCAATCAACAAGTATGAGCTCACCTGCGGGGATGTCTCTCTCTGAAGGAGGACCGACAGATACAACAATCTTGGCTAAACCTCGAGGTAGGAGTCTCAAAACTTGCTGTATCCTGCCGTCTGACTGACCGGTCATTGTGGTCGAGTTGATGGACAGCACATAGTCTCCGACTCTGCAACAGGGGAACCATTATACACCTTAGAACATTGTGTTATTAACTAGCATCTAATAATGATTACTTCCACTACCTATGACATTCATTCTTGAAACCCATTCTTGAAAGTTTTTAGTCATCAAAATACTCAATTACCAAATTTATCAAATTTCAAACTTGCTATGTTACAAGTTGCTGATGGGGAACAAAGTGCGGCAGAAGGACTAGAGTAGTCTGTCATCCAGACCCTAGAGCAAAATATTCAAATGTTTCTGAGACTAAATGTAAGTCTAGGACTAGAGGGATACACTGAGTACTAAACTCCTTCCCACCTTATGGTGGCAGGTAATAAATAACCACTTGTTCCGGGACATGATTTCTATCAACTTAGATCTCTCCCCACAGAAGTTACTCAAGTCATTTCTTCCCACGTAAGTTCTGTTACAAGTGGATTATATTTCTAGATTCCAGCAAATCCACCAGTGATGAAAATTCACAACACTGAAACCGTCCTTATTTCTATTCAATAAAAAACATTCTTTAATCTCTGACTGATTTCTTTCTTGTTTCAACATTCTCTAGTATTGCTGTCCAAGAAAGTGCAGAGGTGTGAGCTGTGAGCTGTGAGAAGAAATAACCTTAGTAACTTCTTTGGGGAGAGAATGATTTGCAACGTGATCATTTTGAACAACAAAAACTGTTTCTGCAAGTTGTACCTTGAGAAATATAATATTAAATGCTTAAAACTGATAAGTTCATTATACACATTTCTGAATGAGGAAATACAACAAATTGCATTTAAATGTATAAAGTTCAGATATCAGTTGTTTGTCCTCATTATTATACTTTAAACTATGGCTCTCAAGAAATGTAATATTTTGTCACATATTTCGCTTGAAATGTTTCAGTAAGTTTTTAAACAAATATCAATATTTTTATACTACAAAGGGAATTTAGTTCCATAAATGGAAATAAATTAATGAAATACATGATTCAAATAAGATATGAATAAATATATATAAGATTCATATGAAATATTTTTCAAGCATTTAAGAAAGACTTACTTGATTTGTCCATTCTTGTCAACAGGACTGTTCCTCTGGACATCACTGACCCTAGTGAAGCCGTCTGGAGTTGCCTGCAGTTTGAGACCTAGACCTACGATTCCCTTCAGGACGTCCACCTGAAAGGGTCCATCTTCCCTCCTCATCTTCTGGTACTCTGGTTTTGGCATCTTCGTGAACTGCATACCCTGTGTCTTGTTGATAGAGAGTCCAGCCATCTTTGGTGGAGCTTTGGATACAGTCAATGGTGGGAGAGATCCAGTACTGAATCTGTTGGATTTAAAACTCAGTTTTGGGCTTGGTGGAGCTGCTGATGGTTTTGGACGCATCAGGACCTCTGGTTCTTGGGACGATTTCTCAGTTTCTCTATAACTTTTTGCTTTGGGGCGCATCTGCACTTCTGGTTCTTGGGATGAGTTATCAGTTTCTTTAGGACTTCTTGCTTTGTGACGCATCTGCACTTCTGGTTCTTGGGATGTCCTCTCAGTTTCTCTTGGACTTTTTGGTTTGGGGGCTGGAACTGGAGCTACTCTTCCTGATGTTTGCACTGGGCCGGAATCAGTTTCATCTTTTTTAGATCTTGCTGCAGGTTTGGGTGGAGCAAAGGAAGTTGATGTTTTAACTGACACCATTACATCCGCAACAGTCTCAGATTTAGAAGCACTTTCCGATGTATGAACTTGTTCAATCACAGTTTTATTTTTCTCTTTGGTAACAGTTAATAGATCTTCCTTTTCTTGATCTTCAAGATCATCAATAACATTGGACACCAACTTCCTGAAAGGTGATGCTTTAGGTTTCTCGTCCTCCTTCATCCAGTTTGAGAACACATTCATCAAGGTCGTTGCATCCTCTTTTGATATCTTTGTTGGAACTATTTCTTGTTCATCAACAGAGTTCCCACTTACTGGTCTCTTCTTCTCATAAGTTTCTTCATACGACTTGGTCAGACCAGACAGAATGTCAGCTAGATCTCTCTTGGCGGACTCATCCAGGACTCTGGGTGTGTAGTGTGGAGACGAGTTGGTTGATCCAGTTTCAAATGACCTTACACCCTTGTTATCCTTCCTCATAAGAACCGGGGTAATTATGCCCTCCTTGCCAGGCTCCCCAGGTTCATCATTGACCACAGGAGGTATCACATGCAGTGGGCTGCTGCTCCCCACCCGTATCTTGGTCACCTTTCCGCCGGGTTTAGCATCTATAATGCTAGACACCATCTTCTTGAAAGGAGATACTTTGGCTGGTGAAGGTTCTGAACTTCCAGACAACCACTTTTCAAAGACTTTCAGAACTGTCTGAGCATCTTCACGGGATATTTTGGTGGGAACAATGTCATCTTCTTTTATTGATTCAGCTGGCTCATTGGATTTGTTCAATATCTGTTCAGAGGATGCAGTAAGTTTGAGGAGAATATCAGCAAGGTCCTTCCTAGCTTCTGGATCAACTTGCCTTCTTGCTTCTTTAGGAGATGCTGCAACACCTTCAGCAAACACTCGGACTCCTCCCTTCTCTCTCCTCATCTGCATCGGCTGGATGATCTCCTCACCATTCTCATCTTTCACTGATGATTGCACAGGCGGTGTAAAATGAATCGGCGAGGTGTTCTTACCCTTTGAATTGGAGTCTAATGTTATTACTGTTGATTTCTTTGTGTCATTACCATTCACTTGAATCACAGCTGAGTTAATTTTCTCTCCAGTTACACTAATTTTGGCCGAAACAGGAGTATTTGATGATTTTATAGTTTCTTCATCATTTGAAACATTGACTTTTGAAACAATATGCTGATTAACAGACCTGCTTGTTACATGAATGGTATCATCAGCAGCATCTACAATTGGTTGACTGAAGAAATCATCTACTGGAACCTGTGTGACATTCCCTATTGAAATAAAGTCATCAATAGAAGTGTTCTCAACAGTGGTGACATTCTCATTTTCATCTTGCCTAGCTTCAAAGAAATCCACCTTGATGTCACCAACTGATGCAAGATCAGCAGATGGTACGGATGTGAAGTCACCCAAGAGATCATTCACAAATGCTGTATTATTGCTTTCCAATGATGATGATGTCACAACGGTTTGTACAGTCTCTGTTGTATTGCCTCCTGATGTTGAAACAGTTTCAACGAAATTGTTCATTTGTAGATCACTATATTGCACTGAATTTAACTGAGGTACTTCCATGTTCTGGAAACTGGAATCTGTTTCATCCTCATCAAGACCAAGCAGGTCATCAATGTTGGTCACTGGGACGCTTTGGTCCAGTTCATTTGGAGGTCCTGATGGAATCTCTGGAGGAGATGAAAGAATCAGTGGTGGTTCCGACAGGATTTCTGGTGGTTCAGACATCTCCCAAGGTCCATCAGCAAACTCTGTGGGAGGAGGAATTCCTTCTATAATGGGAGCTAGCTGCACCTGAGGGACAGGCCCCCCATACTCAGCATCATTCTCTGTATCCCAGTCCCTTGGTGTGGACTCCAAGTTCACCACTGGTGTATCCACAACATAGGTATTATCCAACTGTCCTGAAGAAGATGTTTCAATTTCAAAACCACCAACATCAATTAGATGTTCATCATTGTCCAACAAGTCTTTTCTTTCTTTCACCGGGCTTGACATACTTGAATCTGTCACTGAATCTGAATCATCAGAAAATTGTTGATGTGGAAAAGGCTGCGTAAAAGCAAGCTTCACATTTTTTTTAGCAAACACTTGACTGATGCTTGGCTGGTTACCAAGTGACTCACACACAGTCTCTCTATGTGAACTGGCTGTATCTCTGTCAGTTACACTGTCACACACATCTACTCCCACAGAACTAGATTCATGTTTGGGTATCTCCTCAAAGGACAGATCCCCTTCTTCCTGTCTCAGAATGCGGAACGTCAGAGTTTCCCCTCCCTTCTTCAAGGCACTGAGACACTGAGCTTGAGTGAGTCCCTTCAGGAGCTGGCCATTGCACTGCAGCAGTCTGTCTCCGACCTCGAGTCTCCCGGACCTCGCACACGCTCCGCTGGGCAACAGGCGCTTAATCTGCAAAACAACAACACACATTAGTATAGGTAGAGATGATTGCAGTTTCTATTGTATGATTGTATGTTATAAATCAAATATTTGAGCTTTGGTCACTCTGTGAAACATGCAGTCCTTCCCCATGACTGTGTAAAAAATAAGAGCCTTTTTTTCGGTCTTGATCCTTATTCAGCAAGTCTAGATAATCTGAATACACATAAAAGTAGTATAAAATATATAGACATAAGGATGAAAGTATAGCAATTTAAAAATTCCACAGACTAAAGTTTAATATTTAGTATGTTCCATACATCAAATACTGGATGGGAACATAACAGCACCTATTATCTGGACAATTTCCAAATAAACCACAAGCTATCTCATCAATGTAGGCTGCAGTCACCTCATCATGAGGGGCCCTATAAACCACTCAGGTCATGCTATGGATGTCAACATGGGTAATCCTTATCTACTAAAACTGCATGTTTAGCATTTTAAACACCCTTCATAAATATTTCACACCCATCAGAGATCGACAGAGCTTTGGATCCTATTACACCGATGTCCACACCTAAATGGTATAGAGGTGTTCTCATCAAACATAAAGATCAGTTTATTTAACTGGGCACATCAAGTAGTTTAACTCTTTGTCTTGAGTAAAAACATAGATGAAATGACACAAATCTTCTTATATTGCTGTGAATAGAGCTATATGTGATCCATACATACACCTGCTCAAAAACAGAGCTGTGTTTTAAAAGTTCTAAACTTTTGAAATTTTGATGAAAATGTTAAACCAAATCCTTATGTTCATGCTCAACAAGAATGTATAGACACTTTGTGTCCTCAGGAGAAAGAAGTACTAATCCACAAATACTTGATCTTACAATCCTTAAAGTGTAACAACACTATCTAACCTGAACATTAGCTTAGACTGAAAAGGGAGGGGCTTTAATCAATTCAACTGTTGATATAAATCAGAATTTCCCCAGTAACCAAGTTGAATGTCGGATAAATGAAACTTTAAAAGATGTGACTTTATTGAAAAATCTAAATGAGATAATTAGATTTGAGAAGTTTTATTGCTTGTTTATCCTTTTGGAATGCACTGGAGAGTATCATTCCTCAATGATAAACAGGATGTGCTACCTCACTGGATCATAGCAACATGCTAACATGAATACACATATTGACAACATGACTTCTCCCGTGTCAATATCCTGTATAATGAACACTCCTTCACTTCTGAGATGTAAGATTCAAACCTTCATGTTTACGTGACTGACCAATTATGGTAGACCAACAATAATGGAAGGACACATCTAATACGTCCTGGTGCAGTATAATTACTGAATGGTTTGGATACAATAATACAGTCAACTTTTCAAAGACAAACATTTGACAAAAATGTGTCTATACAGAATGAAAAACATCGTATATTGATAATATTGATATCCTTCATCACCTTAACTTTAAGAATGCCAATCAAAGAATTCACTGATCATATAGATATTTCAATATTTTATGTATTTTGATGCATAAACAATACATAACAGAATGCCTTTATTCCAAACACCTTAATTATGATCGAAAGTGTAAATGCTTCTATACATTAGATAGGAAAATTTATGTGTATGTTGATTACCTACATAAAGAGTCACTCAGGGTAAACAGCACACCCGCTATTAACAGTATATGTTTTGAACCTTGACAAATACTCCAACATAACCAAATAAGTAAAAAGGTACATAAATTATCCATCTACCCACAGAGAATATAAGCCCCTTATGACTGCAATCAGGCTACTATTTAATCACAGGTACGTACAGGTGATAGCCTGAGGAGGTCTATTCACTTCTTGACAAATCTTACAGAGAGTTAGATCCACCTTACATGCATGAACGCTCTGAGAGCTTTGAAACTGGACATTGTGGTAATTAGATGCTGAATCGTCACCTCGATTTATTTATAAATACATTAAGTGGTATTACTCAGTATGGGTCTCTCAGTCTCCGTCTTGAAGCGATTGTTGGGTCAGAATTGAAACTGGTTCTGTAACAATATCATGTTTACTCTGCATCTAAACTTAGCAGAAAATGATTGAAAATGATTTATGAAAGGGTTTGCACTTTTCAATTATCAATATAGCTTTAGGATATATGGAGTCCAACTACAAAAACTGGGCCTCCTTTCACTAAACACTAAGGTGATCGTAAGTTGCTGAGGTTACCTTAGTGTAATGTTGAAAAACTGGAGTTAAGGTTAACGTAAGGGGAGGCTGTTTTGTGAAAGGAGGACCTTGGCTGTGGTCCAGATTATGGTATTAAATGAAAGCCAAAACAAGACTACAAACCTCAGAGGTTCCTTCCTTTTATTTTATTTGATCTATTTGGATCACATGTCATGTTTATAAATATATAATAAATGTTAAAAGTTTATAGAAAAAGTTTTATATGAGCTTTTAAGGCAAGTTCATAAACACCCGAATCTACTGATATTTCACCATGAGAATATAGTACATGGATGTGGAACTATTGAATTAGTCACCAAGGAAATACAGCCAGCAGAGGTGCCGGAGGAATGGAGGGTTAATTAAATAACCTCGAAATTCAACCACAGCATTTCATTCTTAGAGGATGCTGCAACGGCAGGGTTCATTGCATTCATAAATATAACATTATAGTCATTAACTGGTTATCACAATCATCTCAATTCTAATCACACTAACATTTTACTCTGTGTGTCCCTATTCAAATCACATTTCACATCACATTAGCTCCTTGACTATTCATGAAGAAAATCAAATATAGTTCCAGACCTGAATGCTTATTTCCGCATTTCTACAACAATGCCATTGACAGGTGACAATGGATCTGTCTCCATCAATAACCTACCTGAGCGTTCATAGTGTACCTGGACATGGCACACCTGAGCAGAAGACATGACTTGCTCACAGGTGTATTGATTAGTGTAGTCTGATATGGACTTGTCATCCTACAGCTTCATGTAGTGGAACGATGACAATAATTATTGTTTTACAGTATTAGCCTACACAGGTACAGTATAGGTGAACATGAAACACCTGTCTGTGTACCTGACTTACTCACAGGTATATTGATTAGTGTAGTCTGATATGGACTTGTCATCCTGCAGCTTCATATGACAATTGTATTGTTTTAGAGTATTAACTTACACTTTTACACAGGTACAGTGTAGGTGAACATGAAACACCTGTCTGTGTACCTGACAAACCTACAGGTGTATTGATTAGTGTACTCCTTTATACACCTGACATTCTACTCTTCTAACATGCCCCGAGAAATGATATGGCACTTCTCATACACAGCTGACAATCCCAATTTTCCAAAAAAGCTGAGATGTTCCTTAGATTTACCGTAGTACTTCTTCAGTTGACACAAAAAATGTGATGGGCATTCAACTGACTGAATATAACAAGTGATTTCCTAAGATCTGAGCTTCACTCAATACTAAATGTTGTTTCTCAGTAAGTATACTCTGCTCTGAAAGGTGACCTATCAGACCTTGGAAAAGTGAAATCAGTGAATTGAAATAAAAACTGCAAATGATCATACTTTTTATTGCAATTTCCTCTCTGAAAATACAGGTTATTTCATAAACCAGGAGTGCATTGATCCACTGGTCTCATGGTATATTATAAACACTTAAATAATCATAGATAAAACCAAATATCCCATACAAGGTCTACATGTATGTATAATATATAAAACTGATTAGTGATTCAATAATTGATGCATTAATGGAGTTTTTAAACAGAATAATCATTTTCAATGCTTGTTTGAAGAGAAAATATTTGGAACCATTTGTCTCTTTATAATCTCACCATAGCAACTACACATTCAGCCAACAATTGGATTGATTTGATGAAACTCCACCTTCATTTAAACCTTTTGAGTCACATACTCTCCATGTCATGACAACATACACTATAGACGCTGATAAAAACGATAGAATTCAAATGTATATGATCGCATCGAGCCCCCTCAGCATAATTACCTTGAATGAAAAACATCATATTCAATAAAGTTTTGAATTAATCTTGAATGTATGCCTTTGGATCTCTTTCACACAATACTTATGGATAAAACGCACCAGTTAAACCCAGGCTTTGAATAGGGACAAAAACTTTTAATATATCTTTTCCTTTAAAAAGGGACAAAAACTTTTAATACCTCTTTTCCTTTAAATAGGGACAAAAACTTTAATATCTCTTTCCACTTGAACAATAACTCACACCATATTTCTCTCAATGACTAAACAGTTAACCCTCTCCTTCTGAAATGAACATGTAGATATAGCATATAGAGTCCATATAGGTGTATGTTATCAATTCACTCCAATGATACTCAGCAGTGTGAGGGTTGATAAGAACTTACAGCAGGTACTTGACTTGAATATGATATTTATTACATGTGTAGGGTGTTAATGTCTCAAACTGAACAAACTGCCGACAAAGATTTCTGTACTGAACAGACTGACACAAAGGCAGAAAGCAGTGAGAAATATGTAGCTGTTTGAGAGTTGTTATTGATGTGTTCTGGGTGGGTGAAGGTGGAATGTATTGATCTTTAACTATGATTCACTCTACATGTTATGTTGTCTGTGTAACTAGAACACGCTGACGGAGCTCGATCTGGTATGCTTTCTAAAGGGACATTAAGTGTGTTGTTTAAGCCACATATGTCAATCGTTTTAAATGGTGTTATCTTATCCAGAAGTACTGAATGCTGGCAATAATCACTGATTAAATGCTAGTCGACTAACTATACTGGCAATATTATGGTGAACGTAGTGATTTCTGATTGAAAACCAGACAATGTAAACATATTTTCATGAAAAAATGTCCAAATATGAAAAATGAAAATAAAATAAATTTGAACCCATGAGTTTTCTGCTAGAATTGCTTCTAGACTAGTGGTTCATTTACTTTCACATGGCAGATTATAAACGCCTTTACACACACTAATACGGCTGTGATAAGTTTCTCACACTTTTGAAACACATATAAAACACTACAACATCAGTACATCACCATTTGCATGACATCAAACAGCCTCTAGCAGTTATTTACATTGAAGCATAAAACATAAACTACAGCAGTGAACTTTCAGCGGGTAATTACCCTATCTTTGACTTGCTGACCTTTCAAATCACATTAAAGATAATCATTACCATGGGAAAACAAAAAGATTTTGTGTAAGCCTTGTGGGATAGACTCCCAGCAACTTAACTCTGACATAGGTCCGACAAGAGGAAACACATTACTGGTTAGGAAACGGTTAAAATATGGAACTAATCTAATAAAAACATGGGTTTGGCCTGTTATATTCTTAAACATGGTTTTAATACAGTTTATTAAGCTCATTGTATTTAACATTTAACACAATGTCATCAATGAGATGGATTAGTCACGAACCACATTTCAAGGAATTAGCAAGCAAACAGTTAAAAGGAGGGTTCTATCAGGGTATTTTTTGTGGAAACGAAATTCGAGAGGATATTCCTGTTTACACATATATGCTATTAATACATGATTAAAACATTGTCAAACTGAAATATATTAATGAAGTTTATACTTTGATGACTATACATTTCACAACTTGATAAAGACAAGTGTACATTTGTTGAAAAATAAAAACAATGAGAATGCTGCTGATAGATCGGTGATAGAACTTTCAAATCTCCAATACTTTAATCAGAAGTGCAAGAGCTAGAGTTCAACATGCTTTCCTGCCATATCTCTTGATATTCAGTCATTTTAACTTGAACATCTGGTTTGCCATCAGGAGAGAATTGAAAAGAATTATTTGTCATCAAATATTTATTATCTTAGCAAGTGTCAAAAGATTTTAACCGTATTCTGTTTCAATAATCAGTAATGGAGATATTGTTACTAGAGTTGATTCTATATTGATTTTCTCAAACATTTCAATTTGAACAAATACAGTCAGATCATTAACATAGTACTGTCTTCTAACAAAAGAATAATTAGTGCAGTTTCCCTAATTTAATCTTGAAGATGATTCATGTGAACTAAGGAGCCAAGACCAGATTAGAGAAACACACAAGCAAATCTTCTTAGGCTTCATTGGAAATTCTTACTTTGAAATAATTCTCTAGCATGTGCCTTGCCTTAAATAGTAGAAAAATAGAGCTCATGTATGTACATTGCCTTAAATGGTAGAAAATAGAGTTTGTGTAAGCTTTTTTCAAAAGTGTTGATGTAGACTATAAATGGAAATGAAAGTCTGCAGTTCTTGATACATACGTCCAAATTAAATAAAACCAAAAATGCAAAGCTGTCAAAATGCAGCCAGGAAGTAATGCAGTGATAAAGTCCTGCACAGAAATTTGGCACATTTTTTCAGTGTCAGAGAGTGCGGACAACAAAGACCTCAGAGTTCTACAAAGATGGCAGAAATATTATGAACCAACCTTATCTCATGTGAGGGACTGAACGGTACAAATCCAAGGGAAACACATGGCACTAGGCCCTCTCCTTGCCTGCCTCCAGTCCAGGAAAACCTTTGTTTCAATAAGACTCTGTCAAACAGGCTGGTAAAGAAGAAACCGTCCAATTTACATCCCTGCTCAAACAATGTCCTTCTGCTGTGTGTGTCCACTGAGCGACTAATCTGTGGACTATTAACACTGGACACTGCGGTGGTCACCTACTGATGCACTGTCCAGTCACACAATGACCCACCCACTGGTGCTTTCTCAAGGCAGGCAGCCTGGGTCTGGAGTCAGGCATAGGAAGAGAGGCCTAGAAGAGGGGAGGGGGAGGGGTGTATGCATTTGGGAGGAGGTGAATGGGAGGGGGAGAGGTGTATGAATAGGGGGGGGGGATATTGGGGTGAATGGGAGGGGGAGGGGTGTATGATTCTCTGAGGAAAGGGGTGAATGAAAGAGGAGGGGGATATGAAGTGGGGGAGAAGGGTTGAAAGGGATATGCATGTATGAATTAGGGGCAGTAGAATTTGAAGATCTTGATGCCATGAGTGAGGGTAGGGGTGAATGAAATAGGGGGAGGGTTACTAGAATTGGACTTGATGCAATAAGGAAGAGGAAGACGGGATGAATGAATAGAGCTAGAGGGGAGATGAATGCATGTAGACAGAACAGACAGAGGCACTACAGGACCATATTTAGATCTACTTGCAGATTGAAAATAGGAATGATATCTGCATATTGCAATGGAGTAAATATAAACAAGAGCTGAATATAAGAACACTAGGGAATGCTGGTAAATGAATGAAGCAGATGTTTTAGCTTTCACTAAAAGATAACATTTTTGGACGATGAACCAAAGGCAAAAAAAATGTTAAATTTGTTCATATTTAAATCTCATTAAGCTGTCTCAAAAGTAAATTCCTGAAAATAACAATTATATCAATCTTTAACATATTTTGAAGAAATCAATGTAAATTTAAAAGTTTTCCTAAAACTAAAACAAAATGTTTCAGATGGTAAAGATCACTCCCATGCTGAGCAGGTCCAATTCATGCTAAAAGTGAAGCAGATAATTAGGAAGGGGATGAAAGGAGGAAGACGGAGGGGGCAAGATGGGGGATGGGGGGACCAGGGGGACCTGCCGGAGAGGGGGTGGGGGAAGGGATGTTTGAGGGTCCTGAGACAGATGTGCATGTTCAGATGCTAGTCTGTATGGTGTTATCTGCGTGTCAGATTGTTGAACTCTGACTCAGGGTGTCTGGACAAATTAGAGAGATGCGCGGAATGTCAATTATATACACTCGCTGCCGTTCTTTCAATAGATGTAACTTCTAATTATAATTAGATATGTAATGTTGCAACACAATTTTCATATCTTAAAGTTTTAAAACATCAAGTTTCACATATAAAAAATGATATTAGATTTAAACAAACGTTAATTCAGCTAGACTAGGTTGTGGCAAGTTTTTGTAAATATAAAATCTAGAATCCCTCCACTGATCATCTTGAAGACACTGAACCAGGTCTGTGGGTCAGGTGATCCAAGTTTCACTGAACAAAGAAATACTCAAACACCATTTATGCAATTAAAATATATATTCTAAAATTGTCTTAGTGAAGATATTGTCCCAAGTAGACGTATCCCGCTTCTTTCAAGCTAAATGTTTTCTACATACTCCTTTATTTGCTCACACACAAAGAAAAAAATTCTATACAAAACTTTCATATGACATCTGGTAAACATTCCATTCTTTTCTCCTGAATGTCCCAAGTGCAGAAGAACATTCCAACATTGAAGAAACCTACCACAAGCTCCACAACACACAGCCCTGTCTGGAGCCCCAGACCCCCCTTGGAACAGACCTCCTTTCAGTAAACTACCCCCTGGGTTACCATTGTTTATGAGGAAGGGGGGGTTCGAGGGGGAGCAAAGTCTCTTGAATTGAAGTCGCTGACTTCCTTCTTCTCAATACAAATGAGTTTATACCCAATTAAAGTTTAAAGATCCACATTCTGGTGACAGACAATGTCTAGCTGTGTATGCCTCAGAATTATAAGTATAGAAACTTAAAGATAATTTGATGATTTTGTAAAGCGTATTTGCACATAGATTTATAAACTATTTCAAATTATAATAAATAAATAAGTTGTATTATTAAAAAATAGAGCCATGGGCTCTGTAGCTCATCTGGATTTTATTGATTTATTATCTAAGGTTAAATATCTAAGTTATCTCAAGTAATACATTGTGAACAAGCAAAATAATATTGATTTTAGAGCATGACCCCATTAGGGGTCATGGGGTCACGAAATCTACAATTTAGAATCCCCATTAGCCAAGGAGTCTGCACACAACTTTTCAGCTCTCTCAACCTTTTGGAACTGGAGAAGAAGATGAAAATAGGTTTTTAAGGATGTGACCCCTGTGACCCCATTTGGGGTCATGGGGTCACGAAATCTACAATTTAGAATCCCCATTGGCCAAGGAGTCTGCAAACAACTTTTCAGCTCTCTAGACCTTTTGGAACTGGAGAAGAAGATGAAAATAGGTTTTTAAGGATGTGACCCCTGTGACCCCATTTGGGGTCATGGGGTCACGAAATCTACAATTTAGAATCTCCATTGGTCAAGGAGTCTGCACACAACTTTTCAGCTCTCTAGACCTGTTGGAACTGGAGAAGAAGATGAAAATAGGTTTTTAAACATGTGACCCCTGTGACCCCATTTGGGGTCATGGGGTCACGAAATCTACAATTTAGAATCCCTATTGGCCAAGGAGTCTGCATACAACTTTTCAGCTCTCTAGACCTTTTGGAACTGGAGAAGAAGATGAAAATAGGTTTTTAAGGATGTGACCCCTGTGACCCCATTTTGGGTCATGGGGTCACGAAATCTACAATTTAGAATCCCCATTTGCCAAGGAGTCTGCACATAAAATTTCAGCTCTGTGGAGTTATTGGTTCTGGAGAAGAAGTCGAAAAAGCGAAAAGTTTACGGACGGATGGACGGACGGACGGACGGATGGACGGACGCCGGACGCCATGCCATGCCATAAGCCCATCGGGCCTTTCAGGCCTGATGAGCTAAAAATGTGTCAAAAATTTTTATGGACATATTTCTTCAATTATCATATTAAACATAACGCTATTTCATGTATATTCCATAACATATTGAGGACTGTAATCACAGGCAGCATGAACATGAAAGAGATTTCTGTTTTATTATTTTGGCCAAGTGCTTAGACCGTAAATGAAGATGATCTCATATTACAAAGATAATTAGATAATTAATACATTAACAGCAACAGATGATAATTAATTAATTAATATTCTTTGTTCCTAACATCCTGCTGTGCAGTGACTAACCTTTACCACAGAAAACAAAGGAACATTACAAACAAGAATATCTGTGCACGTAGCAGACATGTTTATATGCATGATTCACAGAGCCAGATGATCAATTAACGGTGCTATAATTCACCAGGCTTTTACTAACAGATGTAATTAATTCTAGCCATTAAACATTTCATTTCATGCAATCATGTGCAGCCTGTTTTTATATTCTAACATAGCTTTGATATAACACAGATGTGTTCACTTTAGATCCGTGGATTAACTAAAGTTGGTAAAAGTAACTTCACTCTTGCCAACTTGTAGATTGCAGACTTCACTGATCCTCTCCAATCTTCAGCTAACTTGAGGATACTTAAAGCTGTGGAGATTCCTCATGAATAAGGTGAACTTTCACATACTTAGCACAATTCAAGTGAAGAATTGATAAAATTGATAAAACACAATGCACAACCCAACGTTCTGGAATATATGCTAACAGTAAGTATATACTCCGAAACATCATGATATTATTGTTTTGTTAGTCTTAGCTTTGTACTCTGCCTGAATGAGGTGTTTGTGTAATAAAATAATCTAATAATCTAATCTAATCATGTATTTTCACATTAAAGAAGTTGTAATACAGAAAATCTTCCTGTTCTATGTATGTTACTTCTAAAGGCACTTCAACAACTTGATAAAGTTTAGGTTTTTAGTTCAACGTATCTCTGAATCTCTATCTCAATGTATCATTTGACCATCAATATCAATTATTTATTAAGTCTCATAGATCATTTCAAGGACATGGTTTTGACAGTAAGTGTCAACAATCATTGAAATATTAATTCAAAAGCAATAAAATCCATTTAGCTGAGATAGAAACAATCTTTTTCCCTTTCCTTTAAGCAATAAATGAGAAGGAAGTAGTATATAAGTATTAGCAAGTACAATCCGAAGAGATTATCAGCAATTATTGCCTGCTTATGTGTTAACGATGCCATCAATCACATATCGGCCTGGGGGTAGGGTGTTATCTACAACACCACTAGGTGTTATCCAGGTATACTGGCCAGGTATGCAGGTAATACGAGTCATAATTACCAGTATCATACATAACGCTCAGGTGAAACTCTTCGGGTGACTCATACAGTGATTTAGCATATTTTTATCATATGGGAAATAAATTGATTTTTTTTCAAGCGTGGGAATGACATTAATAATGAAATTGATTACTCTTTCAACAATAACTGCTCTCATTGATATTTTTGTACAGTAAATATTTAAATATAAAGGTTATCGGTTATGTATATATTATTTGAAAAATATTCCCTACGTGTTTCAATATATTAAAGAAAATTTTTAACGAAAATGTGATAAATCTGCTATAGAGCAAAAACAAAGACAAGTTAATACACATTGCTGAAATTCCAAATAAGAAAAGAAACATTCCATGCTACTGAGACAACTTTCTTATGTGTTTCACTTCTAATTGCCCTTCAAAGATCTAATGTACATGAACTCCCATTATAGAAAATGAAATCAACTAAAGTTGGTAAACAGTAACTTCACTCTTGCCAACTTGTAGATTGCAGACTTAACTGAAATCATTTTGTATAGAGAATATATGAACAATTAATTGAAATTTTTTTATTTTGAAATGAAATATTGTTTGATATTTTTTGTAAAATCAACTAGGGAACATTAACAATGATAAAGCAACCACATTACAGAGATACAAACATGTAATACACAGAGCAGTATCCAATGATAGGAAGAATAGTATAGACTTAAACTAAATGTAGATGTCATCACTGTAGTATTGTGTGGTAATAATAGTAAACAAGCTCATAAACTCTGAAACATAAACTAAAAGTGTCTTACTTCTTCAGGTGTCACTGTCAAAACAATGACGTCAGTCACATATATGAATATCATCAACAGATATATTTACCTTCATCTTCTGATGTCACAGTTTGAAAATAGGTCAATATGTCAGGAAATGTCCTTCACTATGATCTGTGAGATATATTCTCCGGTATGATCAAGCCATTATTGCTGACTGTTAAGACAGGGATATCCAGTTTCAAGAAGTAATATTACTAGGCTTTAATGGTATTGTGCTTGTCAATACCAGTACATCCACTATAAGAAATGAAGTGACTTGTCCTCAATTCGCCTACAAAACTTCAATGATGATGAACCATAGCATTCCCTTAACAAAATATCCAATTTTCGAGAGAGTAAATGCCTCGTCTCTACCAGTTCCCTGTCCAAAGGTAAGTAAATGTAAATGAGGCAACAAGAAACTCACCTGTACAGGTAGACAGGTAAGTCTGATTGCACCCACACCCAGAGCCTGAGGTGACACTGCAGCCTGCCTGGAAGCGATTACTGATGTAACTAGCAGACTAAAGCATACCTGTTGTCCTGGCCAGGTGTTATCTCACCTTGTGTAAGTCCAGGTAACATCCTTAGGCTGTTGCTACCCCGAGCTAACTGGTTTACCTGCTTTTACCTGCCTTACCCAGCCTAACGATGGAGGCCCTAGAACCATAGCTTTACAACTATAGGTTGACAACTATTTTTTATCACAACTCTGTACCTGATGAATTGATCAAACCGTGAGGGTAACATTCTAGCTCCTCCGATCCTGTCTAATGAGGAAATCTGTATAACCAGCGGTATTAGTTGTACGTAAACAGCATGACCATTGTTACTTTTTTTTTTAATTAAATGAAAATTATTTTAAAAAATGCATGTATTTTTCTCAGTTGTTCATTATTGTATATAAAAATAACGAAAAACCAAACCCAGAAATGTTTTCAAGTGTGTATCAACTGTCTTAGAAATACATTCCACAACGTTATACATGTACCTGGTCACTGCCACAGAAGATTAACCTTTTTTGTGGTTTGTTATATTATTTTGCTAAGATTACATTTTTTGACAGTCTCATTTCTTAAACTATCCATAACTGCTGTGTACAGGCCAGTCAACTCTTCTCTACAGACTCGGTTACCTCGGGCCCCTGTAACACTGGGTAACATACTTGAGTAACTTGCCTACCTTTTCTCACCTGGGCTCACCTGGTCCCACCGTCCCTGTACGGTCAGTAAACACCTGTCTACAGATCCAGTTACCTGGGACTCATGATAAATTTATGATTTACAACATGCGGAGTGTAGATTCCGAGGGTTTAGACTTGCTATTCACTCTTTGTGTCACTTGCCAATTTGCATAATTCTTAATCTCTCCTTTTTTTTCAACTTTCTGGTTTGCCGAGCGGAACATGGGATTTCATTGTGATGCAAATTTCACTGCGAGATGTCGGGAGAGCCTTTTCTCCTATATATATAACAGTAAAGACTTAACATGAATTCCTAAATGAACGTTACATGCTTCAGGTTACATATATTATCCTATATTGCTTCAAGCGATGTTGGGAATAGATTTTATGACTGGGATTTAAAGTGAACTTTAAGCAATATATAAAAACTGTTATATATATACTTGAATATTGATTTATATGCATGGAGCTTGACGTAGGTCTTAAAGAGGAGTGTCTTAACTTGTACATGGTGAGCAATGTTGAATACCGTTTTAATAAAATGTCACACATGAATGTAGATAAGCCAGCCATCTTGAATATGTATGCAGTTTTAAAAATACTTTCCCACACCTAGACGTTGTGTTGCTTTGACAACCTTTTTATAGACAGAATGAATGTCAAGAGTTACATCACATAGTCTGACTTTCATACGTATATTGCCATAAAAGGTATGAAACAATTTGTGACGCAAGCCTTACTCTTCATTTCACTTATCTGTCTATGCAAATATGTCCTTAACTTTGAAGTGTTGTGACTGGTATGCTTGGCAAATACATAAATTTGAAAAGAAGTCATAACAAGACAAATTGTAAATGAGGACACCACCCTCTTTAGAAAATGAGGCTTTATTTGATATGAACTTCAAAACTAGAAAATTAAATATAGTGAATGCTTATCAATTCTACAGTTATTTAATTGAGAATCTATATCTATAAACAGATATGTTCTTATGCTAATTTAAACAAATAAAATGACCAATATCTATCCTCATTTAAAATCAACAGCATCCAATTGATTCTAAACACAATAATTTCTCCTAAATGTTCAATATCAAAACTTTTTTAAATTACAATATTTTAATTGTGAAAAAATAAATCAAAATCAACGTCAAAAATTATTTCCCAAAATGACTATGTCCTATCCTGTTTCAGTGTTAACGAAGCACTAATTAGAAGCAGAGCTCACCGAGGCTGTGTAGAGATATCCAGTAAGTTAGTATGTATGTAGAGGCAGATAGTTGAGCACTCCACACGGCAGCTACTGGTTAAACAGCTGGGGCCTTGTTCATTCTGAGTGTTGGGACAGTACATGCAAAACATGATACGGTCCGGTTTGTGGGGGCTATATATAGTATTGTGATATATACAAGGAATTGCAGCTATCTATGGAATAAAAGAACTTTGCTACACCCAATGTGGATTTTCATGTGAAACAAGTTTGCACTGTTTATAACGAGACAAATAAAAATATGTAGGAGTTTAACACTTGAGTGAATCTAGCTGAAAAGAGAGGTTTTTTATAGAGTTAGACAGAATGGGATTTGTGATAGAAGATAAATGACAAGAAAAATCTTTTAACTCTTTAACCGAGTGGTTTGCACTTGAAATTGAATTTGATAATGGACGTCCTTGGAAAGAAATTAGAATGACAAAAGATTTTCAGTTATTGTATAACATTTATAATTCCTTTCATTTTTGCGAAGTATTCAAATGTTAAATTAGAAAATTATACCAAAATGAATCTAGTGTTCATTCTCACTGATAAAAGGGTTCTGTGTGCAGCACCCAATGTAGACATTCACGTAAAACAAGTCTTGGCTGTTTATGAAGGGGACAACTAAAATGTATGCATAGGTTTTACACTTGAGTGAGTTTTACCGTATATAGGGAGTGTAATATATACAGATGAAGGGATTTCTGATTGAATATAGCTGACAAGAAAACTCCTTTAAGTCTTCAATGAAGTGCTTTGCACTTGAAATGGGATACCACAATGACTGTTAAAGGTGTGCTTGGAAAAAAGACAAAATATATCTTAATGACAAGAGGCTTTCAGCTTATGTAAAGAGACCAAGTTTTAAAATTCATCATTGCTACAGTTCTTTTTCTGTGTAATTAAACCCCATGGGAACCACCCAGCCCTTGATCCTACCAAAATCATTTTGAGAGAATACAAAGAAATATGGAATGAAATATCAACTTATGATATGAACATTAATGCAATGAATATTCAACTTGGAAGTTTTTTTTGATGACATTCTTTATAACCGAATAAAGCATTCAGTTTATAAGGCTGTATATACTGTTTTGGTAAAAACAAGAAAACAACATATTTTAGAAACAAGAGCCTCAACATGAAAAATATTTCGAGTTCTTGAAATGTTTTGATTGATGCAAAACTATTGCCATTTAGAGGTTTGTATTTTCTAGATCTGCAGTCATGAATTTTCGTATGCAGTCAGGTTTCAATTAATGATTGTCTAGAAGGATAGTAAAGGATAAATATGATTCCATGAATTCAACCAACATTGCATAAAAAGTAAAATCAATCAAAACATACAAATAACCAATTTAGAAGACTGAAACAAGTCTAGGTCCAGTGCATGTCAAATCCATCCAATTTGAGAGTTCCACCCCACTGCTAGATTCAGATGAAGTGTGTCAAATAGGCAATCTGTCCTGCAAGGTAAGTGATCTGATAATCACCTGTACACAGAGGAGTACAGAATGTGGCGTGCCCTCGTCAGCACGGAGCTATCATGCTGTACTCACACTGGCCATTATCAGCTTCTTTGAACAGTGATTCAAAGGTACCACTGTGTTTGGGAAAGTGCGCACAAAAGAGTTGTTTGAAAACATAAGAGATGCTTTGATACCTGGGAGCATTATTTGAGATGAAAGATGCTATTAGAAATGGCCGTTTTGTACAATATTCTGAAACTCTAATATTTTCAAGACTATTGTATTCATAAAATTAAAATGCAAAAATTCATGATATGTCTGCACATCACCAAAAATATGAAAACCTTTTTAAAATAAGCTTAGATTTACTTATTTTAGAAATTCAACCTACGCAAATCTACATAATGAAACAAAACAAAACAAAACAAAAACCTTGCTACGTATATACATTGGAGCCATTCCCATCTACCAATACAGATAGAAATGAAACAAAAAGAATACCCCATGTATAACAACCACTTCCTCTTTGGTTTTGACTAATATTTAAATGAATACAAATTTTATGAATAGCCACGTTTTGACATAGATTCTAATGCCGTTGTCAGGAAAGTAATATTTGAATCATGAGACTTTAACAAAGCAAGTTTCACCAATGTAACCCATCATGGCAAATGTTTTTGAGTATATTCAATTTGTCAAATTGAGGATTCCAATTTGTTCTTCTTCAATAATTCAAACATATGTGTTATGAAGGGATACAGTGTCATACACTGGGCAATGCTTGCATTATATTTGTAGTCCCTGGATACATGGGGGCAAATAAAAGTTGATAGTTAACTCTAATAAACTTTTTTTTTTAAATTCTCTTCAAGAAATGACATTGATGGATCTGTTTCCTGAAATATGTGACATTTTTACCAAAAGTAATATATATAAAAGTTATGTGTGTTAGAAACAGAGTTCTCAATAATCAAAGTTACAAATTTAAAAAAGCACAAGAAACTCACTTAAATGAAGACTAACATGACCAGCATGGGTTCCTTGTTCAATGTAACCATCAAATAAACACTACACACTTTTATCTAACCACTTGACTGTCTCTACAGTAGCCAGACTCAAATTAGCATTCCTTTCAATACCCCATCCCCCTTATCGGACCCCAGGTCAAATTTGTACAAAGGTTTTCTTTTCTAGTAGGCTTTTTGCTTTCACTGAACTTCCCACATTCCAGAAGGACCTGTGTCAGATGCCCAGATACATGACGCACTCGCTGGCAATTGACGATGGATCGGGTCTTCGGTATACTCTCAGGTCATCTTGTGACTTAAATATAGATTTTCATTATCTAAAGATAAATATATGAAGAAATGAGGAATACCTGCCTTCATATGCTATCTCTTAAAACTTGTCATGAGTCTTAAAAAAAACATTTTTCAATTTGCTTTGATGAAAATGTTCTTACTATTTACTTTCAGGTCATCTTGTGACTTAAATATAGAATTCCATTATCAGTATTATTATAAGATACCGGGTAGATATATTTAGAAATCAGGAATGTTAGTAATGGCTAGCAATATATGTGACCTCCTGCCTATTTCAATTTGCTTTGATGAACCGTGTTATTACTTCCTGTTTTCTAATTTGATGGTTTAAGAAAGTTTAAGAGTCTTGAGATAAAAAAAAATCCAATTCAGTCCATCCCATCTAATACTCCACCCTTATGTACCTTTAGCTCATTGAACGCGAGCCTTGTTCTCTTGAAAGGAAGATGTCACCCTTGTAACACCCATTGTCCTCTTACTAATTATACCTACAGAGGTGGGTAGGGACAATGCTTGTGTATCTCTCATAGCTCTTACCTTTATTCACCTACTGTTCAAACTTACACCCTTTTTCTTATCGGTTTGCTCTCCCTCAATAGGAAGAATTTCACCTTTGTCATCTATCATCATATATGGTTTGTGCTTTTTTAATAATAGATTGTGAACTCTAGGGATCTTTGACAATAGCCTGGTTCTGCAGGGGTATTATCATCGGGGACTGATACTAAGTGTGGACAACAGTTCTAGACATAGTACAGTATAGATAGTTTATGAAATGAAGATACCAGGAGAAAATGTAAAAACTTAATATAAAATAAAAAGGACCCTCTTTGATCTTTTTTCTTTCAGATAGACTTACTTTGACTTTTAGGCTCACACACCTGAACCAACAAAACATAAATTTGATCTTTAAATTTTGTAAATGTTACCATTCAATCAGAGAAGAATTCTAAAGTATCAGACAGACACTGCTCCTGAATGTTATTCAGAGGTGAAATCATCAAATACATTCATCTTATTTGCTCCATGTTTTCATTTCCACTTAACTTTCAGTTAATTTTGACCTGCAGAACCTGTTTTAACAGATCCTTCACAAGATCTTCACTTCCCCCACCAAAACCTAAATAAAACATTGAATGAATATGAGAACTTTATCTTGAAATCGAAACTGACAACACTGCTGACAAAAATGAATTACATTCATGAATAATTTGTACATATTTCTTACATATTTTGCAAACCTGGTGTGAATAATTTTGAATAATAGTGTAACCGTTTAAACTTATTATCCAAGTGATTGACAGCTCAGATAAGCAGTGTTGATCGATGTACACAAACTATAACATGGTAATTATTGGAGTGTCAAAAACTAAAATCAATAAGAAACAGATTTAAGGAATCTACAACAGGTAGTTTGTGATCTGGTAGGTCACATTCTTCCTGGTAACTGGTGATTATATGTCGTATCAACCACATCATAAATACCTCATTTCAAGTAGGTGATAAATCAAAGTGTAATACATACTTATCCTACCCTATGCGGTAAACCAGATATTTGCATACAATAACATAACCTACTTACTCCTTATCAGCTTGCCAATATATATTACATTTACCATAGCAGTTTTTCCTCTCTAACCATAAATTCAACTTTCCCATTATGTGACTAGTCTCCGATCTGGTGCTTGAGGAAAGAAGTGAGAAGCCTTGTTGGCAAGACTAGACAGCTTAAAATATTATTATTACCCGGTATACGATTATCTCTTGTGTGTTCTTTTGGGACTTTTTAAATTGAGTATCAAATCTGATTTGAGTTGAGTATCAAAAGTTTACGGAAACACTCACTCGATTAGACCTTTCAAAATTATATAAGCATGAAAATGAAAATATTTTGGCATTTAAATGAAACGGTTTGTTGGATTCAATTGTATGTCTAAACTTACTAGAGTTGACTTCATCTTTCACTAGAAAAGATCATGATTCTATACATAAAGATGTTTGACATTTTGTTAAACAGATCAGTTTGTAAAATTCAAATCTATATTCAGAAAGCATCATTGAAATATAATACAGATAACATTATAAAGGTTGTGTTTTTACATCATTTACATGTATATAAACGATAAATTTCTTATAAACAAATGTGAATGTAAAGAAATTATCTATTGTTTCATGTTACCCTTATCATTATCTAACAACCTATAAGTTTACTGCTCAAAGATCAACTGATAAGCTACAATCTTTGCACTATAAAATTCTCAAACAATGAACGAACTGAACTTTCATATATATTAGATACAGTCATACTGCTTTTCTGAAACATAAAATATCACATTTTTTTAAATAAGGCTCTTAAATTAAGAACATATTATCTCAATACTCACAACCATCCTACAAATAGAGAAGATAAAAGTTTGAAGTACAAATTAAACTTTTATGAAATACCAGTAACTTTTCCATTAGATAGCCAAAAAATATTAAAAGTTTATGCTAAATGACATATCCGTTCTAAAATGAAGACCAGCTGTAACAGCCCGTAACATATGGTTCACACATGATACTTTTTTATATTACATGCTATTTATTCATTCATAAACTTTAAAAAGTTATTGCCTACCAAGAATCAGTGTTATCTAACATGTAATCTACCAGGTATGTTATATTGATTAGAACCAACAAAACTAACTATACGCATACACATAAACACTGAATTACAACTGCAATAAGTACACAGTATACAGATTCAGATACAGCATCTGACTTCATGAGAAAATAATCCTTTACTCACGGAATATTCCTGCCATTCCTGGAATATTCTAGGACTACCGTGGAATATCATATATCATATTTTCAGCCAATTGCTATTTCTGGATGATTCCATGTGTTATGATTCCTGTGAATTGGTCACTGAGAATGAGTTTGACAACAATGAAGCAGCTGAAGTGTTCAAGAAAATGCCAAAGCAGTTCATATTTTTTCGAAAGGAGAGAATAAAAATGTCTAGACTTGTCTTTCTAGTCTCTTTATAACCACTGATAAGGCAAACCTCCTCAAAGGTTCTTTACTTATAGATCACATAAACTCTTGGTTTAGCATACAGCATAAGGCCAGTGTAACTATACAACTATCTGTGCTATATGACTGATAACCCCTGAACTCCTTGTATGAATGACATGTCATTCCCAGACTTCTGATTGGCTATCAAAAGGGAATATACTAAAATAAACCTTTTGATATTTTATAATATCAATACATTCCTCTTTCAAGGGGAAGTAATCTGATCCTGTCTAGAGTTTATCTGCTGGAGACTTGAAAGCATTTTTGGAAGGAAAAGGGGAAATGTTTTTCATCATGTAAACGTAAATCTGTTAATATGTTTTGCTATCAAGATAAGGTAGTTACCTTAGGAAAAACTAATATATATGATATCTTTTTTTATGAATTGGTCAAAGAAAAGTTCATTATACTTTTGTAAATAAGAAATGGTACACAGCCGAATCTTTAATCACAAGCAGATACTGTATTGTACACAAAAAAGGCATAACTATTTCCACTGCCTTCAACAAGACATGTTTGTATAAAGCTCTTTGTATGTAAGATAAGAAATCTAGAGAATAGATTATTCAAAGTATAATAATAATAATAGTAATCAATTTAACAAATTATGTTTAAGTGCTTTAAAGGCATAAAATAAGTACAGAATATATATGAAGCAAAAACATAAAACAAAGTATTCTGAACATATCAAGCTTCAATTATCAAATCGAAAAATTAGAGGAACATAAACTGGTTATTCATCATTCAAAGAAAATATTATGCAAAGGCAACTAGATACAGAATACAGAAGCGATACAATATCTCCTATTATGAAGTACACAAAGTCTAAACTGCTTGCTAAATTAAATATTAATGGTAATTCAAAAAGGTTATTCATTCCAAAAAATTTTTGTTCAGAATGTGATATAATACATTGCTTCATGAAAGTATATATGTATTCACTTAAGCAACAATGTTGTACATTGAAGGTCCACTTAGAGATCAGTGATCCATACAGAGCCAGAATAGAGAAACATTCCTCTCCATAGTCAGGTGAAGGCATGTTGAGCTGCAGACAACACTGTACACAGGGACCCATATATATAGGTATACATATCCTATATACAGGTGAACATATAGATATACAACACTACCTCATTGATATCACTCCGGTGTACATTTGCAAGTTCAAATGACCTGCATTAGTTATGGCTTCTGTCAAGCTTGGTGTTGTAGTTTGTAAATACCTGTTCTGTAGACGGTTTGTTGTTTGTTATGTGCACATTGTAGGTTGACATTCCAGTCTGGTTGTTTATCTCTTACAGAGGTTATTTGTTGTGGAGCAACTGTGGTGGGTGGACACACTGTCCATTTTGTTATGGATAGACCTATCTTTTGGGATTGTATAAAAGAAATTAATTTGGATTATTTTCTAAAAAAGAAACTTACATTAAATTAATAATAATTTATTGTGGTTTGGGTTTTCATTGGCATGGTTTTGACACCAAAGTAATGGACGTGCATTTAATAAATATTTATTATGGTTTTGTTTTTTATATCCATTGTACTTTGACAGCAAAATAATGAACAGGTCTAACTAGAGTCGTTTTATATATTGAAATATGGATAAGATTCATTCAATGCAACACAATCCTTAACAGATCTCTTTAATGTGATATATGATGATGATTACACTAACTTCATGCTACAAGCAAGTGTGTATGTCAAATATCAATACATGTCAAATTATGATATAAGAAGGATCTATATAAAGGGTTGGAATATGTCCGATAACGATAAACGTAAAATGATGACATTAACAGATCTCTTTAATGTGATATATGATGATGATTACACTAACTTCATGCTACAAGCAAGTGTGTATGTCAAATATCAATACATGTCAAATTATGATATAAGAAGGATCTATATAAAGGGTTGGAATATGTCTGATAACGATAAACGTAAAATGATGACATTAACAGATCTCTTTAATGTGATATATGATGATGATTACACTAACTTCATGCTACAAGCAAGTGTGTATGTCAAATATCAATACATGTCAAATTATGATATAAGAAGGATCTATATAAAGCGTTGGAATATGTCCGATAACGATAAACGTAAAATGATGACATTAACAGATCTCTTTAATGTGATATATGATGATGATTACACTAACTTCATGCTACAAGCAAGTGTGTATGTCAAATATCAATACATGTCAAATTATGATATAAGAAGGATCTATATAAAGCGTTGGAATATGTCCGATAACGATAAACGTAAAATTATGACATTAACAGGATCTATATGAAGTATATATAATGCTATGGATTTATCCTTGAAAAACTTACAGAAGTAAAACCTTTCTCAGAGCAAGTTGTCAAACAAATCATTGAATAAGGTTACATTTACTGGACCTTCAAATGACACGAGCGACATTAAACAATACCTGGTAATGCAACATGTAAAATATTTACTTGCTTGTACAAATAAAATCTTGATGAGTTTATACGTTTTTGGTAATCTCAACAAATTCATCCCTTATTTCTTAGGATGAAGTTAGTTTCTTCAATTATCAGGGGTGATTGAATACATTTATTATATCGGGAGATATTTGCTATACTAGAGATACTAGAAACTCTACCTGCTATTGTAATCTAGAGCATTTACCTGACTACCAGGTGTACCTACAGGCCGTTACACCGTGCATGTGTGACTCCCATTAGTTCACCGGTCTCTAGAGCCTACCATGTCACACATTATCAGCCCTTAGATGTTTATGTTTCCACTATCTGCTGTCATTTCCACTTCCTATTTAATAAATAACGACCTTAAGCATAGCACTGATATAAATGTATAAAAGTAAAAACGGTAAAACATATTCCTTTGCATAGAAGCCACTTACAGAATTATTTTAAGGTTTAATTGTTTCTAATTCAGAACCTTATGACAAAATGTACAAAATTCACATTCCCACACAATTTCAGCTTTGATAATGTAGCAGTTCTGGTGGGAAAGTTGCCTGACAGACAACCAACAACAGATTAAAACGTCACGAGATCCAAACGGACATGAGCATTTTGAGAACCTTGCAAAGCAGGTATAAACTGGTCAAGTTAGCAGTAGAGAGATAGACATGGCTTACTGTGTCTTCCTGGTGTATCAACTCCTGTATATAAACTGTACATGTGCTATAAAGTAAACAACATTCCACATGGGTGCTCTCCCTGTCTTACTCCACACCAGATAACATGCTTTATTCATAGTTTGAAAGTCACGTTTAAAGAATTTGAAAGTATTGATAGAATATGATATTGGCGTGAAATATAACAGAGAGGAAAATATTTCACTAGTTCAATTCTTAACCCTCAAGTTGCATATTTCTTTTTTACCCATTTTAGCCCCCGTGATGGAATATTCGGGCCCTCTAGCTCGCAGCCGTATTTTGG
This sequence comes from Gibbula magus, assembly GCA_936450465.1. Classification (NCBI taxonomy): domain Eukaryota; kingdom Metazoa; phylum Mollusca; class Gastropoda; order Trochida; family Trochidae; genus Gibbula; species Gibbula magus. The sequence goes on from OW388289.1 coordinate 10,362,379, forward strand.
TTTAAATATAAAATTTATAAATATCAATTTGGAATTTGTTTTAGTTCAAGTCATGATTAAATAATCTTAAACCATATACCAAAATTGTTAATCATAAATGTTTTGAAGCATTTGGATAGAATATTATCTTTGAAATAAAAAAAGAGAGAGGAAAATATTTCATTAGGCTTCTCATGTTAATTTTCCTTATATCAAATATATCACCAGTGCAATTATCTTGAAGATACAGTGAACTTTAATGTTGAAATTCTAGATTAAACTCTGTGCTATCATTGTGTAATATAAACCTTAATGTAGCGCCCAGTGATTAAATTTCAATTTTATATCCTTCTGAAAGTTTCCTAGCCTCATTTCACATTTTTAAAAATCTAAATGTGGTTTATATCATAAGTGACATATCTAATTGAGATTTTTCAAACTTGATGACGCATTAGATTAGATATAAACACCAATGACAGTTTAATGTGTATTTATTAACTTGATGGTCTAGTGAATAAACTATCAGCACACATGACAGAAAAGGTTAACCAAGCAAGAGTTATTACTCTTCATGTCAAAGAGTTAAACATAAGGTATTTGAATAAATTACCAAAAACGTTCAACGTCATACACACTCTACCTGTAGGACTTGGAGTATTCTGGTAGGTTATTTGCCAGTGGTAAATCATAGATTATTCCCTGTGTCCACAAATTGTGGTTCCTGTAGATCCGTCACTCTGAACAGTTTGACACTTATTAATTCAGCCACTTAAAATTTGTAAAAAATTATCAAAACGAATTTCAGAAGGTGTTGTACAGCTGTGCACCTATTAAATAAAGACACAATTGATTATTGCTTGTACTCTGTAATGGTATTAGATGGGGACTAACAGGGGCAGCAGTTAAACATGTAACACAATAGAGACTGATTAATCTATTATTGATTCCCCGCTATCAGGGGATGATTCAAACATGTCCGTGTACACTGCACAATGGGTAAGCTTATTCTGGTCAGATACATATTTCAGACAACGTGACAGATAAAGCCAATAAAACTATGGTGTGACGAAACAACACAGAGTGAAGTCGAAACACCACAGGGTGAAGTCAAGTGCAAAGATCTGGTGGATATCGATACTCATGCTTCTATGAAATAGCATGAGTGGACACGATTTTCATTCAGATTAACCATTGTTTGTAATATGTCCTTTAGTCCCTCCATTGAATATAGCAGACATCTAGATGTCACGGACCGATAGAATATAAGGCCTGTCCCTCTGATTTTCCTGGTTTTATCATAGGAATAGTTTGCCTTAAACTTGAACTTTCCATCAAAGATTGAATTGACCTGCATGACATTGACCTGAGTGAGTTGGAATCAAAGTCATCATGGGAGGATACATCATGATGTACAGACAGATATATCTGAAACTATTATCCGTCACTGACGAGTATTAAATGTCTATCAAACAAATCATACAGATAACTCATAAACTCCCTTGATTTTCCTAGTATGTCAAGGTGGAAGAACCCAAAGCTGAATAATTATATCAACAATACTTTAATGATTTCTGAGCATTATAGGATATGAAGGCAGCAAAATTTATTCTTTACATCCAGGTTACTCATAAATTCCTTTGATTTTCTGATTTTGTTCAAGGTACCTCAATTTTGTATAACAATTTGAATTGTTTGTAAACTATTGTAAACTATTTTTTATTGTTTATTTCTGAGTCTTAATGTTAGTCTTAAACAAGACACATCTTCATGGCATGATAATTTAAAATAGTTGATTTTCTTTAATTTGTTCAAGGGTGGCAATGCATAAAACTCGAACTATCCTGTATAGGTTTCAGATTCTTTGAAGAGGATCCTCCTTGGGGTACTTATTTCATAAAATCCTTGATTTTTGATATATGACAGGTTGTAACTATATTTTCCACTTAAAATTAGTTAAAAAACTAAAAAAACGTACTTTGGGTCACCCCTTTCGAGCCCCACCCCTTACGGTTGTCATGCAACCAGGGGCGGATAACTCTAATCTCACCACTTTTCCATCCAGTCATGCAGGCTGAATGAAGGGGAGGTGGGTGGCCCTACCCCAAGGAGGATCCTCTTCAAAGAATCTGAAACCTATACAGGTTAGTTCGATTCTTTTTCAGAAGGGATCCTCCTTGGGGTACTTATTGCATAAGACAGACTCCCAAAGATTGAATCTAAGGCAGTGGCATTCAGACTGCACCCAAAGGCGCACAGAATATACGAATATACAAAGTTAACTCACCCAAAGTACCTTGCCAATCCACCATGGAGGAGACCAACATTGACCTGGGGATTACCTGGCGCACTCGCAGTCGCCTTACTGGTCAAAATACCCCGCCCCCCCCCCCTTTTTTTGAAAAGAGAGAACGAGGACAAAAAAGGTACCATATAAACTCCCCGCGGGGGACCTCAGCCAGGGAGGTCACCTTGGGAAAAAAGGACTTGGGCCCTTAGTATCAACGTGATATTAGTGGCATTAGTAACATTTAAAAACAGAACGCACAACCCTCCTCTGCTCATTCAGCTAGGGGGTTGACGACTCTGCCCACCGGAGAGAACTGTCTGACCAAACCGAGCACGCTCCGCCGAGAGCCTGTCGAGTTGGTAGTGACGAATGAACGTGCTAGGCTGGCTCCAGATAGCAGCGGAGCAGATCTCTTCGATGGGCAGGGCCGCTGCGTACGCCTTAGACGTCGCAACTGCCCTAACCGAATGAGCCTTGAGGTTACCCGGGGGCTCACGGCCCTTATGAACATATGCAAGACAGATTGTCGAGACAATCCATCTTGATATGGTCTGCGTAGAAGCGGGCAAGCCCTGCTTACCTCCCCCATAACAACAAAAGAGTTGCTCATCTCTACGGATGGAGGCCGTTCTTTTGAGATAGGCTCTCAGCGTCCTGCGCACGTCCAGAATGTGTGCGTGCGAGGCCTGAGACCCTGATGCAGCCGGTTGTCTCAGAGCCGGTAACTCTATTGGGGCCGAGACATGGAATGAGTGGGCCACTTTTGGCCGGTAGGAGTCTGGCAGTCTAATGCTGACTCTGTCCCTGTGGAAGACTGTAAGCTCGGGATTGGAGGACATAGCATGTATGTCTCCTACCCGTCTGCCAGACGCCACCGCCACTAGAAAAACTGCCTTCCAAGTAAGCAGTTGCAGTGATACTGATGATAAATCCCTAAATTGCGGACCCGAGAGCCAATCCAGGACTATCGAAAGGTCCCAAACCGGGCTGGACCGCCTCACAGGAGGTCGGATCCTGTCCACGCCTGCTAAAAAGCGCTGAACCAGAGGATGTACCCCCAAAAGGGCGCCGTCCACTGGCACATGAAAGGCTGAAATAGCCGTGGAGTAACCCCTGACAGTAGATGCGGCCAAGCCAGCATCTAATCTAGACTGCAGGAACTCCAAGACAAACACTAGATCTGCAGAAAAGGGATCGAGAACGTCCCTATCTGCACACCAGCGCGAATAGCAGGCCCATCTATCCTCATATTGAATGTTCGTTGAATCCCTCCTCGAAGCCAGTATTGTGTCTGCAACTCGTGCAGGAATACCGCTGTTTTGGAGGCGATTCCGGACAGAGGCCAGGCCACCCACTGCACCCTGGGGTTGGGGTGGGGGGCTCCGTCCTGGGACAGAAGTCCCGGCCGACACGGTAACAGAGCAGGTGGCATAGCCAGAGACCTGAGTACCTGTGGAAACCAAGTTTGCGCTGCCCACAGAGGTGTGATTAGCACCAGCAGACGCGGAGGATGAGTGGCTAGACGGGCAAGGACTTTGGAGATCAGAGGCACTGGTGGGAAGGCCCACAGAACTCTGTCTGTCCAGTCCAGTTCGAATGCATCCTGGGATAGAGCCCGAGTGTCGGGTATCCTGGAGCAAAACTGGGGTATCTGAAAGTTCGTCCCTGACGCAAACAGATCCACCTGGAATGACCCGTATAACTGGGAGATAATCTCGAATATCTCTCGATCCAGTAGCCACTCGTGGGGGGCAAGGATCCGGCGAGACAGCGCGTCTGCTCGGACATTGTCCACCCCTGGCAAGTACACTGGCAGGACCTGGGTGTCGACTTCGTCGCACCAGAGGAAGAACTGCCATGTCTCCTCCAGGAGGGACGGGGAAACCGTCCCACCCTGTTTGAGAATGTAAGTCATGGCGGTCCTGTTGTCCATTTGGAGCCGGACCACCTGACCCTTCACCTGATCCCTCAGATGTTGCAGAACCAACCTGGCCGCCCTGAGTTCCAACACATTGATGTGTAATTGAGACTCGGCTTGTGACCACAGGCCTGAGACCGTAAGAGATCCCAGAACCCCGCCCCATCCCGTAAGGGAGGCGTCGGTCTGGATCGTCAGGGTCGGCACCGGAGGCTGCAGGGGGTAACCCCGAGTCAGGTGATCGACATTGGTCCACCATAACAGGTGTGGCAAGACCCACTCCGGAGTGACGAGCTGCTTCTCGTAAGACTCCGAGTGGGACCAAAGACCCGCCAAGGCTTGTTGGACGGGCCTCATGCGGAGCCGAGACCTCCAAACCACGTCTACGGTCGCTGCCATGACTCCTAAGAGCTGGAGCCAGACTCGAGCCGTGTGGCATGGAGCACTGAGAAACGAGTTCACAGCCCCCAGTATCTTCGGGACCCGGTCCGGGGCCAGGGATACGATCCCCGGCTCCGTCCGAAACCTGGAGCCCAGGAAGACTAGGTCCCGTGACGGGGCCAGCTCCGACTTTTTGAGGTTCACGATCCAACCCAGCGAAACTAACGTGTGTAGTATGGCCTGGGTGGATTCGTGGTTCTGAAGCTGGGACAGCGCTCTGATGAGCCAGTCGTCCAGGTAGGGATGACAACACCTGCCCTGAGACCTGGCGACCTGAGCCGCTACCAGCATAAGCTTGGTGAATACCCTCGGAGCCGTTGAGATTCCGAAGGGTAACACCCTGAATTGGTAACACTTCCCGTCGAATGCAAACCTCAGGACCCAGGTGTTCGACGTGGCTTTCGCCCAAGCGTCTATGAACCTTGTCAATCGGCCGCCTACAGGGATCTGCCCCAACAAGCAAAAGATGTCCGTCTCCGGCGGCACTCCGGCCCCCGGATTTTTGGACACCCCTAGCGGTACGGGAGGAGCTAGGAACCCTGGTTTGGTTTCCCGCGCCCCCGAAACCCCTGCTTGCCCGAAGGCTGCTGGAATTTCCCGCCTCGCTTTTTGGGACCCTTGCCCCTGCTCCCAGCCTGATGCAGACTAGCTGACATCCAGGCTGCCTTCCCCGTCGGCGCGGAGGAACGAGCAGGAGGAGGGTTGGACATGCGTGCGCGCTTGATGTCTGGATCCTGCACGGTAAGAACCCTAGAGGTCTCCCGGCAGGTCGTGACGACATCCGCAGTGTCCTTCAGTACCTGCTGAGCCCCTGGGAAAAGCACTGGGCCAATCCGAAAGGGTAGATTCAGCAGGGACTGCTGTGTTGAAGGCATCCAAGTGGACACCGACAACCACAGCCGGCGCATTCCCACAACTGCGCTCATCATTTGGTTAGCGGCACTCCTGATAGAGTCCCGCGCCAAATGACCACCAACCGCGGTTAGCTGCCCGAGGAGCTCCGAGGAGGAATCTCCAGGGATCTCCACCTTCTGCGTTAACTGGACCTGCATGGAGGCCAGATACGCCTGGTGGATTGCAAGCTGAAGCTGTTGTCCCGCATTTCGGTACTGGTCCTCGAAGGACCGATACGAGGACTTCAGATCAGCTGCACCAGCAGTGAAGGGAGGCAGCCGCCGACCTTGTCGCCCGACCGAAGGTGAAACCTTCGGTCGCTGCAAGGAAACCGCGGTATATACACAGTCTCCCACCACCGGAATGTCGAAAAGACCTTCCTCCCCCAGCTGATATCTCCTGGATAAGAAGCCTAGATCGGCAAGTGAGTGAGTATCAGCTAGGAGCGGAGCGATCAGATCATCGACCAGTGATGGGAGAATGCGGAGCCCCACTACGGGAGCCTTGCTTCGAGCGAAGGCCTCCCCCGACAAGCGGTAGTCTGATTCCTCTGGCTCGGGGACCGGGGCAGCAACACCAGGAATAGCCTCGGCAATTAAGCCGCGAAGATCCCTGATGGCAGTGGCAGCCGATAAAGGGCCCGAATTCCCCTGAACCTCATCCACGTCCATGGACTCGATCCCGGATCTCCCCGAGAGGCGTGAAGCCAACTCGGAGTCGTCTAGGAAAGAGTCACGGGCGTGGACAAGAGAGCGAGAGAAGACGTCAGCTACCACTGGCTGTCCCGAGCCCCCAGCCCGAGGATCGACCTCGAGTGGGCCCCCCCGAGACCTGGGTCTCGAGGGAGCTCGTGGGTCCCGCGTGCGGCCCGGACTGCATCGTCACTGGGACGACGGTCTCGGAGCACGGGGCAGGTGTCCGAGGACGCTGCACCTGGAGCACAGGCGGCGCCTCGTAACCTGGGTTTGAAGCCTTACCCTGGGAACCTACTCCAACGAGCGGCACCAGGTTCGGCGGGGCCAGCGATCCCCCAGACGAGACCTGCCCGAAGCCAGGTGTCTGAGGGGGCTGGTGTGTTTGTGTAATGGTAACCTGGGGCTCCATACTCCGCAGCTCGCGAGCCGGAAGCTGAGCGCCCCGAGGAGACCCCGTGCCTCGGACGAGTCCGACACCGAGATCTCCCCTGGTACCATGAGCTGCATCAGGTTCATGACTCGAGGTCCGGAACTCCGTACGGAGCCCCGAGACCGCCGAGTCAATCATGACCTTCATTTGCTGTGTGATGATGTGCGTGAATTGCGTCATATCAACAGGGTTAAAATGAGTGGTTTGTGGGTTAGGTTGTTGAGGGGAGGGAGGGTGGGTGAAATCCCCGGCTGAGGACCCCCGCTGGTCCTCGACCGAGTCGGGCTCGGATGACGAATCATCGAGACCCGACCTGGCCGAGGACACCGTCGCGGAGGCCGAAGCCTTAACCTTCTTACCACTTAATTTCTTAGTTGGTGACTTTTTCACCTTCTTTGCCTTAGACGGGGGGTCAAGCTTGGTGATGTCCCTCCCGCTCTCCAAGGCCTCGGAGAAGAACTTTAGGTCAACATCCCTCCTAGATCTGGCCTTGGGGGTGAAGGCCTGACATATCCCACAGTCTAGTGGGTGGTGGAAATCAGAGGCCAAACACTTGAGGCACTCGTCATGAGCATCGGTGATCGACACCGGCCCCTTACATTGGGCACAAGGCTTGAAAGGCTAGAAACAAAATAGCCAAATCAAGACGTGCACATGCAACATGTGTATATATATAAATATTTTTAAAATATATATATACTAAATACATGGGGGAATTGGAATGTAATGTTGTTGTAAACATGCATGTAAAAACATGAGCAGAGGCGAATGGCAAAATGCGAAGTAAAAAAGTAAACAAGCATGGCCACACCCCTAACATCACTGAAACAAATAGAACATGAAATATGACTAATTTGCTTGCAGGCCAGTGGGCGATTCGAAATACTCACCGAAAACGAATCTAGAACCCAAATATGATAAAATAAACATGTGGAAAGCCCAGATCTAACCAAATTCCACGATCAAAACAAATCGATCGAGAAAAAATGGCCGCCATCTTGGGTCGACTTTCCCGCCCTACGCGAGAAAGCAAGTTACAAATACACGAAATCTAGTACAAAAACCGAAAAGCCATTCGACCCTACTGTAGAAAAGGTAGAAGTTACCACACATACAGCTTTGTTTTGGGCCATTTTCTTTGCGATTGTACGTAACTCAGAAAAAACTTCTTGAAAACTTCGTGCGACTTGTCAGATCAATGACAGGAAGAAAAGTGGTGAGATTAGAGTTATCCGCCCCTGGTTGCATGACAACCGTAAGGGGTGGGGCTCGAAAGGGGTGACCCAAAGTACGGTTTTTTAGTTTTTTAACTAATTTTAAGTGGAAAATATAGTTACAACCTGTCATATATCAAAAATCAAGGATTTTATGAAATAAGTACCCCAAGGAGGATCCCTTCTGAAAAAGAATTCTCCTTCACATTCTAATGGTACATCAAATTATCTTAGTGACTAAATATTATCTTGGAAGGGTCACAAATATATCAAATTGAAAGACAGGTGCTTGCTGAAGAGTAGTTTGTCATCCAGAACTAATGTAAAAGAGCCTTCCTAGGTGTAGACAAATCTAGATTGCCTTCATAATGAAATAGTAAATAGTCAAATTGTCAATCTACTATGCAAACATGGTCATGAACTGAAAACATTTGTAGTTGAAGGAAGTTTCACCCACGACAGATTAATATTGTATCTAAACCTGGTCCTGAATATTAATCATAACAGTGCATGCTCTGCATTATGAGCTAATAACGAGTTTGTTCAAAATCAGTTATGCTACAAATAATTTCAGCTCTTTGTAACACACGTTTCTGTTGATAGCATAATGAACAATTCATAATTCAACCTAGTAATAAACTCCAATAAGTTGACAAATTGCCTTTATTGATTGAGGTATGATGAACAGTTATGAACATAACAGGCACATTATCTAAACTCAGTAACAACCAAAACAAATTGTCTACCTTAGTTAATGAGGGTATAATGAACGATTATGAATCCCCTGCTGTGAAACCTAACAGTTGGGCAGTCAGGTTTAACACTGGCACAATGAACAGTAAATATCCTGGCAAGTGTACAAATAGTCCACTCCATGGCTGTGTATAAGTAGGAACATAACTACAGTCTAGGTCCCCGTAAGCAAGTCTAGACTCATTTTAACAAACATGAAATTACAAGAACAAGAAAATTGAATTAGGAAATTGTCGTATTATTTCTAATATTATTTAATATTCTATTTGTTTAGTTTAGTTTGCCAATCATATACCCATTGACTAGCACGGGACTGTGGACCTCCCCTGGGTTTCTCTGTATGTATGAGGTTATTTATGGTCTACCCTGCTCTGTTGAGCCGTTATTTCAGTACACGCTACCCTGTACCAAGTAAGCAGTCATTTAATACCCATAAAAACTTGAAGAGATTGTTGCCATATATAACCAGCATTCCGGACATAAATATTCATGTTCCGTATACATTTATAGACATTTATTGGCATACAAACTGTATAGTTAATTATTCACAGTTTTCAGAGTAGGACAAGAGTTCATAACTATAACATTAAGGTTATCTATGATAACATATACAATCAACAGCACTATTTAGTAGTCATTTATAGCTTGTATGAAACAAAGACTATCTGAATTGATAACAATGTTCAAGGTTGAACATTTTTTTTAAAAATATGCTGCACACTGATAACTAATTGAGATCATAATGAACAAGACTGAAATACAAGCATATCTATATGACTGAAGTATCCTTCTAACATATACACAAACAATTATTCGTTGTTTCAGTAAAGCACATACCTGAAATGCTCATAGGGTTCAAACCGATAACGGTGACTTTTCCAATCTAGATCTACCGGTTTTAACTGATCAATGAAGCAAGCTAACAACCTCAAAAGATAACATCGAGCTTGTCCACCTCTCTACCTGTACCCTCATGTGTCCCATTACCCCTACCTGCGACTAATTAACCTACCTGTTTGAATCGTCGCCGAACGGGGCACCTGCGAGTAGGGATCCGTCTAGTAAATTCTCCTTTGTCACACATCATTATCATAGCGCTGCTTATTGAACTGTCACAGGCTATTGATCAGATATTGTCAATAGCAACCTTCCGTCTAGCTCAGCCTCTTATCTCAAACCTTTGTCCTGGACAGCAATATAGCTAACTGGGTGCACCGTTATGTTGGCAGCAATAACGAAACTGTCTGAACACTATAATCAGCAATATATGACTTTATTGAAATAGCTTTTAGAAGTTAACTGCCCGTTAGCTAATTTCAATCCTCTTTATTGAGATAGCAAAAAACAATCATTGTCATGCTCCATGTGAACATACAATAAGAGCCTTTAATACAGTCTAGGTCTGCTTTCAGGAAGTCTAGAGTAACTCTGTACACAATTTTGAAATTTTAAAGAAATAAAATCCGAAGGATGAAGATACAGTAATATTTCAACTCAAATTTTTCTCATCCCTATAATCCAAAGCAATTTTCCATATGTATCACTTGCTTGGTACCGACATTACTATCTATGCCGAAACGTCGCAGAATAAAGAAGTTGTTTTTCCATAACAAAGTTCTTCATTCTTCATCATCTCAGCTTCTAGAATGCCTACCAAAGATGTAATATCTCGTGGACTAGATTTTAGTCCAAAGCGTCCTATGTGATCTGTTACATTAGAGTAAACCAAGCTATGTGACATATAGTACCTATCCACTATAGCCAGACAACTGTCAGCTGAGGAGCCATACAGAATACCTGTAATCAAGTCAACTCTCCATTACCTGTCCTCATATAACCGTCTACCTGAACGTCATTTAATCATTTCCCTGGAGCAAACATGAAACATGTATATAATTATGTGGTTGATATGTCAGCAAACAACGGCCCAGAATAAAAATAATAGCCTTTTCGGAAATTAGAAAATTCATTCCACTTGTTCTTGTGAGTAAGTGCAGGGTATGATGGTGGAGTGTTCCCATTAACATACATACAAAATGTTTAATAAGGTTTAGATAAAATCCAGAATATATCCTAGTCTGAGCCAAGCATACGGAACACAACAGCACCTGACAAGAGCAGGCTGACAATACTGATCCTAGACAGCTAGGGGATTGTCAAGTCTGATCCAAGATTTCACCACACTAAGTAAAAGTAATAACCTTTGAATTAAGTCTTATGTCGATCCTGATGGGTCTGGATGATACATATTCTGTCCAGGAATTTGAGTCTGATCCAGGACACAAAGTTTAATAGTAGACAACTTTGTCCAGAGATTTAAATATGATCAAAAATATATAGTTGCAATTACCTGTTAAGAATAAGAGCACCTGTAATCCTTGTGACTCTAGTCCCAGAATAACACCATAGATGCAAGCACCTGCTTCAATAGGAGAAGCAGTACCTGTCCAATCTTTAGGACTCTGCTCTCAATCAGTAGTTGGTTGAATCCCTCAAGACAAGAGAAGCAATAACAGTTCAATAAGTAGACCCTAGTAAGTCCATTGAGTCTGACATGAACTGGTTGAGTCGACAGGGTCTGATGACACAGGGAGGTGTCCAGGAATTGCCGTCTCTGCGGACCAAAGCACTTACACTCACCCAGCTAATTGCTTGGAGCAGCCAATCTAAGCGGCAGTATCGAGAGACAACAAGGGACACACAGTGGAGTAGCGGTCCATGACAGGCGGCCCACTCGCTCTCACGTCATGCGGTGAGGTCCCCGGCCAAGCTCACTTACTCTCTCACATTCTCCAGTACAGGTACACTGTCAGGGGTCGGGCAGGTATGACAACTCTTTGCCTATTGAAGTATTGGTGCCAAACACTTCCATAATGATATCATGTAACTAACAAAGGGAATAACCCAGAACAACGGGAATGCAATATACATGAGATACAAATAAAAGCGTCAAATGGCAGTAAAAATTACAATTTAAATGACAGCACATAATTAGAAATAAAACCAGAGAGGACATTGAATAAGACACACCCTTTCAGATTATGAAAATGTCAGGGGATACCACAATTCGATCAACATCACATCACACACCCTCTGATGAAGACAATATTATCTGTGTGTTTGTGAATATCTTTAATATAACAGATACCTCGAGATTCTTTAGAGGAACTTTGTGACAAGAGAGATGACAACTTGTATTCATTAAATAGAATTCAACTAAACTTTCTTTAATCTGAATAATTAATTAATTATCAATAAATACACAAACTTGAAAGTATTAATAAACACCACATACTTTTGTTGTGTAAAAAAATATTAAATTCATTGGACACCTTGATTGAAATTGCTTCAAGCCTGTGGTCGACTACTTTAATAGAATATACAGTGTATCCTTCAGGCAACTAAAAGGGCAATCAGGAATTCAGATTATTGTAGCCTCTGGTAATCAGGGGAGATTATGACAGATCGTGATGAAATACTTATCCTGATTAAAGGATTAGATCTCCTAATCTTACCATGAGAGAGACTCAAAGTGGTTGTATTCATAAATCATTCTAAAATATTTACTTCTACTTATATACTTACCACAGCCTCCATGTAATTTAAGTTGAACATGTATGACTATATTCATAAGTTGTATTACTGTATTCAAATGGATTGAACCAGTTTTACTAGTGTATGAAATTAAGCCTATCCCACAGCCTGTGACATGGTTATGTTTTGTCTGGATTTTGAACTTTTGGAGTTTTTATTTAATTTTGTCATTAAAACTTAGAATTTCAAACACGGTCATGTATGAAAAAAATAACCTTCCAAAGGAAAATATCTTTTTAACAATCGAGTATTAATCAAACAAAGATCAAACAGATCATCTACAAGTTTGTTAAAAATGTTTATCCTTCAAAATAATATGATTCTAAACTCCCTATTTCTATATGTTTTTGTCATTTTTATCGTCTTTATTTTCTGTAATACATGAGCACTGCAAGGTGAATTCAGGTTGTTGGGTGGTACCACTGTTTAAATCCTAAAATAAACATGTGCAAATTTGAAAGCTGCAGTGTTTGACGCACATATGTTAATGTGATGCATCCGTGGCTTGATTCAACGTTAATCCAAAGTTAATTTGTTGTACAAACCATTTTTTAACAACTTGAAGTGTTACCTGTAGCTGTAATCTACTTTCTGCTTGAAATATTCTAGTTTGTTTGTGATTTTGTGAGTGTTTTAAAATAAACACAATAATTAAGAAATAGTGTATTATAAAGCCATAAAATTGATGTAATAAAGTCAATAAAAGTTTTTGTTTTACCATACACTGTTAACCATTTATGGGTTGGATTTTATTACACATGATGAAAAAGGTTTGTACAAATACTTCATATTGTCATATTACCTTATACTTATGAGATATGAGAGAAAGCAAAAGAAATTGTTGAAAATCCCTTTGCTTTCATATGAATCAACAACAAAATTATGGATAATTTCTTTTTACACTTCCACTTACACATCCAATAAGTCTCATTTATGGTTGAGGAGTAAAAAGTCCAAATCCAACAAAAAATAAACCAGCAATTTGTACATTTGATACTCAAACTTTAAAAAGGTTTCAAAGAAGCAGACTAAATCTCAATTTGAAGGCATCGCCCACAAATCAACTGGGGCCCCATGGCCCTGATCAAGTAGACAAGCAGAAGGAACTCTATACAGTATTATCTGCTGTACGGAAACCCAACCCTGACGTGGTATTGTTCCAGCTTGTTTATGAGACGGCTAACAGACTGCTAATCCTGCCTATACCCCTTACAAGTACCTGGGCAGTAGATTTCAATTTACTAGAATATAACCGATCTTATATAGAGACTTGAAGCTTCCATCTGCAGTAAAAATGATAATTCTTCATCGGAACAGATTCTTAATAAATATTACTCCAAACATTTATCCTTCCTAGATGGTGCATGTGCTTTCCTTATTAGGCACCAAAAATGTATTTAGTTGGTATTCGGATCCTCCTACCATAATTTATTAAATCTGTTCACTAAACAGTCATTTAGTGTAGGATTTGATATAGCTTATATGAAGATTTGATAGTAAAATTAAGGTAAGACGAGGATAGTTGGGCTTTAACGCCACTTTCAAGAGTATTTCACTCGGGGCTGCTAGTATTATGACAGGAGAAAGTTCGCAAAGCCATATGGCTATGCATTGCGGTGAAACCTGTGAGCATCAACTGGAACTAATGAACCATGAGATTCAGTGTAGCATTGCACCCAAACTTTACTGCGTGTAGAACAGTTCTCTACTGCAGACAAAGTTGCCGTGCCCCTAGCGTGATTCTAACCCCAGACCTAACCAGAACACGCTAGCCACTGCGCTATCCCGCTGCCTGATAGTAAACTAGAACACTATGAGGATCTGATGAAGCATCCTTAAAGAAATGTAAATGTAAGAATTTCTTCATCAAATTTGAACTCATAATATTTTTCAAATTATTTGGTCCGGTATAACCATATATTGCTAACTTTTTAGGCCATTGACAATGAAATTAGTTAACTCACTATTAGGTGATCTTAAAGGTAGTATGAGATCAATTAAAAGATTTGCTTTAATTGCTGCTTAATATTTACAATTTCAAATTATATTAGATGTATAAATATATATTTTTTATAAATGCTTTAAGTCTGCACTTATCACTGTACCATGTATTTTGTACTTGTTGCCCTGGTATTCAGGAATGAGAGAAAACAATCAAATTCTGCTTTAATTGAATATTTTCGGTTCACATTTCAAAATCTGATTTTAAACAAGAACCATGTTTAACACACAGGATTTCATCAGAATGGTGACCACTTGTAAAAACATTCCCTCTCCTGTTTCTCAAGTTAATTGTTTCCATCACAACTTGTTGAAACGAGCAGGGTAAGCTGTACCAGATTTTTAAATACTGCAGCACAACCTAGGAAAATACTGAAACAGGCATGGTCCAGTTCAAAGTTCAACTCCAAAAATTATCTTTAAGCAATTTGAAATGATTAAATTTCATGAAAAAATTCACATTTTCAAATTGTCAAATAATTATCCAAATATTAGTCCTCATTTCTTCATGATAGAATTGATGTTTAAAAATACATGTTTTGAAAAGATGGATCCAAGTTCATATCTGTACAAAAAATTATCTTTAATAGTTGAATTTAATCGTTTCACCAACAAGGTTGTTTCTCTCATGTGTGATTTCACCCATATGTTGAATAATCAGAGCGAAACATAGCAACAATGCCACAGAAGTAGTTATGAAACTCCTCAACAAACTTCTACATCCAAAAGATCTCCCCTCGTACCCCATTAACTCTAGAACTGGTTTCTAGAGAAGAGAATCCAGATTAAAAGTAGCAAAACAACTTTTAAGTATAGAAATGCATAAGAACATCAAACATCCCTCTGCCTGGTCCTCCAAAGCACTTTCACACAATGCATGTTAAATCAGGCAATAATATCAAACCGTATATTGACAAAGCTAATCCTCCCATTTAGTGCCTCCATTGAAAGGATACTCGAAGTAAGGAGACCAGTTTTAAAGCAATGACAGTCGTCTGTTTACTTGCAGAAGAACAAACCTCAGTAAAGTAGAGGGGAGAAATGTTCTCACACTTTTTTTAATAGAGGAATTTGTAACTATTTACATTAGGAAGCTTAAGAATAAAAATAAGACAGCTAGTATATTGTATTATGGAAAAAATACACAAGCGCCTGAATATTAATATTTCCTGAGCGATAGCAAGGGTTATACTGATTTTCAGGCACAAGTGTTATAAATACAGTATGACATTGACATGAATATAATTGTTCTGTTTATTATCATGAAATTTGAAAAATATGCTAAAATCTACTTTCTAGTCTAGGCTCGGTCCCCGACGTCAGAGCATTAAAAAAAAGCAAAATCATTGACAAATAGTGGTGTCATAACATTGTTTATGACATCACGTCACCTTGACAAGGTGTATTTTGCCCTAGGGCATTGTATGGAAAATATGAACCCTGGCAGGTAATAATAGTAGATACTTAGTAAACACAAATGGAATGGTGGACCAAATGAGGGTTTGTGTTCAATCTGACAAGAAGGTACAGGTTCCTCCTTCACAACAAGACCAGGGTCACTGCTATTCACGTAGCAAGGTTCTGGTCTTGCTAATGTGTCTCTGATTCAATATTGTTCTAGACTAATGGGATGTCAGCGAAGAGTCCGGTAAAATATCTCTATAGACCATGTGTGTCCCTTGTGGACAGTTAATGTGTCTCAACCTTTATAAATATGATAGACTCTTATTGTGTTCGGTTCACAAAGTCAGTGTAAAAATGCAAGACAATGTATCATGTAGCTGTTTGGATTTAAAGCTGTATAGAGTTAAACAGTAACAGAGTTAAAATTCAGTAAACTCAAATTTAATTTTGCATGATTAGATATAGGATATCATATATGTTTAAATTACATGAATTTATAAACTTGACAATATTTGTTATAATTCTGTACAGTTTTTAGTTTCAGCGGAGGTTTCAAGAGAGTTCCAATTATGCTCCAAGGATCCTTTGAAATTGAAAAAAAAATTTTGGTTGTCAAGTTTTGAAGAATGTTTCCCCCACCTACCCACCCCTCATTTGGGAAATCAGGATCGGCAAAACCATTGCACAGAGATTATTCTAAATGCCATCAATTTAGTTACCATTGCTACATTGGTGAGTAAAGGCTAGATGCTGTAGGGTTGTGTGCAGAGAAACAGAGTAACGTTAATGAGAGCAGAATGTGTGAGCGATCTGTGACCTGCACGCTAATCACCGCTCAAAGAGACTCACGGTTTACTGACTATCACCTCCTGAGTAAACTCTCTCCCTGCTCTCAACTTTGGCATAGTTTAGTTAAGAAGAACTTCAGTTTTTACAACTTTTTACTGGAAGACGAGTCACTTTGATACGTTAGCTTGACATGGTATTCAGTTTAGTTAAGAAGAATGAGGACAACTTTAGGTATATACAACTTCTCTATTCTGACTGGTAGACGAGTAACTTTCATACAGTCAGCAGATGGAGTCATCTGGACACTGGTCAGCTCTCAATGAGACTCACTGATTGTTTGAACAAGCAGCTCCTGAATAAACTCTTTCTCAACCTTGACATAGTAATTCATCTCAGACTAAGTAAGAATAGTGTAATTTAAAAATATTTATGAGTCCATTTCAAATTTCATATTTGGATGTAAACTTTTCTTATTTTAAAATGATCACATAAAAGTGTTCATATGATCTGCATAAAATCAATATTAAATTCATAAGTTATTGTAAAGAACGACTCTCCTGACTGAACTGATAAAGCAACAGTTCCATCAGAGGTTCAGAACCTAGACTTTTTAAAAAAACAAACAAAGGCAATTTAAAGAGGAGAAGAGAGCCGCCAAAACACATGAAGTTAACCCCACGAGGAGGAGGAGGAGCAGTAACGGGGGTTAGACCCCCTCATCTAACCCCGAAACATGTAACTACACACATTCTCCTGCTCCTCCTCCTCATCATGCGGCTAACTTCATGTGTTTTGGCGGCTCTCTCCTCCTCTTTAATGTTACTCAACTCCTGTTGGTTCCGTTGTTAGCCCCACCACACACATATTTTTAGACAGGTTGTCAAGTGCCTCACCAAATGCAGTTTTAAAGACAACTTAACATAGTTTACCTACAACCATTGTAGCACTACGAGAACTTCTAAAATCTGGGCCCTGCTATACAAAGGTTAAAATAATTATTTGGATGTTCATAAAAAAATCCAAAATTTGATAACCATGTACTTACATTATTTATATTGAAATCAACATCAACATAAAAAACTAAAAAAATAAGTTAAATTCTGTCAAGACAATGGACATTCCAGATCCAACTGTGAGGTGACTTCTCTCAACACTACAGTGCTTTGGTTGCAAAGACTTTCTTCTCCATCGCTGAATTATCTAATTCTATTTGACTGTTATTTAAGCTTATCTTCGGCCTTAGGTAAATATAAACAGGAATTAATACTTAAACAATATTTACATGTCTTAGGGTTTTGGTTGTCCCTTGTGTGACTTGCCAATATGAGCAATGTGATAAGTTTTTTTTCTGAAAAGAATGTTCAGAGTAAGAGAACCTGACGTGAAGAAGATTTTTACAAACTCTTATTAAAAAGACATGAGAAGTTCATATCAATTTCAAAGCAAAGATATGAAATAAAATATGTATTTAGAAAATCTAAAATAGATAGAAAAGAACTGTGGTGATCTTGATTTATAGAAAAAGCAAAGAAACCCGTTTAAAAAGAGTTTTCATTAAAACACCCTAACAGATAATACATGAATTTAGAAAATACTTTTAAATTAAAATTCAGATGAAAAAAGATTATTAAAAGTTACATTATTTTGTTTTAAAAATATATTTAAAATGAACTCAACTTACCAAGAATGACGATCCACTAGCATCCCTACTGATTTACTTTACAGCTGTTTACATCACTAACAGCTATCAGTCTAGTTAGAAAGTTGAGAAACAACACCTAAATAAGGTGCGACAATGGTTTGTGAGGATTTGAATTGTTGTTGAGTATTGGAGGAACAACAATGCTTCATCTGTGTCCAATTTAACACAGGTATTTACAGGAGTTAGGAGGAGAATAGACTTGCTCAAAGTCCATAAAATTTAATTATTTTATTAACCCTCACCCTGCAGGAAAATTCCAAGAGAGCCTATCTTTAGCCATTGGACAAGTCTGGGTTGTTGCTGAGTTGTGATTCTTTTTAATCAGTTGCTCAGAATGGTTTGACATTTATGAACTTAACACCTGAAATGTTAGAATGTTGGTTATTTTTTTAAATATACAAAAGGAGACTCATGCAGTTAGTGTATATTAAAATTTGATAAAACTTAATTTTGTTTCAAATGAAGTTCCAGCTATTTAGGGATTTTCAAACCTTATTTTATTAATCTAGCTATCATTTGAAAATGTTAATTATCAAGTTCCTATTTATAGTATATAGTATTTAAATGCTGTGAACGAGACAACCTCGTATGTTGAACCAAGGGTGGGTACAGGATTTCGTTTGGCACACTTCTAAAGCATGAATAACAATCTCCAGGACTCTCAAGCAGTTACAATGCATGTTGTATAATTGAAATGAGTGAAATATTAACCTAGGAGACCAGGTGAAAGTCTAAAGTTTGAAATTCAGACGAAACTAAACATGAACCTTGAGAGATCTCCTACAACAATGCATACAGCTAACACAATGAGTGAAGGATTAAGTGATAATCTTCTATCCTATAGTGTCAACATGTCTTCAACAACTGCTGTAAATCTTCAAAGAGACCATGATATATGAATCATAAGTATACAACATGGGTACTCTCATGGTATTTATAACGTCCACACAAGACACAATCATGTAATTATATCCTGTTGACACATATATATTATGATATATTATATCAATGTAATCTCTTACATATTTGGAAGATAATTTCGAAAATGAATTTCTTACTTATAACAAATGGTGACATTGGAAAAGATTTCGAAAATGAATTTCTTACTAATAACAAATGGTGACATTGGAAAAGATCAGATTTTTTTTTAAAGTTTGGTAAATATACAAATTTGGAAATATTTTTCAAACATCATTATTTTAACAAAAACTTTGTTCCATGAAAAATGAAGCCTTGAAACACGCCTAATATTCAAGTTCACATAAAGTGATAATAAAGCCAGTACATTCATGACAGGAGTCAGTAACCAAGGTGGGTGAAGTGTCTGTGACCATACAAGGAATTATGATGATATAAAATATTTCTGAGATGACACATCTATAGATTATTAACATAACATAAGGCCATAATTTAGAAAGGAATTTTGGTTTCAGAAATCAGCTCCTTGAGCTAAATTTAAATGTTTTTCAGCATTTAGTTTAAAAAAATACTTAAGATTAATAAAAAGTTTTAAATGATTAAATTAAATTAAATATTTGATGTACAATTGATTGACAAAAATTTAACCCCAAAGATGTTTTATAACAAAATTAAAAATTAAAAAATTACCTCTTGTGTATTTTAGCTATGTAGACATTTACTTCAAATGATAATAACTATAAAACAATGATTTATTTAATTGCATTTACAGAGATAAGAACATTTATTTTAAGACCAGTTTCAAATACCAAATAATGGAATAATTTTCTTGACAGCATGCATTTCAACATTGACCTTTCTTTCTCTTTTAATTGACAAATATAGACAAAGGTGAGAACAATTCAGTTTACAATTGCATGAAATAGATGTTGAAACATCGAATGAAATGTCAGGTAAGAAAAACACTGGGAAAACAGATGATATTTAATCATTTACTCCTATTTACTCCCGGAGTAAATATCATCTTTAGTCATATTTAATCCTGGAGTAAATATCATATTTAGTCTTATTTAATCCGGAGTAAATATTTGTAAAGTTTTGTAAAGTTTTGTAAAGTTTTGTAAATGTCTTATTTAATTCAGATTAAATATGTGTAAATATAATGTTTATATACGATTCAATATTTGCAAATATAATGTTAAATGATATTAAATATGTGTAAATATTGTCTTTAAACGAAATGTAGCACGCCGTTCTTACGGAAATAAAGAGCTCTAACGCGGGAAGGAAGTGCAGCCAGTTGCTTAATAATACTGTCCAATCAATGAAAACAGTTGTTAAATAAATGTACTTGATTAAACTGAATTATGTCAAGGTGTAAAAAAGTAAATATTCATCATGTCTTTGGAGGGAATTTACAAGTTGAATACATAAAAATCAATATTCTATTACAAGTTTTTATTGTGAACTTATATCGGAGTAGATGATCATTACCAGATAAAAAACAACAACTCAAATTTACGGTAAATGCGAACTCTCCTCTCATAAGTATATGAAACACTCATTGAGTTACTTATTAATTCAAGAAAATAAAAGTTGCATCCATAACCACGGATTAAAACCGTTTATGCCATCTATATGACATAATGCTATTTACGATGTTGATTTAACTATTTACACTGTGAATGTACAGTTTGTCGTGGTTAATCATACACTTAGTCTCTGAAATAAAAACATTGAAAAGGAGGTTCTCTTAAAATTCCATTTCTTACAGTCTACTTTTCAATATTTGATAAAATGGTGATATTTTCAGAATACATACTTTTTCTGAGTCTGAGTGTAAGACTATCATGCACTCAACCGCAAAAGAAATGTCACCAACCCCTAAATGTTGCTGTCTGATTTTGAATGTATATGATGGACACATATTCAATAAAGAAGTACTCACAATTTCACACGTTAGAGAAAGAGGCTTTTCTTTTAATGTCAGTTCAAATACAGTTGCAGTGTTGAAATCGCTTTTTCAAAATGTTTTTGGGTCAGAGTGTTTTGCATTTAAGTCAAATGTATAAAGTATAACATGTAGAAACTACATAAGATACAATAAAATATGGTGTCGACATGAATAACCTTCTTGAACTTTAATTTGATGACGTGTCTTTACTGTAGGATGTCGTAAAATGCCAAAAAAGCCCTTTTAGACTCCCCTATGTCATCTAGTTACGGAAATTCGAAAACGTGGATTTTGAGAATTGCCAATTCTTAAAAGGTGTTTCTCAGAAATATGCATATATAATGTTTTGAAATTTCAGGTTTAGTTAACTTTTCCTTCTGAAGACATGATGTATCTCTGTTTTAGTCGTGAGTATCACTCTTGGAAGGGATTATCTTGTATTTTTTATGGTGACGTTTCTTTTGCGGTTGAGTACAGAATACACCAGCTAAATTTTACTGTTGATTACATAAATCAAATCAAATCAAATCCCGACGAACAGCCTGCGTAAGCTATGTAAGAGAAAGCATGGGAGTAAGTGACGCCTGAACACACAGTTGTGTAGATGTTTATCTAAAACATAGTCTTCATTCTCTGCAAACATATTATACATGCAAAGAACGAAAGTGTTTCCATTTGTCCAACCTGGTTTCAACACAATAACAGGTGACATTATATTAAGGGTATGCTATTTAACATTACAAGGGTCAAACATATCAGTATAGAAACACAATTTTCGATTGCTACCTTGCTAAACCAGACTTGCCGTTATGAAGTGGACCATAAATGTGTGAATTACAGTAAAACCTGGAACTACTGACGTGCCTAATTATGATCAATCAATCCTCCTAGAAAGCGATAAGTATTTAGTCTGCTGTGATTTATGCAAAATGACAGACAGAAATATAATTTATGCAAATGCAATCGCTGGGTAAAGATTTAATTAATGTTACCTCCCTTGCATGTTGAGACATTTACGTGGTTGTGGGCGTTGTTTGTGTGTGTGTGTGGGGGGGGGGGGGGGGGGGGGGGGGGGGGTTCGGGTGTCGGGATGTAGATGTTGAAAGTGAGGGGGGGGGGGGTTGTTATGTGTCGATGTTTCTTAACAATTATATATGTGTGACGAAATAATTCATTGTAAAATCGATAATTTATGTATGTGGTTCATGTGAGGGAGTGTGAGGTGTGTGGGTGGACGGACAGATGGTGGTTGAATGTAAGAGTGGTTTGGTGAAAGTGCGGGTATAGGAGGGTGGGTGTATATAAATATATTCCTTATTTTATTTTCACTTCTTTAGTTCATATAACATTTATATATTGCCTTCTGTATAGCCTTCTGTTCTGGTGGCCCATAGATTTTATTGAATCAAACGTCTGTCTGTCTGTCTGTCTGTGTGTCTGTCCGTCCGTTCGTCCGTCCCTCCCTCCCTCCCTCCTCTCTCTCTCTCTCTCTCTCTCTCTCTCTCTCTCTCTCTCTCTCTCTCTCTCTCTCTCTCTCTCTCTCTGACACAACAAGTATGTAATCAATACAGCATAATAAGTACACCATTCTCATTCACTCTTCTAAGTTAAACAATATCATTGCATAAACTATCTAAAATTGCGCTGTTGGAACCGTAATTCTTTGTTATATTTTACCCTTTTCGCATTTCTTCTTATGAGTTGATTAACTCAATTAGGGCTCATTAACAAGATACCAAACAGGTGTAAGTCATTAACTGCCGAAACTGCACCGGCTCG
Source organism: Gibbula magus (assembly GCA_936450465.1). Taxonomy (NCBI): domain Eukaryota; kingdom Metazoa; phylum Mollusca; class Gastropoda; order Trochida; family Trochidae; genus Gibbula; species Gibbula magus. Next base: position 10,385,131 of record OW388289.1, read on the forward strand.
TTAACAACGGTGAGAATGACCGACGGTTGAGAAGGCATAAGCCGAATACACAAAGAATTCGATAATACACACTTGTGTATTCAGAACCTCTTTAGGTCATAAATGTTGCAAGATTGACGCTTGCTTAAACTAAGGGAGTATCTTTGGTGCATTACGTGAAATAAGGAGTAGATGGTATATTTTTACTGATTTAACAACTTTGCAATATAAGATGTACCCATTGATTTGATTTACCCGCGAGTAATAAACTACATTTACAAGTTTATTAGCGGGGTATTGCACTTGCAGTTGGTTTTATATTCCGATATGGATGACATTTATTGAATTGATTGTTTCCATAGGATACATGTTGGCTATCAGCCCGTGTAACATACATCTTATTTCACAGAATTGCAATATTTACTGGCATATAGCACAGGTAATCATTTACAGTATTGGTTAACAAGAGGCTACAGCTATGAATTGTGGGGTTTGCGGTATACTTATGAGATAAATTCGTTTTTTTTTCTAAAATGACTATAGGCATTACATACAATCCCTTTGACTCCTATGAATCTTTTAGTACGTTCATGTGACCTGTACACACTCACGTCAGGCAGGTAATAATTTATCCACGGACGTGACCGTTACATGTATATAGAAAGTATATGGTAAAGGATTAAAGTTTGTTGTAATATGCTGTTATTATCATTCGGTCTTGACTGGTTCTGTACATTCATGTGTTATTCATGTCTACTGAGAAAGCTTTAAGTATTATTGAGAAAGCTTTCTCGTTAACGCATTATTTTGACAATAACAACAGTATACGCACCCACAGAAGTTGTTCAACTATATATGTGTGTAACATTAATTTTAAACAATTGGTTTTCTTGTGGAATCAGATTTTATACAAAGTCTTCATGTTTGGTAGTCTGTGCTGTAGGGAACATCCCCCCCCCCCCCCCCCCCCCCCCCCCCTCGCCCCCCCTTACACAAAAACATACAAATCTGTCGGCTAAGGAGACTGCCAAATCAGAGACAACCGTTTCAGCTCGTTAACGAGGTGTGCAATTTGACTGATAAAGATTGAAATACCAAAGGTGTCATAAATCAAATACACAGAGGTTCAGCATACACCTGTGTATTGAGGGTCGCCTTAGTGATTCATGTTGCTTATATTGCCTGACAAATACATCTTGCTTCAAAACAACAATATATTCGGCGTATGGGCATAGAATAAATACATATGCACTCACCATGAGTTAAGAGTAACAATAAAGATGTGAATTTACATGTTGATGTTTATTATATTGATTTTTCTGTGTACCCTTATAGACTGGAATAGAGTATATTTCATAAACTCTGATTTGGCTTTGATATGTGCCACAATACCATATTACTTAAAGTTGAGTTACGTTTTCATACATATACATGAAGTCGCATTTGTGGACCCATTTTACGTATCTATAGGACCTACTAGTAAACCAACTTTGTCTTCTTTAGATAAGTTTCCAAAATAACATTGATTTGCGCGCACGCCTATCTTGATGCATTATAGTTATTCTCACTATTCTCATTTACTGAACGGGGGAAAATAGTTATTTTCAGTAGCTGTCAGTTGAGCTCGATATATATCATCGATGATAACGACATATGGGAACAACAAACTCAATGTAGAGAAACTAGGAAGGTTTAAACAATATAACACATTAATACAACATCATATATTCAAGATGTATTGATATATCAACATAAAAATATACCTCGGCGCAATCATGTGTCCTGTCATCATAAATCTTTTATTACTCAAAAAAGATCCACCATCGGTGGTACATGAGTAAATAAAGTAATATACATAGAATGTACAGCAATATAACTGCATATATAATATAATTAAATCAAATTGTTTTCAAACAATCCTAATAAACTTAGCTAGTTGTTTCAGAGCAGAAATCTTACTTGAAAATAGTTGACGAAATTTTAACAATCTTGGCCAGGAACAATAATATTCTTTAAACAATAACTTACGTAAATCAATAAACAAAGTTCTTCGGCCATCGGCCATCGGCCGGTTTCAATTGGAGGTTTGTAATTGCTTGTTCTAAATTTAAGGATTGGTTTGGATATATGGTCATGGAGGAGTAGATATTGCTCAAATTCAGGAGATCGCTTCTGAATTGTAAAAATCACAGAGGAACAGTAGATGGCGTTTACCACTGGGCTACCCCGCCCCTTATTTTTAAAAAAACGTCATTTGTTCAAATCATAAACATTTATAACAAGAAAAGTTTTACCTTTAGTTTTACCTTTTTTTTATAATATCGGTTTTATTGCCGGAAACGCTTTTATAGTTTACAGTTTATTAAGATAGATGTAACCGTCTGTCTGTACTTCTGTACAGAAGAGGGTAATTAAAGAGTTGTGATCACGGCCCGTGCACAGTGTTTATTGGGTTGTGTAATGCCAGCCTGAATCTCCTTTGGCTGCCGCTAATTAGGGGCAATAAATTAATTTCGGTTTAGCTTTGCATTGTCTGACAAAGGCGTTATATGTTTAACGGCATGTATATTCCAATACATTCAAGAAGTGAATTTGTGATGACATTTTACTTAGGAGATATAATTGTGTTTTGTCACCATTGAACCATGTTTTGATTGTACCCTTCCGCCGACTCCCCACATATTGTATATATAACGACACCAGACTGTGTGGCGCCAATTTGATTAGCTAGGGATCTCAAGATTTAATCAACAATTATGACGAACAATACCTATGTCTACGCACCATGTGATTGTGAAAATTTGCTTTTATTGCGTTTTGTTCTTTTTAGTTGAATGAGTTAGAATTCAAATCACTTTTATTCAATGGTAAATGCATTGTAAATAAATAATGCCAATACAATTACTTCAAACATAATTGATATATTATAATATACAGAGCATCCTGGAAAATATTATTTGTAAATCTTATTCATTAAAAACCTTATATGTTGTTAAATAATGGTCTCTCATAATCAGCTGTGCATACGATTTTAGACGTTTAAAATGCATTATTCTAGTCCAAACTGTCCATTGATAGGATTTAAACACGCGATATCGCATTACATTATTCCAGGTTTGTAACATTAAGAACCACCCTTTGTTGGCTTGAACATTAGGTTTATTTAATAGATAATGACACTAGTTATGATGATACATAATATTTCTATAAACTCATGGCTACAACAGAGCATAATAAGGTTAACATATATTGCCAATATGTGTATAACTTAACACGTGGTGACATCATATTGATAGTTTGATAGGTAGCGACATTTTCTGTTTGAAGTAAAGTATTAATATTAAATATTGAAGGCTGTATACGATGGACTTTTTTAAAAAATAAATTGATAAAGTGTGATGAAGTTATAAAACAAAATATGAGATAAATATTTGTCAAGATCACATATTTCCCCCTGTCATTATTTTAAGCTGAATCAATATTACCAATCATTTTTAACGAGGAATAGTTAAACTACATCGGTCTGTAGGTAAGTGATTTCATAATACATTAAGATAATATTAATGTCACTGGATATTAGATGCTATACCAATGCATTAGAATATCTAGCTACCAAAGACAAGAAAACGGTAAGCACCAGTAAACCTTGAAAGTAAAAAGATGTTGCCTATATCATCTTGGACTATTTTTGTATTCCAAGATCGTATAACAAATCAGTCCCCTTTAACAGTTAATAGTGTATGTATCGCATTCGTGGTGATAATTAAGTTTAAGTCTAGTGGTGAAGGTGCTGTGATGGGAGGTTACCCGCTGTCGTGTATAGCGTTTTAGGATTTCATTGAAGTGTGATAAGTAATCAATCGTCATGAGTTTCATAACTACCTGTCGCAAATGGAATATTATACTCAAATAGTACACTTATATCAACATCTAATTATATTCAATGCAACAGGTACTGAATATGTATGTTATAATCACAACTTTGTATATGAACTATATGGTATGTGAATAAACCTCTCTCAAATAAATTGCCACACAATCATGGAATATCTATTGAATATCTGTCGCAAGTCGTGTAATACTCAAAATGAACATAAATCAGCTTGTCACATATCCTTACATCCTATGCATCATATATTGAATGTATGTGAAAATCACATCTTTGTGAGTAAACCTAGTATATTGTGAATATATGTCGCACAAGATGTAATACTCATATAACACAATTAAAACAACTCTTTATATTAATACTATACTATATAAAATACTTCAGACGACACTTGCTGTAGATATCATTTTAATGATGACTGGATGCGCCGCATTTCGACTTGTTTACAAGTATTTTCAACATGGCGAATACATAGGTAGATTAAACAATGTACAATAGACGTTGATTGATTGATAAGTGACAATTAGTTAGCTTGATTATCACACAATAAACTATTTACGAGGGATTAAAATTTGAGTCATTGCAGGTCTCACATCCTGGCCCACAGTCAATGAATTGATCATTTGTTTCAATTGCATAATTGGGGGGAATAATATAGCGCAGTGGTTAGCGCGTTCGGCTTCGGATCAAGAGGTCCGGGTTCGAATCCCGCCAGGGGCACGGCAACTTTGTCTGCAGTAGAGAACTGTTCTACACGCAGTAAGGTTTGGGTGCAATGCTACACTGAATGTCAGCGTATGGTTAGCTAGTTCCAGCCGATGCTCGCAGGTTTCATCGCAATGCATAGCCACATGGCGTTGCAGGCTTTCTCCCTGCCATAATACCGCGATATAAGTGAAATACTCTTGAAAGCGGCATAACCCAAACTCACTCACTCACTCAATTGCATAATTGACATTTCTCGCATACATGTAATTTCGGGGAGTATACGATTTTGTGCTTCTTGAAAACGTTCTTCTTATTAAATCAAATTTACTCCAAAGACCTTTTTTCATGGTGTTTGGAGAGGAATCTAAAGAGGTGTTATTAAAGTCAATGTTTGTTGTTTCTGTTGGTGACACAGTGGTTTAGTCGGTTGCACTTGTGTTGGTTTGGTCTAAGTCCTCATTGATGATAACACTGGGGACTGATTCATCCCCTCTTTTGAGAAGGACCCATCTGATTCGTAGTGATGATAATCAGTTTGATCTATATATTTGTCTCTGTTTGGAACTGCAAGTGGTCTTCTGCTACGATTTCCTCTCTACTTGCGAATTCTGTGGTTTCCGACCTGCTTACTTCCGTTGTATGCAATGTTTCTTTTCTTCTTCTGTACATTTGATTTGATATGTATATAGCAAGACTCCACGCCATTAGAGCGTAGATTTTGTAGATTTTGTCAAAATTTTGTGAAAACTGAATTTCATTTTATTTCAGAATGCCACTTTTACAACGATCTCGGAAGTAATTTAATCAAGATGTTTATAATGTAACGGGACCTTTAGATCTTTTTATCAAACTGTTAACGGAAAATAGCCCCAAACGCATAAAATGCATCTGTACAACCATAAGAAATATGTTTTATAAATGGGAATTAATTTTTATAACTCTTATATCCATTGACTTACTTTATTATTTATATTTATTTAATTACTATTACAAATCTGTACCATTCCTATTTTACATACCTATATTTACGAATATATTGTACACTGTTTTTTTGTTGTAAAGTGTCTCATTAGCCAAAAGATGGCTGGTTGTTTAATGTCTTTTAAACATGCTATTTACAATGTATATTTATCTTTTGACACTGTAATCAAATGTATATGTCTGTCTGCCTGTCTATATCTATTATAACTGTGTATCTGAACTGCTATATCGAATCACAAAGTGATTACAATGTAACAATATGGCATTAATGAACAATGTTTAGCAATCAAATGACAATCTAAATTATCAAAACGTTATGGCTCTTTTAATACTTCCCCGTCACCTCGCTAAATGTTGCTATCACAGTTCGATTCTGTAACATTTCACACTTCACAAAGAATGGCCATGCAATCTATCATTATGAAGTGTATGTCTGTCGTAAATGTGTATGTTATTTAAATGTATACAATGATAGGAAATTATATATGTTCAATAACCTCCAAGAAAAACTCACACCATATTGTTATATCCAATGTAAATCTGCCGTAAATGGTAACTAATAAAGTGAATTGCTTCACCAATTGCCAAACTCATCAATAGATTAACTATATTTATTTTTATGTATATTTTCATGAGATGATACTTATAATATCTCTGTAAGTTACTAAATCATGTTAGTCATTATGCCGAATTGGTAATATTTTCATCAAAGTCATATTTTTCTATTAAAGACATTCTTATCTTCAAAGTAGTTTATTTTCACCAAAGCAATTTTTTCATTAAATTAAATTTTATTATCAAAATCAATTTGTTCATCAAATTCAATTTTTAAATTAACATTTATGTTATGAAAGTATATATTTTTTTCCCATCAAAGTAATTTTTTTCATCCAAGTAATTTTCATCATCAAGGTTAACTTTTTCATCCGAGTAATGTTTTTCATTAAAGTCAATTATTTCATCAGTCAAATACTTTATCAAAGTAATTTTTTTCTTTTAAGTCAAATATATCATCAAAGTAACATTTACCACCAAAGTCAATTTTTCATCAAAGACAATTTTTTTCATCACAGTCATTTGTACCATCAAAGTCAATTTCTTCATCAAAGTAGGTTTTTTTCCTCAAATAATTTTTTTTCATCAAACTCTATTTTGACTCTGGTTTTAAAAAATACATTTAATATTAATTTATCCATTAAAGCAAATATTTTCAACACAAATTTTTTTTTCAGCAAAGTCTTTTTCCCCATCAAAGTCAATATCTTCATCAGTATCATTTTTGTCTTCATCAAAGTCAATTTCTCCATTCAAGTCACTTTCTCTTTGAAAGCATTTCTTTTCATCGAAGTAGTTTTTAATTAGAGTAATGTTTTGTCGGCAATGTTCAAAGCAACTTTTGTCAAATTTATGAAATTATTTTATTTTTATTACAACATAGCAAAAACTTTTCTGAATATTTACAAAACTTTAATCTTATTTAATCACCTTTACAAATATTTAATCTCGGAGTAAATATGGAGTAAATATGGATTAAATGTGATATTTACTCCCCTTTACTCTGTTGTAAATTGTTTCTTTAATCCGGAGTAAAGGGGAGTAAAGGGGATTAAATGACATCTTTAATTCATATTTAATCCGGATTAAATAGGACTTTTTCATCCAGTGAAGCTCACCTGTGTCACCTGAGTAAACGATCCAAAGACACCTCCAGGTGCTGATATATATTTACATGAATCAACAAACATACAGGTGGACAGGAGATTATAGACTAACGCCAAAATCTGGATTGTGACTCAACGTGGATAATTCATTCATGGGAAGGAATTTATATCACTAACTTCTGTCAGTTTTATTAGGAGGTTGTGGGTCGTGTGGTTTAAGACCTGTCAAGGAACAATCTGTGATAGCCGTGTATTTATTAATTTGCCTTGGTTTATATGTATACGCAGGTCCGTACATTCCTGTCTCTTGATTAGTTCCTTTGAAGCTCATATGATGGAATTTTTAAATTGATGGAATTTTTATTGGTAGTTTCGTCAAATAATTTGCATAGATTTCTTTTTTAATATTATTAATCATTAATTTATCATATAATGAATAAACTGTAAAAACCTTAATTGCATATGGAAATATTTTAAGAATGTTTTTAAAAACTGCATTCAGTTTAAGTAGTATAAGATAACAGGTTTCAGCATGTGTTAAATATTAATCTGTATCAAGCAGTAACAGCTAGCTTACTACAGAAGAACTTTAAAGATATAAAAATATAATTAATGCATACTCTTATAACAGTTAAAGGCTTTAATGAAAATGCAAGTGCCATGAAATGGATTGTCAGCAAGATCTAATATTACTACCAAACAACGTGGGAACAATCTCCCAACAAACATACAGCCACCACGGTAACTCCATAGCCCATTGTTAACCCTTAAGGTGCTATAGTCTCTATTCCGTATTTCTTGCCCATGGTTGAATATTCAGGCTCTTTAAATAGCTGCTATGGAACCACTGGTGATAACTCTTAAATAGCAATTCCATAACCATTTTCCTACATGGGTACCACATTCTTAAGATGAAATGGGGATGTATCCAATTTTATTTTCATCAACATCACAAATCCTGTACATAAATTGTTAAGATGATCATGTGACACTTCAAGCTTCAGTAAGCCACATGATTATTTAACAATGAGAGATCATATTTAGCAGTTTTTGAACCAGATAAAGTTGTGGTATGCAATGACATAGAATACCTTTATTCAGAGGTGATCATGTTGCAAGTTATTCTAAACACTACACACAGCTTGGATGAACAATATAATTGCAGGATAATATGAGAGCAGGGCCTTTTTATACCAGTGAAATATTTTAAATGCAAAAGTAATCCAATATTTTAATTTCAAGGTCATCAATATTAAAATCTTAAAATAGTTCTTTATTTTTTTGGGTTAACTATTTCATGCATGAAACATTAACCTTTTAAATTAAGATCTTAAAACATTATCAAAAGTTGATATTATTTTCCTGATATAACAGATAATATAATTACAAATGTAATGATTTTGTATGAAAATTTCTTGACAAGTCAACAACAATATAGATAGATAGAGAATCTCACCAAAGTGTCTTCTGATATCAATTTTATCAACATGAATTTATAAAAGATAAACAAATTTTACTTTTGTCAACGAGTGTTGATATATTTGATATCAGAAGACATGAGGGTGAGATTCTATTAATCATCCAAAATCATTCTTCATTACATTTCAATGAAAAAGTGTACATCTCTGAGCACAGCTCTGTCAGTATTGTGCAAAATATACTGCCAAAACAATATCTCCTAGGAGATATTGCTTGATCTCAAACAAGCGATATCTCCTGTGGAACACAGTTTTGGATGATAGAGTCAATTATTCCTCCTTGTATTAAGAGGTGGAATGTTGTTACAGTATAATGTTAAAATCAAGAACACTGAAAAAAAAATTAATTGATAGAAAGACTGTGATCAATGAATTAAAAACATCAATAATTCTTAAATTCTTTCCATTGAACTCTTCAGAGACAGACATTCTCTATTGAAATCTGGCAACGGATGTGTGATAATGTAAAGAAAGTCCTGAACCCACCTTTCCCCACCTGTTACACCTACAATCAAGTGAAATTACCTGGAATAGTGGATTAAATAGATAAAACATTTTGTGTTCCACTGTATAAGATCAGATTACACAGTTGCATATACAAATGATCTCCAACAAGATGAGATAAAAATGTTGTGTCAAACTGACATGGCCCAAATACTTGACTGATCTTCTATCTATGTTAGCTCTCTTGAGATGTCACCAATGACATAATCTTGAAGTAGTAACCTGTATACATTTTATAAAAACCAAACTAGCATCATGACCAATTTATGAGTTCTGTAAAACCAAAAAGGCACTCTTAAATCACTCAGTTTTATACATTCTAGATGACAATGAATTTCATTCTCTTTACGATGAAAAATCCAAAATCAAATATTTTTTTAGTTTTCTATATGACAATATAATGTAACAAAACTAATCCTAACCACAGCTTACTGGATTCATGGGACCACTTCATTTTGATGTAAGTATTTAATAATAAGAGTGAAACGGTATGCATCATGAGTTTAAGTTTGGTACATTTTCGGTCCGGTACAAAATCAAGAATATCGTTCAATATACAAACTGAAACAATAACAAATCACATGTTTTTCTTGAAAATTAGTTTGTAGAGTGTGGAAATCTTTTGGTTTTAAAATTGTACAATTGACAATATAATTACAAATGAGTTAATAATGCAGAATTGTTTAAGTATTTAAGTTATATATTCAGTATATATTCAAAAATCATGTTGATGTATTGTGTAACAAACCGAAAGCAAAATACTGCAGTTCAACTACTGTAGTTGAGAACCATTTCACTCCCGTTTAATTAATATGACAACATAAGCAAATCACAAGAAGCAGACTGACCTGGTAGAAGTCCCTGGTAGTTCCATAGCTAGGCACAATACTGATGCCGAGGTTCTCCCCCTCTGTCTTCCTCACTATCACATCCTGCAGCAGGAAGCCATCCAGGCTACCCAGCTCTGGCATGGACGATGCAGGGAGATACTGGACATCTCTGTCCGTCTGTCCATGTCCACTCATCCGTCTGTGCGGAGGGGGTTCAGACCTCTTGACCACCAGATGGACCCTCTGGGGAATCTCCTTGAAGAGGGCAAGACACTCATGGTGGGTGAGGCGCCGAAGGTTGGTACCATTGACTTCAAGAATCTCATCCTCTGAACATATACCAACAGAGCTGCCGGATGCTCTATACGCTGCACCGTCTTCAACTACATTCTCTACAACCACTCTCTTCACATGTCCACCATGTTTCCCACCTTCTACTCTCAACCCCATTCCAAGGCTTTCATCGGCAAGACGGTGAAGGATTAAATTTTCAACAATTCCTTCATTTCCATTCGAAAGATTTAATGATCTGACAGAATCTGCATCTGATGCCAGTTTCCTGAACTGTTCCGACACATGATCATCAGAGAAGTGGATTGGGGAGTAAGACCCTGAGGTTTTCAGCTTCCTGTATCTGCCCGTTTGTGAGGTGATCCCTCTAGCTGAGTGGACTGGAGAGTAGGAGTCCTCTGTGTCTGTGTTGCTGTCTGCACTTGACTCTGACAGTCTTGATAAGGGAGTGTTGAAGATTGAAGAACCTACAGCACTGTCTCCAGAAGAACCTGACAGATCTTTTATGAATTCCACTCCAACTGTCTCTTCACCTTCAGTAAAATACATATCTTTCTGTCGTTTGGAAGGACTTTGAAGGCCTCCAGCTTCATCAAATTTTCTTTTGGGTGATCCATCGGGACTTTTAGCATAGGCTTCATAGGAATCAACATCTCTCGATCTGTAAATTAGTTTTGGAGACGCAAGATTTCTCTGAGCGAAAGTGTTAAAGTCAATGTCTGAAAAGTCTGACTCTGTCCCGTCTGACTCCATGATGATGGTCTGTTTAGCAAGCACCTGCAGAGACAGGGGAGAGTGAGATCCAGGACCACTGTCCTCAGAGAAGGCCAGCTGAGGACAGGAGGAGGAGGAGGAGGACGCCCCTAGCTGGGCACCGACTTGAGATCCTTCACCAGGCTCCTGAAACATGCAAATAGCTGTGATTACAAATTCATTTTAACCTTTTGCTCTTCAGAAACTGATTATTCTGGGATAGCTTATCTTCAACCTGATTATTTCCTTGAAAAACAAGTGTGATTCCTGGAACTTTGGAACTAATGAAATTCAAAAGCTAAAGTTTTTGATTGATTGTCTGATGAAATTTCAATGTAATACAAGAATCAGAAACTGAACATCTGTAGAAACTGAATCAATATTTCATTGCTTCCTATTCATCATGGACAACACAATCTATATACCGGTAATATGTTAACTTATACCTGTACAACAATATAACTAAATACTGCCCTACCTTAACATGAGTCTCCTAGCCGCCTTAGACCGTTTCAAAACAATGACAACATGTGGACATGACTCATACAAGAACTAAATTTAAAGCATCTGTACCGAATCAAAATGCTTTTAACATGTGTCTACTGTTAAGCACACAATGGTCATCGTTACTCATATCGAAACCAGTAATTACTTGAGATTTAAATCAAAATTCAAAACATTCAACAAAGAAAATGGAAATCACTGCATGTACATTTCATTGAACTATATGAACAAAATAAGAGAGGATCAATCCAAATACAACATTCATTATTCTAAATATTAAATAACAAAATATCTTCAAGTCAAGCAAAGTAGTATTCATGTAAGATAAAAGTCTAAATAAACATATTCTACAAGGAAAAATAGTCAACCTACATATTTGAGATGAGAAATCCATAAGTAAACTGACTGTGTCTACAGACGATGTTATTGGGAGGCAGTAAAGCTGCGTTAATGTAAGGATGTATGGGTATCGATCAACAACAGGTAACAGCTGACTACAGGCTGAAGTGCAACTCGTATTCATTACACACACAAAGTTCTATTTACTATACAACTTATTATAGTATTACATGATTAACACATTGCATGAATTTTATTATCATTATGTTAGAGATCTTAATAATAACAAATTGATATCAATTCAGTTAAACCATAGGTGTTGCACATTTATGTCTAAAATTCATCATGAAAAGGAGAAAGATGAAAATATGATAATATTGATAATTGAAGATTGATTTTTGTTGCTTGTAGATTAATGTAAAGATATCTGTATAAATGACTTTAGCCAGTATGGATAGTAATAGTATGTCAATGTATTGTCAGCTGTCACACTACATTCACACAGATGTTTCACAATTTCGGACAGAAGGGTATTTTCCCTTGAATCTATAGCATAATCGTCAGAAAGTGAATGGCTCCAGTATCAACTAGATTAGCGTTTGCGGGACACCGCAAAAGCAGAGCAGCTCCGAAACTTAGGGTCTCGCCTTTCCCTGTTCCGCCTTCTCGTCAGCATCAATAAAATGGGAATTCTTTTTAACAAAAATTTGTTCATTATTCCAGTTATTACTAATCATCACTGGGGTCACTTTTCACAAATTTGTTCTTAAAACCTATTTCTTCTTTCAAAATTTTATCCAAGGATTAACGTGGCTTTAACCAATATCTCATGACCTTGACCTTGACCATCAATGATCACTTTTCAACGCGTATAACAATCATGCAATGACTCAAAGTGTTCATAGTTAAAATATGGCATATTCTCAAAAGCATGCTTAAGTTTTGACCTCACTGTGACCTTGACCTTTGACAGATTTTAGTGAAAACGTTTACAAATCTTGGTCTTTCTCCATAGTTCATATATACCAAATAAGAGCCTAATAGCACAAAAAAGTTTGAAGTTATCATGTATACAAGGATTGTTGTAGTGATTTCAGAACTCATGACCTTGACCTTTGACCTTGAATGTGAACATGTCAAAATCATTCCCCAGGTGTATAAGTAAGAAATTAAGCTATCTATATGAGGTGTTAATATCTTCATGGGAAAAAGTTACTTAGTGATTTCAGAACTGGTCAGCATGACCATATCTCGTGACCTTGACCTTTAAAATTCAAGGTCACACAATCAGTGATCACTTTTCATTGTGTATCACAACCATGTAAGGATTCAAAGTGTTAATAGTTGAAATAAGACATTTTCGCTAAAGCATGCTTAAGTTGTGACCTCGCTATGACCTTGACCTTTGACGGATGTTAGCGAAAACCTTTTCAAATCTTGGCCTTTCTCCATAGTTGATATACACCAAATAACAGCCTGATAGCACAAATATTTTTCAAGTTATCGTGTTTACAAGGATTTTTTTTATCGATTTCAGAACTCGTGACCTTGACCTTTGACCTTGAATATGAACATGTCAAAAGCATTCCCCAGGGACATAAGTAAGAAGTTATGTATATGAGGTGTTGATACCTCATTGGAAAGAAGTTATTTAGTGATTTCAGAACTGGTGACCATGACCCTATGTCGTGACCTTGACCTTAAAAATTCAAGGTCACACAATCAGTGATCACTTTTCATTGTGTATCACAATCATGTAATGATTCAAAGTGTTAATAGTTGAAATAAGACATTTTCGCAAAAGCATGCTTAAGTTGTGACCTCGCTATGACCTTGACCTTTGACGGATGTTAGTGAAAACCTTTTCAAATCTTGGCCTTTCTCCATAGTTGATATACACCAAATAACAGCCTGATAGCACAAATATTTTTCAAGTTATCGTGTTTACAAGGATTTTTTTAGCGATTTCAGAACTCGTGACCTTGACCTTTGACCTTGAATGTGAACATGTCAAAAAAATTCCCCAGGGGTATAAGTAAGAAGTTATGTATATGAGTTCTCAAAACCTTATTGGAAAAAAATTATAGCCAATACAAAACGCGGCGGCGGCGGCGATGGAAACTGCACAAAAACTGATAGCAGCTCCAACTTAGTCGGAGCTGCTAATTAAGGTTCAGCAACATCAAGCTTAGTGCACCACTGGATTGGTGACCTGCAGATCTATGTATCAGACTTCTAATGGATAATACTGCTCTCTCACACTGAGACAAGAGTTGAAACAGGTTCTGAATGCCACTGGTCAGTAAAGCTGAGTTTGATCTAGCAAATACTTAAATAACTTTAAGATTCTGTATCAATATTCTTTGGGTTTGGCATAAATAGGTTGCAGCATTCCAAGGGAAATAAAATTGAAACCAATCCTTGAGTAACATTTTGGAAGAGTTGATGCATTTTAGACAGATTATTAACAGAACAGACTTCTAATTAACAACGTACTGAAAAAGTAAATAATCAATCTAAATACCCCATTTGATCTGTGACAACATTTCTTTCATAATGAACATATGGTAAGACAAGCAGCTCTTGCTATTTTGGTGTAGTTTCCAAAAAAGCTGTATTTGTTCTCACAAATAAACATAATTAATCAAATCTCTTTTTTATTGTTATAGAAAAAAATTATAATCATAGTACAATGTTGAAAAGAAGATGTAATTTGTATTGAGAAAGATGTGTAGCCTTGTTTTATATACCCAGTTGTTAGATGTTTAGGTGAATGAACTATTTAGCATTAGGGCCGCTGTTGATCACTTTGTGGAGGAAGCGTGTGGCAATCAAACCAACACATTTCTCCCAAGTTTACCCTCCTCTCTCAGTTAGAATGGAATGTTTTCATCAAAGTTTCTCATACCAGCACATCATTGGTGGATTCTCGTCAACTCAGTCTGACCCGAACTCTGAATATATAAACATCACTTCACACTCTCTGTTGATGTCTTGACTTATACCAAGCATATACATTGGAACAAAACAGTATACATTCACCAACTTCAAGGCATAGGAATGTACAGGGGGTGTCACTGGGTGAGGAAATATCCTTGGTCCTAGTTTAGTGATCCTCTTCTTTATTCTCTTATGTTATACCACATGAGAGATTGAGATTGAGAAAACACTAATAAGATCCTCATACTTCGATACCAGGATATTGCTTCATATAGTAAACACATTGTACCAATTATATAACAAATATACTAATATCCAATATCTATTCATGGAAGTCTTAAAAACAAAACAGTGAACTTTTCTATCCTTATTTGTCCTTGAATTGGTTAATTTGTTGCCTATTATTCCAATCTTAAAGCAAAAACATTTTGGTGCTTAATTTTTTTTTTCAACTTGTAATGTAAGAAATTTGTTTTTCATTAAGACAGTGTTTAAACTATTTCCTTATATTCTTTTTAATAATTTATACTCATGGACTAAATCCCATTCAATTTCATTCAGGAACTCTCACAATGATGTGACTTTAATTGTTGCTACAATATTTAGAATATCCGGCTGTCCATTCCAATTTGAATCTGACTAAGTAACTCAACACACGCAGTCCCCCAACATCAAACACTTCAATAATCAGGTGGACTGAAGATAGCCATTGGTCATTGGTCAAACATTCGTATCCCACAACACACATACATGTTTGTCCTAGTCAACGTTACAACAGATTCAGACTACTCCAGGATGAACAACATCACCGCAATCTGGCCGACAAGACGCAAGTGGAATTCTAATTAACTGCCCGTCCCATCTCTTGTCCTCACAAGAGGCCGGGGGATGGACACTGAGTTTATATTGACATAGCATTTTACTGATACAGCTTAATTACTACCGAGAACCTGTTAAACCATTTAGGACGTCATATGCATCTGCAGACTCAACAACAGTCAAATGGTGGAAACCATATTTTTGGAGATTGTATAACAAAATGGTCAAATCCCATGATCAAATAAAATGAATTTATAAGCAGATAATAAATGGTGCATCTTTCAGACCATAAACCATTAGAGTATTCCCTGCATTGATAAAGAACAGCACAGAAGAAAGTAGGCCAGAAAGGTCTACAGGCCATACGTATTCATCACTTGATCGAAATTCTGTCATGTGACAAATACTTCTAACATGGGTCTGATTCTTTTCTGTAGGTTTCTTCATAATCTGACCAACAAGATTCGAGTAGAATTCTGATTAACTTTGTGTCCCCTTGAGTTCTTTCCCTCTGGCTATCACAGACCTATCTCATGGTAGCCATGGGATGAACACTGGGACGGATATGGACATAGCTTCTTATTTTACCATAGCCTATTATTCTGATGTTTAAGAACCTACCAGCCATATAACGTGATACTTGAAACGACCTTTCTAAACCGTATCACCCGGTACGAGGGACTTACATCCTTGTAATTCCCTCCAGGAGGGTTTACACAGACAGTTGTAAACACTGTTAGAAGGAATTATAATGATTGTAAACCCTGATATATCTGTTAAGATGACGGCTTGAAAGTAAAGATCTGAAGAAACTAACTTAGACTAATTTTGAAAAATTTCATAAGTTTAAGACAGAATATGTACAGCAAATGTTTTGCAGAAAGTGCGTCTCGAACCCGTATCCACCATCACTTGTAGTTAACCCTTAACATGCGGGCGACGGAATTATAAGCGATTCGTAGGTACCTCAATACGGATCCCGGTTACAAGACTTAGAATAATTCACGGCTGTCTAAGTACTGTCCTATCCCCCATACCGGGTCACGAGTCGATTGTGTCCGCGACCCGACCCATGAGAATGGCTGTATTTACGCATCGCGACCCGACATGAGAATAAAGCTTTGTTCAGTGTGTGGTCGGAATATCAAGCAAAATTCACACCAATTTGCGTGTGCATTGTTGACCCGTAACGCATCGATAATTAGCTTTACAAAAGGCCAATTATGTCGGGCTTAGCCCCCGAAGCATTAATTCGCTTGAGGCTATTTTCACCCACGTGTTTGTATTGCCTCGGGTTTGCCTCGCCCGAGACTGCTATCTGCCTCGCATCTCGCGAGACGGGGAAAAAAATCGCTAACTCGCCTTACTCCCGCACTTCATATCATGTGAGCGAATTGTTTGTTTTCAAAAAAAAATACGGCAAAATAAAGGGGAAACAATGGACTACATTCCCATATAAAATTAGAAAATCTCAAAAAAATAATAAAGACACAGCAAGCGCCGTGAAAAAGGTCATGTTTACACTTCATAAATTTTGAAACAATCGGCGATTTTCACAACTTCTAAAACATTTATCAAGGCTAAAATACTGAATGCATTTTCATAATTTTTATATCACAATAAACCGAAAAGAATAATCTTTTATTCTATATAAAATGCGCAGATTTATTCACAGAAATAAAGATACAATTTTACCTTTCTGAGAGGCATGTGAAACCAAACGGCACACAAACTATCAACATATTTTCATCAGTTATGGTTCGAGGTTAGCGTTTATTTGAAAAGTCAAACAACATAACCATATTTGGGTTGACATGTGCTTATTTGTCAACTGGTTCGAGATTATGATTTCTTGGGAAAGTGCGATGAACGACCGTTTGCAATGCCGCATACATGTTGTAAGTATTGACGATTTTATAGGTGGAAATAAAGACAAACTTTACATAGCTATAGAATTATAACCAAAGGTCGCATTCTAATAATTTTTATATCATTGTGAAGCTAGACATCTTCAATTCCGTATATAAATGGAATTTTTTTCGTTTCGTATTTATGATGTTACGAGGCCCGAATAAAAGACAATCTTTCGAAAGTAATAGAATAAAAACGAAAAAACATAGAAAATTCATTCAAAGTTTCGAGTGTGAATTAGCCATTTGTGTACGGGTGTCGCTACTTGAATTTGTATTGAACGCCCGTATATAGTCCTTATTCGCCATGTAGATGCGGTATATTTTGTAAAAACGATACCGGAATCGCCGCCTGGAAATTCCGCCAGCAGAGCTAGTTAGTGCCAAAGCCCAAACTACTGCTGCGAGCTGCGAGCCTGTAAATTCCGCCACAGGGGCTAAAAATGGTAAAATATATATACGCAACGTAAGGGTTAATGAGTCAACGCATCAGACTACTGCGCTAAGGGGACAGATGAGATTTGACGGGACAAAAGAAACTCATATAGCGCGGCTGTTAACAGGCTGACATCACCGAGGGATCCTCAATATAATGCCAGGGATCCGCAAGATCCTCAATATAACGCGATAACAAGTAAAAAACCTGTTTTACACTTAAAAACAGTTGATAATACAGATAACCCATTCTACCTCGGATATGGTAAGGTTGTAGACCCTGATAGTCAGGAAAAACCCGAGGATGCTTTGCATCCTCGGGTTTTTCCTTCCCATCAGGGTCTACAACCTTACTATATCCTCGGTATCATGGGTTATCCTTATAGTAACCTTTTACCACCTAATGCAGTAACATACCAGCCATGTCTATCATTAGTGCATGGCCAAACCTTGGGTAACTTTTTAAACTCAGTAACTCCCGAACATCAGCCAATAATTTAATCCAGCAGGAAAACAGTGAAGGATCTCAAATTACAAGAATACTATTTATTGCTTGACAATAACACAAGGAGCTGTGTCAAAATGTCTTCTCAAAACAAGTTCTTATTGCTCATATCTCATATGATAAAATACCAATAAAATTGTATGAATGATTGGAACTTGTATTGAAATTCTTTCAAAGGAATAAAAATATTTAAAGAGAATAAAGAGACAGCCAAGGGAGATAATCTTAGTCTATGTTTCAAGGAAGACCTCAGAGCTAATTATATATAAGACAGCTTGTGGAAGGGAAGCCAGATGTTGATTCACTAGGGACAGACCAACTGTTCCATAACCTCGATCAGTGACATGATTTATGTATGAATTGTTTTATGTCACATTCCTTTCCAGTCAATACACAGATTCAGGGAGATCAAATCATGCATTGCATAGTATAACACCTGGTTTTTTAAATGTGAATTATTGAAATTACTGCACTCAATTGAAACCCATCATATAGTTTCATAAAATTTGAATCATATATGAGTTGTTAAAGTTATAAGGACAGGATTTAATTGCTCTTATAAGATTACACAGCCTTGATTATATCAATTAGAAGGTAGAGATTATCTGATTTGGACCTTATTTCAGTTAACCAAAAACAAATTGAAGTGTTAAAATTTGAAAAACAAAATTGAAAATACTTTTATAACTTTTACATTAAATTTATTCATGAAGAACTTATGAGCAATAAAACATGTTAATTGTCACTATCTGAGACATCTCTTCTTCAAAGAATGCATGACACAGAATTTCACAAAGATCAAATCATACATAACATAGTTTATTACATATGATAAACCTAACCACTGTCATACATACCATATGCGAACATGTGGACATATATCACTTTTGCCTAGAAACCATTGTTTCCTTCCTAGTTACGTGAGTTTCATCATCTGAGATGTCAAGAAACAAACGATAGTGATGTCAATGCTATACATTGCCAACTCATTCGGTTATTTTAAAAAATCACTTTTTAATAATTGTTTCATGATACACTTGCATAAAATCATTGTTGAAATATCTTAAATCTTTCTCTTAAAGGCTGAAGAGTCACACTAATTCTATTCTCAAATCATGCATGACAATGTGTTTTGTACATCAGTGTAAAAAGTGGAAACTTGCCATCATTCTATCAGGTAGTATTAGCATATTTTCTGTGATATTGGACCTCTTTAGTCAATGGGTAGTATTATTAAGCTATTAGTTTTCATTAGATTTCAAGCTTCATTGGTAACGTACAAACCTTTTTATTTCAAATAATCAGTACCTATAAGCTTGAGTGTCAATCCCGTGTGAACATCTTCCTACTACAAGATAATTGAGATGTTCATGTCAGACCATTCTGAACTATATTGACGTGGAGCTATTATCTATAATTAAATCTAGGTTTTTCAATACTTTTTCTAAAACTTCAAAGAAAATGTGCATATCCAAATATTTTTTTAATATTTTGATTTCAATTTTAACAAATCTTAGAATGTGTTTGTTCTTTTGGAAACAAACAGTTTAAATTAAGCAATGTTAATTAAGTAACATTAAACTTGCCTAAATTTATGAAAATCTCTTCAATAAGGTCTAAAATTTTAAAACATTTTATAGTGTTTGCGAATAACATACTTATACGGCAGTGCAATTTTACAGTATATCAGTAATATTTTGCGATACAATAAATTGCTATACGTTTTTTTATCTAGCAATATATCCTACCAAACAATTTTAAGCGACTATACATATATCAGAAGTACATCTTGTTCTAAGATATGTTATTGGTCTTGATACATGTACAAGAATATAAGTGAGTGTGATAGATAGAGATTATTACCCGAGGAAGAGTGTCATATGACTTTTACGAAACGAGTGTGAATTTTTGTATTGCCCGAGCGAGAGTGAGGGTTATACATAAATTTGCACGAGTTTCGTAAAAGTCATATGGCACACTTTCGAGTGTAATAATTTCTTTATTACCCATTTTATTCCATTTTATTCGCGTTAAAATAGTCAGTGAACAGCCCACTTCCCTTGCGACGGCAAGCTATAGTGACGTCACGAACAATCATTTTATGATGTCACAGGCGACGTAATATGGGAAGCCGCGGTGAAACAATCGTTGCTAGGCAAACCTGATATGTGCACATGTGCTCATATAAAAAATACTAACTCGATTATTTTCAACCATATGGGTAATAAATGTTGTTTTGGAATCAACTTCATCAAACATTTTATTTGCAAATTTGTAAGTGAGTGATGTTCTGAATTGTTAAAGTTTGAGTATAAGTATAAAATGTTAATTCAATATAATATTAATGCAATACAGTTCAGAGGGATATATTAGAATATATCACAATGCAAAATTGTTGTAATATCCAACCCTACATACTTGCATATATATTCTATAAGTAATTTTAAAGGCCCTGTAGCAAAATCATTGAAATAAAGTGCTCTCACAATAATACAAATAAGTGTCACCAATGGCTAAGTTCTAAAACGAATGTACATGGTTCGGTTCAGCGAGTCAATTTACCTTTGAATCGGCCATTTTGAGGTGTTCACATTAAAATGGCTGCTCAATGGTAGTTCAAGTGATCGGACTGATGTACCGATACCTTAACACTCAGAATGGAGTTTTCAATATATTATAATGATGGAATGATCAAGCATCTTGCTGTCTGAACTCTCAAATTTGCATGAGACCTACACATCCTCTCACACTGACGAGTCACTTTATATGTTGCACCATTTTTTTACCACTACGGATAACCGTTTTCTATGGATATGGCTTATCAGATTGTGTAATGAGATGTTCTACCCATTAACATAACAACATATCGTATAAACTTTAATAATAAATGGCAAATTTGAGAATAAAATAAAATGCCGAAAAAAGTGCTACAGCACCTTTAAGGAAGTAAAGGCATTTTAATGTTCAAAGAATACAACAGTAGCCTATAAAATTCTTTCCCTTCTTTGCATTGATGAAATTCAGATCACAGTTTATAAACTAGATGATATATCTCTCCTACAATCAACATACATATTGATGGCAGGGCACCTGCTCCTGTACATAAAACAAACATGGAGAGATGTTCATGTCAATTAGATCCAACATCAACATACACAGTCTGGTGTCACATCAACTGTCAATTCTACACAATATACAACTGTGTATCAAGGTTTGGATTTGCTCATGGTAAGGAAAATACTTGGTATGAAAGCATAATTAATATTATCATATTAATATTAAAATACTTCTGCCAATGAATTTCACACAATTGAATCAAATATCTAATATTGAAAGTTGTATTTTGAAATGATCATTGAATTAATTCCAACACTAAAGCTTTAATTACGAATTATATATATCATTGACGTATCAAAGATGAAACTTTCATGATTGATTTTTTTACAAATTATAAAGGTATTTCTTAACTGAAAAAAGTGTTTTGTTGCTCTAACACCATGTTTCATATAGATTTCCTCAAATTACACTGCCAAAACATTTCAGCTCAACACAGCTGCATCACTTACATTTTTTCGCATTTATAATACCCTAATATCATTTTGAAATTACATTACTAAATTGCATTCCCCCCCAAATAATATGATTTAAAACACTGATTCTAAAAACCAGTATCTCATTCTCTTTCTAATCTTTGTTATATCCAACACAATTAAGGTGCACATTTTTATTATCTTGGTGGTTTAAATCAGATGTTTTTTTATGAATAGTAGTTTCTTCAAAGCCTGGTCTAGTTCGACAATAACAAAACAGATTGACAACCGGTTATGGTCTGATAGGTAAAAACCAGCAATAACAACTGGTTACAATTATTCAGTTTATCTATAAACATTTCTGGCATGCTGGCGGAAATAAAAACAGTTTATATCACGTATTGCTCTCTGTCACGAACTGGAGCTGAAGTAATATAACTCATATCCTTGTAAATTACCATGTATGTATATAATTGGACATCACCTAGCTAGCTGTTTGAATATGAGTTTTATCAGATGTAGAATCCTCTCAGGAATCTCGGTTCAAACACAGTGTTTGACCTGATTTCTAACAAAGAGAAAATACTGTAGTTGAAGGACTAATTTCTCTATGGTTGCATATCTCAGATTCTTTGTCAGGAGTAGGACAGTAATTACATAGTAAAAGTCTAATTCAATATTTGATATAAGTATTTGAGATGGAAATCTCTGAAAACATTGGTGAAATGATGAGACAGCACTTTCTTTGGGTGTTAAATGATAGATTTCATTATTACCCTTATAGATGTAATATTTTCCATATGTGCACATGTGCCATATACAGAATATTATCTGAGTGTTTTAATGTGATTTAGATAGAATAGAATGGGTAATAAAGAAATCGTTACATTCAAAGTGTGCCATATGACTTTTATGCAACTCGAACAAATGAGTTCTATCTCCTGGTATTGCAAAAATTAATAATTATTTCAAAAAAGTTGTACGACAAACTTGTTTTGGTAATCATTTCTATACCTGAGTACAGTTAATGAATTCATACATGTATTTAAAAGTTGAAACTCTTGTATCATGTATGGATGTACAACTTCTTCATCATATTTACATTCAACAGTTGCCTGAAACATTGTATGTCAATATAATGAAGAAATTGTACATCCATCGACACATTGTTACAAGTTATATTCATTTACGATAATTAAAACATGTGCAATATTCTTGGCTCAAATTAACTTCTAAGTATCAACTTCACTAGCGTCAGTCGGCCAAGTACACTGGACACTTGAGTATAGGTATCCCCTATCGAGAGTCACACTGATACAGGGTCAAGCCAGACATGGTCCACCATGTTCATCTGTCAGACGAGACTTCCTCCTGTTGTACAACAAGTTGGTGTCAATACCTGATGTCACAACCAGTGCAGCTACACACTGATAGGGAGACACAGGTTGCATTCCTAACAGTAACAGAGACACAGGTTGCATTCCTCGCGCAGTTGACGATCAGATTTCCACCTGAACATATCACTGTACTTCCTGAGTTTCAGTCCTTCAAGGACATCAAGAAATAGTTTGAGGTATTTAGAATACTTGAAGAAACCTTGAAACGTCCTTCTTGATGTACATGGATTTCACCTTCTGGCTTTGAACTACTCCATATCAAATAACTGATATACTTTCTTCCAAGACATTGGCTTTCTTTCTTTCATTTCATAAATATAACGTTTGTTAAGATACAGACATTCATTTTTGTATATGCACATGGATAATTCCCTACAATTCTACAAATTTGAAATATCACGTTTGGAGTAAGAGTAAGAGTAAAAACAGTCACATAGATTAACATCTCAAAATAATTCTTGGGCTTATACCACCATTCTATTAAATTCGGAAAATGTTTTGATATTTGGTAAGAAAGTATTTGTAGATTCACAGAAAGTGTTTCGTATTACTATTACCAAAAGAACTATTTGAGATGTATTGCTGCAATGTACATGTAGTACATGGTATTTACCTTCCAACCAGATGATATACGTCAAGGATCATATTCCCTCTATCAATACCCATACAGTCCTTGTCCAATCACAAGTTAAACATACCTCCCACCAGCTGGTATATCTCCCCAGCCATGTGTTAACTCTTCATACTCCCTCCACCAGTATCCAGTATCCCATGTCCACTCAGAGGGAAAAGAACAATCCAGTCCATATCACATGCTTCTTATCAAATATAATGCCTGGTGCAGAAAACAATGGCTACTAATCAATTCCTCCCTCCCTACTCCTGTTATTAAATATTCATATGGCCAGTCACTATGGTGAAGTTAATTGGGCATCTGACTCTCTGATTCCTGATGGTGACTGTAGTCTCCTAGCATCTGGTCAGTTAAACTAAATGTACCAGTGTCTAGTTTTGAAAAATATGTTTAGAAAACTCAAGAGGATATGTTTATTGGATGTTTTTGTCTTCAACTTTTCTATTTCTATTTTCTATTTTCAAATGTTGACTTCAATTCATCAAGACAGTGAGATTTGGCCAGAGTTCCTTCTTGCACGCAGAGGCATCAGTCTGGAATAGCCTCCCAGAACTACTCAGAACATGACGTGATCTGACATAATGTACATAGACCTACCTCTTTCAACAGCTTTGAACTCTTTTTGTATGACTCTGCGCCTCAAGCATGCATTGAACATAGTTTAAGTGTTCTAATTTGTTTGTATCAAATACTAATGCTTCTTTTTAGTTTTCAAAGAAAATTAACATTTGTCTCAAATAAATCATGATATTCAGTCAACAATTAAATAACTGCAACACATCTACACTAAACTTTTTAAACAATTCAAGTCAGGTGTGATGGAGGAACAAAAGAACAACTGCAGGGTGTCCGTGTTAACAGAAACCAGGGTATCCTGTCTGTATTGATTTGTCTATGGAGGAAATGGAGGATGAAGTGACTGTGTTATATAACACGGAATCGATGCTGTGACACAATCCAGCACTTGTCTACCATTGATTGCTGTACATGACACAACATGGACTTGATCCAGTAACATTCAACAGATCAGATATCAGAGGTACCGACTCATGATCAATGAGTCCGGATCAAAGTAGGATTTGAAAATGGACACATGAAGCATACCCCAGACAGCAGGGATCAAAGGATACAGTCAGAATAACACTCTTATAATCCAAGTTAAATCACCTCATTTCACTCTGAATATGAAATTAAATACGTTGAGTTGTATTCTAAGGGAACCATTAAACTAATTTAATGAATTTAGGTATGAGGAGAAAATCATTCTAGATAAAAATGGAGACACATTAGGATTTTTACTTGAATAGGTCTCCTATGATCCTAGGATTATACTATTTTGAATTTTATTAAATTTGAAAAGACCTGTTCAGAACATTGTTTTCCATGAAATGAGGATTAATATATTTAGCATCATTGATTTCCTGTGTGACAAGAATCTGCATGTAATTCTAGTAAATTTGTTAGTAAGAAAACTGATTGTTTATCTCACTGTATAATCTGTCAATGAAATATAATCATTTATTTTGCTATCATTGATGCTTCCCTTGTAAACATTGCTCATTGTAAATGAACCCTTTTTAAATAATTTGCAATGTTTCACCAATACAAATAAGATACACAAAAATATTATGATATACATGCAAAGATAGTTCTTTCTCACAAAGAAGAATTGCATTCAACACAAGCTAGAAGCTGTTTTTCTCGTAAAAACAGATGTCTTCACCTTCCCCCAATTCAATTTCAGTAATTAACCTTCTAAAAGACTGTCAAAAGTGTTGTCGTGGAAACAGAACAAAATTAAATGTAAAAGGCACATCTATATGATATGGGAGGAAGTAAACCAAAATTGGTCAAGTAGTTTAAGTTATGCTCTGGAAACGCCAACGCCAACGCCAACGCCAACACCAACGCCAACGCCAACGCCAACGCCAACGCCAACGCCAACACCCAACGGCAACGGCAACGGCAACACCAAGGCCAACGCCAACTCAACAATAACATTATGTCGCTGACCCTTTGGGTGAGACTCAATAAGAGTTACTGAAGGGTCATGTAAGTATTTGTTTACAGACTGGTTCGTGTCTCACTTCCTCAATATAAAGTAGGCGTGTTCCCTGTCCCTAGAACAAACCACTACAACAAGTAGTACAGTAGTCAGGTGAAGTAGATAAGATGTTTCATATATCTAACAGAGAAAGGGCGGAGTATCTTTATGAGTCGTCTGACCAGTAAACAAACAGTGTACGCTGATGACTAACTCTGTCTACAGGAGCTGCATGCTTTATCTCAAAATATACCCCACACTCTATTTGTGATCTATATATCTCTCAGGTGCTGTCTATGAATATACCTTAACCCCTCACCTGCTGGTCCCCGCACTTTTACAAAATTTGGAGCCATTGACCAATTGTGGATTTTCACTTTGGATAACTGTATGTCTTTCCTTTACACACAGTCAATAATCACACATCAACAATAATAAAATAAGATAACTCTAAATGAAATTAACAAATTGGTTGTTTTCCTGTTAACATTTCATCGGGTGAAAAATACATAATTTTTGTAAAATTTGACACCAACAAGGCAAGTAACACACTTTACGTGAGATTTCCTCTGATAGACATAAATTAATCATAACAGAAATGTCATTAGAGAACGATAAATTACCTCCAAATATTCCATTCCAAGGATGATGGCTCATTCGTTAATCATAGACCTGTGTTCAATCTTATAGTATTGTGTACTAAATCATTATACCTAGAAATTGTATATAGAAATGTATGATATCAGATCTAAACTGGTACATTGTATTTACTTGATACCATATCTCAACAGCAAGAATGCGGTTATCTCCTGGATCACATACTGTATCTCTTATATTCTACTTGTCTCTTATATTCTACTACATTTCAACAAACATATATATATTCATGATAATGTATTCTTAACTATATTATTTACCAAATCCTTGAAAAATACATGTTTTCATAAACTTTACTTTATGTATTGTATGCCTTTTTATTCAGGCAAAGGGGTCACCAGCTCATTATATCATTATGTACAGAGCATGATGAGTGAAAAATTACATGAATGACCAACATTATTTCTGATAATTAACTAAATAAGCTCATCAGGAATTAATTAGCTCAAGGTGTTAACTTCTCCCCCTAATATATTCTTGATTGCTTGCTAATCCATTTACAGGAATATGATGACAAATCCAAATCTTTTCACAAATTCAATTCATATCAATATGAGAATATTAAGATAGAAACTCTTTCTTTTCAAGTATAAAACAAAAGTATTTCTTTTCTATGAATATTCTGGTTCATATGGCATAAAAATAGATTTCTATATGAAGATATAAACAAAAGAGAGTTGATTGGTCATAACTCTTGAGTTGACCTTTGAAGTCCCGATCAAATAAATATCCGTAGGAACTTTGTGAGGATAACAGGAGACAGATGGGTCACTTCCTATGCTGAGTGGCATTGCTTTCTTCCACAAAGGCAGTCATACACGTGTAATAATTTGACCTGAAGGTCACAGGCCCCATGATAAAGGAAATAGTAAAACTTTATATGTGAATGGAGAGAGAAGGTTAGCCCTGCCCCTTGACTATAAGAAGGTGTGTGTAATAAGAGGTGTACTCTTTTTCTTCATTTTAAGGTAAAAGACGAACTTGTCATATGTTCCTTTTATATTTACCTTTGAAGGTTAAGTAAAGTTAAGAAAAGTTAATAGATTGTGATGAAAATAAGATAATTTTGTATGAAAACAGGTTAACTCGTCTTCCAATGTCTTTAGTACCTGTTCAGGTCAATTTAGAAAAATTATTGTTTGCTTCTAAACTTTGTCTCAAAGTCACTCCAAATAAATAAATTTCACCTGATGTAACTGAGCTGATAATTTTTAAAATACAGTACTGTTAGAAGCAGTATATATCTGTCAATATCTCAAAATAAACAGTGATAACAAAATTATATATATATATTAAACTCCATTGGGAAAATATTTGTATGTACCTTATTACGCATTTTATCCAGAAATTCTTAAGAAAATATTTATTTTATCATGACGTAAGTATGAATATTTGAATCATACCAAACATAGCAGTTTGCTCACAATGAAACAATCAAATAGGGAGACTATGAGTTGCTCATAAGGAAAGACTCCCTCTAAAACCTTCGCTAACAAGCTCAATATGATTTAGATATCAGAGTACTGCATGCAAACTGTGAGTACAGCCGCTCAGTACATGTTAAACCTGCACACCAACTCCTAGGAGTCCTGGATAGATTCAGGTCTAGAGGTGTGGTGAGTTGGGGTTTAACACCACTTTCAAGATTATTTCACTTATATCATGGCTGCTAGTTTTATTGCAGGGCAAAAGCATGCAACACTAATGTGGTTATGTATTGTGGTGAAACCTGCGAGCATCGGCTGGAACTACTGAACCATGGGTGGTACTGTGCTGAAATTCAGTGTAGCAACCTTACTCCTTGTAGAACTGTTCTCTACAACAGACAAAGTTGCCTAGCCCCTGGCAGGATTCAAACCCGAGACGTGCTAACCACTGTGCTATCCCACCACCTAAAGGTCTTGACAGCATATATCATTAACATCAGCATCTAACTCGCAGTTCCCAATGTTGATGTTAATGTTTTCTTTTGATTTTGGTTTGCTTCCAATACATAGAGAATATTAAATGATGTGCCGTTTAATAACATAGTTAGAAATGAGCAACTGGTTTGGTATTTAACAAGCAAAAATGAGTTATTTAGCAATACCATTCATGAGTTTAATAATTTGTTTTTGAACAGGACCGACTTTAGTATTGTATTTATTACTTGCTTATTTAAATCACACTAAATTGAACGAACACATCAATAAGTGGGACACACTCCATTGCATCTGCGGTGCTGATAATGTGATGTTATATTATAACCATTATGGTGTCACGTCAATCAGAAGCATGCGATGGTATTACGAAAGAACATTGTACATTTATTAAACAGCGATATCTTCAATGGAAGAGTAACAAAATAAAATAAATGATATCAGCAAGAATAATTCAGAATATTTTCCGTTTTACGTGTCGGAGAGTATATCAGACTCTCTCTTTGGATCAAACCCTTTGTTATTAAGTTGTCATTCCTGTAAATATGCCACTTAGAATGGTGTGGAAGTATTCAATTCAGTAGTTGAATTGTTAACTATGCAAAAACATGCAGATTAACATAATCATCACTTGGCATAAATTGTACTTTATTCTAACTCATAATGTTTCAATATCTTAAGCTTTAAAAACGTCAAAATATCCAGATGATTTACAACAAGACACGACAACAAGATTGATGTGATAAGGGAGGCAACTCTACCAAGAGTGATTGATACAGTTCTCAACCAGTTAATACTTACCTTGTTCCCATGCTGGTAAAAGGAGATTTATAACTCTTCACCAACTTCAAGTTAGAAAAACGTGTTGTTTTTGCAAAAGCTCATTTTAAAGGCGCTGTAGCACTTTTTTCGCTGAAATAAGTCGATGAAATGTATTTGAAAAATAATGTCAACAATAGTAAAACACCCTTCTCTCTTCGGAAAATCAAGTTGCAAATGAGTGTACATGGTTCCGTAAAGCCATGGGAAATTTTTTTGTCATTCGAATATAATAAAAGGTGTTCACAATAAAATGGCCGCCATGCAATTTTGGCTTTATACGCAACACCGTTATTACCACTACGGATCATTGGTTTGTGTAATAAGATGTTTTACCCTCTAAAGTAAATATAAATGACATAAACAATCATTATAAATGAGAAATTTGAAAAAATAAAATTTGCAAAAAACCTGCTACAGCGCCTTTAAACCACCTAATATTGAAGACACAAATGCAGACCTTCTTTACACCAAACATTCGGTCAACTTGATCACTTTATTTGCGTTCAATATACCAAAGTAGACAAGTGTATGTTGTAGTGTATAGAAAAAGCCTGAAGTGTTACCACCCCAAAACTACGATATTGTAAATGTTCAAGGTAAAATTAACCTAAAACCTCATATAGTTACCAGCCCAGACTAAATGTAACTAATGTAAACCTTATTTCATACACAGATATAAACATTTCAATGTTCTACCGGTAGCTAAACAAACTAGCACTTGCTTGTCAAAGGTAAAAATAATCATCATATTTCATAAAAGAAATGTGCTAATTTAATATATTTGAATACTAATACAATATATCAAGGATAATATTTTATCAAAATCAAGACAAGCGATGTGAAATCTGTTGGTGAGGCATATATTCAGTTTGAACATCATATATTAACATAAAATAATAAAATACATAGAAGACACATAGAGTTCCATTCAGAGAAAACTTTCTTCTTTCTCAGAGATAGTATTTTAATCAACAGAAAAAAGGAAATATTAACAAAAGCATGATATGACTATCAATATCTTGAAATAAATATTTTCATTAAGATAGTTGCCTCGAGGAAAGATGTCACTCAAACACTTTTACAGTACGGTGTAAAAAAATAAATGAAACAAACATCAAGCATTAGATGAATAAATGTCATAAAACAAAATAATTATAATGCATTAACTGAAAGAGATGTCAAACAGTAAGGTGATACAAACCATTTGTAAAAAACTACATCCAACAATTTGTGTGGTGAAACGTATGAAGGTGGCGTGTTGACGGAGGTGACAGTGAAGCTGGGAGACTTACAGGGCCGCAGGCAATACCTGTCATAATCACTTGATGGAGGAGGCAATGTGGGTGGGGTAGTGATATATACTTCCTTGCTAATTTAGTGGGGATGGGGGGTTCAAGGGGGTGGGGGTAGGGGTGTGAGTTGGATGTTTGTGATACTGAATAGGGTTTGATTTAATTTGAAGTTAATTTTTTGAATATGAAAGTTCAATAATTATTTGATGAAAAGGGGAATTGTGACAGGGGTGGCCACATATGTCCTTGATAATTTAGTGGGGTTGGGGAGAGGTGGGGTGTGGGATGTGATGTGGAGGTGGAAGTGATGAGTTTGATGGGTTTGGGTGGGGGTGGGTATTGGGGGTGGGGATTGGGTAGGTTCTTGTGGAGGTGGGGTGGTGAGTTGAACTTTCAGGACACTTAAAACGGTTTGTATATGTTGAATTTACTGTTTGGAATCTGAAAGTTTAATAATCACTTGATGAAGGAGAGCACTGGTGGGTGGGGTAAAGTGCTGGTAGCGTAGTTGGAAGTAGGGATGGAGTAGTGCTGTAGTGCTTGACGGAGGAGGAAAGGAATGGTGTTGAAAGTGTCCACATTTACTCTTCTCAAGTAACCAGGGTGGGTGGTGAAAGTGTCCACATTTACTCTTCTCAAGTAACCAGGGTGGGTGGTGAAAGTGTCCACATTTACTCTCCTCAAGTAACCAGGGTGGGTGGTGAAAGTGTCCACATTTACTCTTCTCAAGTAACCAGGGTGGGTGGTGAAAGTGTCCACATTTACTCTTCTCAAGTAACCAGGGTGGGTGGTGAAAGTGTCCACATTTACTCTTCTCAAGTAACCAGGGTGGGTGTTGAAAGTGTCCACATTTACTCTTCTCAAGTAACCAGGGTGGTTGTTGGAAAGGAAAGGAGAGGGTTTCACTAAGTTGGATAACTTGTACCCAATCCTCTCAATTGAATAAATATGTTTAAATCAAAGGAAAGGAGATAGCGGGAAGTAATTAAATTTTCCAGGTGTGAAATTTTCATATTCGTAGAAGTATTAATTAGTTCAATAATGACATGATTAAGGAGGGGCGGGTCCACGCTAATACTTCCTTACTCACTGGACTGGAGGTTGGAGCATAAGGAAGTGACCGATTGCTTTATATTTCGATATTTTTCATACTTCCTTAATCCATAAATGAAATATCAGCTTACTCAATAAGGAAAAGAGGCGCAGGCAAGGTTGACTTATTCAGTTGAGTAACCCATTATGATTGTTGTCCTTTGACCAATATATTATTTTACTGTCTCCATTTGCAAGACAGAGGAATACTGTATTTCCTTTAATAGGAGCTTGGGCCCTTAGGACATGTAAAGGATCTTACCCCAAGGCACTTATTGGAGGCCCGACCCTAATATCCTTTTTAGATTTGACCAATACAAGTGATAATCTCTGATAACTGACTAAAATTTATAGAATAACACAAACTCCTCGCCATATGACATACAAATTTAGCATGGTAGTTTAACCCTCTTAGTGCTGGGAACATGGGAATATGGAAAATCAACTAGTAGGGGGTGATCATTGATGCGATATGAACTGGGCTCCTATTAGAGGCCTGGCTCTTATTCTCCTTTAGGTACCTTTAAACCCCAGCTCATATTAGAGGTCCAGCTCCTATTTGAGGCCTGGCCGCTATTAGAGGTAATACGGTACGTCTTGCTGTTTTGTTTTAAGATAATGTCAAGTAGGCAGATAAAACAAAAGCAATATGTATATTATACTCAACATATGATTAATGCTACCTTTTCTGCAATCACATATGAACATTATTTTGATATTCCCATTATAAATTAACAGTTAAATGTCACCATAATTCATATGCATAAAGCTACATTTGTTTCCTTTTACTGCTTAAACTTAATAAGAAAATTGAAAATGATTTGGAATGATTCAGTGCATTAAGGTTACGTATCATTATCTTCCGTCTCAGCTCCAGTGGGTGTGTAGTATAAGTATATAGCCCCTAGCAATGTGTTACATTCACCTACCAGTCAGTCAGTAGATATACGTAAGATAAACACCCCTCCAGCACTAACGATGATATTCACCTATTGTTCAGGTGAGATGACTGTGATTGTCATCATAGCACTCATGGTGTGATGTTATTGTTATCGTGCATTGTTTACCAACAAGAAGAAGGAAATTCACTGTAGTTAATCTGATGAAGGAGCCAGTAACACATGTCTACAGGACAGTTTGAAGACAACTTATCTCGAAGATTACCCGTAAAACATGTTTACAGATTTTTACTAGCTTAAATCTATAACAAATCAGTACCGGTAAATCAGTTAAAGCATGTGGTGATTTGAAATGAATACTTCTTTAAAATTTCACTGATATCACCATGGCTAGGTCTATTTGAGGGCTACTATGTTTGTGAATTTTGATTAACAGTCTAAATGTTTAATTTTACCTCAACTCCATAAAAAAAAAGTGTTTCCCACTATCATGGCAACGTCCCCCGTCGAAATCGTTGAGTCAAGTAGCTATATTTACTAGCTTTTATCATTCGGTCAAAAGGTGGTTCTTCATATATTGCATTACTGGTAATTTTAAGTATCATGATGACATTAGCTGCTATGGTTCACGAGATGTTGTGTTAACAAGAGTTAGAAAGTGGTCAAAGTGTTGTGTTGACCTTGAAAATAAGGTCAAGGTCACAAAAATTAAATGAAATCCAATATTGGCTGTCATCTAATATGAAGACATTGGGTGTTATGGTTCATACCGATATCGCGCAGACAAGAATGTGACATATGGACAAACGTACAGATATTCGGACAGCACTGATTACATAGTCTCCCATTCAGCAATGCTGCAGGTGACAATAACAAAAGGTCAACAACATCTATCACAACACAGACAAAAATATAAATACATTCATTGTAACATAAAGTATCAAATTGTCAGTCTTGTATATATTGACACAGCTCCACTCACTAGTTACAGCACTATGATTATGTTTATTATTGGAGAAAGGGTTAACGAGTTGAGTCAGGTGAACATTATATAATTACCTGTGTTGGAGAGATGTGCTCCATGCTGTGTACAGTGCACTCAGTCAGGTGTGCTGTGTTGTGGAGCACTCGTCCATATCACTCACTGGATGTCTCCTCTCTGATTCATACCTGCAATCATATACCATCTATGTCAGCCACTTCCAGCAACCAGAGCAGAGACTTTCCTAGCTCTCTTAGTGATCAGATAGTCATAAGCTAATGTATTGTGATACTTTCGAATACCTGAGCACTAAGAGGCTTTGAAAATCAGAGCAGAGACTTTCAATGCTTTCTTATTGCTAAGATAGTCGTAAGCCAATGTTATTGTTTAACTGTTTAACAGCAAAATATTTTAAAATACTATTCAGGCAGAAAAAAAGGGAATTACTTGCTATACAAAGTCTCCTACCATGATTTAAGCACACACACACGGCCCAACAAGGCAGCTACAGGAGATTTTATGAATGCTTCACTGCAAACAATCAATCAATCAATAATGTTTTTAAGCACATATTTCAGTAGTTTCATATTTCTGGATATTAATGTTGTCTTGTAAGTTGAACAAGCCATTATGAATTTAAAACAATACAACTTTTACATTGGCAATTCCTTTAAATTTAGTGTTAATATGAGTGAGACAATTAATAATTTTTATGAAGTCATATCTGTCTGTTTTTCTTGTCCATTATCCAACCCGATTCCTCTAGCGATATTTGGAGTGTTTGATCGACTGAGTACAGGCCGATATAGAGCACAGCCGTCTCATTAAAATCAGCTTATTTTAATGCGATTGGGAGCACATATCATTACACAGTAAAGACATACTAATATCACCTATATAATCTATATTTCCCCGGCCCCGCTTGCCCTCAAATGTCCTGTCGGTCCCGAGGGGCACCTGACTCATCTATCAACATTGTTGGCTTGTTTGGTCTACAATTAGGAGATTAGATTACAGTGTTTACCGGACAATATAGTGCATATCAGGTCACTGGACTATCAGTGTTGACAGGTCAACAACTCTCTCACCCACATCCACACTTTACTAGCTGGTCCAGGGAATCTCTCACAACATAAGAAGTGTGCCTCGCTTTATATGTAGTCATTTAGACCACTAACTCGCTGTGAGTGTTTTTCTTTATATGTGGTCATTCCAGACCACAAACTGGCTGTGTATCTCGCTTTACATTTAGTTATTTAGACTACAAACTGGCTGCAGCCTTACAAAGACAGTTAGTTATTTTTTTATGGCTCAATGAAGGATAGCACTTTATGAATATTCACGACTTGAAAATATAGAAGGGAGATATTTCATTATTACTTCTGATTTCAAAATATACAAGTGTTTTCCACAAACATGGCAATGTCCCCCGCCGATAACATTGAGTTTAAAAGACACATCATTTGGTCAAAATGAGCTACTTCATATATTGCATTACTGGTAAAAAGTGTCATGATGATCATCAAATTTGAAGACTTTGGGTGCTCGGGATCATGAGATATTGGTTAACAAGAGTTCGAAAAGTGGTCAAAGTGTCATAGTCACCTGGAAAATAAGGTCAAGGTTACCAAAATCGACTGGTGTCTGCATCATCCCCCAATGTAGACTGACAACAAATTTGAAAACATTGGGTCCATCCAGTAATGGTATATCGCGTTAACAAGAGTTAAAAAAGTGGTCAAAGTGTCGCGGTGACCTTGGAAATAAGGTCAAGGTCATTTAAAATCGACTGGTGTCTGCATCTTACCCCAGTGTAGGCTGACACCTAATTTGAAGACTTTGGATGCAACGCTTCATGAGATATCACCTAAACAAGAAATGTGACATACGTACGTACGGACGGACGCCACTGAATACATAGTCCCCCGTTCCGCGTTGCGGCGGAGGACAAAAAGGGAAACATTTTTATCCTTATTTAAGACTCTGAGAAGGGTAACACATATAATTATTCATGACTTTCCAGTGAAAATGCTTACAAATTGCTTATAAAGAAGTTTGTTTGAATTCAATCTGTGTAAGCACTTACTGGATGACAGGCTTTGAATAAATACACACAATTTGGTTATGTTTTTGCATCATCAACAATGTGTGAATTTAAATTGTACATGTAATATGTGTTTGTTTATGTGCGTGTATGAAACCAACATGCTTGAATATTAAAATATGATTTACAGCATGTGTCATCTGGAATTTACTTTGTAGGTGTGTATATGAATCAAGAGGACACTAAATGATCTTCCATTTTATGCCGTTTTTAGAAACGAGTTTATGATTTGGTATTAATTGAGTGAAATTGCAAATGAAAGTAAGGTTAATGTTCTGTTTATTAATTACCTATTTTAATCAAGCAACAAGGTGATGAAACTAACTTTGGATTTCAATGATTCATTTACCGTTGTGACAGCACAAACATTGTGACGTCATATCTGCAAACTATTATGATGTCATACATGCAGCAGTATATTACACTATAAAAGAATGATTTAAAACAATTCCACTGAGTGTCAAATGAATATCATCCCATCCCCTGTCGTGTAAAGCAATGAATCCCGTGTATCCTGTTTATTCAAAGCGTGCTGCAGCTAAGTCCACTTTACATATGCCTGCTAATGAATGGCATGTCTAATATCAACACACAGCTCGGTGCAGCGTCTTGATGCATTTGCTGTCTGGCGGGGAGTGCTTTTTAAAACAAACATTATGCATCATCACAGCATGGTATTCACAATCTATCGCCTCGGTCTCGCTGGACAGCAGTTGTCACCTGGCGGTTTAATGCATTATTGCTCAGGATTTTAAATGCATATTTATAGTTTTAAAACATTCTTCGTACACAACATAATCGACAGGGTATATAGAAATTACCTCCGTCTGTCCAGGCTTTCGTTTTCCGTCAAGAAACGGAGAAAAAAAACTATGTCCTATTGCCATAAAACTAGGTATGGGGAACAATCATCACGTATAGATGTGTCTTACAGTGTTTTCAGCAATTTTTAATTTTTATTTCCATAGAATTTCATCTAAAATTTTGGTATTTGCATATGGTTGACAGATCTCCTGAAGACCAATTAAATCATTAAATGTTTTTTTTTAATTAAGTGAAATAAAAACATGCAATATTGTACCTATTTTACAACTTTTTAATAATAAAGACATAAAGAAGACAAATATTTATGGATGATCAACTTCTTTATTAAGTTGATCATCCATAAATATTTGTCTTCTTCATCACACCAACTTCTAGAATGCCTCTCAAACAGTTTAATAAAGACATACACTGATAATAATAATAATAACTACACTTTATTGTCCGCAATACATGGGAAATTCGGTTTGTGCATTTTGCACCCGGCAGTCACAGTGCAGCGCCAGTTCAAGCATTGTTCTATCCTTATAATGCTGAGTGTCAAGCAAGGAAGCAACAACTCCCATCTTTCAACGTCTTTTGGTATGACGCGACCAGGAATCTAACCCCGGCCTTCCGGGTGATGAGCGGACACTCTACCAACTGAACACAAAGTAACACATAACATGTCAAAAAACTAATAAACAATTTTATGTTATGCTGTAGCGAAGTTTTCTCCTATCGCAGCGCTGATGAATGGCTTCAGTTCTCATTGTTTTTATTTTTCAACAAATGAGCGCTGGTCTTTATCAAGTTGTGAAACATAAAGTCATCAAAATGCTAGCTTCATTAGTATCTTTCAATTTGACTGTTTTAATCATGTATTCATAACAAATATGTGTAAATAGGAATTTCCTCTTGAATTTTATTTCCATAAAAAATTTCCTGATAGAGCGCTCAAAGATGGATATAAACCTATTATAGTATTATAGTTAACAAAGAGAACGCTCTGGGAATGGTCACTGATTACTATCTTTGGGTATTGAGGGACTGGCTGGTAAGGGGGTAAATTATATAAGTTTTTTTAAACAGATATAAGTAATTACAAACATACACTTTCGTACACAACTTAAGATTTTTGGGTGACATTATTGCTTAATGTAGATGCTCTTTTATGAGAAGGTTATATGGGAAGTTTATGAATATTAATGTCACAATCCTACAGTGACAAGATATTAGTTATAACTTATTAACATTCACAACATGAAGATATCTTAAAGGTATTACCGTCACCAGCTTTTTATGTTAAAGTTATTGTTTGTTGGAATACATGAATATGCTTCATGTTTATTAGACCACTGGATGAACTTTTGATTGAAGTATGAATAGAGTGTAACAATTGGATATATTACCGGTACTATAATATATTGTAAATGTTACACTCCATCAAATGTAACAGTTTTATTTTTAAAATAAATTTAGTTTATAACGGCTAAAGTTTTAAAAATCAAACAATGTAAATGTAATTCTTACTGAATTCATGAGATCACCTATAGGTGATAAATTATGAATGTCGGTCTGTCAGAAATTAGGTTTTACACAGGAATGATAATGAATATTAATTCTAAATTCTTACAATCATCAATTACTGCTAGAATCATGCATGTCAATCACAGACTTAATAGTTTACTTATGAGCGCTAATTACCCAAGATCTCTTACAGGTGCTTAGATTTTGAATGTGACTGACTATGTCAATCAAAAATAGAGCCATGGGCTCTGTAGTTCATCAGGACTTCATTGATTTATTATCTGAAATTGATTATCTCAAGTAATATATTTACCAAATCTACAATTTAGAATCTCCTTCAGCAAAGGAGTCTGTACACAACATTTCAGCTTGCTAGAGTTTTTGTACTGGAGAAAAAGATAAAAGTAGGTTTTCAGGTCATCGACCCCTTGTGATCCATATATATCTACAATTTAGAATCACCATTTGCCAAGGAGTCTGCACACAACTTTTCATTCTTTAGAGCTTTTCATACTTGAAAAGAAGATGAAAATAGGTTTTCAGGTCATGACCCCTGTGACCCACATTTGGGGGTCACAGGGTCACGAAATCTACAATTTAGAATCCCCACTGGCCAAGGAGTCTGCACACATCTTTTCAGCTCTCTAGACCTTTTGGAACTCGAGAAAAAGATGAAAATAGGTTTTTAAGGATGTGACCAGGGATGCAGATTCAAATTTTTGCCAGTCGGACATTTCATTTTTGACCCAAAAAGATGAACCCGGAAGTAAAAAAAATTTTATGAATAAAGTATCAGAAAGTATTACTATTTGTTGGTTCTTCATTCATTGCATACTATTAAACATAACACGAAAGCAATTAACGATAACTATTAATTTATCATGAACATGCATAAAATGGTTCATAATTTAAAATCAATGTTTACCAACTACGATTTACTGACAATGCTAGTTTGAGCGAGTTTACACAAGCGAGTTTACAAGGTAATTTGTGTCAAGATAGACGAGAAAATTCTAATAATTTAATTCCACATAGTTCATCAAAAGTTCACATCATTGACCAAATGATATGTACCTTCTAAATAATCATTTTAAATTCAAAGGAACTCGTTTTCAATAGCGATATAATTTACGTAAACTCTCAACTCGGCAGAGCACGTGGTCCAACTATTTTCCATACGACTTTTTCCTATTCAAGATGTAGTTACGAATTTGAACTTATTCTAATAAGATTACTTTTATATTTTATTTGGAGACATATTTCGCAATTGTAAATGAATAATTATAAAATAAAAAGAACTAATGTAAACGCAAGAGAAATTGGAGTTTTTAAATTAGCATACCTCTTTATAACGTGTGTCATCATGTAAATACGATCGCGTGTTCGTAGCGTCATACAAACGGTGTTTGACTACATAACGTCTCGTGAATTAATATTGCTAATTATTCGTTTTTGATAGGTTTATTTATTTTGAATTTGTATAATAGCTTTACCATACATCAATATTGATCTATCATATTTTGTTACAATATGTTACCTATGTTTTATGACCGAGATATTATTAAATTTATCGAGATTCAAAGTAGCAAAATCTTAATCTGTAACAAATTCATGAATCACCGGTACGGTGAAGCCACATGTTCATGCAATGTTATCTTTGACAAAATTTGTTTACAATGCGATTTTAATGAAATCTTTTTCGTAAATAATGTTGTGAAATGGGTCACATCTTTCAGTCACAAAATGACACTGGAAATTTCAATTAAATATCAAACGGTAAGTGTTTTTCTGCCGACAATTATAATTTACTGAAGATGATGATGATTGACGTCGTGCCTTGTGCTGTGAAGAATAAATGTGACTTCTTGACTAGATCAACATATTTCAATTTCATGTCCGGCAAATATACCGATTTCTGCATCCCTGGATGTGACCCTATTTGGGGTCACGTGGTCACAAAATCTTCAATTTAGAATCCTTATTGGCCAATGAGTCTGCACACAACTTTTCAGCTCTCTAGACCTTTTGGAACTGGAGAAGAAGATGAAAATAGGTTTTTAAAGTCATGACCCCTGTGATCCTATTTCGGGTCATGGGGTCACGAAATCTACAATTTAGAATCATCATTGGCCAAGGAGTCTGTACACAAAATTTCAGCTCCCTAGACCAAGTGGTTCTTGAGAAGAAGACGAAAATGCGTAAAGTTAACAGACAGACGTATGGATGGACAGATGGACGAACGGATGCCAGACACCATGCCATGCCATAAGACCATCGGGCCTTTCAGGCCAGATGAGCTAAAAAATTAGATGTGTACATTCCAGCGATCACCTGTTAGTGTCCGATGTCCCAGGGTACAGTGTATAACTGGAGCAGTGGAGTGAAGTGTTTGACAGGACAGCCCGAGGGTGACAGATATTGACATACATACTCCTTCAAAGCATTTTTAAAAAAATTCTATCATTATAACACAAACACTCTTAATGATATTGTTAGATTGAATTTTTCTAACAAAAATATTTTATTAAATAATAAACTTCAATATATCTACTTAAATCACTGTAGTTTCAAATAATTTCTCTTATCTATAAACAAAGACTATCTATTTAATCAACTCCCTTGGAATTATGCAACTATCGAGGAGCTCTGAATGTTCACATTGTCTTTACTCTAAAAACCTATATATACACATATCTATCAACTTTTACATTATTCTTACAACCTTCACACCATTCAACAGTTGGGTAATTTATCTATTTCTATAACAGGAGCAGTGTAGTCAAGTGCTTGCTAGGGGTGACACATATTGACATACACTCTTGAAAACAAATCCTTTATCATATATTTGTCCATCTGTTACATTTTTACATCCTTGAATTATTAAAACACTTCTTGATTGTTATTCCTTTTCAACAAAACCATTTACACTTTTGACAAAACATTATATGATGGATGGTATGCTTAGTAAATAGGATCACATGTTGACATGATATATGTAACTAAAATCAAACAAATTAATGAAAAGAAAGAAAAACTTTCAGTGTAATAAATGATAAGCAAAGAACTTTCTTTTTTTATATCATAAATGCAACAAACCTGAACTGAACTGCATGCAGGTACATGTGTCTCTATTACCTATGCACAAAAATTGCACCCAGGGTAACAAATATTATTACACCAGTCTTCGCCCTTTCTCCCAAATAAGATTTCACTATACCGTATTCTCTCGGGTGTAAGACCAGGGGGGGGGGGGGCCTGTAACATCTTGAAAACATGGGGTGGGCTCAGATGAAAAATCATACCGCAGACCAGGGATGCAGATTCAAATTTTTGCCAGTCGGACATTTCATCTTTGACCCAAAAAGACGAACCCGGAAGTGATTTTTTTTTATGAATAAAGTATGAGAAAGTATTACTATTTGTTGGTTCTTCATTCATTGCATACTATTTAACATAACACGAAAGCAATTAACGATAACTATTAATTTATCATTAACATGCATAAAATGGTTCATAATTAAAAATCAATGTTTACCAACTACGATTTACCGACAGCGCTAGTTTGAGCGAGTTTACACATTCGGGTTTACAAGTGAATTTGCGAGACGAGAAATTTCAAATAATTTAATTGCACATAGTTCATCAAAAGTTCAAATCAAGGACCAAATGATATGTACCTTCTAAATAATCATTTTAAATTCCAAGGAACTCGTTTTCAATAGCGATATAATTTACGTAAACTCACAACTCGGCAGAGCACGTGGTCCAACTATTTTCCATACGACTATTTCCTATTCAAGATGTAGTTACGAATTTGAACTTATTCTAATAAGATTACTTTTATATTTTATTTGGAGACATATTTCGCAATTGTAGATGAATAATTATAAAATAAAAAGAACTAATGTAAACGCAAGAGAAATTGGATTTTTAAATTAGCATACCTCTTTATAACGTGTGTCATCATGTAAATGCGATCGCGTGTTCGTAGCGTCATACAGACGGTGTTTGACTACATAACATCTCGTGAAATAATATTGCTAATTATTCGTTTTTGATAGGTTTATTTATTTTGAATTTGTATAATAGCTTTACCATACATCGATATTGATCTATCATATTTTGTTACAATATGTTACCTATGTTTTATGACTGAGATATTATTAAATTTATCGAGATTCAAAGTAGCAAAATCTTAATCTGTAACAAATTCATGAATCACCGGTACGGTGAAGCCACACGTTCGTGCAATGTTTATCTTTGACAAAATTTGTTTACAATGCGATGTTAATGAAATCTTTTTGTAAATAATGTTGTGTAATGGGTCACATCTTTCAGTCACTAAATGACACTGAAAATATCAATTAAATATCAAACGGTAAGTGGTTTTTTCTGCAGACAATTCAATTTACTGAAGATAATGATGATTGATGTGCCTCGTGCTGTGAAGAATAAATGTGACTTCTTGACTAGATCAACGTATTTCAATTTCATAAACAATTATGACCCACACAAGCAGGGCGGTTTGCCTTTATTTAATGCTTGTAAGTTTAGTTTTCCTTTTATTTTCTGCAATCTGTCAACTGATGTCCGATAGGTCAATTTTCCATTCGGTCAAACTGGATTTACAATGTCCGGCAAATAGACCGATTTTTGCATCCCTGCCGCAGACCATCAGACTGTCAGAATAGGTTTTATGTAGGTTTTTCTACACTAAAAAAAATAATATTATAGATATATGTAATGTATGACAATGGAACATCTGGCAAAATTGGGGTTGGGCTATTACCTGAGAATAACCCCAACCAAGAATAACCCCAACCCTCCGAAAAGTCTTAGGCTCGGGTGTGGTCTTATACCCAAGAGAATACAGTATGTGTATAGTTCTTTTGATTTCTTTTTCTTAAGTTTTCTTTATCATTCAGTAATTAGGTACGTGTATAACTGGTCCGGAGCAGTGTTTGACAGCACAGTGGAGTGAAGTGTTTGACAGCACAGTTGGAGGGGGCAAGTATTGACATAAACACTCCTCTTGAAAACACTTCTCTTACAGATCATCCTCCTTCATTTCATCTCTATCACTTTTCCATATAAATATTCTTTTCAATGAATTTTCTTTCATTATATCTTTGTGGTTCTTCCATATAAATACTCTTTTCAATAAATCTACCTTTCAATGAAAACACTAACGCCATTGCCCTTATTCTCACACTCTCTATATGTCTGTGTCATTTGTTATGATTTGTTACAAATGATTGGTAATTATACAAACACTGTTACGTAAAATATAAAGTTCTCTTTTAGAATATAATTTTGCTCATTTACGTTATTTTGTTTCATTTAAGTTTAAATATTTTTTTTTCTGAGAAAGGTGAGATTATTAAAGAAATAAATTTATGATTCCTTTCTTAGCAACTTGTATCGTTTGACATACCATGATGATTGTCTAAATGATTACTAAATTGCCCGTTAAATATCCAATGTATAATCTATATATACTCTTTTAAGAATTTATGTATTACATGAAACATATATGCAGAAAATCAAACATTCAAGTAAATCATGTTCGATAATCAAACATGACAAGAACATGTTTTTTTAATGTAATTTATAATAATTTTATAGATAAAAATGCATGCACAGTAAACATGTTTCCAAAATATTCAATGAACACATACCATGTCTTTTGCACTGTCACCAAACTCCTACAATATTCAATGCATATAGGCATGTGACATGCATGGTAAACAAATATCCAGTGAACACACTATGCAAGTAAACAAGCACCTGCTCTGTATAGTCAGTGTCAGAGTGCATGTCATCAATATATCTATCTGTATACAGGTATATACAACTTCATCAATAGAGATCGCTCTACATACGTTGACCCACATACCAGTCATATCTGTATAAGTATCTATATACCTGGTTTCATATATATATATACATATACAGCGTATCTCAGCTGGATCCATATAATGGAGTGTGGATGTTTTTGGTACAATAGTAAATCAGTAAATTATTGTAGACTGTCCGTCATGGACTCTATATTGTTCAGCTCTTGAACACATTTTATGAGGACATATACGAGCTAAATGTTGCCTGTACAATTGGGTATCAATTGAGTTGATTTTGAGCTATTTTTTGCTGGATATCTTTTGGATATACTTTGAATGTATGTTGTGAGAATCTATGAGAAAGCTATGTTTGTAAACAAATATTATATGGGTAAATTTGGTTATAAATTTGCCTTCTTTGAGATACCTTTCATTCAGTTTTTGAATACATATTGTGAGGATC
The DNA here is from genome assembly GCA_936450465.1 of Gibbula magus. Lineage (NCBI taxonomy): Eukaryota > Metazoa > Mollusca > Gastropoda > Trochida > Trochidae > Gibbula > Gibbula magus. The sequence continues at coordinate 10,429,660 of OW388289.1, forward strand.
ATTTACCAAATAGTCATAGGAGATATATTAACAATATAATTCATATAATAGTCCACTCAATGTATGATAAAAAAAATAAAAATAAATAAAACAGTTGAAATCAATTCTGTTGTGATTTAATTGTGATAGGTTAGGTAAAAAAATTCACCAGAATTTCTGGACTAAATGTTTCTATCCATTTTAATTCAAAGATTTGCCATACATCCCAACATGTTTATTCCTTAAAAGACTATTCATTATCATAATTTTTAAAAAGCAGTGACTATAAGTTATGACTTGTTTAGCTTTAAAAGTTATGGAAATCTTTCTTTCATCTAACATCAGTTGGAAAGACAGTGAATACACAAGAAACAAATGTATAAAATTCATAACAAAACATACTATAATCCTCTTCAGCCATATGAGAGCATGTATAAAATATCCCCAAAACAAATACAACACACATTAAGAATCAAACATGACTTTCAAATAGTGTTTGTTAAACCATTTCCACAACTCCTATACAAATGTGACTTTTGAATAAGTGTTTGTTAAATCATTTCCACAACTCCTCCCACAATCTGATTGACTTCCATTCTTGACTCTACAGGGTACACAGATCATTGATGACTTACTCACTGGACAGACATACTCCAACTATCAGTGACAGTAATCACTGGGCAATCCTGTGTTATTCACTTTGGTTACAAGTTGTGGTTCCTGTAAACTGGCCACATTTTCTTATTCAGCAGTTAACATGTTAAAATTCGGCCGATTTTGATATTTTTCAGATTGACATTTTGAGACTTCACAAATCCATCAAGAATCAATACATGAAGTATGTTATTTGATTTCATGGCATTGACATGAAAAACATCTTTAAATAACAAGAATCAACACTGAGATTGTTAAAACTCTGTGACACTGAGTTTATTGACCTAGCGCTTTGCTGTGCCAATTGTTAAAGAGGTACGATATTCCAATGACCTGAGCGCTGAAGGATTAAAGACAGCATATCATGGGGAACATACCGATCATATCCAGCTGGAATATCTCGCTCTAGAGGTGTCAGACTCCAAAAACAGACAGGCCCGTTCATCAAACAAAGTACTGGGGATAAAAATCGAAAATTAATTTATCATCTTGGTGTGACATTGTTTCTGGATAAGCCAGTGTCTGTTATAGCTCTGCTAACACTAGTCTGCTTGTGCGAGATTTCCTCTCTTTTTGTATCATGATCGTATTAGAGTGTTTTGCTTTCCTTAAATAGAAGTTTTCACAAAGTTGGTAAATTGTCTTGCCGTTTCCTTTTAAAAACCTTACAATACATTCCATTCATTTAATGTGATCTGAAAGTGGTTTAAGGATATGCTATTTTAATCACTTATATTGGTTTTCCCCCATATACACAGATTTACAATACAAAGCTTCGCATATGCTATGACAGTATAAAAGCATTTTTTTTACATTTAATACTCTGTAATCCTTATTCTCAAAACTTTATCTCTGATCATAGCCAATGTGTTAAGAATAAGATTAAGATGTTTGAAGGGTTATCAACATTTCAGAATGGGTAGCCTTATTAGAAACAGATCCTATGATAAAGCCAAGAGTAATTGGGTGAGTTATTGTTTAATGCTGCTTCGCCAATATCACAGCCATTAGCAGCAATCAAGCAATGTCTAATAGATGAAGTGTTTGATAATTTTTTGAAAATGGCCACCATGAATCTACAACTTTATTTCCACATAAACTGCTTGCAAACAACAGCTTTCAAGAAACACAAACAGTCGTCCAACCTCTTACAAGGCTTCTCTCTGTCTTCTGAATCAACTCGAAGTGGACTTTGGATAAAATTACTTTCATATATTTTCATTTTAAAGGCAGAACACATTTATTTCCCCTATTTTTTGTGGTATTTGGTATGTAGTAAGTTTGATGGATCAAACTTAAAATTGAAGATGAACTAGATACGTATGTGTATCGGAAACAAGTTCTAAGTTGCTATCAAAGAAGTTACACATAAGAAGTTTTTTTTCAGAATGGCAATCCTTACCAACATCTTCTGAGAATGTAATCAAGAACAGAAACATTGTAAAGCACACACTGGGACTCGTGTCCACCCTTGATCTACATTCAAACACTTCACACACATTGCCTGTAAAAACAACTGTCAAGAAACACACAAGCTGTCTCCAATCAGCACAACTTCCCTCTGCGAGGCAGAACTCTTGCCAGTCTCCTTAACTGGCTGATTTAAGCCTTGCAGTATTTCCATCGATTTTCCGTGCTAAGATAGTGAAGCGCTGCACCTTAATTACATAGTGAATTCCGATTTCCTAGCACACAAACCTTAAGGAAATTCGGCAAGGCTTCAATCAGTAAGTTCTGAAGCCTGGCAAGAGTTATGGCTTGCGTAGGGAAGTTGCCATTAGCAAGGCTAATGTTTATATCAAACTTTATTTTTCAAAGAAAAATATTCACATATTTTATTCTATGAGAAAAACAAAATTCTTACACATCTGTAGGAGCCTTAATCCATATCGGAATGTTTATCTATCCATGTTCCACATTCAAACCACTTGCTTGCCACTTGCTAGAAACAAACGCTAAGACACACAAATTGTGTCACAAGCCATATCATGTCTCAAACTGAATATTTTGTGAAACACATAACATATTCTGTTCTTATTAGATAAAAAATGTTCACTTTGGAATTGTAAACTTTTTACTACCCTTAGAGCCCTGAGCATATAGTGAAGTTGTTCTGTTTCTTCAGATTGTTGTATATGTTTGTCTAAATCAAGAACAAGTTTGTAAAACATACATATCAGTCTCTGAATGTCCACCCTTGTCTACATCTTCCGACTGTCTCCACTCACTGCTTCCGACTGTATCCACTCACTGCTTCCGACTGTCTCCACTCAATGCTTGAGGGACGCAAATATCAAGAAGCACACAAATTCTCTGTCTCCATTCAGAAGTCTTTTTCATGTCGTGTGCTCAAACAAAATTTCTAAAGAAATATATTCACATAAAAGTGAAAAAATCCTTCTCTTTTTTCATGGGTTATTTCATAAATCCTTAAGGGTCATGCGTGTGTATCTTAAGTAAATTTTTCTTACATCTTCAAATTGTCCAAGAATAAATTTGTAAAACATACATATCTGTCTGTGAATGTCCACCCTTGCACTAGGCTGTCCACACTGACTGCTTGAAGGGCCCAAACGTCAAGAAACACACAAACTCTCTGTTTCCCATTCAGAAGTATTCTCCATGTCTGGGGAATTAACTCAAACTTACTTTTTATGTGTGGTTTACACAGGGAGGGCGACATGCACACACTAAGCCATCGCTTGACTTCATCAATGAAGTCTCCCAACCCAAGATCTCAGGATACAGGCATGGAAAACAACTTCAAAGAGACAAGGGCAGAGTTTAGCCTAAGAGTACTTTGATAACTGAACTAGCCTTCTGTGTGGTAACTACTTAGCTAACAGTCGGATTCAAGCATGCCATACTAATTTTGCATGAAGCTACTTAATAAAACCCTTTATTGCTATTAAATGCATGGGGCTTCAGTTTTCAAATAAGATTTTTCACTAGCAATTTCATTAAATCTCTTATAAATCGATCTTCAAGTGATATTATTAAACACTGAATTTTTTTTCCAAATGCATGTATGCAGGACCACATTTAAACAAGACACAACAATTTCAAAGTGAAACTATTAAAGACTGAAAATAGCATTTTTTTTATTTTGGAACCTGCATGATTTACAAAAAAGAGAAAAAACCTATCAACAATTTAGAGTACAATGTATAATTAATACGTTTAAGACATGAATGCTTCAAAAGATATTTGCAAGTTTACCAATGTCCTTTCTGAAGGCAATACATACTGGTATTATTGTGCATAAAATAAGAATAAAACAAAGAGGAACTTGAAATCCAATTTTTTAAAATAAACATAAAAAACTCACTTTCCCTATGAAAACCCAATACACACAGCTACACCTGCACAACAGAACGAGACAATCACAGGACAACTGCTGTACCAAGACATGCAGCTCTATTCTCCTTGCATCAGGGTTAAGTCCTCTGGTTTGGATATAGCTTAGAACTTGCTGGAGATGAAGCCACCATAGATGTAGCCTCCATAAAATCAGTGTTTGAAAAAGCTTCTAGTTTTTCCTGAAAATCTGACATGATCTACACATATATAATATTAGTTTATCAACATTTCCGAAAGTTCGACAGACTTGATGACAATTTTGTGCAACTGAACCCATTTGATATTGACCAACAAATGGCTGAAAACACTGAATACAATTGTGGTATTTTAAAATCACTTTAGCTGTCAGATAAATTTCACCAAACCTAACTGGCCGACATGTGCTCAGCAGCATATGTTTGTAGATGTGTTACCTTATCAAGACGATCTTTAGCATTCTTTTTCTGAAAATTCTGTTAGTACTTTTAGTCGCTTGTCATTGGATAATGACATGAAATCTGAACTTAACCGGTATTTTAAATTTTTATAAAACATTAAATGTACCTAATGATGACGGTATAATGAAGCATAAGCCCAAAGTTGTTCCATGTAGAGAGAAGAGAGACCTATACAGAGAAGGTTAGTGGTTGATCCCGTCAAACATGAAGTGGAGGATGAAGATTAGCATGTTTGCAACGGAAACTCTTTACAACCCCCCTCACTCATACACAACCAAGAGAACTATCTATCTAGCTTCCTATACAGTGCCACACATACTTAGAAAAAAGCTTTTCTACCTAAAACTGAAAAATCAAGTATTTGTATCATAAATGTATACGGATGTTTATAAAATTTTGCTGAAAATATCATTCTCTGTTCACTGGAAATATATCCTTATCATAATCATCTACATGCTTTTCAACATTCAGTGTTGTAGCATGAAATTCAGTAATTCTGTGCCACCATATTTGAGAAGGTGAGTGGTCGATCCTGTTCAACACGAGATGTGGGATGAGGATTAGCGTGTTTGCTTCAGGCACTCTTCACACCCTCCACTCTCTCACTCACACATCTAGGGGCAACTAGCTGGCTGTCAGACTACAGATAGTGCTATTCCATGAAATAAGCCTGAAGCAGCCAAAAACTATGATTTTTTAAATGTTCATGGTAAAATTAGCAAAAACCTCAAAAAGTTACAGTTTAAAGTAACAAGGATACAGGCTTTGGGAAGGGCTTATTTCATACACTGATAGTGCCTACCAACAATCATCTGACTATGGACTTCATGCAAGGTTGCAAAGTATAGTCATTGACATACATGTCCAGAAATGGTCCTTTAATATGTATATATAAATTACTTCTCTCTATATATTCATTGTTTGTGTTTATTCTGAACATGTGCTATGTCCCTATTGTTAATGCTGTAAATATATGTTCAACATCATGGTCTCCATGACAAGAATATACATTATATCTGAAACTATTTTTTAATATATTCTCATCAATAGACGAAAACAATTTGGTTGGTTTAAGGATCCTCCTACCATGACTTGGACAAAATTGGGAAAAAAACCTACTCAGAATCCCTTCTAAACGAAAAAGTTGCCACATTCTTCCTCTGATGAACTGAAAGTTAAGTGCAACTTTACGATTTTCTTTTGATATTCCTCGCCTGATCTGAACATTTTTCATTTGCACTAGAGTTTTTTTGTCTCTTGCCTTAGATATTTTGCCTACAATTTTTTTTTAAACCAAGTAATTTATTTTGCTTGGCCTTAATGTAAATAAAGCGATAACAATGAACGTTTTGCTACACACAGTCATACTGAAACTAATGAAGTATATAAACAATTAATAGCAAATAATTCATAACTCCCACACAGTCCTAAAAAGAAATATCAATATTCTATATAGATACCTGACCTGAACGTGACACACCTGTATATAGAGGCTACACACAATAGGCTTACAGGCTACATGTAGGATAAGTATACACTAATCACATGTACTGCTAATAGGTAAATATTGACAGGCTACAGCTGATATGATGCATACTTCCATATTCAAGACAGCAGTAAATGTAAAGTCTTTGAAGGGCATTTAGAAGTGAAATACATAAGAACAAGACTTTCTGTACATTACTACGATATGTCTAGATCAACAGGAACAGAGGAAATGTTTTTCCAATACTGGTCAACTTTACATTTGTTACTTGGAAAATAACTCTTATGAATTGTATCAGCCAATTTTGGATGTATGTACTTGTATATATGAATGACTCGGGGTAACAAGTCGACAACCCACACATTGTGATTTTTTGAGATAATCCTTTTTTGTGGGTTGCAGATGGTCACTTTACCATATTTGAGTCCGTTATCTCCCCTGAACTTAATAACAATCGAGTTGCCATCATTCCCATATTTAAGATAAGGCACGTTCCTCCTTTCCATTTGTGCAAGAGTGTGATAAGCCACAAAAAACATGGCGTCTGATGAGACTGTATTGCCGGAAATTTCATCACTCACTGATGTTAATGACAGCAAAAGTTATCTAAATTATGGCAAACCACCACAGGAATGAGACTATGAAAGTTCTGACGATATATTTTTTACAAAGACTATATTTTTCACCATCAATTATTTTATGTGGTTTATCCTGTTTTTGCTAAAGTTCAATATTTGGTATAATTGGTATCCCACAAAAAAACTTTAAACTCGATTTTCTCAAAAGTAACTTTTTGTGGGTTGTCGACTTGTTGCCCCGAGCCATTCATATATGTACCGTTGTTTTGTCATGTAATATTGTTTGCCTGTACCTTAAAATATGGGGGGGAAAAAGAAGACTTTCTGACTTCTATAATTTGAACATTAATGACATATCTGTTAAGAGATTAAACATTCATTCATGATGTAGTTTCATTTCCTGCATGTATCATAAGGTGCATATAGAGCAAATACGATAAGAGCAAACAGTTGCCCCATATAGCTCAGTTACCTCGACATTGACTTGAGTTGACCCCCTTCTAATTCCTCGCCAAAATTGTATGTCTAAAATACAAGTTTATCCATCTTCATCGACTTGTGAGTTATTCATTATCCTCTAACACTTTGGACCATATACGGAAGTCTATGATTAATAAACCATGACGTCTATAACATTATATACCTATATATATTCACTTGTGAAAAGAACTCTGCATATCTTGTTGCAAGAATGTTCAAATTATATATTACTCATTGTATTTCGATTGTCAAAAATCCACTGACTTTCACAAGTAAACATAACTATTCTTTCGTTAATATGTAACATTATACACACTGATACACAAAGTTAGCATTCAAACAGCCTGTCCACTATGACTGGAAGCATTACTAGTACTGTGAACAATCAGTCATGTTATCTGATCACAACAGCTTCACAGGTCTAACTGACACCCTGATAACACAATATAGCCGCACACCAGCGCAGCGTGACATCTTCTCACGACTGCAACATGGGTAGTCAAATTCCTTAAAGGATACCAGGATGCACACAGGATGTAAACAAGGTGTTTTCAGAATAAATATATAAATCAAATTAAATCAAAGGGTGTCTGTCTAACTTCACATGCTCTTTGTGTGTTTAAGAAGTTGTTGATTTATTTTACATGAAAACATACCTAGATTACATACACTCCAAGTTCACATTCTTACAGCAAGATACATGTATTGGATGCAAAAAGTGTTTGATGAGTGAGACTGATCACTTTAACATCCAATAAACAAGGTGTTTGAGAATAAATATATATAAATCTCATTTGAGAGTTTAAGAAACTGTTGGGTCTTATTTTACATATAAACATACCTAGATTACATACACTCCAAGTTCACATTCTTACATCATGATACACATACTGGATGTAAAGGTGTGTGAGGAGTGAGACTGATCATCTTTACATCTGTATCAAAATAAAATAATTTATTTAGGATATTTTTATTACACTGTTAACACACTAATAACTTGTGTAATGTGTCACCAGATCATGGATATCACATCGTATATCACATCATATATCACATCGTATATCACATCATATTTCACATTCTCAGTGACAGTGAGATGCAGGTATGAAATTCACAAGACGCTCGATGACTGTGAACAATCTCGAATCAAACATCGAAGCATCTTACCTGGACGTGAGTGGTCCCGCTGTAGACTGTCACTTCTCGAGTTCAATAAATAATCCAAATCTGTCTCGTCTCACATACAATCCTCTCAGAGGAAAAGCTGTAGGAAACTTCTCTGTGTTCCTCCAAGGACAAACAAGTAGCTCATCCAAAACAACTTGTCCCTATTATATTCTACCATCCATCAAAACTCAATTTGTTTAGAGCAACCTTCACCCCTCTGTTGATCAAGTGGACGAGTCCAAATAGCCACATGGATTAGCCTATGCTAATATTTAGGGGTGAAGGATCTCAAACTGGCCAAACATGTTTGAAATGCTTGTCGTGATACACTGTATCTAAAGTAAAAAGTTGAGATGAATCCTGTTGACTGTTTAGACGACAATCTCCACTCCTTTATACCGCTTCTTCTTCAAACTCTTAAACTTGTTTACTTGAGGTATGTCGACCTGGATATTTATTTAATATCGGCATGAACTGGTATGTCTTACATATCCTGGAGGGACAATCACATACCACGTTCATCATAATATTGTTAGTTTTCAATATACTCCAGCCCAAAGGTTGCCAGTCCCTTGTGATCACTACTCAATATTGATAGATTATTGATATGTTTGTTGTCAACACAGAGAACAAACAAAAGAAGGTTATGATATTTTTTCTCTTATTTTCTCTCAGTTCAATATTTAGACCTGATAAAAATATTCTCATTATTGTTATTAATATCACATTATTTTTAATATTAAATTGTTGTTATTAATATTTCATGATATGCAGAAATTAAATTGACTCTTTAAGAAAAATAAAAAAAAATTCCTGGTGATCCAAGAGCTCAGAATGTAGCCAATTGAAGGAAACTGACCTGGGGTCAACACATACAGAAATCTAAATCCCATATTTTTGTATTTAGTCCGCTGCAGTTTAAAGAAAACAACACTGGCGTAACTTTATTCAATAATACACAAGTTATCAATAAATACATCTGATCATTGAATATCAAAACTGAATGTTATGAGCAACTGCTTATGCTCAACTATTTACCTGTGGGGCTGAATAGGTATGAACACTCCTAAAATACTTTTCTCACCTGGGCCTAGATTTTCGAAGCTCTCTTAGCACTAAGATAGTCATAAGCCAATGTTAATGTATGGTACTTACGACTGTCGTAGCGCTAAGAGAGCTTCGAAAATCTAGGCCCAGATTGGGAGTTCATCTCGCTCGTTCAGAAAAAACACCAGAAAATCACCTTTCTAGCAGTAAATGTCAAAATGTCAAAATATATCCAAAGGAAATATAGATATATATAGATATAGAGAAATATAGAGCTATTCACTTTATCTTCACATGTCAGTGATTTACTATGTCGTATTTAAGATTCAATATAAACCCATGAGAGGATTTGCTGCACCAATTATACACATAACAAGCCTGATGAATGCTATAAGCCTGTGGCAGGCAAAATAGCTTTAAGTGGTAGACAAAGTCGTTGAGGTAAGATTAGACCTGTAGTGGTCTATTGAAAACAATTAGGATTACTCGCAGATCAACTGAGCATGATAGTTCATCATGGATCGCTGAACGAGTTGATGGCTGGGAAGTTAAGCATACATAGACATCAAAAAACATTTTAAAACTAAATATAGTTGAGCGGTGATGTCACCTGTATAAAAATGTTTATATATTTGTATGACTGAGTGTCTGTATTGCTGCATCATGCTTAAAGGAGAATATTAGAGAAAAACTTTGTTTCAATATGTTTAACAGTATTGTTTAAGACAAAGTGTGTCAAAAAATGTATTAAAATGCTACATTTTATGTAGAAACGTTGAACAAAACGTTTTCGGTGCGAGTCGTTTTCCGGAAATCCCCGAGAGTTAATCAGGCTGGCAGCAGTCACGTGATATGATGTCAAAGATGCTCTCCCGCGCGCTGAGGCAGTGTATTTTCTACGTTCGTAGTGTTGTTATATGGCTTTCTAGGATAGCGATGGCAGTGTTGATTTTCAACCATCTGACATAAATAACATCCTTCCTTATCAGTAAGAACCTATTGTGAATCAACATTGAGTTGAACACCAGGAATCAAGTGAGGATGAGCTTTCAGAAGTAAACAGTGAGAGAGTTGGAAATACAGATTCGTACGTAGGGACTGGCAAACTATAACGTTACAATTTCACAGTATTGGATTATGCCGTACATTAAATAGTTATTGTCTTCATGTAAATAACATGAGTGTCAACAACTTATATGTAGTTAATTAAAATATGTAACTACAAATTATACTGCTTTATTCGTATTTATACTGCACCGCTGAAGTAACCAGTTGCACAGGACAAAATAAACCATCTTGATTCTCGATTATTCAAATCATGTTTGCTTTAAAAAGGTATTGATATTAAATATTATTATTATTTAGATCTAACGTACACACCACTGTTCAATCCTAATCAAGTAAGATAGACAGTAAGATCTACACATAGCTATGTGAGAGATTTGGTAGTCACGAAAACCAGACTAACACGATAATAGGGAACTCGCGATATTAGAAGCCTGTAATAACGTAGTGTAAAGCCCATTTTGTACGGCGAACTTTGCAGTGCACATATACAATATTGCTTATGGTAGTAATATACGCATGTTAGTAAAAGTAAATGTACTATGCGTTCATGCATGTTTAATATTTCTGCCTAAAAAAATTGGATTCCAACTCTTTTAAAATATGAATAGAGAATTTCGAAAATATGTCAATTGATATGAATTAGATGTAAACTAAATAAATGGCATTAATTTAAATCTGTCAACATTGCTTTGACTTTGTCGCCCTAATTATAATGAAAATCGAAAAGTCAGATAGATTTAGAAGTTCATCGCATGCAAGAAGGAGATTATCCTATAAAGAGAATTTAAAAAACAATATTAAGAATTTCTAAAGTTCTCTAATATATTTACTCAATCGATGTGAAGTCACTATTTCCGTAAACGACGAACTGTTACCAGAATAGTTAAAATACCATATTCACTCACGGTAGTAAACAATTGCAACCGTCGCTGACTAGGTTTGACTAAATTTGCTTACGGTAGTAAAATATACATTTGTGCAAATGCGTCCATACGGCGAATTTTGCTCATATGAGCAACTTTTCATAATAGTGGGGGCTTTCACTTTGAGTCACTTTCTACGTGTGCTTTCTACTAGTTCTGCCTTGCAGACAGTAATTATTTGAATTTGAGTTGCTAGACAGTTACGTGTTCTTCTATCACAAGTACACAAACCAAGCACCCACAAGAATTGAACACTGAAACTTATTATTTTTGCAATAATCATTTGTTGTGATATTGTGAACATATACAATCAGTGGAAATGCATTTTTGGTAAACATATTAAAATAACGGGATCCAACATAGACGTAGGAAGGGTTAAAAAATGGGGCAAGATTTAGAATTTAGTAAGTCGGGGTGGTGGGGTGTAATATAAGCGACAGATATCATTTTAGCGTTGAATATCACTATAGTTTTCAAATGATTTATAACCAGGACTTATTTTTTGGTGTCTGACAATGCCATTTGAGCTGCCACGTTGGCCATATTAAATTGAAATTAATCTAATACAGTTATTAGCCAATGACAAATAATTATACAACTGTGTACCAAGTTTCACAGTCAGAGCACGGCCTACACATCCCCTATCCTCGGTGGTACCAAGGGGTTTATATATGCTCCGTTACTCTCCGCTGGAGCATATATAAAACTCTGGGTAAACGAAGATGACACATCCCATAAGAAGGCATTATAAGTTATATCCTTATAAAGGACTGTTAATTACGAGTACTCTTAGACTAACTATCACTTATTTATAAAACTGTAAATATGAAACGGATCAAAATTCTCTGAACATAGTGAGACCGATTCCGACGGTTGTCGGTCCTTCTTTCCTCTTTGACACTATCCAAACCTCTCGCCGGTCTGCATCCGTCTTTTCACTTGAAAATTAAAAATATGTAAACTTCTGTCCAGACTTTGATAAATTCCTGCACATCAACGCTGCACAATGTACCATATCAAGTCCGAAACTATCCGAATTCTACGTATTCAACCGATTCTTCATTTACTCTAATGCTTTTCCTTTCACTGCGCTAAGGACCCATGCGGGCCATAGAGCATCTCTGACGTCACAGCCTAAACCTGCCGAAGGCTACCGGCAAATATGCATACGCGCACAGGCAACAGAAGGCGCAGTTGTTATATCGCGTAATTAGTAATTAAGCACGGCTTTCCATATTATTTTCGGGGGAATATGTTTTTTAAAGTATATTTTACTATACCAGAATATAAATCTTTACAAATATTCTCCTTTAACTCTTTATCAGCACGGTCTGAGTGAGTTGTAAACTATTTTATATAAGCCTTTGCCAGCCCCAAGTCAGTCTTTCAAAGTCTTCAACAATGAAAGATGCAAGCAGACTACACTGACCCTTTCCTGAAATTCAGACATTGGGTCATATTTGGTCTTTGACCATATCACAACTACAGAGTAAACCTCTTCATTATTCCAAATGCATTTATGGTACGATATAGATATACACAATCTTCAGCACACCAAGATTCACAGTTATTTATTTAATGAATAAGAACTTTAGGAGATCGATTATAGTTTTTAAAATAGGGAGTATAATACATGTGATGTAATTCCTCTCAACCTCCGGGAGTATATTCAGATCCACACAATAGCTCTTCCTTCAGGTTACACCTGTGTTCAGGGTCTGTCAACATTGCCATGTGTGCTGTGTTGAAATGTGTAGTCCATTGTCAAGATCTTAGTGTCTTTACATTCACAACATTATTGCATATGTGCATTGTCATATGTCTAAAATAGCATTATATAGAATGTATAATTGTGTGTTCTGCTCTTTGCCTGTTTGTTATATTCAACAATATGCTTCATTAGCCAGTGGCTGATTCCTGTGAATTGATCACTCTGAATGGTTTAGAGTGTGTTCAACATCCCTACAAGCATTGTTAAAGATCTAAAAAATAGTATTATATTGTTGTGTTGTGTTTCTGCTCTTGAATATCAAATCTTTTATTCAACTTTTGTTTGTAAATGAACATCGTTTTTGTGAAACAGTTTATTTGGTTCATATATCAAACAACACAGATATCTTAACTCCTTTTTTTTGTATTTTGGAGTATGTATTTGCAATCCTTAAAGGGATATCTGGTCAATTAAACTCAAATGTGAAAAATATGTGTTTTAGATACAGAATTTAACAAATTCTCCATTGAAACAAACATATCTAATTATACATATTGCAGAAGAAGAAACGTCATGTCTACTGAAATAATACAAATGTGTAAGCAGTTGAAATATCTCATTAACTCTTCTGAAAATTCTCTTGCGTAAACCATAGGGGAGATTTTTTCTTTGTTGACCTGATTCTCCTTGTTGAACCCTGTTAGCATGAGAAAATTTGTGTCCATTTCTTCTTCAATAATCATTCAAAAATAAGAAAACACAAATTGATAAATAAATATATTAACATTTATTGCATACATTTGAAAGATGGCAAATACTGCTGACCATAGAATTGCACTTATGAGGAGGAGAAACAATAACTGGTACGGAACAAGGCAAGATGGACAAGCAGCACACGTCGAGTGAAATATGGGACGAGACACATGGTAGATGAATACAATGTCCTGACACCAAGGTTATAAAACTTAATAAATTTTACTTCATTTTTCACACCAAAATATAATACATATCTTTAAGGCATTTTCAGAAAATATCTGAATATGATGTTTAATGGTAATCTTGAATCTAATGCTTGTGTTTTTGACACATGTAATTTAACAAGAAACTTAACACAATTCTATATGGAGAAAAATAACTAAACTTTTTGATGAATGAGAAATATAGCTCATGCTTGGCAATGAAATTTAATCAATTCATTCTGTCTCTGTCTGAGCATGTATTTCAAGGTTTATCTTCACTCTGATATATTCAAGTTCAATACGGGAAAGTTGTTCAACTATGGATCAGGCTGTATCCACTTGTCCTGGGACACATCACTTCACTCTCACACCATTAACACAAGCAGCTTTACATACATACTAACTCTTCAGCATAGATAAAACACTGGAAATTGCAATTCTAATCATTGACTGAATTGAAGTATTGTTGATTATGCTACTAATAACCTTGAGCACAATTATATATTTAATTATTTAATAAATATTGATGGCACCACTTTGTTTTGATTAAAATTTGTGATAAGATTGTCATTCTTCTGTAATCCCACTACTCTCTTGTGCTTGACAGAAACATATTTATTTTTCATTCCATACTTTAGTAATTATAGAATTATTTTGAGCTAAAGATTGATTTTTATGTTTAAAATATGATATATTAATGTTATATCACAAAACTGGCAGTTAATTTCAAAGACATCGAAGTTAATTATTTTTAGGTTGTACTGTAGTGGAAAGATTTTCATTTAAGAAGACGTCATAATGTGATGAAACTGTGATTGGATAAACAAATATCAATGTCAACACAAACATTCTAGAAATTCGATATTTACTAAACTATAATTGTTTCCATGTCACCACAAGCATACTCATCAATAAATGGATCCGATTTTCCTTATGTATAACATTTATATGTGATTGTCATTAAGCTAATATCCATAAGGAATTAACAAATAATGATAATACTGTTGGCATCATATTTAAGCACAAACACACAGTGTTAATTTAATTTTAAACAATACAAGACAAGTCCTTCATCAACAAACACAAACAACAAATTGAACTGATGTAAGCAACATCTGATAGCAGGACACTGCAAGCAAACATACACACAGAAACTTGGCTACACACACAAGTATAACACAATATCATGAGGTCGCTCAACCTCTACAGACACAGGGAAAATATGCTTCCAAAATACATTAAAATTCATCAGATATCCCACTCATATTCTGTAAGAAATTTCACAGTAGAATTTCATATGTTGTGACAAAATGATTGATAAATCTCTGCACATATTCAATTGAAAAACATAGACAACTATTTTGAATTTTTAAAATAATTCACAACCATATAATCTGATTGTTTGTTTCACAAATATCTGCTTACTTTAGTTTCTGATGTGCCCTACAAAATATTATTCAGTTTGGAATGGATGAATTGCCAGAAATGCCATTTTCATTTTTATGATTAATTGAAAAAGTTAATCAAACCAGTTTCCTTTTTGTATTGTATTGATCTATTTAATTGCAGTAGATCACAATGAAAAGCTTTAATGAAAAATTAATAGCATTAGACATATGAAACCATAGCTTAATTATTCACAAAAATAATTATTGACATGTTTGTATTCATAGAATCAAAAAGATGGAATGAATTCATAAATGCCTTACCGGTATAATCAAAGGGAGACAACCAATGATGAATGGGCTCAATAGTTCATGATTCTTGCTATCTTCAATAGAAAATATTCAATTTACTTGTTTCATTAACAATACAGCTGAAATATTTGATTATTGAAAATATGTCTTGTCAAAATATTTTCATTATTATTCAATTGATTAACATTGAAACATTATATTTATAGGCTAATCTCCCCAAAGAAAACTTTGATAAATATCACCATGCAATAATATCTATGAATAATAAATTATGCATAGTAGAACTTTGGCAGACTAACATGTTATCACGATAACAAGGTCCTTGTCCAAACTCACTTATAAACAATTATTTATTGATTACTTAAACAAACTGGCGAGGGTAATATTTGATTGAAGAAGGTTCTTCTTTTATTGGGTTAAGCTCTGAAGGCATTATCTTAGGAAATTATTTAGGAAAAACTTAGATAGAGAAATATTCTGAACCGTATTGGTGGAAGCAGATGGCATGATTGTCGTACAATCTTTAACGCAATGTTAGTTGAATCATTCCAATTTTAATGTGCATTTAGCCTAAGTCATAGCAACTTCTCTTCAATCCCCCAAAAATACAGACATTGACAGAAAATAGAGATAACATCATTTAAAAACAGATTATGGGTCTGATTATTGGTAGGTACTTCTCAGAAAGCTTAGATTTCAACATTTCCAGAGTCTGTTTGTCACGTCAAATACACACTTGATCTTGAACAAACTCAATTTTATTGAGAGAAAATATAACATAATGTACAATTGCACATGGTATACTTGCCATATTACTTGTAACAAGGGAGTGATAAACAAACTAGTGATAAAACATGTGAGATAACAGATAAAATATTACAATTTGCAACTGTTGTGTAACATGTTACACTATGTGAACACAAGGCTGGAGACAATGTTAGCAATAATAAAACAGTACCGAGACTGCTGTTTGTTTTAGGCAAGGAAGATTTTGTGTCTGTACCTGCCATTTGATTTGTTCAATATCTAATTTGAGCTTTACACTTTTCAAAGTTCATTTTTCGTAACGATTGGTGACTTATCAATGAATGAGTCACAGATTAATAACAAAGTTATTTTCAACAAATTAGTCAACACTCAACAGTATAACCAAATCACAATCATGACCTCAGCTCACTTCATTTCCATGTGAGGTGATGTTGTGATGAACTTGACCTCCGAATCAATGAGTTAATAAACAAAGTAACATTCAACATGTGAGTGAGTCAACACAAAAGAACTACAGCCTACATGAGGATGACTTCAGCTGGGTTTCAGATTCTTGCGATGATTTGGAACTGGAACTTTCTTTCCTCTTGGCCATGTTTGAGTTTTGTGGTCCACCAACAGCTCCTGGTGTCGTCTCAGCGGTCTCCGGCTGTAGAGAGAGTAGTAGTAGACTCTTAGAATGTATACAAGCAAATAATAAACAAGTATAAGGTTGATTTTTCCTTTCGTTTTTTTTGGAACACATTTGATCTTATAGCTTAGAAGTAATTCAGCCTGTTCATAATGGAGTGCAGACTTGAATTTCAGTCCACTTTTATTGAATGATTGGGTTGAGCTATAATGACATGGCTAAACATTAAACATTTTGATAAATGAAAATAATGGATAGGCTACTAATTAAACCGATGTGGCGACACCTGAAAATGTTTTTTTCATGTAGCCTTTTTATCAGCAAAGTCATTAATAACAATTTGATGATAATGATGTTTCAATAAACTTGATGAATATTAAGTCTCTTATAAATAAATGCCTTGTTCTAATTATTTGAAATATAAAAAGTAGTAAAGGGGTTATTTGAGTCTTTATAAATTTGCATTAGACAAAGTAGGAGCCTTCTGTCCACGCTACAGTCAAATGGAATTATGGACATGAGAGTGAGTCATTTGATTACATCTCCACATCCTTGAATGAATACATTTTGAGAATAATATCTAATATATAAATTATTTAATAGTAGGTCATTTTCATTGTCAGGACAAATCATCCAGAATTGGTTAATTTCAAGACTAGACACTTTTTAGCTTCTCCCCGCTACCAGCTGCATATGCAGCCAAAAAGGTTTTGATGTATTGTGACGTCAGTGACTTTTGACCCTTTGACATACATACAACAAACAATCCAGCAGGCTGAAGGTTAAGAATGTAATCTGAACAGTAGACCATGGGCCAAAAAATAATTTCAAACTTCTGTCTCAACATGCTATCATGATAACAGAGCCATATCATCTGCAAGGAAGATCAAACTTAGAAGTAAGCTAAACAGCAAAGGTTGACTATGTATTGCTTAAAAGCAAATAATAGTTTGTCACAAAAATGGTTATCAATGCTTTTAAAACAGAAGTAATTCTATTGTTGAAATGACTAGAGATGCATGAAAAACTATCGGACAATAGAAATATCTCAGAACTGACAAGCTTTGCATCAACAAAGTCAATGAAATAATCCTACCTGTTTGCATTTTTCATCAAAATAAATGTATAGTTAATCACACAATTGTTTCAATAAATTATTAGTACTTCAGACATAGAGAATACTAAACAACATTCCGTTTAATAACATATTTATGAAACGAGTGAGTGGTTTGTATTTGACGAGCGAAAGCGAGTTAAATACAAATACCATCTCACGAGTTTCATAAATATGTTATTAAACAGAAACGAGTTTAGTATTTTATTTACTACTCACTGATTTAAATGCCACTTAATTTGACAAACTCGTCGATAAATGGGACACACTCCTGCGACCGCGGTGCTGACATTGTGACGTCATATTTTTGTCATTATGACGTCATGTCAATCGCCAGCACGAGATGTTATTACACAAAGTGTAATAACACAGTAGATTTATTAAACTGTGATATCTTCAACGGGTGAGTAATAATAAAGGATCATCTGTTTATAAAGGTAAGTCATCATCTTTTGTTTCATTGATGTAGTCACAAAAGTCACAAATCCAAACACATTGTTATTTTTCACAAACAAAAATCTAAGTGTAAGAAGCACACATAAAATCATTATCACACACCACACACCATGCAGTGTTAATGAAAGTATCAACAGTAATTACCATGGAGACAACACTACACAAAAGTTGGACGCTGGAAGAAATGTGGAAAGGTACGCTCATTGAAAGGTTCTCAACAACAGGTTTACAATGGTCAACAGTTTCAACAACATTAAACTAGGAATATCTAACCGAATTTATTAATTTAACAAAACACTTACACACTTCAAAATGTGAACTCTCAAAATTAACTCGCTATTCTAATGTACAATGTCAGGAATACACTAAAGGTGAAATTCATTACATCACTTTCTGTACCAAAAGAAAGTTAAATTGTGAAAGTTGAAATGGTGACACATTTTAATGTCTTATACGCTTCTACAGACTGTGGATCATGCCACGTCTATCATCACTAGGAAGCCTACTGCAACCTTTACTTAAATCGAAATACAAAGGATTTGCAAAGAGTACATAAAATAGTATTTCTGTCTATTTACCTTAAATATCTTGGGTCAGGACTAATCTTATTCCTTGGTTACAGCTATCAATTTTGTCCAAAGATAATGAGAAGGAACTGTAAAATCTTTGAATTTGAATTTGAAGTCATCTGGTCTTTGCAGGTATAAGCACAAGCTCGTTAACTCACCTGCAGTATCATCTTCTCGTCCCTCTGAGCGAACACAACCACTGGTCCCGGGGCGAGGTTACGGAACAGCTGGTAGGCATCAAGTAGCGTCAGTTCGTGCATCGGTTTGCCGTTCACGCGCATCAGTAGATCTCCTTTCCTGGAATACAAAGACACTTGTAAACTAAATTAGTTCACAACTTGCTTCATATGCATGCCAAATTGAGATACCTTCAGCTAGTTTCACCTTATCGTTTGGAATTTTTTTCTTAAGATTACAGGAAACATGAATTTCTGAATTTTTTTTCTAGCAGTTCTACCAGTTCAACACTTGTTTTAAAAGTGTACCAAACTTCGTTGAAATATCTTCAATAGGTTATGATCTTGATACAAAGTGTGATGGACACACGGACAGACAGACTGTCCTCATCTTTACACCTATTTCATTGTAACAGTAAACAAAAGTTACCTTAATTGTCCTTCCCTTTCAGCAGGAGAATTCTGGGTAATATCCTGAATGTAGACGTTGCTAATTCCACCAATTGTCTTTCGAACCACATTTATTCCAAGGCTCACTCCAACATCTGAGAAGAATATATACAAAAAGATTAAAGCTATGAATAAGAATATAAAAATCACACAACCACTGTAAAAGGCAATATTCTCTTTATATCTATGTTGATTTCTTAAACCGTCTATGCATCTTGTAACACAATATTGAAGATAAATATTTGATAAGCATGTGCATGAATTTAAAATGAATATAGACTGCTGCAATAAATAGAGTAAATTACACTGTCTCTCATCACAAGCAATAATGACAGTTCATGGAGGCAAATAAATACTTTGATAATACATTAATGAGCAAGGTAACAGAATCAGTGCTAAGCAAGCCATTGATATCTACGTACCCTTGTGAAGATGAACCTCCAGTATCCGAGTGGCACTCCCTATCTCACTGTTCAAAGTCAAGGCACTACCATTGGTCAGTAACCCATTCCCAGTCCCGTTTGATTGGTTCTGAGAGTACTCGAGTTTCTGCACAACTGACATGAAGTTCACTCCCTGGGATCCACTGTGTAGACTCTTGTACTGGGAGCTGGAGGACACGCCCACCTGGGAGTTGGACACACCCACGTGGGAATTGGACACGCCCATGTGGGAATTGGACACGCCCATGTGGGAATTGGACGCACCCATGTGGGAATTGGACACGCCCATGTGGGAATTGGACACGCCCATCTGGGTACCTTTCAATCCACCGGAGAGCAGAGGGTGAGGATTCATCATACTAGACAGCATCCCAGCATGGGGGTTGGAGAACATGCTCGACATCCCTGCATGTGCATTTGAGAGCATTTTTGACATACCAACGTGAACGTTAGACATCATATTGGACATCTCTGCATGGGAATTTGCCATCATTTTTGTCATTTCTCCATGAGAATTTGATAACAAGCCTGATGATAAACCCAACGGTGTGTTAGAAATCATACTGGAAGACATTCCTAACTGTGATGATGACATGCCAATTTGTGGTGATGACATGCCAACTTGTGATGATGACATGCCAACTTGTGATGACGACATGCCAACTTGTGAAGAGGACATCATACCAGAGGACAAATGAGAACTTGTGTATTTCTCCTGGCCCCAATATGCAGTAGACGCAGGCTGCTGTTGCTGAACACTGTTGTTTCTATGGCTGTTGCTGTTGTTGTTGTTGCTGTTGTTGCCGTTGTTGTATGTGTAATTTCCTCTCTCGGGCTGGGAATAATTAACAGGCGAGGTTGGAAAGAGATTGGTGCGAATCCCGGTCCTGAACCCCTCAGATTGGGGTGAGACTGGTCTTGGACAAACGGGTCTGGAGTAGGAGTTGAGGGTAGAGCTGAGGTAGGGGGGACTGTCCTGGGCGTCGCCATTCGGGAAGATACCAAAGAGGGCGGGGTCTGAGATGGAGTTGGAGGGGGTGTGTCGGGGGGAGTGGCCTGGAGTGGAGACTGGCGACCCGTCTGGCGATTCGCGAGGGGATCCACTCGGGGATAGGAGCGGGCTGCAACAGAGAAAATATTTCTTATTAAATATTTTGGTTAATTTTTCAACGATAATAGTCAGAAGATGTAATTTCTGTTTTTGTTTTTGATATTTAAGTTGTGTCATTGGATAAAGTCAGTCAACTCATCTAATAGAGAGTTATCGTTAAAGAGATATTTGATAATTTTGGTAAATTATTCAAAATAGTTTCGGAATGATATACTTGACATTCAAAAACTTATTCTTGTACTCTGTAATTTTGCATTGGACCTAAAGCAACCCTTGACCATAGAAAATAAGTTTCTCATTGAGTATGTTAGTTTAAATATCACAACAATAATAGCAAAACCTGTAAATGGGTTTTTAGTAATTCTTATTATAAAACAGAGTTTAGCCAAGATTGCAAAATATTGATAGCCAATAAAAAAAATTACTTCAACTATTTTACACACAATAGTACCAATAATCATTTCAATTATATCCAATTAATATATGAAACATTCATAAAATATCACCATTTTCTTACAAAAGCAAATTTTTCTAAAATTAAGCTTCAAGCGATGCCTTCTCAATGCCCTTTGCACAAATTGAGAAAATTATCATTTTAAACTATAATAAATGAATTTGGAGAAAAACTCTCTTGCTTTACTTTATATCATTCCCATCAGAAATGCCACGTACAAAACTAACCTTGGACAGGGAGAAGATATTCTGCTCCTATACACCAGGCGGACGAGACCTTTCTTCAAGGCCCGGAATCTCGACAGCACCTCCTTATGGGTCAAACCTCGCAGAGAGAACCCGTTCAGTTCTACTATCTCGTCACCTGGGAACATATATACGTTCAAACAATTATCTCTCAATCTAATAACCTATATAGTTTGCATACATTTCACATTTTAATGGAACACTGTATAAACACAGAACATTAAATTAGTAAGCTTACTAATTCATTTAGTAAATTTACTAAATCAGCTGAATTAATAAGCTTACTAAACCATTTAGTAAGCTTATTTATTCATTTAGTATGCTTACTATTTAAAACGAATTAGTAAGCTTACTAAATACATGCCTGAATTAGTAAGCTTACTAATTTGAATTAGTAACCTTTCTAAATAGCGATTAAAGTCCCGTTTGGCACCCTATACTGTTAACTGTAATTAAAAATACCTTCTTTGAGTCTGCCGTCCTCGGCGATGGCACCGTTAGGGAAGACCCTGCGGACGATGATGCCCATGTTGCCCCTAGCGGAGTCTGTGCCCCCGACGATGCTGAAGCCAAGCCCCTTCCCCTTAGCTCCCTTGTTCACCGTCAAGAGCTGCTCTGGGCCGAACCGCGCTGATCGATATCTGTCTGATGACATAGTGCTTGTCTGTACAGGCTTGGCAAACTTCTAAAAGTACAAAATAAGAAAACAATACAAAACATAAGATAACATAAGTTGGATTTAAGATTTTATATCTCACAGGAGAATTGTCCTTTATAGGCAATCATGAAAAACTAAATTTTGTTTATATGATACAAAGAGTAACTATAAAGGCTTAACAATTATTTTGAGGGTAATATATGGTTTTCTAAATAGTAAGAATAACAATGATTTTCCAATATAACAGAGATCGCTCAAAGAGATGATTTTCAAAGTAAAGAAGGCACTTAATCATTTCGGTGTATCCTAATTATTTAGAAACTCATATTCACTAACAAAATAAATTCTTTATACTTAAAATCAATCAAAACTTCTTACATATAAACTATTGCTTTAACAATATCTTGGGAACAAATATGATCCTAATTTAGTTTCACATAGTAAATCTAATTGATCTTAAATTGATACAGCTTCAAATTGCGTACCTCAAACATCTCCTCCCATTTAACCACAGTTCCCGAGGGAGTCTGAGCAACAACCTCGGGCACTGTGGCGTACGGAGAATCTGATTGGTTGGATGAACTGGAGGACATCGGTACAGGGGAGGTAACTCTTGGACTGAGGGGGCTGTTGCTGGTTGACATTGTGGAGGCAATGGATGCAGACTTGCGAATCTGGAAAACAAAGGCACAGGTTGTAATTTTTTGAGTGAATAACACAGCAGTTAACTTTGTGATGTTTGAGGTCTGGGGTTAGATTCTGGGGAAAGCTGTTCCACATGCAGAAAGGTTTGGTTTGGTTTGGTTGAAAAGCATTACCATTCACCATTTATTAAATAAATGCCAACACACAGAAGATTCACTACGACATTGGTATTGTAGGTGTCCTCTCTAAATTAACACTTAAACTATTAATCTAATTAGTGCTAAACCTTTCTGAGAGACCAATTTACAGGAATCACAACTGTTTTGAAGGTAATGAAAGTCCAGGAATCACAACTGTTCTTAGGTAATGAAAGTCCAGGAATCACAACTGTTATGAAGGTAATGAAAGTCCAGGAATCGCAACTGTTATGAAGGTAATGAAAGTCCAGGAATCGCAACTGTTATGAAGGTAATGAAAGTCCAGGAATCACAACTGTTATGAAGGTAATGAAAGTCCAGGAATGGCAACATGCTGAAGACTGACTAAAAACTAAAAACGAGACTAGAGCTGTAGGCACCAGGGAAGAAGATGAAAATATGTTTTTTTTGGGTCGCAACCCCTATATTTTGGGTCACAGGGTCACTAAATCTACAATTTCAGGTCTGATTAACTAATAAAAAGTCATAGGCAAGAGCTTTAATGGATCATATAGGTTAAAGAAATTTAGTTATTGCTTCGTATAATCAGCAATAGCATACTTCATATTCTTCAAATAACTGAATCAACCACTATGAAATCTGAGATTGATAATAATTTTGGATTTTAGATAATATATATGAAAATAACATCAGCTGCATCTAACGTAAACACCATGTCACAGACCCCTAACACCCGATGCCCGTTACAGGGAGTGTGTATAAAAGCAAGAGGATCTACCACTTGTCAGCTGTGTACTATTCATGTTTCCTTGTCTGCCTATCTGGATATATGGTGTCATATCTGCAGGGGATAAGGAAGTTATTCAACCCATAAACCGTGTGATAAGCTGCTACTTGGCACACTTCAGGAACTCTCCCAACACAGCTGAGGTAACTGTTATTAACAGTGAAGTGCGATGCTGAAGGGAATTAAACAAGATGATAGTTTTTTTTTTTTATGTAATTGTAAACTGATTTTCTTCTTTGTCTTCCTTTATCTTTAAGCTATAAATTAATCATCCAAAGAAGCTTATTATATAAAGATTTGAATTTTATCAATGGTGTCATTTACTGCAAAGCTTTAGAAATTCAAGGTACATAGATATCATAAATACATTTAAATAGAGGTCAAGTGAATATAAATGTAATCATATATTTTGCAAAGACAATTTCAAACTTTCAAACAGACGTATACTTTCTTTCATTAAAGAAGTTTCAAGACCAAAAATATTTTCAACGAACAAAATTTCTTTTATTATCAACTGAATTTAAAATATAACCCTTTCCTGGGTGTTGTAAATACTTATAAGTTATATGTGAAAATGATTTGGTGGTTCGTTGGCATTATAGTCAACAAAGTCCAATTGAACAGATCATAGCCTCTGGAAAATAAGTAATGAATTTTCTCAGTACAAATATATACATTTCGTTTCTTATACCATTTGATTAGTCTTCGCGTCAGAGCCTAAAGCACTCAGAATTTAAATCGGATGAAATCTGTAATAATTCTAAAGGTCAAAATACTCTTGTCTTGAATATTGAAAGATTTGTTCTCATGATCAAGTAATAACCAGTAACTATACTTGGGTCTATTATCTGAGGGCTGTAATGGTTAAACTTTCAAAAGAATTATAAATATCTAATGAAATTTTGTCAAAGTATATAAAAAGAATTCAGTATACTGTTATTACTAAGGATTTTTTTTATGGGAATATGAAAAAAAACCTAAAGACTAGTGAAAGACATTTGAAATAATTTTGAATGGGGTAATTTATGAGAAATAAAAAAGTGATGTGATTTTCAAGATATGAAAAATGCAAGAGAGGTATAATACATAAGCACATGGCCAACATTACATTCCTATACATCATCAGAATACTAAGAGTCAATGTGGGTACACTACAGAACAGAGGCACACGCGAGATACAAGAGGCACACACGAGATACAAGAGGCACACAAGAGATGCAAGAGGCACACGCGAGATACAAGAGGCACACGCGAGATACAAGAGGCACACAAGAGATACAAGAGGCACACACGAGATACAAGAGGCACACAAGAGATGCAAGAGGTACACAAGAGATACAAGAGGCACACAAGAGATACAAGAGGCACACACGAGATACAAGAGGCACACAAGAGATGCAAGAGGTACACAAGAGATACAAGAGGCACACAAGAGATACAAGAGGCACACAAGAGATACAAGAGGCACACAAGAGATACAAGAGGCACACAAGAGATACAAGAGGCACACAAGAGATACAAGAGGCACACACGAGATACAAGAGGCACACAAGAGATGCAAGAGGTACACAAGAGATACAAGAGGCACACAAGAGATACAAGAGGCACACAAGAGATACAAGAGGCACACACGAGATACAAGAGGCACACACGAGATACAAGAGGCACACAAGAGAAGCAAGAGGTACACACAAGATACAAGAGGCACACAAGAGATGCAAAAGAGACATAAGGAGACATAGAAACAAGACAGTTGAGAGATCTAGAGTTACAAGAGAGACACAAAGATATAGAAGAAAGAGAGAAGAGAGAGGCAAGGCTGAGAGAGACACAAGAGAGAAGCGATACAAGTTAGTTTACGCCTTTGTTATGAATACATGAGCAAAGGCATGTCAGTACAACATCAGAATGATGACAGTTTCCAAGAGAATATTTGTAAACTTCCTTCCATGTATGACACTTAGTCAATCAACAAGCCACATATTAGTCATCACCTAAACATACAAAGAGGCTGGCAGTAGAGTAGATATATGTACTGTAATATTGGGTTAGAGTAAGAAACAGTTACACTGAAAGCTCACAAGTTTTAACCCAAGTTGGCAAGTCTTTTGTACTCAAGCATGATCAATTTTACCATTCAGATTGAGAAATTACATTTCAGCTGGCTATAATCTAAGATTATTTCATTGAGTTTTTTGTTACTAGGTGCAAACAGCAAGACTGAAACAACATTTGAAATCAGGCTAGTCTAAAAGCCAGACATTGATAAGTTTTCATTTGGACTGGAATCTCCTTCATGCATTTTTTTAATTTTGAATTTTACATTAAAAACTTATTTTACTTAGTGGCTGTTCTTCCTGATTTCATCCAAGAACACAGTTACAAAGCCAGTTTGTTAAAGTGCTGGGAAGAAGCCAGACACGATAGGAACACAGGAGTGTTGTACACTGAAACCTGAGCCATGTTAATAGCTGATTATGTGCTCAGTATTATCAACATACAGCACTATACCTTCATAGGCAATACATTATCATGTCATGCAGATTACACAATCTTTACCTTACAATTTTATTAGTTTTTCAATATCAGGCTCTATACTTGAAAGGATGCAGCCACTTAATACTTGGATCTAACTATGTGTACAATTTTATAGGGTGGTTCTCAATAACATTCATATGTTTAATTTGTTTCTAGTGTTAGCCATATTTTCTTCAATTTAAATCATTGCAAGACTTGAAGATGTAAGAAGATTTTTGATTGGATAGAAATGAGGACTGTATCCATGATAACTATCACCCCTAGGGAATTCTGTGAGAACCAAGAAATATGGGCAATTGTCACAGACATTATGTGGGAAAACATGAGTTGAGTAACCTCTATGGGAAGAGGATGAAATATTAGAAGAAAGAAAGTAATTTTAATTTATGGCACAAAGAACTAAAGTGCACATTTTAAAATTACTAGATGTGAAACAAGCATTTGGTTACGCAATAAAGCGCTGCTATCAGTTGCTGAACACGTTAACAACTGATAGCCGTGTAATTTTCACTTTGCCTATTACAAAATCTCATTACATAAAGGTTTACATTACACCATATATCAGTAGCCTGAACCGTTAGATGTTCTTCATACACTGTACACCATATGTGTATTTCAGCTAAGCAGTGTACACACATCAAAGAGAACCATTTCTAGCAAAAACTGATAACATTAACTCATATTCCCTAATGCTGGCCATTTTTCGAATGTACAATGTAACAAATTGAAAGACAATCCCTTTTTTATTACATATCTGATAAATAAATGAAAGTGAGACTTTCAAGGATTGAAAGCTGTTTTGCTGATAAAGCTACAAATTGGATAAAATTAATATTTTATCTATTTATTACGTCATCAATGAAAAGTGATGTTTATTAACTACATGTATAAAGTTATACATAATTATCTACATTTATCCTTCACTCTGGTTCAAAATAATATGGGATAGCTTGTCTCTGGCAGTGGCAATTGCCTGATTATTCCTGTCATGAAGTAGTTAAAAAGCCATCATTGTTGTAAGTTGGCCCTTCAGAATGGTTTCAGAAGCGAACACATTATTACTGGCGTTTCCCTGGTCACTGGTTTAGTTCAGAAACCAAGTTTAACCTTCTATGTCCAGGAAAATGGTTGTTTAGATACAAACATTTAATGATTAATGTCACATGGTGGCACATGGTCCTGTGCATAGCTCAGTAGACTGCTATCAGTAAAGTTCAGCAACAATGGGCATGGCTTGGGGCATGGGTGGGTAACTTGCATTGTTAGATAAAGTGAGCATTTGAAGGGTTGGTTCCTTGTCCCACACAGAGACATGAGTTGAGACTTGTGGTGTCACCCTGGGTAAGTGATTTAGTTTGAAGTGTGCCTCTGTCAACCCAACAGTAAATTGGGATACCTGGTATGATACGATAGTAGTCTAAATTTGGTGGCTGGTTGTGTTCTCCTCAGGGAGTGTTCTGTACTGTTGAGCAGGGTAGTACATCAGCCAGTGCTTTGAGCATGCATATGCATGGATATATGCACTATATAAATGGAAGATTATTATTTTTTATCCCAGGATTCCGGTTAATCTCCAACCCCCACAAACATTAAATGTCCTCTCAAACATAACACATTTATTTTATATGAATTGACTTGATACATTGAAATTGTATTCTGAGTTGGAGCTAACAACACATCTGGAATGCCACTATAAAATTGACACATTATGATTTTTGAAGAACACATCTTGAAAGAGTATATAAAAAGGTAGTCTGGCGATGTGACATATGTGTCCCGACTAAGGTGTGAGACATGTTATCACATTACCAGTCTAAAGGCTACTGTCAGACTGTGTGAAGCCCTGTTAATCAATTCACAAACACTTAATGGCAACAATAGTCTGTAACAAGAATTATACCAAGATCAATACACATGACAGTTGCTTCAGACAAAGTCAGCAACATTTCCGAAAATGTCTGGCTCAACTACCCTACAAACAAAATTCATTATAATAATTACATGAATTATTATTAACCCTTACGTTGCGTATATATATTTTACCCTTTTTAGCCCCTGTGGCGGAATTTACAGGCACGCAGCTCGCAGCAGTAGTTTGAGCTTAGGCACTAACGAGCTCTGCTGGCGGAATTTCCAGGCGGCGATTCCGGTACCGTTTTTACGAAATATACCGCATCTACATGGCGAATACGGGCTATATACGGGCGTTGAATACAAATTCAAGTCGCGGCACCCGTACACAAATGGTTGCTTTATATCCGCATCTTTGAATTATTTTTTTACGATTTTTCTTTACTTTTCTATTACTTTGTAAAGATTGTCTTTAATTCGGGCCTTATAACATCATGAATTTGGAGCGCGCTACTGAATTTTTTTTATGGACTTGAAGACCAGATGTTTGTCTTTACAATGATATAAAAAATATTAGAATGCGACCTATGGTTATAATTCTATTGTCATCTAAAGTTTGTCTTTATTTCCAGCTTCATGAAATCAAAACTCCTGAGCGCGCATATTGCGAAATTTATATGTGCTTGTAGATAGTTTATTCCTCTTTACAATGACGTAAAAATTATTAGAATACGACTTATGGTTCAGAAAATATAACCAACCAAAGGAGAGTGACGCTACCCCGACAGTACCACGTGAATGGTCCCGACGCGCACCAAGTTACTGGCACTGCTTGGTCCCCCCGGGACTGTGCTAATTACAGTACCGTTACCTCCTCGAGACCTCCTCGAGACCTCCTCGAGGGTGCCAGAGCCGAGCGCGCGTGGAACTAATGGGTACTAATGAGCACAGCATACACTAATCACCGCGGCGAACGCAATACATGTTGCGCGGTGTAAAGTTTGTCTTTATTTCCAGCTTTATAAAATCGTAAATTATTTCGCGCGCATGCGAAACACGTATGTACTTGAAGACAATTTATTCCTCTTTACAATGATATAAAAATTATTGGAATACGTCAAACGGTTCGCAATATATGAAGAGCGTAAGGAAGGCACCCCCAGTACTTAGAAAATTCATTTTTGAAAAACTAACTTTTTGCGACATCTGGCGCATCATTTGCCGCATGTTTATTTTTCGCTGCGCATATACATATGATACATGGAATTGAAGACAATTTATTGCTCTTTACGATGATGTAAAAAGAAAAAAAATGCGCAACTTCGTTCGGAAGTTATAGCGGGCCAAATGAAGGTACCCTCGGTACTTTGAGGCAACTTTTTGACTATCGCGCATATCGGGGCACGTGCCGCAACTTTAGTTTTTCGTGCGCATGTATAAATTTTATATTGAATCAAAGCCGATTCTTTCCTCTTTACCCCATGTAAGTTTTATGAAAATCGGCCACCCGGTTCAGCATTTATGGGTGTTTTTTATGATGCGGTTCTGGCTGAACTTCCAATGAAAGCTCGCATTCACTTTCTCTGTCTCTTTGATAAAATAAAAAATATTTTATTTGCAATGACATGTATTACAATGAAATTACAATGCATTTACGTACAAATATACACAATATTTACCTGCGGTTGTGCGCAGAACAGCTTTAGGGACCTAACAAGGTATGTATATAATGTGTATATACTGGTTGTCCACACTTCGGCTCTCTTTACTTTCAATTTTCTTCTTCTTCATTCCCTTCTTCATTTCTTTCTTTTTCCGTGGCAGTGATGTAAGCCCTGGAATAGTCAGTGGCGGTGTGGTACAGTTTGAAGCATGGTGCTGCGCACAGAGAAACATTACAATCTGTACATTCATAAGAAGACTCTCTGCCTACTCGTTTTTTCTTCCTTGCTGGCCCATTGCCTTCTTCAATCTGTTTTGCGAGGACGGCGCGTTTTGCCTTAGAGCATACCACACACATCCTTGTGACGTTTTTCTTCCTTCCGACAGGCTCAATCTTCGTCGGAAAGTGACGTCCATGAAGACGAGTGACACTCTCGTCGCTCGTGCTCGGCCGACCACGGGGACGTCTGCAAAGTGATGGAACTTGTTCCTTGTCCGCAAATGTTACTATATGTTGCGCCAAAGCCTTCCTGTATTCCCGACTTGTTTTTAGAGGTTTATCTTTGCTGTATTCTTTATAAACGATGTAAGAGTTCAACATGGCAACGTTGAGAACGTGTAACCAAACCCGTTTCCACCACTTCAGGGTCTTCACTCGGAACGGCGTGTACGACAACATCTGGTCGGCCCGATCAACACCTCCCATGTACTTGTTGTACGTTGTTACAATGCGCGGCTTGAGAACTGGTTCCCCTGTTGCCCGGTTCTTCTTCCCTGTTTGTTCAAGTTGTGTATCTTCAACAGTTGACATGAGAAGCACTGATTTTCTATCTTCGTAGCGAAGAACGAGTAGGCCATGGTTGTGAGAAACTGTCATGTCCCCTTGCTTGGCTTTCTTTTTAGGTTTCTTGACTGAATCAGGAAGTCCCTTTCGATTGGCTCTCAACGTCCCCGTGGCACCTATTCCCCGCTCCCACAAATTTATGTACAGATTTGTGGACGAATAGTAGTTGTCCATAAAGATGTGATGCCCCTGTCCAACGTAGTCGTTCACCAAGTCCATGACTACATCATAAGTTTTGCCACCTTCAGAAACCGGTTCATTCGTTTTTCCAGTGTAGAGTTTGAACTTGCAAACGTATCCGTTGTGCGAGTCACACAACATGAAAGCCTTTATCCCATACTTCTTAGGCTTGTCGGGAAGATAAACTTTGAAAGATAAGTTACCTTTCCAGGGCACCATGCCCTCGTCGACTGAAATGTTTTGATGCGGTTTATACACTCTTGAAAAACGGTGAACTATCCGGTTATACAAGTGTCCCAGTTTATTTATTGGTGAAAAGCACGGGGTGTTACGGCCCGGCATCCTCCTGTTGTCAGCCAAGTGTAGGTAGGTTATAAGAAGCCAAAACCTGTCTCGGGGCATGCACTTGGCGAAGAAAGGCGTTGAGGTAACATCACTTGTTGACCAGTAATCAGCAAAGTTTCTCTGCACAACCAATGACATGGCAATTGTCATGGCTACAAATACCTTCATCTCTTCTGCATTAGTGTCTTGCCACTGTTGCATTCTTGAACGGGGTCTTAGAATTTTGTCCTCCATTGCTTGTTTGAAATATCTATTGGTTTCCGTTGCCATATCCTCATAGTCATCATTATGTATAAACAAATTGAAAAAGTCAATAGGTTCAGGGTTCTCAGGAAGTTCTATGAACTGGCGCAACCCAGTTTGACCAGTGAAAGGCAAGTTTACACGTGGCCGCGGACCATCCACCCACTCATCAAACGTCTGTGAATTATCATGATTATATTGTGGTATTTCGGCAAACTCCTCCTCAAAACCACTAAAGTCTTCTTCGGTGGAATTACCGGCGGCTAGAATCTTTCTGGCAATCTCTGTCTCTATATCACTCAGAGCATCTGTGTCACCATGTTCACTATCTATTACAGTGTCCCGATCATATGCATCATCACTGTCTAAACCACTGCTACCATCACTGTCAGTTGACTCCATATCAGAGGCTTCATCAGCATGGATCTCGTTGATGAAGTCGTCGTCGCTTGAAACGGCTTCAAAGCTGCGTGTCCTAGTATGCAACGTCCTAGGCCGTCGCAGGGCCTTGCGTCCACGTCCGCGCAGCATTCTGCTTCAACCTGTAAATGATTGAAAATGCGTTAGATGTATGCAACATATAACATGTGATTAGAGACAATAAACATACAGAGATAATGAATGTGAGCTTCATGGACGTTCATTTGCCAGTTTCAGAACCTCCCGGCGCATCTAGGACGACTGCGCCGCAAGCGCCGACGGCGCCGACGGCTTCTGACATCGCGCCGATTTTTCCGACGCATATGTCAAACGGACCATTTTCTGATTTCCTCGGCGACGTGTAGCACCGGGCGCGAGGCCCGGAAAATAAACTACTATGTCAGGGAAGCTCGGGTTGTCAGTTGCCGAATGACTTCTCTTTTCGAGAAGCAGAGCATCCAAGGAGCGGTCTCTCGAGGCGGAGCCCGGACCCATGGGAGCATACTCCCATGCTCTCCGGGAATTCCCGTCCCCGTCTTCCGCGGCGGACCCCGGATTCAATCGCGGGACAGGTTTCCCATGTTCTCTTTTGAGAACGAGAGACTCCGAGGAACAATCCTATGGGACGAACCCCGGATTCTATTGGGAATGGGTTCCCATGCCCTCTCGACATATATAGCAGAAACCTTCATACCTCGGAATGACACGAACCTTTATTTCAAAGTAGAAACAAAAAAATAATTTGCACAAAAAGTTTGGGGGGTG
Organism: Gibbula magus; assembly: GCA_936450465.1. Taxonomy (NCBI): domain Eukaryota; kingdom Metazoa; phylum Mollusca; class Gastropoda; order Trochida; family Trochidae; genus Gibbula; species Gibbula magus. Next base: position 10,462,719 of record OW388289.1, read on the forward strand.
GCGACCAAAAGCGGGGGGGTCCGCGCACCCCCCGGTAGATATTTATACTTGTGGGTCGGTCCCGAAGATGACGGACCACGCCCATGTTCATGGGAATTTTTTCTCATTATGTCATGGCGAATCCCGTCGGAAATTCCCCTGCTCACGAAAAAACTAATACCTAAAAAAGTAATTGTGATACAAAAGAACTTTGGTAATAAAAGTGGTGAGGAATCAAATTCTCCATCTGCTCAGTTCAGTCCGCTACACATATAAATAATTCTTCAAATCTTATTGAATGAAACGTCTTTTATTCAATAATGTAAAAGATAAAATAATAAATTCAATTCAAATGGTTTGGAAAGGTGCGCCCTCGCATTTGAATTTTAGAAATAAAAACCTTTCGCAAATGGCATCAGTAACAAAAATGTTCACGCATTTTTAGAAACTCCGAAAAGTGAAATATTTTCCTGAGAAAATATTCCCACGAAAATGCTTTTCCCCGAGCGGCGGGTCCCGTACTCAAATATATTTTCACTTTTATGTTATAATTTTTTTTCCAAAACTGGAAACAAAATTCCGTCATGACAGTTGTTCATCGTTTATAAAGCTCTATATTTGCGTATCAAAAGAACAGTATTTTAGTTATATATTATCATACTTCTTCACTTATGCGTACATCAATATTGCGGCTCTTCGCGCATGCATAGTTCTTCCCAAAAACATGCGCATTATATCTGGAATTAAAGACAATGTTTTTCTCTTTACAATGATGTAAAAATTAAAAAAATCGGACTTGCGGTTCAAAAGTTATGAAGTGCGAAAATTATACCTTTTGGCGCGGCGCTTTGCGCATGCAGAGTTCTTCCCGAAAACATGCGCATTATACATGGAATTGAAGACAATGTTTTTCTCTTTACAATGATGTAAAAATTATAAAAATCGGACTTGCGGTTCACAAGTTATAAAGCCCGTAATGATGGTATATGCTAAGAGCGCCACTTATTCAAAGCCGAATATCACCTTCTGCGCGACACCTGGCGCATCAAAAGTTATTGCCGAAAATACACGTATTTTATATGGAATTGAAGACAATTCTTTTATCTATATACTGATAAAAAAATTATGAAAATATCCCAAGTAGTTTCTTAGAAATAGAGCGCCGAGGCATGTTGGGGTAAATGCGCCACATGTATCAAAATTCAAAAGTGCGAAAGTCGGCTATCTCTGTGCGATTGCTGTATTTTCAGTTATGTTAGCGCAATTGCGATTTTTATATGGGAATAAAGGCCATTCTTTCCTCTTTATTTTGGTATAAAAAAAATGAAAACAACCAATTGGTTCATATGATACGAAGTGCGAGAGAAAGGTAGCTTATCGCAATATCTTCCCGTAATTAGAAGCTATCTGCCCATGTGGCGAGATGCGAGACAGATAAGCATAGGCTATCTGCCCATGTGGCGGGATGCGAGACAGATAAGCCTGTACGGGCCTATCTCACCCCGGGGCAGTGCAGACACTTAGGTGCTAATTAGCCGCCGGGCAGTGTAGCCATCGGAGCGAAGCAGGACAAAATTGGCCTTTTGTAAAGCTAATTATCGATGCGTTACGGGTCAACAATGCACACGCAAATTGGTGTGAATTTTGCTGGACGTTCTGACCAGACACTGAAGAAAGTTTTATTTTCATTGCGGGCTGCGAGGCATAAATACAGCCATTCTCATGCAGCGAGTCGCGGAAACAATCGACTCGGGACCCGGTATGGAGGCTAGCCCAGTACATAGACAGGCGTGAATTCTTCTAAGTAAGCGATCCGGGATCCGTACTGGAGTACCTACGAATCGCTTATAGCCCGCCCGGATTATTCCGTCGCCCGCATGTTAAGGGTTAGGAGGAGTCCTATGAGTGTTCCTAAGCTTGAAAACAGCAAGTATTTGATCTACATCCAAATTTCAGGCCTGATGAGCTAAAAGGTAAGTTCCTTAGAAGCAGTCAGAGGAGAAATATACAACCTAGAAGCCACAAGTTGTACAAAATGAGGAGAAAAGGAAAATTACCTTTGAAGCGACGACGAGTTGTACAAGACGAGGAGAGTTGCGGAGACAGTCGACTGCTTCCTGGTGTGTCATCCCGATCAAACTCACTCCGTTGATCATCAGCAGCTCGTCTCCACGCTTCAGTCGGCCATCTCTACGCAAACACACATACAGATAATTTGAGATTATTACCTGAGGAAGTGTGTCATATGATTTCTACGAAACGAGTGTGAATTTTGTATCACCCTGGCGAGAGTGAGTCTTATACACAAATTATCATGAGTTACGTAAAGCTCATATGACACACTTTCGACGACAAGATACTGGAATTCACAGTGAAACAATGGATGCTAGGCACATGTGCTCATATCAATAATATTAACTCAGTTATTTCCAACCATATGGGTAATAAAATGCTATACAATACACTTCAGTCGGCCATCTCTACACGAATACATGAACAGAAAACTATATAATAATCAGAATCCTCCAAACTCTGTTCTACAGCAGATATCGCTCTGGTGAGATCAAGCAATGTTCTTTGAGATATCGTTTTGAAAGTAGATTTTGCACAATTCCCTGTCACCACCAGCCATATGACATCACAATTGCTTTTACATAATCGAATAATGACTCACAATGATATGTCAAAAATCTGATGACATCAAAATGCCATGAGTAGTAGTAGTGCCATTGTTTCAGTGTGACTTCCCGTATATCGTCGTCTGTGACATCAAGAACCGATTGGTTGTGATGTCAGTGTATCTTGCCATAGCAAGAGAAAAGGGCCATTTCCTGACTTATTTTACACGAATCAAATGGAATGGGAAATAAAGAAATTATTACACTTGTAAGTGTGCCATATGACTTCTATGAAACTTGTGCAAATTTATGGCATGGGTCTAACCTGTTAGCCACACCGGTCTCTGTTACCCCGGCGACGAAGATGCCGATGTCCCCCTTCTTGGAGCCCTTGCCCCCAGCGATATGGATCCCGAGTCCCCCCTCATCCTTCAGCAGGTGCAGCTTCGCGATCAGCCTTCTCTGCAATACAAGTTTTACAGTTAGAAAGAGGAACATCCCACAGGACCTGTCATATACCTTTCTTGGAAGCTTATTATACAAATTATGTTAACAGAGATAGACATAGCACAGCCTGAAATCTTCAGTAGCCAGTGTATGAAATATGCTTGAAGGCCAGCCAGTCCGTAAGTGTAATTTTGTCAATTATAAAATTACAGAAAAAACTCAGAAAGTAACCAGCTCTGAGCAAACCTGTTTGACTTTCCTTATTACATGCACTGCTTTAGTAGGATGATACCTAGAGAGCCATCCCTTAAAAGGAGGGTTCTATCGGGGTATTTTTTGTGGAAACAAATTTTGAGAGGATATCCCCGTTTACACAAATATGCTACTAATAAATGATTAAAACACAGTCAAATTAAAAGATATTAATAAAGGTAATATTTTGATGAATTTATATTTCACAACTTGATAAAAAACAAGCGTACATTTGTTGAAAAATAAAAACAATGAGAACTGAAGCCATTCACCGGCGCTGCGAGTGGTGAAAAGTTTGCTACAGCATAACAGCAAATTGTTTATTAGTTTTATGACACGCTATGTGTTACTATGTGAACTTTCTATCAGTGTATATATCTTTTATCATTAAAATGTTGTAAAATTAGATAAAATATAGCGTGTAATGCACAAAATCCAATATGGCGGATTTTGCCGACAGAACGGCCCCTTTAACACTGCACTAAAGCTACAATAGTGAGGTATGATAACCTTTAGGTTAATGCAATGTAACCAGACTGGCGACCTATCGAACAAAATGCACCCAGAGCGAAAAGGGCACAAAATGCATGAAAAAAACTGATTCGGCACAATTCCATGACCCTGGTCATTTGCTTCATCTACTGGTAGAATGCAACTTTGACATAAGCTGACCAGGAATGCAATGGAAACATAATAAACACATCAGGGCATTTATTGAGATTTATATGGTTCATGTAGCTTTCTACCAATGTTCTCTAATTGGTAAAGATGTTTTTCTAAATAAATTATGAACCAAAATAACCTCGAAATTCTCACTAGCAGTACTAAGTCTCTTTGCTCAAAAGAATATTACCAAAGTTCGTCTAATATCCTTATGTTTCATACACAAAAATATTAACATTACCAGTAGAAAATACTACTAAGCACTCAAAAAGACATTATTCAAAATTAGAAATCAGAAATACATCAACAAGTTTAAAACAACATCAATTAAAGACTCATCAATTATTAAACTGTTACAAACTACGAAACAAATTTTATGGATAACAATTATCTAATTTGTTATATTTCAGTCTGCTTTAGACAACCTGTTTAGAAGAGGGATTGGTGGGGATAGCAGATTAATTGTTTTCACAACATTTCTGGGTTACTTTTGCCCCTTCTTCAGGTCATAATTGCTATGGTGAACTGCTACAAACTGTATATGAATATACACAGAAATCTGCATACAACAGACAGATGCTAAATTAATCAAAGATTCCTGGTAGTGACAATCACCTGTTCCGGATGTAAGAACACATTTGTTATATAAACCCTGAACCACAAGCAATTAAGTAATTTATCAAGAAAATGATGACACTTTAATTAAATCTCAAATGATTGATAATCTGATTTTTATGAAAGATGTTTCCCATACATCTTAATCAAAGTAATGTGGAATCTAAATAAAATATAGTTAATGTCCATTCTAAAATATGAGAAGAGTAATTTAACTTTTATTATTTTTTCTTATGCTAATCTATCTGATAATGTTAATGGATATCAATCTTTATAACAAACTAATTAATGTGCTTTTGATAATTATCTTCAAGCTCTATTCTCATTCATTTACAACACAACCATTTTCATTTGAGAAGACATGATATTTATTGATGATCAACTTTTTATCTAACAATGATTAGATACATAATAAATTGTTAATTAAAGGAGTTAATTATCCATAAATATCCTGGACTTCTCTGTAATACCAACTTTGGAATGCATCTCAAACAATTAATGTTCAATTGATGGAAACTGCACAGTGAATTTGCAAAATGATACACAGTACATCTCCTAGGAAACACTGTGACACAAGGTGTTCTTTGACACTGTTCTAATACACCCAGGTGTGTATGTGTCTTTACACCTTGTGGAAGCATGAGTTGTACACTCCACAGGAAGGTGATAATAGTGAAACCTACACATGGAGATTGACTGCCAATGATCAAAGGGAAAACAAACATGAGATACTCACATCAATATTTAAATCTAAATAAATATTCAATTATCAAAATTATGTAATTTTTAAAAATTCTCTTAAAGTGAAAAGAGTCATCCCATCATTTGTTTTATATTTGTACCAAATTTCAGTGCAATTATTTTCGATCTTTTTTTTAGGAATCACCAGAAAACAGACCCAAAACCTGATATTTAAAAATATTTAAAAAGCACTCATTTTAATACCTGCTTCATAATCTTTCCGTTTTTATTGTGATAATTTGAACCAGTTTTAATCAGAAATTGAAACCAATCAAATGGGTTTTTTTGTGTTGAAATCAATCATCAAAATAAACATAAATATTTTTTGGGAAAGTGGAGATACCCACAAGTTTAAAATAATTATTTGATTCAGATCTTCATTTTGTTGACCAAAATATCCAATTTGATCATCAAATCCATTGTTCAGAGAGGATATGGGATAAATTAAATTTGTCTATCCCATTACAACCTATTTGAACCTTGCATGATGTATAACCTGGTCTCACCCTACCTTACCTAACAGCTGTCTCCTAATAGGAAGCTGATGTATGACTATCATATAACACAGGCTTACACACATTTATCCGATATAACATGGTTTTTATGATGTAAGCATCACAGCAGTATAATTGGTTTCAGGTACGCGATATCACGTTAGACTAGTTTGATGCATGCTGGGATTAGATAGAAACAGGCTAGCTACTATGGCAAAATATCAGTTTTCACCAGTGCCAGATGGTTCATTCATCTTCACCCTTTGCCTGCAGTATTTGGGATATCAAACCTTTTCCTCCGGGTATTCTGGGAAAGCTTTACCATATCAAAAACTGTTTTCCACAGGAGATATCGCCTATGTAAAATCAAGCGATATCTCTCCCAGGAGATATCATTTTGACAAAAGATTTTGCTCAAAGCTCTTTCACCCTCAACTACATGACATCACAATGCTTTTACATCCTCATATAATGACATCACAATGACATCACAATGCTTTCACATCCTCATATAATGACATCACAATGACGTCACAATGCTTTTACATCATCATAAAATGACATCACAATGACATCACAATGCTATGACATCCCCCTATTGAGAGTCAAATGGCAGTGCTTTCATTGAAATATAATTAAGAATGATATTGGATGATAAATATAACCTCACCCTTGTTTCTTCTGATAGAGGATATTTTGTGTTTTCAGTGTGATATCTCTTATCGAGTGACGGGGTAGAGCCGAAATTTTCACGAGTGGCGCACAAAACATTCTGTTTATTATATGCTTCTGTGGTCGGAAATGTGGTGTTTTAAGTACAAAACGCTTCAATTGAGCAAGTTCTGGCAACGTCATACCATTGTTGCTCTGTCACTTAGCAACGGCGATAACGTTGCGTTGATGATAAACGTGACGTCATATACCATTGTAGACATGATGTCATCCCCATTGATATTTTCACTGTGTTGAGAAAGTGATATCAAACTGCAGTGATGAGAGCATATTTTCTCAAACTGCGAAAATTCAGTCTCACATCACTTAGCATATAATAAATATCAAATATATCATCACTCAGCGAGGCTTGGATATTTGCAACTTTCATCAACTCAATCACTTGGGTGAGATTCTCTTTTTAACCAGTGACTAATCCTGGATGATTTCCTTTAAAATGAATGGTTTTGTCCTATAACAGGTAAAGTGTTAAGACCCAATAGAGGTGAGATGAGGAGAGTTGGGGTTGAACACAGCTTTCTAGAATCATTTCACTTATATCACGGCTGCTGGTATTATTGCAGGAAGAAAGCCCGCTAGACATGGTTGCTATGCATTGTGGTAAAACCTGCGAACAGGATGGAACTAACAAACCATGGGTGGTACTGCGCTGAAATTCAGTGTAGCAATGCACACAAACCTTACTGCATGTAGAACAGTTCTGTACAGCAGATGAAGTTGCAGAGCCCCTTGCAGGATTTGAACCTCAGACCTCTTGATCCAAGGATGAACTAGCTAACCACTATGCTATCCTGCCCCCAGACCTAATACAATAGATCTTTAGGACTTTTTTAACTGTAGTCATCTTCTCTGTTGAAGGTATCAGGTATGCTCCACTAACCTTATCTAAACACACACAGCAACAATTGCTAACACCTTGAGTTGGATAACTGTGAATCAGACAGTGTTCTTGTGAAATACGTTAATACTAACATTTCCTGCTATTTCAATCAGTACAGGACTTAGACTAATTAAAGTTAAATCTGCACATCTCCTATTTCTAAGTCTTGCTTTACAGACATTGCCATCAGTTACATAGTAACATTAGACTTAATGCTGTTATACACTTTATACAAGCAAGATAATAGCTTTGTCCATCAAGCGTGTATTGTTGGCATATTTTCCTCCACTCAGGCAATAAAAACAATACAATTTATCCAGTAATACACATGGCTTAAGGACCTGTTTTGCAAGGCAAATATCTCACCACCACAGCACTTAATTAATCAGTAGTTTTTAGCGCTCCATTGATCACAGCTTGATAGCGGTAACCCAATAGCTTTGTTAGATTGAGATGAGCAGATGAAAGGAAAAGGTTGGAATAACATGCAGACTTCTTGCATTCCCTGCACACAACATGTCTGGGCTTTGTCAGCGCTGAAACTCATGTACATAAACTATTGTTGGCAATTTGCTTGTCTAGTTTTTCTTGCTTTCTTCCCCACCAATGACATTCCTCTTAGTTCTTGAGTGGATCACTTTGACACCTAATAGACATGTCTTAGTTCTTAGCACTACAGTATTCTCATCTTTGTTTCTTCTCTCTTTTTCTCAATTTTTTTCTCTTGCATGAATTTATAATCCTACATTCTAACTTTTCTCTTGCATGTATTCAAAATCCTGCATTCCTAATCCCCTCTTGCATGTATAATATTCTTGACATCATCAACCTCTCTTGCAATGTCTATACTGGTAGTCATGAAATTCTAGTACTCTCCAACATTTTTTGTGTGTATTCTTATAGTGCCCGTTTGCATCTTGCATTCCTGCTGTCCTCTATCTATTTTTAGAGTCCTCTCTTGCAAATATAATTTATATTTCTGTAATCCTAATCCTCTTTTGCATTGATTTAATCATATATTTCTGAATTCCAAATCCTCTATTGCGATAATTTACATTCCCAATTTTTTGGTGTCTCCACCGGGATTCAAACCCGGGTCTTTGACGTGAAAGACCAACACGCTCACCAGCACACCACTGTGCTTCACAGACGTAGCACCTGTTCCAGAACACAACAAGCTCATCTGACAACACTTCATGTGCACCTCATGTGACGGTTATTTACATTCCCTTCATACAGAACGCACATTACCATCCAGTCGGCGACACAGGGTGAGACCTCTCCTGAATAAAAACAGTGTTTGTGTGTGCAGTGTTCTGATGGTAGAGATCTTGCAATCGTGACTAACCTGTCTCTTTATTCAGTCAACCACATAGGATAAGACCATAAAATTGACAGATTGACAAACATAAAAACTTTTTTTAAGAAATGTTTTGATGATAATTATCTTGGAATTGCTACTTGTGTAACGTGACAATTTTGTTTAGAAACATAATCTATTGCTATCGTTTTTTATAGCATTCACAAAACCTATTTATCAGATGGTAAACAAACAGGATAACTGAAAGATCTTTAATCATATTGTGCAAACTCAATTGTGCTGGTACAAGAATGAAGTATTTATAAATCTCTCTGTCACCTTGAGATTATTTTTCTAGCTTGAGCATGCTTTTCCTATATAGATCAACTGCAAACAAAAACACTTGAAATGCTATCTTCAAAACAGCAAAAGGCCATTAGAAATCTTCTGATGTAACTAAGAAACCTTAGGAGTTATCTGATAATGCTCTTTATTTTTCTTTCCTTATGCCTCAAACATGCCATTGCATATATCCATGATATTTTGTGTAAAAATAAAAAAATAAAGTTCTGTAAAAAATTATTTCGATTAAAAAATACATTGGATACTAAGTACTTCAAATATGACTTTGAAAACTGAATCTGAATCTGAATTTTATTGAGCCATAAATTAATTCCTACATGTTCGAATTCCTACTTTCGTTTATAACCATGTACGATAGTCACTTTAATCTGAAAATCTGGCAAATCAGTACAAATCTTGCTTAAGAAGTTTGTATGATTACAGGAGTGTTTAAATGTTTGGCAGAGAGATGAAAAGAAAAATTCCTCAAAATGATTACAAGCCTATGGCTGTATACAGCACACCCTTGATAAAGGCTGCTGTTGAAGGGTGATGTCGATATGCAGATGATCTGCATGCAACCTAGAGAGAAGTTGTCAGTAAAGCAGCACAGAAAGATAACGCCACCTGGGCAGAATTCTTACCTTGGCATTATCTCCTGACATCATTGAAGTATTTAGACACTTTGTCATAGAAGTTGTTTTTTCAGTAGGAAACAAAGGAGACGGGATAAAGAATCTTGGTGGGAGGATTTGAATGAAGCGATGTGGCAGAGTGAGATTAAAGTGTTCTCTAGACCTCAGCTATTGAGATATCCCTTTAGCTTAACTTGTAAAGAACAGGACACTCAACTGGAGGCACCGGGTTAGAATTCACTGGAGTTGATCTTACAATCATTTCTGTTACATTTGGCGCCCAAAGCTTAACGCCCAACACCCAATGCACAACTCTCTATTGCTCACTACACCCTGAGTTTATCGAATTGAGGTGCTTTGTAAGTCGCAAATGGTTGAGTCTGACTGGTGGGATATCCCTTCAGCATAGGAATCTCAACCTGAGGTTCTCCTTTCTATTCCCACTTAAAGCGATAGATTCGGTCCAACAGATTCTTAATCACTTCTGTTTCTGTGAGATGAGGTGAGGTAGGTTAGGTGAGGTGACCATTTCACCAAAATCCATCAGACTGTATCATTTCAGGATGAAATCTAGTTAAACGACATTGACAATTGAAGCTGAAAGGATAACTCCTGTTCACAATGGCACAAATAATCCAAGTAACGCATGATGACAACCTGTAACTGCACCCCTTGACAACAAGTAACGTATGATGACAACCTGTAACTGCACCCCTTGACAACAAGTAACGTTTGATGACAACCTGTAACTGCACCCCTTGACAACAAGTAATACTCACATCATATAGATTAACATCACACGGAAGCAGGAAGATTGAGCAAAAAGCTTTCTATCGGTAATTAACCATTCAAATTGTTGAACATATTTAAATATCATGAACAGTTTCCTATTTCTCCTTAATGTCAAAGTTACAATTAGTTGTATGAACAAATTAAAGTTATTTAAATGTCAAGCATAAATTCAGATTTGAAATATCTATATATGAATAGTTAACATCACATTTGGTCTATTGTAACAGGATTCTATTTCAGAAACTAAGGTTATTACAAATTTTAATACTTCAAATAGGAAGTTATGAAAGTAACATCAGGAAACTAACTTATCTAAATTATATTCATAGTGCACAGTGCAATGAGGAAGCAAATTCTAAGTAAGTTCAATTTGGTTTATATTGTTAGAAGGTATGATCAAAGCACAACAGTGGTGGATAACGAACGGGGATTCAGGAGATTTGAAATCTCCTCTTTTGAGACATTTTGCATGTAACTTTGTTGGACCCAGCCCCTTCAAAACTTCCTGGATCTGTATATGCACCATCAATTTGAAACATACTGCTCAGGACGCTTATTTGATGAGCATGCATCTAGTAAAAAAAGTAGCATTCTCTCAATTAATTTTTTTTTATCTCAATGTAAACGCCACTTCCTTCTCTGGTCTACCTAGGTAAATATAGTCAGAAGGTCTCTCGACCCTCCCCTTCAAAAATCTTTGCATGAGATGGGTATGGGGACCTCAAAAGTGAACCCCCCATTTTCAAAATTCCTAGATCCGCCACGTACTGCTAATGCTACTGCCCCACTAAGCATTTTTCTGCTTATGCAATCTGAATTGCTGAAACTATTGCTTTCTGACTGATCGATGGTAATTACCTGGATGAAATGCACCCGTGGTATTCAATTGTAAACCACGGTAAATCGGGGTGCCTCATCGCATACTATTTTATGCCATAAATGTTGAAGAACATTAATTACCATGGTAAGAAATACATGACTAAAAGAAACATGCCCATGGCTTTCCCTGTTATACCATGTTTGACCATTAAAGTAAAAACAATAATGACTGACAAGTGAAATTAGATAATAATCTTGTTTTGCTATTAGAATACAAAAGTCATCTTAACATTACAATATGTTTTACCCAAGGTATAAAGCATCGTCTGATTCTATACTTGATACAGCAATAATATTAAAAGCCATTTGGGTCAGAACCTGGTTTAACCTGGTCTTATCATTGACACAATAGTCAACCAATGAAATCTGTACAATCAGAGAAGGTTATGACATATGACCTGTATTGATTTCATAGAAACCAGAGTAATAAATCAAGCCAACATATAAGTGCTACAGAATCTGATCGGTGTGAGTTTCCACTCAGTTAGCATGATTTTCCATGGTTCAGGTAGTCTGTGTATTACAATAGTTTACTGCTTCAGTATCAGACAAGGATCTGTAAACACAATTCTATAAGATTAACTTTTTGTTACCCTGTTGTACTACCGAGATAGCTCTGGATTTCTGTCAATAAAAGGTTATCAACGCACCTGATCATACAGGAAAACTGTCATATATTCTCATTTATAGCTGAGCTACATTTGTTAGTCCTGATAAATACCTTTAACATTGTATCATTTGGGATCACACTATCTACAATATTACAAATTCTTGTACTATTTTGTTTATTGGAAGCCACACCATCAGGATCAGGCAACAATCGATAGCACTGACTGTACCAACAGGTTATCCACTAAGCCACCAAGATCGTATGGTCTCTGTGGTCAGTTTGAATCCTTAATTGCAGATAGTGTTATCCCAAAAGTAAAATTATATAATTTTTAAAATATCTTAATGTTTTGAACATTTCTCAAAGGTATCCAGCACTAGGAACCTGGGATATTAAAATGTTTATCCAGCTCATAAATTCTACTACATTTCTGTCCATATAGGTAGGATCTATCTCAATGGTACACTTTCAAGTAAAGATCCCCTTAGATTGATTCACACTGACATTAGAGTATTGTGAAGATAAGCACATACCTTGCCGGATGAAGATGGAGAGGTCTGAGCACTGCCTCCCTCTGAGTTGCAGCTGCACACGCTGGCGGTGGACGGGGACGCACACTCAGACCGATTGTAGAGTCCGGAGTTCTTCAAGAGGTTCCGCTCAACCAGCCGTCGGATTGGCGTCACGTTGCCGTTACTCACATGTCTCTGCTGGAACTGGGGCATGGTCAGGGAATCTGTGCTCCCTCCGTGGTTGCTGTTCTCTGGGACAAGTGTTGACGTGGAGCTCTGGCGCTGGAGGTCAGAGGTATCATGTCCGTTGTTCAGATCTTTCCTCGAATGTTCAGACGACCAGTTGACCACATCCTCTACAGCAGACGTGCTCTGAGTCCTTTGGCCACAGTCATCATAGAAGTCTGTGATGTCATTTGCTGATGCCATTGGCTTCCTCATCTGGTGACACAGGCGTCCATTGATGAATCGTGGTTGGGGCAAGTTTACATAAATAATTCTGTCATCGGGTGTTGTGGAGTCAGCAAAAACATCATCGGAGGAGATGCTGAGTTCGTTGTTGGAGGAGCAGAGTTGATTGTTGAGCAGGATGCCCCCGTTGGCATACCCTCCATTCTCACACTCAGTCGGGAGGCAGGTGAAGGACTGGGAGATTCCATGCTGGTAGGGTGCGGTCACCGCCGTGGGTTTAGAGGGCATGTCCTGTAGGGATGGAGTGTGGCGGATCGGGAGGGGCGGGGGCGCTGCAGCTCGCTTCCGGCGTCGGCGTACCGTCATCAGCACTCGACCAGACCGGATAGCATTGCACATCAACCCTCTGCAAGAAAAAATAACTAGATAAGATAGATTGTTATTGATTTATTTGCAATGTATTTCTACAGTGTTGCATCCAGGAATTACGGATTAAGAGGGTTATCTCCCTCATCTGTTACATAGATTTTCTTCTGTTTTTTAAAGACATGAACATAATTAGGTAGGAATCTGGATTCAACACTGTTCAGTCACTAAGTCACTATCTTCAAAAACAGCGATCAAAGAAAGTGATACAAGCTGGATATGGTAACATATTCTTTGCCATCATAATGTCTATTGTGTAAATGAAAGAGCAAAATTAAGAGGTCTAAAACAGAAATGTGGTAATAATTAAATCCTATTTCTATTTTGAAAACCATTACGATTTTACTTTTAACAGTTTAACTCTGCATGTTTGTGTATGAAATTAAGTAATATTTATAAACATGTATCAATATTTCACACGGAAGATTGACATGTAGTAATAAGTTATTTTTAATATAAAACCAAAAGCCATTTATCTTATTTCTTTCAGTGAAGAATATCTTCTATGTTGAGATATAACCATTTTTCTATTTTGAAAGCTGCCAATGCTGATATAGGACCACCAGGGCTGGTGTATCAGTTCGGTCTAGTCCATCAACAAACAGATATACTGGATGGCATAATCTCATATCTCAGCTGGGTGTATATTATGGAATGCTTTACCCTGAAGGAAGACCATCTGATCATGGTTGTATAAATCCTGGCAAACTTGTGCTATACTGATGCAGGGACATGTTCAACTTCTCAAACAACTCGTGCATGTCTCCATCACTGGCTGAGTTAAGCCTTGATGCATTTTATTACCATTTCTGTGCTAGCATAGCTGCATACTGGACATGAACTTGCTTAACTTCACAGAAACAGATACAGGATGGAGATGAGTTATGATTTGTGAGGGAAGTTTGAGCATATTGTCTTGTGAACCTGGACACACATTTGATATTTTATTTTGGTAGCTTGACATGTTCAGCTTGACAGGAGAAAAATGGATAATATCAGTGGAACATGTTCTTGTCAGTTCTTTTCATGCAGGAACACAGGAGACTTGAATTGAATAACATGAGAATTACCAATTATGAGAGAAGGTCCAAACATGTTTACTAAGATAAGAGTTGAGGCAATCCAGACATGCAAAAAAAGATTTGTTTATTTTCATCCTGAACAAAGACTGTCTGACTGTAAAGTATAGTCATGACATTCTTGTGATTCTATTTGTTCATGCTTTTATATTCATGACTTTTTTCAGTTATTCTAGACTTGCTAGAGGAGTGACACTGTATAAATGACTCTTATAGTATACACAGTCATGGAGAAGGACTACCAAGCCAAGTGTAAATCTAGATGACGTGTTTGAGGAATTGTTTGGCACTTATTACCTCCCCAGGTTATAGAGATGTAAGCACAATGTATCAGTAACGCACCAGGGGTGGTAGACAGGCTAGCTATGTCCCTGACCCCTGATATTTGTGCATCATTCTGATCCCTCACCTAACTTCCTGGTAGTAGCTCCCCCCTCACGTCTCCCCCTCCCCACCTCCCTCCCTCCAGTGACACACAAACCAGTAACCCACAAGAGTTCACACACAAACACATGTACACAACACAACCCTTCTAACTCCATAACAATCCTGTGTCAATCCTTCTTGATGCAGGTGTTCCTCATTCCTTCTCTGCCATACTTTCAATATCATCATGTTATATATCTGTTTTTTATACAAAAATAATTTACTGATTATATTTGATGTGTTAAAACATAGAATAGTTTCTATTTTGTATCCATATTTTACTTAACAATGATTAAATCACAATTATTAAATTTCTTGTTCCAGTTTCATATAGAATCTCTTTGATATAGATTTGAGGAATTTAAGCATTAGGCATGCTCAGACACTGAATGGTCTCAATTTATGCGTTTTCATTGGTACATTTCAGTGCATCATTCTGATCCCTCACCCAAGTATAACCATGTTATACAGTTTTATAGTTTAAAGGGGCAGTGGCACGTTTTTTGCAAAATTTATTTTTTCAAATTTCCCATTTATAATGATAGTTTATGTCATTTAAACTAACTTTATAGGGTAAAACATCTTATTACACAAACCAATTATCTGTAGTGGTAAAAACTATGTTGCGTATAAAGAAAAAATTGCATGGCGGCCATTTTATTGTGAACACAATTTATTATTTTGTATTACAAAAACGTTTCCCATGGCTTTACCGAAACATGTACACTCATTTTAAACTTTATTTTCCGAAGAGAGAAAGAAGTTTTACCATTGGTGAAACTATTTTTCAAATACATTTCATCAACTTATTTGAGCGAAAAAACGTGCTACTGCCCCTTTAAGACATGAGTCATCATTTTAACTGTTGTTATGAGAATATGCCACTTTAAACAGTGAGCATTTATACAAGTGATTCAGCAAGCATAAGGTCGAGGTCACATACATCCTCCTACTGTTTCAGTGGCCAAACAATGTTCTTACAGTTAATCAAACGGGTTCATGAATAATGAAGTTGATTTTTTTTAATTCAACAAAATTCACTCACTGAAATGATTCAGTAATCTGTAGTTCTTCTCTCTTGCAACTCAACCTTTTATTCATTTTGTGTCTCTGTAAGTTAATATGAGGGAATTCTTAGAAAATTTGGATTCAAGAATCCATCCTCATAACTACTTTGATCCAACACCCCTGTGGAATTTTGACACAAGAATAGAAGCTGGAAGCTGAAAAAATGTGACAAATTCATCAACTGTTAATTCTTTAAAAATAAGTGAAACACAAATTCCATTTAGAAGTCCTAATGAAGCCAAGAACAAGCCAGAGAAACAAACCACAACTTTCAAAGACATTCCAGGTCTGTATTAATTATCTCTACAGAAGTTCAAGTGGCATGTACTGCATCACTGTAGCACTGACGATTACTCTTATCAGTAGAGAGGTAATTTCTCTCTGAGGGTGCACAAGCTCTCGGATACACAGGTATAAGATGAAAGCACGGGGCCTGATCTATCTTGCTTTGTATCCACTGTTTTCACTAAACATTCAGTATCTGGTAGCAACACATGCATTTTATTACCTGTAGACGCCTGTCTAGGTAACAGTCTGAGTGATGTTGGTCCGTTATAGTGGATAAGAGCATCTTCTATTATAATACAAGTTTGATAGAATATTGTTTCTGTTGGGGTAATAGAGATATACGGGTACATTATGAATGTGTCCATGACCATGATGATGTGATAACGTAATGTTTTATGTACCTTAGATATACAGTCTCTGCAAGCATGCTGGTATTACAGAATAATAGTCTGATAATTTCAGGTACATAGGAAAGAATAATAAAAGTCCATTTGTAGTCCGTGTTAAAATACCAATTTTGGGTGACTGAATGCAATGTGAATGAGGTGCCCTGTCCAAGTTATACGGGGTATGTGAGTATAATGTGACTCAGAATTCGAACCAGGACCTTAGGTGTTAAAGGCTAGCCCCCAAACCCTTACACGACTGTGTTCAAGGTATGACCTGAGTAAACACTGTAGGGCAGAACCTTCTGGTACATACAGTCAAGCCTCAATAATCCGGCCACCGATAATCCAAATCTCGCGGTTTCCGAACGGTAGGAAGATGTAACCAAACTAATCTCTTTAGTACTCCTCAGTTCTCAGTAGTCCGAACATTTCACTATCCGAACGTTTTTGATGAAAAACGGAAGCGTTCGGATTATCGAGGCCTGACTGTATATGCATACTTTGGGATAATTCTTTGTGTTAAGAGTTACAGTATGATATATTTATGTACATGGTTATATAAAATAAGTGAAGGCATGACTTCATTAAACTTTGTGGGACAGTGAGAATGATCTGGTTCATGTATATATATATATATATATATATATATATATATATATATATTTATATTCGAAGGAAGCATCCTCAATGTACACATTCAGTGTGTGTTAAATAAATCATTACCTGGAACCTATAGCTATCTATGTCTACATCATCAGTTTTCATGACAAGCAAAAAAGTGAGCATGGCTCACTAATACCCCCGACTGTTTAAGTTTGACATTTTTATTTTACTTAAAGAGAGAGGTGTTTGCACACCTAAGGATTGATAAGCTATGAAATGTAATTGCTAAGATTAAACTGTTTGTGAAAATGGTAGGACAAGTCTCAATCTTCATGTAAAAAAGGTGGTTTAAGTCAAAATAGGAAAAAAAGTAACTTGAAAAGGTATTGGTAACATAATACACTACTGCTATTACCGCTGATTTCAACTTTATTTTGGAAATTAATCCATCATAATGATTCATTCGAGTGACTTTAAACAACAGGTACATGGAAGCACACCCTGAAGGCACAGTGAGAGATATATAGCACTTTATGGCTGAAAGGAAAGAAAATTTAAATTTTCCCAAAATATAACCAGTTGAAATATAAAATAGTAAAATCAACAAGAACACAGAAGTAGCTTTTGATGAAAGTTACATGAAAAAGAAAATGATGAAGTCAACAAATCACAACACAGAAGTAGCTTCTAGCTATGATCAAGTACAAAAATATAAATAATCGCCAAAAATTCAAAAATTCACCAAATCGTGTTACATTTTGCAATGCACCTCACCTAGTGGTGAAGAAGACATGTGCCAAATTTGAAAAGGATGAGATGAATAGTTTTTCTGTAATCGATCGGACAAAAATGCTCAGAATTTGAATAAGTTAAAAAATAAAAAAAATCGCCAAAAATTCAAAAAATCACCAATTCGGTTTAAACTTCGCACTGCACCTTTCCTAGTGGTGAAGAAGACATGTAGCAAATTTGAAAAGGATGAGATGAATAGTTTTTCTGTAATCGATCGGACAAAAAATGTTCAGAATTTGACTAAGTTAAAAAATACAAAAAATCGCCAAAAATTTACCAATTCACCAATTCGGTTTCAAACTTCGCACTGCACCTCTCCTAGTGGTGAAGAAGACATGTACCAAATTTAAAAAGGATGAGATCAATAGTTTTTCTGTAATCGATCGGACAAAAATTGTCTTCGGACGGACGGACAGACGGAATCGTTGGTATAACTATATACCCCCAACCGTTGGTCGGGGGTATAATAAAACAGTATTACCTGCAAAATAAACTTAATTGAAGAATGGGATTCACAGTGGATAAACATACATCATGATAAGGAACAAATGTTGCCTTTATGAAAAAATAAGGATAATTTAAGTGTTATTCGTTTGTAAACATGAACTAAACAAAGAACCCCTTTAGATATCTTTGGTAACATTTGCTCTCATCAGAATGAATAAGAGTTGATTATTGGAAAAACAGGTTGATAAATGAACATGTGCCAAAATGTGAACAACAAACACTTGTGTTGAAGACGAGACTTTACATTTTTTATAACAAATGTTTTCGAAGATATTTCGTATCTTACAAGACATATTTGCAAAATAATTTTTTTTAATAGCTTTTAATCTGTAGAAGAACATAATTGGTATCATCAAAAGGTATACCTGTTAGTTACTGTAACAAATTTATACCGTATTCTCCCCCATTTTTCGCAGGGCTGTCCTAGTTTGGGTTATTCTCGGGTTATAGCCCACCCCCAATTTTGCCAGATGTTCCATTGTCATACATTACATATATCTATAATAATATTTTAAGTGAAGTGTCAAAAACCTACAAAAAAATCCTATTCTGACTGTCTGACGGTCTCTGGTATGAATTTTCATCTGAGTTGGGGTCTGTCCTGTCTAAAGGCCCACCTCCATGTTTTCAAGATGTTTGTTTGCCTCCCCCTGATTCCTGTGTGCAGATGACTCAAGAGAACATAGCAACTTGAGGTTTATCCCTTACAAGACCACTAGAACATGTTTGGTCCCATCAGAAAGTGTAGCGGTTGCTGGTACAGATTGATAAGGATGTTCCAAGCATGTTACAATGAATATCTGTCATGTTCTTCTGTACAAATGACTGATCGCTGATGATTGCAAGCTTCATAAAGACTACATACTTCGGCAAACTGTTATTTAGAAATTGTACAGACTTGTTGACAACCATGACATCTTTGGCAGAGTGTATATTTGAAAATTTAACACAGAGGGGGAAATGAGTTCTTTTATGGAAGCAAATTTGATATACAACCAGTTTTGTAGCAAAGAATCGACAACATGATTGATATTCCCTATAAAACTTGTTTGGTGATTACATGTCCAATCAGAATTTACAAGAAATTTGTTGCAGAATGATGAAACAGGTACTTTTTTGGAAAATGTCTTGTGACAGAACTCAAGAACATACTATTGAAAGCTCATAATATTAAATTTAAAAACTTTAGGATATGCTCCCCATTAATGTTCACCAAATTATGGAAGTGATATCTTGATCTTCACCAGTATGTAACATATTGACAAAATATTTAGGAAATCTAGAAGAAAAATTACTTCTTTTTATGCCTTTGTGTGTTTTTTTAAATGCAGCATAAGAGATTTACCATCCCTCATAGAAATAATGCACTTTAAGAAGTTAAGTAACATAATTAGAAATAAAACTGAAAAGAGAACATGCCGAAAAAACAAATTGATAGTAAAGCCCATGCACAGAGATATCCAATTTGTATGGTGCCTGAGCAAGATAACTGAAGTCTGAAGTTTGAACAAGAAATAGATCTTGAATAAAGTGCATGGAAAATGTTCAAAAACATGTCATGGAAACAATTACTTGCGAGTCTGTTGTTCTTCAGCATAGTGGCTTGCAATATTAGAATAAGTAATCTACATTTAGTTCAGCTTTGAAATATTCCAGTCCACTCCATTATGTGTTTGCGATAAGTCTTTCAAAGAACCACTTCAAAATCTTAGGAAAAAATTTACTAGTAATAATTGTTGTTCTCTTGCCATTCTGAATGAAATTCAAACTGAACACGAAACATGTCATGATGATGATTTCTTTTTAAACTTTTAACTCGTACATTTACATGAACGAAGTTTCAAAGAACATAGACCAGACAAAGAAATATTCAAGGTTCAACAATTAACTGAAAAACATTTTACAATTCATAAGAGCCAAGCTCTTGTCACTGGCCAATTCAGACAACTACAAATTGTTAATAACAAAGGTCATAATCAGGGATATTTCCACTGGCTAAAGAGAACTCTTGCATTGTATTTCAGAATATTCCAGAAAATTAGAATAATGATAAAAACAAAATATTTTAGAACACTAGAAATTGACAGAAGAAATATTGATTTTTCAAAAACATGACAGGTTACACGAAATGAGAGAATGAGGCAGTAAGAACAGCTGTTGCCATCAGTATTCCAACCACTGTAATCCTTCCCTGCAAACCTGTCAGACTGCTGCTTGTATAACATTGGTATGTTATGATATTCAAAACAGAGATATTTACATCACAACAAACTAGGAAAGAATAAAAGCAGGACACATTTGTGAAAGGGTGATTTCACTTCAACTTCTTCCTTGTCAAATCCTTGTAACATACTGAAACAAATTAATTAACTTGGCTAAAGATAGGTTATCATGGAATATCCCTCGACCCCCAGGTAAATAGTTCGGAGACCTGCATTCAGAGAAAGATCAGGTTTATTCACAAGCAGCTTCATTCCTATGTTCACAGATGTATGTTCCTCTTTCGTAATTTCTGAATTGTCTTTGAATCTGAACATTACTTTGCCCATATTAATCTTATGATAAAAATGATAACCTATTTGTAATTACTTTATTTGCTATAGCAAATATTTTATGATCATATGTCTTCCCTTCATAATGTTCCTTCTTTTGTTACATGTATATGGAGTGTGAGTGTGATGCTCTTGTCTAATTTTTCCACAAAACTCAGAACTATTTTTCTTTATGTTTAAACACAATTGGATTCATGCTTCCCTGGAAATGAGCTCCTGTGTGTAACAAGGATATTTTAATGAAAGGATAATTTTAAAACCAAAGCTCCTGGATGATCGAACCACTCATCCAACACATGGCTATTCATAAAGCTAAAAGAAAATCGGATCCTCCTGGAAGGTTCTCTGATTGCGAGTATAGAACCATTTCACTGTCAAATAAATCTCCAGGACCTCGTCAGGAGGGTATCTGTGTTTATTGTGACACATTTACAAGCCAACTTTGTCAACAAGCTCCCTGCTCTTACGTCTTGTAAGAAGCCCTTTTCCCATGAACTGGCACCAGATTAGGGAATAGCCTGCGGGCATTCGTCCCTGCACTTAGAGTAACTGTGTCAGACATCAGCCCTGACTACATCAGGCACTCAATCCACACTCCCATGATATGGACAAATGACATCAAGGTGACTCCATCAAGGCTGTATATCTCAACATTCCCACTCTTAAAGTCCAATAAATCCCTATTTTAGCCTCATTATATGTAACTTGAGGACTGCAATGATAATTGTCACTTTTCGTTGAAATAAGTTCTGCTACATCAAGAAACTAAATGAGGTGCCAAAACGCATAAACCCGCAAATATCATATTCAATGTAATTATATGTAATGGAAGGATCATTAACAACATTCATAACTAACACCATTTCAAACGGTTGATTACTCACTTAGTTATATAACTGTAACACACATGTGTTCAAGTGATGATGTAGTATTACACATGATGAAACAAAACTAGCTATAGTGTTGTGTGTATACACCGGTGTTATTTTCATATCTGCACATGTACATGTGAACATATCACTTTTGCCGAGCAATAATTATGTAATATCTGGTTAAAAGTATAATTAAAAGTACCTGTATTATACATATTATGTTGTATTGCCGAAAGATAGTTTGCTCAAGTGTATGAAATATTAATAACTTAAACGCCTAACACTGAAATAACCTTTTTCCAACTCCAATCCTTTCCAAACGGTAAAAGTTCTTTTAAATTAAAAAGAACACATGAAAATGTAATTCCATTTATTTCTTCCAAATGCGACGTACAGTAATGTAAGATCAAGACACTCTTATGTAAGACAACAAGGAGTGTTTGTTTCTGACAGGAGCCCTCTGTTCGCTATCTGATTGGCCTATGAGCTGGATATTAGAATCTACAGAAATCTACAAGCATCGTATAAACACACATCTATTTTAGCCACAAGCACTGTATTTAGAACTGGAGCTGGCCTTGCTATGATAGATGTGTTCATTGTGTGACTGACTCAATAAATAGAGAATAGAGGAACCCGATGATGATGAACCACTGCCACCACCTTGCTTCATGTGCAGAAGAGATATGTATACACCGACCAAACAACATGGACTGCCACCACCTTGCTTCATGTGCAGAAGAGATATGTATACACAGACCAAACAACATGGACTGCCACCACCTTGCTTCATGTGCAGAAGAGATATGTATACACCGACCAAACAACATGGACTGCCACCACCTTGCTTCATGTGCAGAAGAGATATGTATACACCGACCAAACAACATGGACTGCTAGCACCTTGCTTCATGTGCAGAAGAGATATGTATACACCGACCAAACAACATGGACTGCTAGCACCTTGCTTCATGTGCAGAAGAGATATGTATACACCGACCAAACAACATGGACTGCCACCACCTTGCTTCATGTGCAGAAGAGATATGTATACACCGACCAAACAACATGGACTGCTAGCACCTTGCTTCATGTGCAGAAGAGATATGTATACACCGACCAAACAACATGGACTGCCACCACCTTGCTTCATGTGCAGAAGAGATATGTATACACCGACCAAACAACATGGACTGTCACCACCTTGCTTCATGTGCAGAAGAGATATGTATACACCGACGAAACAACATGGACTGCCACCACCTTGCTTCATGTGCAGAAGAGATATGTATACACCGACGAAACAACATGGACTGCCACCACCTTGCTTCATGTGCAGAAGAGATATGTATACACGACCAAACAACATGGACTGCCACCACCTTGCTTCATGTGCAGAAGAGATATGTATACACCGATGAAACAACATGGACTGCCACCACCTTGCTTCATGTGCAGAAGAGATATGTATACACCGGCCAAACAACATGGACTGCCACCACCTTGCTTCATGTGCAGAAGAGATAAGTATACACCGACGAAACAACATGGACTGCCACCACCTTGCTTCATGTGCAGAAGGAGATATGTATACACCGACGAAACAACATGGACTGCTACCACCTTGCTTCATGTGCAGAAGAGATATGTATACACCGACCAAACAACATGGACTGCCACCACCTTGCTTCATGTGCAGAAGAGATATGTATACACAGACCAAACAACATGGACTGTCACCACCTTGCTTCATGTGCAGAAGGAGATATGTATACACCGACGAAACAACATGGACTGCCACCACCTTGCTTCATGTGCAGAAGGAGATATGTATACACCGACGAAACAACATGGACTGCTACCACCTTGCTTCATGTGCAGAAGGAGATATGTATACACCGACGAAACAACATGGACTGCCACCACCTTGCTTCATGTGCAGAAGAGATATGTATACACCGACCAAACAACATGGACTGCCACCACCTTGCTTCATGTGCAGAAGAGATATGTATACACAGACCAAACAACATGGACTGTCACCACCTTGCTTCATGTGCAGAAGAGATATGTATACACCGACCAAACAACATGGACTGCCACCACCTTGCTTCATGTGCAGAAGAGATATGTATACACCGACCAAACAACATGGACTGCCACCACCTTGCTTCATGTGCAGAAGAGATATGTATACACAGACCAAACAACATGGACTGTCACCACCTTGCTTCATGTGCAGAAGGAGATATGTATACACCGACGAAACAACATGGACTGCCACCACCTTGCTTCATGTGCAGAAGGAGATATGTATACACCGACGAAACAACATGGACTGCTACCACCTTGCTTCATGTGCAGAAGGAGATATGTATACACCGACCAAACAACATGGACTGCCACCACCTTGCTTCATGTGCAGAAGAGATATGTATACACCGACCAAACAACATGGACTGCCACCACCTTGCTTCATGTGCAGAAGAGATATGTATACACAGACCAAACAACATGGACTGTCACCACCTTGCTTCATGTGCAGAAGAGATATGTATACACCGACCAAACAACATGGACTGCCACCACCTTGCTTCATGTGCAGAAGGAGATATGTATACACCGACCAAACAACATGGACTGCCACCACCTTGCTTCATGTGCAGAAGAGATAAGTATACACCTACCAAACAACATGGACTGCCACCACCTTGCTTCATGTGCAGAAGAGATATGTATACACCGACCAAACAACATGGACTGCCACCACCTTGCTTCATGTGCAGAAGAGATATGTATACACAGACCAAACAACATGGACTGTCACCACCTTGCTTCATGTGCAGAAGAGATATGTATACACCGACCAAACAACATGGACTGCCACCACCTTGCTTCATGTGCAGAAGAGATATGTATACACCGACCATACAACATGGACTGCCACCACCTTGCTTCATGTGCATAAGAGATATGTATACACCGACGAAACAACATGGACTGCAACCACCTTGCTTCATGTGCAGAAGAGATATGTATACACCGACCAAACAACATGGACTGCATGAGGACCTTGTTCACATGGACACTGTATATCCGGGAACCAGACATCCTACAAAAGTATTTTAAATCGTCTCTATGTATTTCTTTACAAATGATTCACTTATTCGCACAGATGATCTTCAACTGTAATCAAATCATGCAGATAAACTTGGTCTGATTGTATAGATCTTTTTACTCTGTAATATGAAAACGCAGATTCTAACCTTGTCAAGCAAGCAGCATTGGGACATAAAAAAGATAAATTAATGTTTATCTTTTAAACCAATAATGTAATGATTATTATCATCTTATTTAAATTTATACATACATTTGAATCTTCAGAGCCTATAAATAAAAACACAAGTCTTGAATAGGGCATTGAGGGTTTCAAGAGAGAGCAGGTGTTTCTAGTTTTTTTAAACACGGAAAGCAAAAATAACTTTAAAGATGTAAAATTTAACAGCAATCTGTTCTCAGACATTAATAACTTACATATGTGCTCAGATTTAAAACTCGTCTGGTTAATGTACAGACCTCCCACATCCCAAACATATCTTTCTTTAATCCTAATTGGTAACAATAATGAATGTTTATCATCGATCACTTTTAAGAAGATATTAAGGAATTTCAAGTTTTACTTTTTAGCTTAAATGATGAAAATATTCATCTCATAGCCAAACATTTCAGTTTCAGGTGGCCTTAGCCAAACATTACATTTTCAGGTGGCCTTAGCCAAACATACCATTTTCAGGTGGCCTTAGCCAAACATACCATTTTCAGGTGGCCTTAGCCAAACATACCATTTTCAGGTGGTGTTAGCCAAACAGACCATTTTCAGGTGGTCTTAGCCAAACAGACCATTTTCAGGTGGTCTTAGCCAAACATACCATTTTCAGGTGGCCTTAGCCAAACATACCATTTTCAGGTGGCCTTAGCCAAACATACCATTTTCAGGTGGCCTTAGCCAAACATACCATTTTCAGGTGGCCTTAGCCAAACATACCATTTTCAGGTGGCCTTAGCCAAACATACCATTTTCAGGTGGCCTAAGCCAAACATACCATTTTCAGGTGGCCTTAGCCAAACAGACCATTTTCAGGTGGTCTTAGCCAAACATACCATTTTCAGGTGGTGTTAGCCAAACAGACCATTTTCAGGTTGTCTTAGCCAAACATACAATTTTCAGGTGGCCTTAGCCAAACATACCATTTTCAGGTGGCCTTGCCAAGCATATCACTCTCAGGTGGCCTTACAGCAACAAGAACACTTTGAGGAGGCCTTACCAAGCATGTCACTCTCAGGTGGCCTTGCCAAGCATATCACTCTCAGGTGGCCTTAACTAAGCTTGTCACTACAAGGTAGCCATAGCCAAGGTAATAATTTTCAGGTGGCCTTCGCAGAACATATCACTCTCAGGTGGCCTAAGCCGAGCTAATGGATTGCTGGTATTAGCCCTCTACTTCTGAAGTATCTTCTCCCTTTCATCTACCTGAGCTCTTCAACAACATTTCCTCTCAATAGACTTTTTTATTTATTTGCTTTTGGCTTCCGTAAACCTTAATTCCCACAACATTTTCCTATCTGATAACACTGCAATAAAAAGACGATAAATACCAATATATGAGATTGCTTTAATGGCATTCATAAATCCACAGTAAAGTTCACATTTGCTATGAAATAGAAGATACCAGCTCTGGTCTAACATTTATCATAAATTCCTTCTCATCTTCCCATCCTGTACACATTCACTATATCTCATGATAGAATGATTAACCCTACACATATGTCTCTACAAGGGTACCTGTTGCAATCTCATGATAGAATGATTAACCCTACACATATGTCTCTACAAGGGTACCTGTTGCAATCTCATGATAGAATGATTAACCCTACACATATGTCTCTACAAGGGTACCTGTTGCAATCTCATGATAGAATGATTAACACTACATGTATCCCTCAAGGGTACCTGTTACAAATTATAATCACCATAAAGAATGTTGTTACCTATCAGCTACAGGAAAACAAGTCATCGTCACAATCTTTCTACTTAGCTGTCTGTCCCTGAGGTTTGCAATCATCATTACATTGTAGTAGATCACACCAACTTCTGCTTAATGTCTCCTATAGGAAAAGAGAAACCTGTTGGAAAACTTCAAACATGCGCCAGATAAGATTAGCGGTTCTAAATATTTCCAAGGTCGAGCAGTTTATCAAATGTATTGATATCAGAAAGCTTTTAAGGATGTCACTTCCCACCGCAACCACTTCCTGCTTTCCCCGACAGCGTCTCCTTGCGAAGCTTTTTGAAGTGATATTATTGACGAGCTAGATTTTGATCTGAGCTAGAATGTAGACCGCTGGGACAAGTGGAAGTGTACTTTCATCACAATATAGAAAGTTGGAATGAAACCATAGTATAATTTGTTTAATGATTTATGGCTAACATAATACAATATTAAAGATTGTACTGATGTTGGCTATAACAGTATACAAATTTATTTTAAGTTTGAGATAGATATAGATATATATACAAGAAAATTCTTTTTTTTTTTTTTTAAATCTCCTGTTAAAAAGAGGGCAAACAAACAGAGAAACATTTGTTTCCTTTGCGATAACCGACAAGATGGAGATAACACAATTTGCCTGAAATTCTTGACAAGGCATGGCTCCATCTGTAACAGAAGCTCTTTTCCTGTAATACAGGAAGTAAAAAAGCACAACTGATAATGACTCTTTGACTGTTTGTTCTCTGACTGCAGGATGTCTCAGCCTGAAGGGTTACTGTAAAAACTATGGGGTTTGAAGATACAGGATATGAGCTTCCTTATCTATTACACGGATGGAGCCTCACAGAATAGGCATTTTCTGAATCTGAAAACAGTCTCATATTTCTATTTCTAAATTAGCATTTTTCATACAAGTCAAAATACTTAAAAGTTTGAAGAAAGAAATGCCACAAAATTATGATGTTGCACAGAGGCTTTTCACAGGAACATCAGGTTTTGGTTTACATGGCAAAATAATGGTAAAGTGAAAAACTCAAAAATACACTTTTCTCAGTATTATCTAGCAAGCATGTTGTTCTTTTTGATATCATAATGAATAGATATATATCCATGATTGGACTAAGTGCACTATGTACATATACATCATTACCAGACGGAATCATACTTTCGCAGCTGACATAAGCACTACACAAAACCATTTAGGTCCATACAACTGTACCCATTTGTGGAGTTTAGAAGACTGAGTGCAATGTGGATGAAGTGCCATGACACAACACAATAAGAGACCAAGGTCACAAATTTTAAGTGCCTCCACCAGGATTCAAACCTTGGTCGTTGGTGTGAGAGGCCAGCAAACTAACAACTACACTATTAATGATACATTCAGAAGATGAATAGTGTATTTGAAGGCTGAGAGTCCTCGATCTGCATCTCTCTCTACATGTTCCTCAACTACAGGAAGTCATAGTGCAGACAGTTCTTGAGAACTGTCGACCAGTAATGCCTCCTTTACTTCAGTCTTCCATACATTCTCACTTCTCCTAACGTGAATGAGGGATATGTTAAAGAGACATACAGTGCCTTCTTCACTCACCGTAGAGCCGCTTCCCATTCAAAACACAGTTAACACAGCAGTCTGTCCGTGAGAACCAATGGTATGTAAATATCAAGGTCTAGCACTGGTATCCAAACTACTTCACTTTTAACTATGTGGTTAGTGGAAGGAGAAAGCCTGCAATATCATTGCAGCTACACATTACAGTAAAACCTATGAGCCTCCTCTGATACCATGGGTGGTACTGCACTGATCTGTATTTGGCAGTGCATTAATTAACTCATACTTCTAAGTCTACATCACTGGCTAAATTAAGCCTTGCAGTATTTCCTTCACTTTACCATTCTAGTGAATCCGTGGGCCGTTCCACTAACCGATCTTAGCCCTAAGATCAATCGTTAGCCCATCTTTTATCATTGGCTTAGATTGATTTTATGGATAAACTCGGTAAGCCGAACGGTACTCAGAGCCCATTTTGCATATTAGGGACAGTCCTCTGCTATCATTGCACAGGAAAGTAATGGAAATGCTGCGAGGGTTAATTTAGCTAATGATGGAGTTATGCCTTGCGTGTGGAAGTTGGAAAATTCTACACAACAGGTAATATTACTGATGTCATGGTGGGATTCAACGCTGGAATCTTGCTCCCAAATTAAACACACTAATCAATAGACTTCCCTAATAATAAACTCCAATCAAAGGAGCCCATCTATAACATTTTGCAAGTTTAGATTTCATGAGTTTTGCATTTCAATTAATATTTTCAAGATTCTGTGTCATATTACCAAATCGTGACCGATGCTCATGTCATATTTCAGTAGCAAGAGCTTTATTTTAGGGAGAATATGGTAGAACATATGACAGCAGTGAATTGTAAACAAAATACCCATTCTTAAGAAATTTCAAATTGAAAGATTTTTTAAAACTGCAAATCCATGTGTATCTGATAGATGGCTGGAAATGTTTTCAAATGAAACATCAATCCGTCCATATACATGTTACAAACTTTATCTTTTTTCACTATGTAGGTGTAGTTTGTTATTTCTTGAAAAGCTTGGACCCACCCATTGTTCTAAATAGGTTAAAACCAAATGTTAACAATTTGGTTTCTGGAACA
Organism: Gibbula magus; assembly: GCA_936450465.1. NCBI lineage: Eukaryota > Metazoa > Mollusca > Gastropoda > Trochida > Trochidae > Gibbula > Gibbula magus. The sequence continues at coordinate 10,492,346 of OW388289.1, forward strand.
TTTTTTAATGGAAAATATACCATGACAACACAGAAATACTGTGCAAATTTAAATGACTGCTCATATAAACAAGGAGTTGTCAGCTATTGAATGTTTCTAAAATATTTCTGTCTTTTTTTATTGTAGAAAGATTAAAGTTCTCGAATATTTCTAGAATAGAGTATTTTATATAATTATGAGGGCGTCTAGTCTTTTTAAAATGTCCACAATATATCTTTTTATTTATATAATGCCTCAGACTACAGCAAATTACTATATATTTATAATCATGAAAACAATTAAAACTGGCTATTTATTATTTTTATTATTATTATTATTTTAGAATATTTATTGTTTCAGATGTTTCATTTAGTGAGCAACAGGAAGGAAGTGTCAAGGACTCAAACCTACTTCCGTCCGTATCAATGGATCAGAGGGAAAACATTAGTCAGGAAGCTCGCCTCATCTAACCATGTAAATTTAGTCAAATAATGAATTTGAAATTATAAATAATTTTAGTTATAACTTGATATATTGGGGCTTTCAATTTCCTTAATCATATACATTCAGCTTGCCAAATGAGAATTGGAAAAAACAGGCTCTTAGTTTTGGAACAATCTGGGCCAAAGACATTGTCTTTTTCAAAATATCAACTTATATTTGAATGACAAGCATTGATACTTTGAAAATAGGTTTCTTGTAAAGACAGAAGGCAATGGAGGGAATATGTTGGAAGACAAAGACTGCATAGGTTTCGGTCTTTGATTGGCATTTAGTCATAGCATACATGAGAACAGGAAGATTTTCTGGATAACAAATTCTCTAATGTGAAAATACATGGCATTTAGGAGTACAGTCAGGCCGCGATAATCCGGCCACCGATAATCCGAATCTCGCATTTTCCGAACGGTAGGAAGATGTAACCAAACTAATTTCTTTAGTAGTCCTCAGTACTCAGTAATCCGAACATTTCACTATCCGAACGTTTTTGATGAAAAACGGAAGCGTTCGGATTATCGAGGCCTGACTGTACATGTATATGCTTACTCCTTCAATGTTGAGTATTTTCACATGAAAGAAGTTGTTTTCCAGAAAATCTTCCTGTTCTCATGTATTTGTTCAGACTTTGATAAAAATATTTCAAACATTGAAGACAAAGCAAGTGTGTTCAAAATCCACAATGCTCAGTTTTGTTAGAAAATGAAGAAATCTCTTAAATAACTTTTATTATGGTTTCATTTCTAAATTGATGACATGTTTTTTCTGAAATGAAAGACCAACCATCCTGTGTAGGATTTGGATAATGTTTATGAGGCTGTAATTCGACCATGTTGACCAACTGAATCCATTTTAATATGTACCACAACTAGTCTTCCTGAGGAAACCAGAAAACTTGATTTATATGCTGATAAATCTTAGCTTGTTTCTCACTGAGCTTACAAATAGGCACTGGAAAGAAGAAAGATAGTATGATAATAAATCATGAATTGTCTTTCAATTAGCAGCCCAAAGTATGTTGTTGCTTGTTAGTATAAATCTGAGGGATAGTTGTCTCTACTAAAGCAGATGTCAGTGATTTATGGAACTTGAAATTCAGTAATACATCAAATGCTCAATTCTGACCATCAATAGACATTACATACTTTTTTATGTTCAGCTTTTAGTTCTCTGAATTAATTTTCTTTTTCTTTTCCCGTACACCAAGTGCAGATATCTCAAATTCAATTTCACAGGTTAAAGCACTCAATTTTTCTTCTTTCTATGGCTAATTGCAATTTCTTATGTTTGAGATATCCAAACTTGGTCAATGAAATGTAGACTGTGTGCAAGACCCCTGAATTTCTATGTCCATATTCAGCAGGTCTATGTCAATGACTGCAACAGGCTATGTGTTGTATTGAGGCTATGTCCATGTCACTCATGGTCAAGACTACTTATGAGAAATTAGAATGATATTTTCTGACCAGTTTCCAGGCTAACCTTATGTTTGGAGGTTACAGTGAGTGTCTGCTTTCAATAACATCTGCTTGAAGGCAGCCCCATAAACAAGCTGACATGTGAGAATTGTATTATGTTGGCCAAAGCTTGACCTTAAGGTTGCCAGCTTGCTGCATGGGGTCAAGCCATAGAGGGCACATCATAGCAACATTTTTATAAATTACCAGATCATAGCAGAATCTACAGTGTTAACGAACACATTTAATTCTTATTCATCTGTTGAAGATATTAGAATGATAAAGAAGTTAAAGAATATTTTGTCTTTCATTCCAGAAATCTGAACTGTCACTCAAAAAGTAAATGTATATTACTGCCTTATATGTTGTCATAAATGGAGGCGAATATAAATCTTATATTATCACATGTGTTAGAGATCACTCACAAATCTAATCTAGTCGCTTCACAAAATTGTTATCATGTTCTTTCACACATGCAACATATATCATGATATTTTTTAACACTGATTCCTTTTTATTGATGCAATGTAGAAAATCTAGATTCTTCTTGACAGCAATAATGATACACTGGTCCGTAAGTCACTAGGTGCTACATGTAAATATCCCTGATCTAATTCAGATCGATTCAAATCAGAATCAGTAATGAGAATCTTAGTCGCACAGGGATTAGGAGCTCTTATTTTCACCCATCAAGGCCTGTAGAGAGATAACGTAATTAGCGCGTTCTTGTAGACTTAACCTCGTCAGTGTCGGTAATTGCACCTGTGACATGGAGACAAGAAAGTGTCTTGTCAACGCCTTCACCAGGCAGCATGTCAACACTTATACTACTGATGCAGTGATTTTCCTGCTTTTTCCATCCTTAGGGTCTTCATTTAATATCAAAATCCTAATTAGCATGCATTTAACACCCAACCTGCTGATCTGACTGAAATGGGCGATGATTCCGATTGACTGAAGGAGGTTCTGATCTGACTGACCATTCCAATTGACTGAAGGAGGTTCTGATCTGACTGAAATGGGCGACCATTCCGATTGACTGAAGGAGGTTCTAATCTGACTGAAATGGGTGACCATTCCGATTGACTGAAGGAGGTTCTGATCTGACTGAAATGGGTGACCATTCCGATTGACTGAAGGAGGTTCTAATCTGACTGAAATGGGTGACCATTCCGATTGACTGAAGGAGGGTCTGATCTGACTGAAATGGGTGACCATTCCGATTGACTGAAGGAGGTTCTGATCTGCCTGAAATGGGTGACCATTCCGATTGACTGAAGGAGGTTCTAATCTGACTGAAATGGGTGACCATTCCGATTGACTGAAGGAGGTTCTGATCTGACTGAAATGGGTGACCATTCCGATTGACTGAAGTAGGTTCTAATCTGACTGAAATGGGTGACCATTCCGATTGACTGAAGGAGGGTCTGATCTGACTGAAATGGGTGACCATTCCGATTGACTGAAGGAGGTTCTGATCTGACTGAAATGGGTGACCATTCCGATTCACTGAAGGAGGTTCTGATCTGACTGAAATAGGTGACCATTCCGATTTGCTGAAGGAGGTTCTAATCTGACTGAAATAGGTGACCATTCCGATTGACTGAAGGAGGTTCTGATCTGACTGAAATGGGTGACCATTCAGATTGACTGAAGGAGGTTCTGATCTGACTGAAATAGGTGACCATTCCGATTGACTGAAGGAGGTTCTGATCTGACTGAAATGGGTGACCATTCCGATTGACTGAAGGAGGTTCTGATCTGACTGAAATGGGTGACCATTCAGATTGACTGAAGGAGGTTCTGATCTGACTGAAATGGGTGACCATTCAGATTAAGAGAGTACTTACACCACCTATTCTGAAGATATCATCCAATCAGAGCCATATCGATGACAGAGTTGCAGATTTATTAGCAGAAAATTCCTGAGATTATGGTACCCTTTCCTTGACTACAAGATGAGTTAAAATTGTGAATAAAAAAAGCACAGATTTCCCTCCCAGCTACCTCTCCCTGGTCATGTGATAATTGAACATGGACCTACTGTAACAACTTTTTCTTATAACAGTAACTTGTAAGAGCTCTTTCATTCCTTGATTTGATTTTCATGAGGGAAGGACAAGTAAGTATTCCTCAACCCGGAAGCATTTCAATATTTAATCTACTTAACACGGTACACCATTTTTGTTGAATTACAACAATTCTTTCTGTTAAATTATGTAAAGTTGATTACCAATACTGAACAAGGAAGCTGATAATGGGAACACCTTTATTCAGCAATTTACTGGTCCCATGTTGAAGATATTGCAGGGTAGCACTTATTGTACAGCAATATTACACTAGCGTATGAGGTTCGGCATAATGGTTTACAGTATCCATGTTAGTAACACTGCCAAATGGACAGGCCATGCCATATGGAGCCAATCCGGCCTTTTAAGCCTAATGAGTAAAAAGAATCAAAATTAAAGAAACTTTTCTTTCCATAAATAAGAAACATATATAGCATCTGGACAACAGGTCGAGACTCTGTTGTAGAGACTTTAATGTTGATTTAGTTTCAGTGTAACGACTGACTGCATCATCAAATATCTATACTTAGTTCTTTTAGTTCAAGGAAATGGCCATCTATATTGGAGATGCGAGCATAAGCTTTCAGAGAACATAGATATGTGGACAGAATGTGACACTTATGATTAATGCACATGTAGTTTATAGTAGGACATTACTTGTAGTTCCTGAAGCACAGGGAGTTACTAATAAGATTCCACAGTGATGAAGTAATACGGCAAACAAAACAAATAGGCAACATGTTTATCACATAACAGACAGGATGTATGTAAGATATTAGATACTCCCCAATGCATTTGGCACTGGAATGATGTCTATGCCTCTTATTGGAACATCATGCCATAAGAAATACATGCACATAAAAGTGAATACCTCAGCATTCTGTCAGTCTGCTGGCACAGAATGTCTACAAGTTGTTCTTTGATAAATGAGTGGGAATGATTAGGTGGAGACAGAAAATAAAATATTGAAGCCTTTCTCATATATAGTTTCATGAATTATTATTATACAGTTCATTTCCTTGTAATTGAATATGGATTCCTAAAATGATTAATATCACCAACATATCATTATGTAAATGGTCTTCATGGTTTATTATTATTACAGGACTTATCTTAGTTCTCAACATATTATATTTGAATAACATTATTTCGGATATTATCAGTCTATCACTGTGACATTTATTTAAAATATTATAAACCATTATTAAAGTTATAATGATCAGAGTCTTCATACATAGCATCAAAATGTTGCACATCAGCAACATAATGGTATCATTATCTAAATGGTCTTTAGGGGTTCCTTTTCTTACAGAACTTATCTACACCAGACAAAAATAGTAAGGGATATTTCGAAATTATGAATATGAATTATTATGAATATATTTACTTACAATACTAATGAAATATTAATCATAAAACATCCAATATCCCTAACTTATTTTGTCCAGTATATAAGTTCTCAACAAACCAATTTTGAACTTCTTTATTGTAAGGGTACTCAGTGTTTCGGAGTATATGCTTACTCCTACATCAGGTGGCCTACATTGTGTATACAATAATATCAAATTTGAGTAATAAACATTTATTTCAGAAACTACATGAGATCTACTCTCTATCACTGTGACATTAGTTCACTGATATTAATATAAACCATTAAGTCATGGAGTGTGTGAAAGTAGCACCACATACCTAAATATGCCTGATTAGTCTGGTTATGATGCTATGAAGTCTACAGCAAACAGAGCACATATGCAAAGCAAATATCAATGCAATTACTTTGATGATAGGCCCACCAAGCATGTTAATATCTCCTTAACAACTCCATGTGTTAGTCATGGATGATGTTATGTTTATATCAAACCTTGGTTTTCATCTCGTCTCAAAACATTTAAAGCAGTTTCCCACTATTATACCACAACCTCCACAAGTTATGTGAAACAGCTAATGCTTGAATCTTCACTGAGGTACAAGGAAACCTCCGCTCAATTTATTTTTTCATAATTCATTTAAAAGTACAAACACATTAAAGGTTCAAAGTTTGTCAAATGACGGATTTTTAAATCAAAATAAAGTCCCATTGAAGTTATTTTCCCATTCATCACAGCATACATAATGTGTTCATGTTGCTTGGCCCAGTAATTGAGTGCGGAACATTTCCTGGTTAAATGAAATAAGGCACTAGGTGTGTGTTATAAAGAGCATTTCCTGTGGTTCCGATGCCAGATCTCCCCACTCTTTGATGTTCACAGTAGGCCCAGTGATAGCTGCAAGATGGACTGGTCATGTAGATAAACAGGACGGAACCCAAATAACTCCACTATAGCTCCAGCATGCTATTACCTACCTATATTTTGGTTTGTGGCTAGAGAGTTGGGAAGCTCTCAATAAAACCCAACAACCTACTCAAAGATTAATAAAATATTGCGAAGAACATGATGGAATTCAAATAACCCTCTTTATAGCTCCATCCTACTGCTCCCCATCTTCCGACACTACACTAAAAGCACTAAGATAGCCTCTATCACTGACACTGTCTCTCAAATCACTAAGATAGTGCCACGCACTGTCAATGGCTCTCAAATCACTAAGATAGTGCCACACACTGGCAATGGCTCTCAAATCACTAAGATAGTGCCACACACTGTCAATGGCTCTCAAATCACTAAGATAGTGCCACACACTGTCAATGGCTCTCAAATCACCAAGATAGTGCCACGCACTGACACTGTCTCTCAAATCACTAAGATAGTGCCACGCACTGTCAATGGCTCTCAAATCACTAAGATAGTGCCACACACTGTCAATGGCTCTCAAATCACTAAGATAGTGCCACACACTGTCAATGGCTCTCAAATCACTAAGATAGTGCCACACACTGTCAATGGCTCTCAAATCACTAAGATAGTGCCACACACTGTCAATGGCTCTCAAATCATTAAGATAGTGCCACACACTGCCAGTGGCTCTCAAAGTGCTAAGATAGTGCCACACACTGTCTATGGCTCTCAAATCACTAAGATAGTGCCACACACTGTCAATGGCTCTCAAATCACCAAGATAGTGCCACGCACTGTCAATGGCTCTCAAATCACTAAGATAGTGCCACGCACTGTCAATGGCTCTCAAATCACTAAGATAGTGCCACACACTGTCAATGGCTCTCAAATCACCAAGATAGTGCCACGCACTGACACTGTCTCTCAAATCACTAAGATAGTGCCACGCACTGTCAATGGCTCTCAAATCACTAAGATAGTGCCACACACTGTCAATGGCTCTCAAATCACTAAGATAGTGCCACGCACTGTCAATGGCTCTCAAATCACTAAGATAGTGCCACACACTGTCAATGGCTCTCAAATCACTAAGATAGTGCCACACACTGTCAATGGCTCTCAAATCACTAAGTTAGTGCCACACACTGTCAATGGCTCTCAAATCACTAAGATAGTGCCACACACTGTCAATGGCTCTCAAATCACTAAGATAGTGCCACACACTGCCAGTGGCTCTCAAAGTGCTAAGATAGTGCCACACACTGTCTATGGCTCTCAAATCACTAAGATAGTGCCACACACTGTCAATGGCTCTCAAATCACCAAGATAGTGCCACGCACTGTCAATGGCTCTCAAATCACTAAGATAGTGCCACGCACTGTCAATGGCTCTCAAATCACTAAGATAGTGCCACACACTGTCAATGGCTCTCAAATCACTAAGATAGTGCCACACACTGTCAATGGCTCTCAAATCACTAAGATAGTGCCACACACTGTCAATGGCTCTCAAATCACTAAGACAGTGCCACACACTGTCAATGGCTCTCAAATCACTAAGATAGTGCCACACACTGTCAATGGCTCTCAAATCATTAAGATAGTGCCACACACTGCCAGTGGCTCTCAAAGTGCTAAGATAGTGCCACTCACTGTCAATGGCTCTCAAAGTGCTAAGATAGTGCCACACACTGCCAATGGCTCTCAAAGTGCTAAGATAGTGCCACACACTCAAAGCATTAAGAGATTCCTCTTGCCATAAACTGACTGGTAAACTGCTTGATCAAGCCTGATCAAGTCTTGAAAGGTTCTGGATTTCCCAACCATGAAATGTGGGATTTTCAGAGTTGATACTTTTACCGGTATATGGTACTTAACTGAATCATCAGAATTTGTCCTTGCTTTTTTTTTTTTTAACTTTGTGTTGACCTTTATCCCATTAGAACTCCCTTTGGATACATTATGGTAGTTCTGCCATTATTTTGGACACTTTATACAGTTGATCACGTTTCTTCAACTTTCACGTTTTTTCAAAGATTTAACATAAATAAAAAAGTTCATTTCATTTTTTACAGAGGAAACTCTAACTAAGTTGGAAACATTTTCTGAAAACAACATTTCCGAATTTTCAATGACAACAAAGTTCCAAGTGGATCAGTAACTATTACATCAATTCCAAAATAGTTCGCAAGTTAAAGTGTTTTCATACCCCAGGATTGAAGCATCATTGCAGTAAATCTGCCAGGCTCTGCTGCCTTCAGTCTCATTGGTTGTAGAATAAAACACTAAGAGTGGAATAATAGACCACAGGAGGCAATATCAGGATACAAGCTGAGTGATGTCTGGAGACAGATAGGGGATAAAACTGTTGAGCCATGAGGATTCCCTTCATATCCGAACATTGGATAACAACCCTTATCATACTAGCCAGGAATCACTACACAGTCAAGGTGTCCACTGAAAACGACTTTCAGGTAGCAGGGTTCCCCCTTTTTTTGTGGGTTGTCAAGTTCTGAAAGAAGGGGTGCAGCTCCTCCAAATGAAAATTCTGGATTTGCCCCAGTAATTAATAACATGCTTTAACCACATCAACTACATTAGTGTGACGAAGATTTCAAAACAATTACGCTCTGTGAACCATGTGAACCTTGTGACAATTTGGATAAAAGCTTTCATCATACAAACCTGGGTCCCGTTGCACGAAACACATTGTGGCCTTAAATCACTAAGGTAGCCTTAGTGCAATGTTAAAAGATGGTATTAAGGTTAACCTTAATGTTAAGGTTGTTTTGTGCAACGACTCCCAAATCTCAAATCTCTACACAGTCCATTGAAAATGACTTTTATTGAGGATAAACGTTAATAGATTTAAAAGTTTTAACGTCATTCTTCTGCCAGACATATTGCAAGAAAATACTTGGTAAATGTTTTTAGTCATGCAGCTTCATCAGTGAGAGGAAGATTTCAAACAATAACACTCCATGAACCCTGTGAAACACTGTGAAACTTTGCTTCCATTACCTCCAGAGTTTTGGTAATTCAAGATCCGATTCTAGGCATCGGAGATAAGTCAATCACTTTTGATCAGAGCCTCTTTCACTAACAGGCTTTCAGAAATTCAGAGAAAGGAAAGTTCTGTAGTTCACTTGGCCACAAAAATTAAGTTGTTCAATCCTAAAATCACTTTGTATTTGTCTGAAGACGAGGTGTTTTTTTTATGGCAAAAGCTCACTCATTGAAAAGGGGGGGGGGGGGGGGAGGGGGGGGAGGGGGAGGGGGAGAGTTGAGATACGAACCCACTGAACCCCCATATGTAACAATTAAGAAATAGAAGACGAGTTGGCGTGCTTTATCGTTGAATAAAACATAGCAGGGAAAATAAAACACGAAAGGGCTCAGCCCTTAGTGTTTTATGCTCTCTGCTATGTTTTATTCTACAATAAAGCACAACAACGAGTCTTCTATTTCTTATATGAGATGCCCTTAAACAATTACTCGCTTTTATATACAAACCGTGAAGATATTATGTTGTTTGTGAAAATATCAATGCCTCCACCTCGTAGAACACACTCACTGGCATTGAACAATCAAAGTGACGTAAAATACGACGTCATTTGATAAGCGACACTCTAACTGACGTCCTAAATCACGAGCATGTTTCATTCTCTCATAGAGCATGCTGTTGGTCCCATTGACCGCCTGTGTTTTATTGCCGTGGACATCTTATATTGCAAATATTGTCTAAAATATATAATTTAACCTCATAATACTCAAATGAATTTCTGCTTCATAACTCTTCAGGTAATATTCCTGTAAGACACAGTTTCCAGAAATAACTTATGTGATGAACACAAATCCTCAAATCTATTTATTAATTTCAAGCTTAGGTGATTCTCAAATATTCCACATATTTGCCCCATTCCTGACTACTGCACACTTATGTGTATGACTAACGGTTCTGTATGTGAACATCCTGGAGTTAAGTAGGCCACACATCTGGCAGCAAGACATTCAGCCTGATGTTAGTCAATAACAGCATCATGAATAAGCATCATGTCAACAGTAATGCATCTAATTCTAAATTATAGATTAAGCTATACTTACATACCTACTTGACTCTCCGATATATCTAGTCTCATTCACAAACTGTGTTGTACTATTTCACTTTAACAATTCAGCTGCTGAATTAATAGGTGCTAAACCAAGTTACAGCAATCTAAGCTTGTCAGTGTCCAGCGTAAGAAATAAGCATGCCTCAAAATATAAACAATATAGAAACTCTTGCTCAGGGCTTGAGAACATTCGCTATCATCTTCCCAAGGCAAGGTGAAAATGTATCGAGATCTCTCCATTTTTTACCTTGCCTTCAACCTAGGCAGAAGTGGTGAAACGAATCAGCGACACCTATTGTGATCATGAGTTACGTCCCTTATCATCTGCTAACATACAGCCAATAAAATCGCCGTTTGCATTCGGAACCGATTCAAAATAAGCGACGATCGACACAGTCACAGAGACAATTCAACTGTCTTCTGATTGGCTTATCCGATTAGCCTGCAGTACGTTAAAATCTTAGCACTGAAAATGCGAGAGTTGAGGTTAAGGGCGGAAGGAGAAGATATGGAAATCTTTTCGTTGCGCCTGTGATGTTGTGAAGATGATTTGCTATATGCTCCTTGAACATTTCAGTTTATAGATCAATTACACATATACCCTTTTATATTCTGGATTCTAAGACTAAATGTATCTAAATTAGTTTGAGATCTAACAATATACCATAGATGAACCATAGATATCTGAAAGAGTTAAGTTTATGAATCAAATTAACAAAAGTTTAACCTTCTGGTCATTGAATGATGTGGACATTTTATTACAAAACCAAATTTGCTCTATCAATGTAATCATGAAGGAACTTTTTCTTAGGTTGAACTCAATGCTTAATATTCAAATGCAATCTGTTAGTTTCTGAAGTCAATGATCTGGAATTGCATTCAAAATTGAATTTCTTAAACCAATGCATTCAGGAAGGAACCATTTCACTTCAACCTGGTCGAGAGCTCAATGCCAAATATACAAATGCTATCTGTTACTCTTGAGTGCAATTACAGTCGTGCGGAAGTAAGACTCAACTTGGGTTGGATGTCCCGTGTGTCAGTAATTACCGCCCTAACATGGCAGCAAGGCTGGCTGATAGAGGAATGTCTTCCGTACTAATTAATTGCTGCCTGTATGGTGATACTCTGTTTATAAAGGTTAAAGTAAACATTGCTCATCCCCTAGTCTAGCTTCTTTCAAAGTCCTGCGAAGTTCAAATCAGGGCTATTAGAGAGAGTTGTGGTACATCCACAAGATACATCTCAATGTAGACTTACTTATAATCTTTAGAAAACATGTTTTTCTAAACTTTTGTATATATCATATTGTATTTTTAACACTTTTGCTATTGAAGTATTTAGTAGCAAACCATTCTAAGTGAGCCATTTATAGGAATCTAAAATCAATATTAATTGAATGATGCAGGATGAACCACTTGCTAAAGATAGATAAGGCTATCACAGAATATTCAAGCACCTGCTGGTAAAGATGAACAAAAGAGATTTAGGATATTGGGAATTATTTAAGTCATGTATTTATAAAAGACATAATGCCTGTTTACATATTCATTCAACTTTTCTTGAATAAGTATTGTTTTAATCAGTTAGGTCAAGTTATCTAGAAACAACAGTTCTTAATTTGTCTGACACAATCAGATAGTGAAAATTAACCTTGCTAAATATAAATTTTTGAAATTTTGTCATGTTTTCAGAAGAAATCGGGAGCAGTTGGGTCATATCTAAAACTAAATGTGTGTAAACCAGACTGACAACTAATAAAGGAGGAACTCAAATATTCAAAAGAAGTTCAGTGAATTTAAGTTTAGAAAATAACAAATTTCTGTTTGTTTGTAAAATATCTGAAGGACAAGCTGCCATCCTTGAGATCAAGGATCAATGTTGAAGAAGACAAACTTAATTTCTTTCGAAAAATGAAATCAATTACTTAAACAACCTATGTGAATTAACATACTTGACTGCTTTTCAGGCAAGTCCCACATTAACCAAAGTCATTAAAGAGCATGTTCAAGGATGAAATGAAGCGTAATTAATGATTCAGGTGACTGATATTGTCTATACAGCACTTCCATTAGCACAGTAAGCTCTCCTGTTGATGCAGAAAATCACATCCACGTGCCATCATGCTCCTTGCTAATCTCTCCATGCACTCCCAAGTGTTGTTGCTTGTATCACACCCTTTACATAGCTGCCGGCAATTACGGTATAATTGGGGAGGATAAGTGATTATCTCCTCCTATATAACACATGCTTTGTGCTCAGTTACACGTGCCAGGTCTTGGTTTGGGGGCTGATCCACCAGTTAGAGACAGTATACACAGAGACTGCATGCAGTTGATCCAATGACAACACCATTACTGGTGTATATCAGTGATAGATGACTTTTTAAGTGCATGTTGATATGATATTTAGCACACAAGGAGGAAGTATACATTAGTTCTAAACACTTCATGCCGAAGATGAGAGGCAGATTTGGTCCCTCTTCATAACACGAGAGGAGGAAGGAAGGCATGGACTGATGTTTGTATAATTTGCTGAAATGAAACCTGTCATTCCCAAAAAGGAATCTGTCTCTCTACATATGAACTGCAACACTAAATCCCAGACCACTACAACAGCATCCATGTAGATATTTTGAAAACTCAATGCCATGGAAAATCAATATAAAATATCCTTGAGAATAATGACAGTACCCAATGCCATGGGCAATTAAATATCTCGCAGAAAAAAAGGTTTAGAAGATGGATGTGGGTGGAGAGTGTTTGCAAATATGTTGAGTAGTCATCCTTTGGTAAAAATACCTGGACGTTTCAATAGAAGTACATCTCGCTGACCTTGTTATGATTTATAAGCACATAAGGTGTACTAAATCAATGTACCTTTATGTACAAAATAGGTCAATGAAGTTAGAAACCAGTCATCTTAATACAAAATCACAGAAATTCAAACAGATTGGGCTTTTTTTCATACAATTACAAAGAACACACAAGTATTTCTGGATGGAATCAAAGTAGATAAAACATTTATTAAAAAAACATCCCTTCCCATACATATGTTTAACTTGAGGACATGATTGCGTCATACAGTCCATAGACACAACACCACTAACTGACCTAAATATACATATATAATCAATTTCATACTCTTGCATACTAAATAGGGCTTGGACGGGTAGATATTTTCTACACGGGTACTCGACCATCTATTACCCTACCCTACCTGGATACCCGTTTTGTTGATCTCCAACGTATAATTTGTAAGATTTTGTTATAATTTGATCAACTGGTAGGCTTTAGTACGGAGCTAGAGATCCATGGCTTAATTATTGTAGCAGCGTTATATTTTGTATATAGTTTTATATTATCACAGTATTTACGGTATTTTATTTCACGCTTCAGTGAGTGTAGGTTTGGGCCTAATGTCCACACACTGCTTACAACTCTGCACTGCAAAGAAGCACAGACAGGACAGACATATATATATTTCTAAGGTTAGTTAATTATGTTATTCATAATATATTCTCTTAAATAGTTTTCTAAATATTGCCTAAACGTAATGTTAACTTAAATGTCTAAATGCTAATGTTTAATGCATATTTCATACCATTTCTAAACCTATAGTATATTCAATAATAATGATTGTGATTGAGTGTGAGATTGAATGATTTAAAGGATTCAGTTAAGCGCATCATTGCTTTATATATCTAGTATTGCCATGATTAATTATATGTGGCAAGGCATCAGGGTTATTTTATATTTTATCATTTCTAGGAATCACTTTGTCCTAGACCATTTACGATGTGGGTCGAGATGACACCTCAGTGTCACCCACAGGGTATGTATAGCTAGTGTTTTTATAATGTATTGCTGTGTATATATGGTCAGTTTATTGGTATGCTTTATGTATGCCAGTGTTATAGTTTAATATCCAGTGCTCATCCTTATCTCGTGTATTTGTCTTATGTAATATTGAGCACTGTGTATTATTATATATCATGTGTGGTTGGCATACATTTGTATCTTTAGGTACTAAGTAATGTTGTGCATTATTAATTATAATGCTGTAACCGTATTCATGCGTAAGCGTTATGTAACGCTACATGTGAAGTATCTAATGCCATTTAATATCTAAAATGTATAAGTAATGTATGTGTCTCTTTAATTAAGAGGTATGACTTGTGATATTTTATGATGTAATGATTATCTATATATTTTACCTGTACTTATGATTGTTTTACTGTTTTACAGGGTGTATTAATATCTCAAGGAAATAAAGCCAAAATCCTTGCGAACACACGCAGTTGTCTCTTCATTTGACAAGTACCCCTGCAACATTATTATGAATGACAATTCATCATTTTGATTTTGTTTTGATATCTTCAAATACGTTGCAATCTTTAAATTATTGAACAAATTAAACTGTTTTAAAATAGTCACATGATATAAACAAGTCCGGGTAATGTGATGGGTACCCGGGTCCCACTCAGTCCCAGGTGTTCGGCTTACCCATCCCAGCCCTTATACTAAACAGAGGTTAAAACTCTCTTAAGTGTCAGACACTTGACAATTTCCCCCTTTACCAGACACATTATTCTGGGAAATAGGCATTTGTTTAATGTAAAATAGTTACCAATCATGGATTATTACCATTGTTAACAAGTTGTGATTTCTGTAAATTGACCACCCGCAGTTGTTTTGCACAAATTAATTCAACAGCTAAAGTGTTAAAAAGTCAAAGATTAACAGCAGTCAGATAATTATCTCAGCAAAAGGTCAACACAGACTTTTTGGTGATATTTTTACAGACTCAAATGTAACACTGGAAGTCAGTAACCTTTCCTAAGCAAATTTAAAGCATAGTAAATATACTGTTTCTCTTTATCCTTGAAATTTAGCTGAGTGATACATTTTACTTACATGTATGTCTGTCTGCAGTGCTGGAGTGCTGACACTGGTAGACAGATGACACATTTCCTGACTAGCCACCTGACCTGACAAGTCTATTAAACTGAACAGGAGCGGTCAACTGTACTTGGAGGTATCAGACTTTACACTCAAACTGCTAATATTATAATGACTATGCTTCACTGCATTGTACATTTGTACATTACAACCACTGGTGCTTCATACACAGTTTTATTATGTGTTTACTCACTTATATGTAAAATCTTTATTTACTTCTGAATAAACTGATTCTTTACTTCACTGCAAGGAAGTATCTGACAAACCCTATACTAGACATTTTGTGATAATTCTTAACAGTCACTGGCATACCTATTACATGACACTTTGTCTGCCAAAGCGATACTTATAACAGTGATCTTGCTACTTGGAATAATGTATCACAAAATCAGGGTTTCTGCAGTAGAATGGCAGACACAAGCACCCTGATGGATCTGGATGGGAAGAACCTGCCATAACCTATACACTTATCTGCTTCTGTGGTAATTGTAACAGTACTTCCTTCTGGCCGAAGTGCTGAGATAATCCTATAGATCATCAAGGATTTGGTGGGGATAGAACACAAATTCCAGAAATATTTTGGACTTCTTCCAGTTAATCCTTTACATTTCTTTCCGCTATCATAGAAATTATTTCTGATAACTGTGGCTGTAGTCATATCAAGAATGTAAATAGGTAATATTTCGAAGATTGAATAGATACATGTGTTAATAGGTGAATGTTGATTGGCTTATTCCACTACTTGTATATACTTTTGAATGAACGAGAACCTTAGTATTTACCGTAATTGTTCAAGGTAATATTTAGAAGTAGGTACTCAAACGATAAAGGTTGCACACTTGGGGGAAGATTAAGACTGATAAGATAATAAGGTAGTTTATTTTCCTTCTGATAAGGGGATAACAACATATTCACTTTGCATCTCAACACAACATTGACATAGATAAACCAATAACATGCAAATTTATTCAAGTCAAATCAACTTAAAACATCCAATAAATTCAATTATTCAAATGCCATGTAAGAAGAAATTACAGCAATTTTCTCCACTCAAAAGTTTAGGAGTCAAGAGAGTTGAGAGCTCCTCTACTATTACAGTGGTCAGAATACAAATGAGGAAGGAGACATCCACAGAGGTCTGACACTTGATGTCAGTCTCTAGTAACTGCATGGACAGGCTGTTGAGGTAGGCAGTGAATTAGGCCATCAAGGTGTAAATTGTGTGGTAAAAGGAGCTGGGGAAACATGCAGACCATGTGTTAAGAAGCCCCTTGACCCTGGTTTGACTCAGGGGCTATTTGTATAATGTTTACCGGGGTCTAACAACTGCAATAAGTTCAGATAGAATACCACTATCTTCCTGACAACTAGTTGGAGGAAACCAAGCCCAAAGCATGGCATTTATCTGACAACATGGAGTATATTGAACCCATGGTTACGCGGGATTCCTTGCAAAGGTTTCTGCTCTCTCTGTAACTTGTATAAATAGATATACATGTAAGTAGGAGCAGTACTTGCTGTGTCATGTGTTTCTAGAAAGCTTCACAAATACCTGTATGGTGAACTTGAACCATCATGCTAAGAGACTTCCATTAGGGATTCATGTTACTGCATAAACAAGGTCAACTTCTGTCTTTCAGTCAGAGAATCGGCAAGGTTAGTGCAGAAAGATCATAAACAACTTCTTATCGATATCTTGTGACTATAAACAGGAACCATGATGCTTGAAATACTTTGACATGCAGATTGTTATTATTCTTAATATACCAGCATTTAGTGGGTATTTTGAAAACACAATTTTCAAAACTTTCTCTGAGTTTATAAATATCCATTGATTTCTTCTCACTTTATAAATATCCAGATAAACATACTGATAAACAGATGAAGCACAAATGTGTCACATTTTTCTTTATATATTTTCTGCTCTTAGGAACATTCTAACCATAATTCACAAGGATGGGGATTTAACATGGCAACATCAAGAGTCTGTCATGGTTCTTGTCGGTGACACTTTAGATCTACTTCAAACTTCTTGGATAATCCCTCCTACAACCTATTTTGCAATGTTCAGAGAACTTTCTTCCCTAGAGATATAGATAATTAATTTACACTTGGTATGCTCAACAGACAAATTAATTCAAAAATCCATTTTACTCAATAAAAAAGTCATTTACTTTTCATTGTTAGCTGAATTATCATTGATGACTCGTATATTTGATAGTGGCACAGTATGCATAAACGTATGTAAAGAAAAGTCCTTCTGTCTACTATGTACAATTATGGTTCCAAGTAATGGTCCCCGGACAGTCAAGGTTAATCAAGATGACACCTAAAATCTCATAAACACCATTTGGATAACCACTGCTACAGTCTGGAAGTTATTTGGCCACTTTCTGAGCTGTTATTTCCCCAGACATAGATAATTAATGTACTCTTGCCCGACCCAACCTAATCCAGAGAAGACAGATGAGCCACATTAGTGCTGTTCCTCCATTAATACACCCTTTTCACAATATCTGCACCATTAAAGGTTATCAAGGTATATAAAACATTTTATTACTCAACCGTGGTGAGATCACTCATTAGAAAACAATGAGTTGGTTACAGACATGTGTGATACCACTGCGTGCTACCGTAACGTCATAATCGGAGCGTGACGTCATAGTCGTTTTTGGTTGACGACACAATGTTTGCCGTGCGACTGCAATATGCAACTGCGACCTATTTGCAAGTAAGCGTCATTGAAAACAACTTTCTTGCAATTCAGCGCTATTTACATTATTATTACATATGAGTAATAAATAAAATACTAAACTCGGTCCCGTTTGATAACATGTCCATGAAACTTGTGAATGGCATCGGTATTTAACTCACTTTCGCTCGTTAAAATACCAAACCATCCACTCGTTTCCTAAACATGTTATCAAACGGGACGTTGTTTAGTATTCTATATCTATCATTATTGTGAGTAATACTAGATTCTTCTTATTAATTCTTCAGCCTAATGGCAGCTAGAATTTAGATTTACAGAATAAATCAATCTTATGATATAAACAACTTATCATGTACTCTATTAGATTCTGAGATTCTGAAACATTAGTTGTTCCTAAGACCTATTATGTATGTATATAAAGTAAAGGTAGAAAACACTTTAATTTTACCAATTACAATGTTGACAATAAGATTTCTGTTCCTATTCCTAATGGTTTTAAACTCATCTCATGTGTCTTCTTGTTATTTCAACTTGATGAGGTTCCAGATAATCAGAGTCTGTTTGCAACTGTTTAAGAGCTTAATCAATGTGTTATTAACTTTTTTTTAGAAAATGTTATTATAACAAAACTTTCTTGCATTTTAAATAGTTTTGATATTACACAGTATGTTACAACACAGACTTATCTTTTCTATATCACAGCAATAAAAACACTTTCAATTCTAATCCACAATTTTTAACCATAATAATTTATAATTCTCTAATAAATATGTCATTTTTTTTTATGAAAAAAACTTTATGTTATACATCATATTTAATCAAACATATGCTATACACGTTATAGGACAGAAAGTAGTATCTCACATTACATATGCGTATAATATCTATAAACAAAATCAATATAATCTACCTGTAATATATACCGGTATATATATATATATGCCAGCCATAAAAAAAACCATATCACTTCAGAACATCAATACACCATTAGAGAATCTTAAATATGCTCTTAAGCTCAGCAGATGAAGAACTAAATGTAGTTAGTTGTGAAAAGTTTTTTGTCTTTTTTATATTCTAACTGAGAAAATTTATGGATAGCTAGTCGATCACATTGAGTGATATACCAGTAAGTCTAAAAAACATTGGGTAGATATAAAGCTTGCAAGTTTAACAGAGATATATAAAAATAAAAATCGATTTTGGCATTATTATAGCGACAATGCTGTTGAGAAGCACAATTCATAAGTTAATGAGATAAGTGAATCACAAACATTGAAGGAATAAAATGCCACTTTTACAGATTAAGTTCATATGGTTGAGAAACGTGAACACATTTGCCATAGAAAGTTGAAGATAATCATAGACATTTAATTTTATTCATGACTATTCTCTCTAAGGTCTGAAGTCTAAAACTGGTCAGTCTAGATCCACTTAGGTTAGAAATAAGATAAAATAATTTTAAACAATATTTTTACTGTTATCAAGAAACATATCAAGAAAGTTCCTGAATAATTGACATAAAATACTCTTCTCCAGAACTTCTCTGCAATTTAATTTAAATATATAACTCTTTTCATTGTAATAGTTGCTCCAATATATACCTAGATACCGCATTTCTAATAATATACTCGCCGTGAATGGCTGCAAAATTGCCCAAGTGGCGACCATAACTCACTCACTCACTCTAATAATATATCTTTACACTATATCATCCTGATGCACTGCAAACTAAGCCCATGGGTGAAGCGTTACCTGAATAGATCATTAGACTTAATGAGCAGGTGAAGGGAGAGTTGGTAATTAAACATCTCACTGAGCTCAAGGTTCCAAGCTATCTGCAGTCCTGGATAGTTGCAAGTCTCTTCAATCTCTCTCTTCAATACTGCATTCCCAGTTGGATCTCGACTTGTGCTAATTAATTTTATTCAAGAGCTAACTAATAAAACAGATCAATATCCTTTTTCAGCCCACAGAGAAAACTACTTCCGTAAAAAAGAAGTTAGTCATGAATAAGAAAGTAGCTGAGAAGTTCTCTTCACAAGATCACAAGATCCACTACAGACTGGTTTGAAGTCTTCATGTAATTCATGGCTAAGTAATTCTCTTTCAAATAACATTCCTGACTAAACTTCAAAACAAGTTTCCTTTTGGTATCCAAATGTTCGGAGTAATTGCGCTTTTGGATGAAAATATGTGGATAAATAGGAATTATGAAAGGGAATAACGGTTTACAACATTGTCTGAGTGAACAAGATGAAGAAACTTTTAGTAATATTTCAAATAGTAAGAATGACACCAATGTCATTTCCCTTTGCAACAAATGATAGGATGAGGCTGAACAAATATTACAGTGACAACTTTAAACTATTTTGTTTTCATCCACATCTCCCTGTTGAAGACTGGAACCAGACAAGTCATTTCTCACAGAACTTATTACCTTGTTTTGTGAACCAACAGAGAAGGATACTCATTGCCAGAGACAGCAAGTGAAACGTCTCAAGTGAAGAGTTTTCTCAAGTTCACAAGCCTGCAAGCATTTATTCCATTTAAAAAATTAACTTCTTGCGGTGTTAAACTTCCAGTTCCCACAAGAGTTGACAGAATGTGGCAGCTTTGTTACCAAGGCTTTATTTTCTGTCTTGTAGAACATTCCTGGGAGGTATGTCAGCGAGGTAAAAAGGTTTGAGGTAAAGAGGTTCCCGAGGCACACCCTATCATGAGCGTGTCAGTCCCCTGATTCACGCCTGCCTACCTACCTTTCCAGACTGTAACTAGATAACCCACAAGCAAATATATATTTCACAGACCGATAATGATGTTACCAAGAGTCAAGAACCTATATATTAACCTGAAAGACATGTCACAATATGCATTTGCTGCTAGCTTTAGTTACAATACAGGGTTTATTTCCTCATTATCACCTATACTTGATTAACTCCCTTGAATACTGGTAATAATTTATTCTATGCATGTCAAGTTAAAAAAAGCAGTATTCTTGTAAGACTTAAAGCTGTTGAAATAATTACGGCTATATCAATCCATATTACTGGTAAAGTAAACAATTCTCACAAAAATGTTAAATAACAACCAACATTTGTCTGTTAATTCATTTCATTATTTATGATACTAATTAGCGACTCCTGATAAAGTATTCAAAACAGAACTAGTAATAGTGTAAAACGGTTTGTACTTTATATCTTAAAATATAACACCCATGTGCAAGAAGGTGTCACACAATACCACATGACTGCAGACTACAAGTCTTTAAGTAAGAGATAATGATAGCAAAGCACCACCCATGTTCTCCTATGTATGATTCACGCCTAACAAAAACCAGAGCACATTTTTCCATTTTTCATTGTGTTTAAATAGCTTTTCCTAACAGCATTTCAAAACAGATAGACTGAAAGCACACAAATAATGAACCGTTTTAAACCATGTTCATCTGGGAAAACATGTCAGACAATACTGAGTGCATACTTGTCTCTTGATTCAGTCATTGTTTATCATGTGCAGCCCAGCTATCTTCGGATAAGTTCTATTCAGATATATTGTTGAAAGAGTCCCTGGTTTATATGTAAGAGATAATGATGGCAACCATCCTTCCATCTGCACCCAACATGTCAAATAATAATCAGAAGATTTCTTCTTTTTGAGTTCTTAGATTCATTTCCATTTGCTTGGGATGTATCCTGTCATTACATAATTATATTCTTTGAGTTAAAGGGGCAGTAGCACGTTTTTTCGGTGAAATAAGTCGATGAAATGTACTTGAAAAATAATGTCACCAATAGTAAATAACCCTTCTCACCACGGAACATCAAGTTAAAAATGAGTGTACATGGTTCATTAAAGCCATGGCAATCGTTTTTGTCATTCGAAATAATAAAATGTGTTCACATTAAAATGACCGCCATACAATTTTTTCTTTATATGCAACACTGTTATTACCACTACAGATAATTGGTTTGTGCAATACGATGTTTCACCCTCTAAAGTAAATATAAATGACATAAACTATCATTATAAATGGGAAATTTGCAAAAATAAAATTTGCAAAAAACGTGCTACTGCCCCTTTAACCCTTAACTTGCGGGTCCTGTATTGATCCGGGAGGCTCATAGAGAAAAATGTTTTACCCCTTGGCGAGATGCGTACGTTGAACTTAGTGCATATACTGGGTCAGTATTAATTATATTATAGAATAGACTACAATCTCATATAAAATTCGCAAAAGTTAAAAAAATAATAAAGACACAGCAAGCTTCATAAATTTTTAAACAATCGGCGATTTTCACAACTTCTTACACAATTTATCACTGCTAAACTACTGAATGCATTTTCATAATTTTTATATCACAATAAACCGAAAAGAATAACCTTTTATTCTATATAAAATAATCAACATATTTTCATCGGTTATGGTTCGAGGTTAGCATTTATTTGAAAGGTCAAACAACATAACCATATTTGGGTTGACATGTGCTTATTTGTCAACTGGATCGAGATTATGATTTCTTGGAAAAGTGCGGTGAACGACAGTTTGCAATGCCGCATACATGTATTTACGATTTTATAGGTGGAAATAAAGACAAACTTTACATAGCTATAGAATTATAACAAAGGTCGCATTCTTATAATTTTTATATCATTGTGAAGCCAGACATCTTGTCTTCAATTCCGTATATATAATTTGAATTTTTTTCTTTTCGTATTTATGATATTATGAGGCCTGAATTAAAGACAATCTTTCGAAAGTAATAGAATAAAAACGAAAAATCATAGAAAATTCATTCAAAGTTGCGGGTGTGAATTAGCCATTTGTGAACAGTCGCCGCGACTTGAATTTGTATTGAACGCCCGTATATTGTCGGTATTCGCGATGTGGATGCGATATATTTCGTAAAAACGGTACCGGAATCGTCGCCTGGAAATTCCGCCAGCAGAGCTAATTAGTGCCTAAGCCAAAATACTGCTGCGAGCTGGAGGGTCTGTAAATTCCGCAACAGGGGCTAAAATGGGTAAAATAGAAATACGCAACGTAAGAGTTAATATGCAAGATAATGATGGCAACCAACCTGGGTTCCCATGTGCACTAAACATGTCAAGCAATAACGAGAAATTGTACCTTGACTAATTGCGATGTGCCATCTTTCACACAAATATATTCCTCGGAGCTAGACCAAGAGTAAGTGTGAGAGATAATGATATTACCAGAACACCCTCTCTTCAAGAGTAAGTGACATGGAAGTCAAGTGCATGTCATGTCAGTGTAAATCTGTTTCAAACCTTGCTTTCTTGTACCTCCCCTGCAGTAATCAGTATGGAGAGTTTGGTATATAAGCTTACTTCATGTGTGCTAGCAGAGTTGCATTTCAATTAGACTTATTATTATTGAATGCAGTGTCTCATTTTCAATTTGATTTGATGGCATAAAATCACTAAGTGAAAAAACTATCTGTCGAAGAAAGAGGTTTTTTAAACTTTGAAAATTTTCTTTTATAATTATGATATTTCATACATTATACATTATACAAAATATTTATACTATGTAGTTTAGTTAGTAATATGTCATTATTGACATTATTATTTACTAACACACATCTAGGTTATTTTCATGTCATTCATCCGTAAGGTCATATAGCCTGTCACCCTTATATTAAAAGCCTAAAAAGGGCTTTCAGATGAGATGACAGAGATCACCTTTTCCCCTTTTCAAGTTTTTCAAAAAAATGTTTCATTTCAGAGACTAAACGTTAGTCTGAGGAACAACAAGCAGTCGCCGGGATACAATGGCTCTAATAATTTTCTAATTTTCAACATACCGGTATTTTATAATAAGCATTTACTCATATAGCTCAAAAAGTTCTTGAAATGATGTTTCCAGAAGCACTCAATCTTCCTGTGTGCATGTCAAATGCATGTCAGTGCGTCCCGACAAACCATCAACTTCTTACAGTTCTAGTGTCTAGTATTACCTGTTTATTTATCTGTATCCATATTACACCTGAGGCACTGCGTGTCTCTTTATAGGCAGTAACCTTCTGCTAGCTAACATGTACAGATTTTCAATCAGATGATATCTACCGGGTAGTCTACTAATTCATTAAATTCATATGAGTTTCATGTGTAAGCTTCTTCTAATGTCCGCAAAACCTAAAATGAAATATTGTAATCAAGGCAAAGTATATGGTCAGGTCAGATTTCCAAAGGTTGTCATGTTTCTGAAATAGAAATTTTATAATGAAGGTATCATTTGCTTGAAGGTATTTGAACCAGGAGATCATATCATAACCCTTTTTATTACCCATATGGTTGAAAATAGCCGAGTTTATATCATTGATATGAGCACATGTGCACATATCATGTTTGCCAAGCAACCATTGTTTCACCGTGAGTTCCCGTATTTCATCGTCTGTGACGTCATAAAACAATTGTTCTTGACGTCACTGTTGCTTGCCGTCGCAAGAGAAGGGGGCTGTTTCCTGACAAGTATTACGGGAATCAAATTGAATAGAATGGGTAATACATAAATTCACACTCGTTTCAAAAAAGTCATATGACACACATCCTCGGGTAATTATCTCAGATAAACACGCCAATTAGTTAGTAAACTGAAAACTAAAATCATTTATATTTCTCAACAGAATTTCAGATGTAATTTTTTACACAATTCAATTAAAACGGATCATTTAAAATATTTGATTCACCATCAACTTACTTTTAAAAGATTTAGCTGATGAAATTGGTTTATAGGTTTAAGAGGGCAATGTACAGTAATCACCACCCATTCACAAAGGGAATCATCTGGGAATGATCTTAAATGTTTCAGGACCACAAGTAAAGGATTAACCGTCCAGATGTCTGAAGGTAACGAAAGGATGAGTAACACATAAAGTTTTTAAACATCTTGTGAGTCTTGCAACAATATCTGTTCATCCAGAAACATACAGAGATTACCTGGCACTTTCGTGGTCACTTTAGTAGAAAAGTGAGTGAATAATTCTCCAGTATATTTGTGCAGCATGTCTACATGTCAGGAACAGCAATCAATAGGCCTATTACCTATCACAGTAAGCAGAGACTGTGAAGAGCTTACCATCGAGCTGTGTATACTCTTCCTTCTGTTTTCAGAAACACTGCCAGACGATCATAAAAAGGCTTTCCTTCTCGACCTTCCGACATTTCCCACAGAAAAACTGTCGATAAATCTCACAGACAGACAAAGAAACAACAATCTGCCAGATGTGCATAAAATGTGCATAGATAAGCGCCTCTGCTATTACCTGTGCATCAGCGCCGCTGCACTTCAGTGCAAAAACAGAAGGGTAATTACCTGGAGATGAATGGAGCCGTCGGCAGCTGTAGTAGTACTTCAGACATGAGGGTTTCGTTAATCAACAATTAATTGTAGCAACAGTAATTTGTTCCTTGCAGTTGGTGCTGAGTTGGTTTAGATAAGAAACAGTCATACTTGCATGAAGGTCTAAGGTTGATCTGGGAGAAGTACCTTTATTGTTGTGGTGATGTTTTTCATACAAGATACTTTGATTGGTTAAGTTGGCAAACATTGGAAGAGGAAAACCATACACAAGCAGGTCTTAAGTTGATTTGGGAGGAGTACTTTCATTTTTTAAGTTACCTCTTCTGTAATGTATATGTTGGTTTGCGAAAAGATTTTCTGGATAACAACCTTTTTATATGATATATTTACACATTATTTTATATGGTAATACAAAAACAAAGTTGTGTTTCCAGAAATGATTGCATATCACATTAATTCCACTTCCCCTTTGAGCACTATATATTGGTTTAATGGACACACTTTGATGAAGAGAGAGGTATGTGCAAGCAGGTCAAGAATGAAAATTAATAACTTAAACAACCTAAATAAAACCCGAAACATTGCCATGGAGTCTATGAAGCATACTTGGACATCTGTTGGGACACCTACCCTGCATCGGCCATTGCCTCATTCTTCTTCCAAGGTTATCAACCCAAGGGTCCTTTGTGTCAAAGCTATCTATATTCTATATGGGACCATTTGCAATGGTTTGGGTATAAACTTATCAAGCAATGAAGGGACATCATGAGAAATATCCCGATGTTCCCTTCTAGAGCTCCATGGCAACCCTGAAGAACTCTGGTTTCCTCAAGGAGTAGAAGAAGAACCTCTCTCTCACACGATCTGAGATGGAGCTAGAGAAACATCAGATCAAATTACAGGATGTTGTATCTGATGTAGTCCTCTGGTTCCTTCCACTGACATAACATGCTTGTCAACTCACACATCAGATCAGAAATCGAGAATCCATTAGTCGGTTTGTGTTTAATGTTTCCCCCAGACATTGTTGTTGTTGCAATATTGAAAGGGTTCATGGGAAATGTCAACTCGTTGCAACTGTATGAAACATGTGACATAAACACACATCAAGAGAAGCTCAGTTTAGAAAGTGAAGTTCATAACATTTTACATCTCTCTGGTACCTTTAAAGGGAAAGTTCTATCACTGATCTATCGGCAGCATAGCCATCTTGGATTTTTGACATTTCTTGAAATGAAAATTAATACGCTATAAATTTACCCAATTTAAATTTTTTGTAATAATAAATCATATACACTGATAGAACATTCACATAGTAACAAATGATGTATCATAAAGCTAATAAACACTATGCTGTTAGGCCGTAGTGAAATTTTCCCCATGCACTCACAGTGCCGATGAATGGCTTCAATTCTCATTGTTTTTATTTTTCAACAAATGTGCGCATGTCTTTATCAAGTTGTGAAATGTAAAGTCATCAAAGTATTAACTTCATTAATATATTTCAGTTTGATGATGTTTTAATCATATATTAATAGCATATATTTGTAAACAGGAATATCCTCTGGAATTTCGTTTCAACAAAAAATAGAGCCATGGGCTCTGTAGCTCATCAGGGTTTATATTATTTAATGATGAAGACTGAAATAGAATTTTAGGTCATGGCTTGAGGCCCTTATTTGGGGCACCGCAGGATCACCATAGCAATTTACAATTTAGAATCCCCATTGGCTAAAGAGTATGCACATAATATTACAGCCTTCTAGTTCTCTTTGTTTTGGAGGAGAAGAAGAAAATATATTTAGGTCATGGCTTGTGAGGCCTTTATTTGGGGCCCCAGGGACTCCAAATCTACAATTTAGAATCCCCATTAGCTAAAGAGTCTGCACACAATATGACAGCCATCTAGGTACATTTGTTCTGGAGAAGATGAAAATAGGTTTGTAGGTCATGGCCTTATATGGGGTCCCAGGCCAGGGTCACCAAATCAACAATTAAGAATCCCCATTGACAAAGGAGTATGTACACAACTTTTCAGCTCTCTAGACCTTTTGGAACTGGAGAAGAAGATGAAAATAGGTTTTTAACATGTGACCCCTGTGACCCCATTTGGGGTCATGGGGTCATGAAATCTACAATTTAGAATCCCCATTAGCCAAGAAGTCTGCACACAACTTTTCAGCTCTCTAGACCTTTTGGAACAGGAGAAGAAGATGAAATAGGTTTTTAAACATGTGACCCCTGTGACCCCATTTGGGGTCATGGGGTCACGAAATCTACAATTTATAATCCCCATTGGCCAAGGAGTCTGCACACAACTTTTCAGCTCTCTAGACCTTTTGGAACAGGAGAAGAAGATGAAAATAGGTTTTTAAGGATGTGACCCCGGTGACCACATTTTGGGATCATGGGGTCATGAAATCTACAATTTAGTATCCCCATTGGCCAAGGAGTCTGCACACAACTTTTCAGCTCTATTGACCTTTTGGAACCGGAGAAGAAGATGAAAATAGGTTTTTAAGGATGTGACCCCTGTGACCCCATTTGGGGTCATGGGGTCACAAAATGTACAATTTAGTATCCTCATTGGCCAAGGAGTCTGCACATAACTTTTCAGCTCTATTGACCTTTTGGAACCGGAGAAGAAGATGAAAATAGGTTTTTCAGGCCTGATGAGCTAAAAATACCCCGATAGAACCCTCCTTTTAACCCTTTGCTTGCAGGACGAATATATCCCAGAGAAGGCTAGAGGACATCCTGGATTATACCCCTAGTTAAGGAGCTGGCAACTCAGGATGGTATGACACATAATTCAGCAGCTGATAATATTTCAACCAAAGTACCTTACATTATCAGAATCTGGAACATTCCATATGTTATCTTGATTTCAACATTATCAAAATCTGGAAATATTCCTTATGTTACCTATGTTTCAACATTACCAGAATGGAATATTCCATATGTTATCTACATTTCTACATTTCAACATTTCCAGAATCTGGAATATTTCCTTTGTTACATAGGTTTCATAATTACCAGAATCTGGAATATTCCCTATATTACCTAGTTTTCCAAATTATCAAAATCTGGAATATTCCCTACTTTACATAGATTTCAACATTACCAGAATCTGGAATATCCTCTATGTTACCAAAGTTTCAACATTACCAGAATCTGGAATATCCTCTTTGTTGCGTACATTTCATCCACTCAGAAATGTTTCACCTTTCTACTGACGAAATGCTGTTTAATCATTCAAGCGTGAATCTTTTTTTCTTTTTAAAATTTGTCCTGTTTCTTTGAGTAAAATAATTAAGTCAGAACTAACAACTGGACATTCTCATAAGAAAAGCAAGGGTTGTGGTTTGGATAGCGATTTCTTTATTGATGTTAGGGTGGGCGCACACTATGTCCGATTTTTTTTTGCGATGTGTTGCGTTGCATTTTTCTGCGCATACTACACACGCTAAGCAAGTGCATTAGATATTGTGTTTTATAAAAAAACTCATATAGGGTGCTATATATCTCTAGTGTATTGTAGTCTACAGATATGGATTCCAACATGTTTAAGAAATTTCAGTATAATCTTTATCTTAATCATAACAAACAATATGTACATGTATATGTCGGCAATTGTCATATCAAAAACAATTTTCAAAACTATATTATGGATCAAGACATAATCACAGCATGCATGATACATTGGTCTACTCACTTTCCTTCCATGTGGTTTGAGTGGGGAAACCCCCTTGAGAGGTGTTAAATATGACGTAAGAAAGGGAATCCTCCATGCGGTTTTGTTTGTGATGCGATAAAATAGGTGCAGCACCTATTTTCATCGCATCGGATCGCATCGCATTGACGCATCGGACGTAGTGTGCGCGGCCTATGAACAATACACTGTTTGCGTTTTTTTAACGCATCGCAATAACATCGAGCGTAGTGATTTCAGTTCAAATAAGTTCACTCAACTTGAATATTTATCCCAAATCGTCAAATATATCATAATACCGAAACTATAGACTTGTACAGTAGTTACATGACCTATCTAAAATTATCAACCAAAATTTGTCTTTTTATTTGCTGTAAAGAAGTTTCCAAAATTACGTTTGACCAATGGAAGCGCATCAAACGCATTGTCCGGTTTTCGATCAGAAATCTCTACTTTTACCTTTATATCTTCAATATACTGAGTTGACTACCATCAAAATAGTAATTTTCGGCAACACTCAATACTTCTCGATTAAATAACACCATTTAAAATGTTTGACATATTTTACTCCCAACAACACAATGGAAGCACCTTTAGCAACGCAGTTAAAAGTTATATGTTTTCAGAGTCAAAGTTGCAGTCTATTTGAAGACCCGAAGTAATGATGCATTAATGAGCCCTTCCTCCATAATTACTGGAAGTGTATGGTCGTTAAGAGTTATACATAATGCAAAACATGTCACTCTATTCGCTACAAAACTACAGTAAAACATTTTAAAATTTAACACAGTTTTAAACCTTGTCAGAAAACTGTCTACACATATTAATTAAACCATTTTTAACTTTTCGATTTAAAAAATAACAATTTCATTAGCTTTTATTTAAATTAAGAGTCCTATATGTGAATAATAACACATTATCTTTGGCCTTTTAAAAGAAAATTACCAAGAACTGAGTGAGGTCAACATTATTAGAAAACCTCGCCTATTAACATTTTAATGAATTAAATTATCTTGAATATGAATAATTCCCATTATATCCTTTTGTAAAAACGTAATTACACAAGATTGTATAATTCACTACAATGCACACACTGATAACACTGTAAAAGCGGTAATCACAACACATTGTTATTTCACAAAGCACTAAAATACACGTCAAGGAAGATCAATCTATAGTAGAGGACGTACACATCACAGGCTGAGCAACAATAAATGTGTCTCTAAAACTATAAAACACCAAGAACATAACTTTAATTATTAAAAGTCTTTGATCTGTTTACAAAGGAATTGACATGCTGACACAAATGAGGAGTGATGAGGAAGATTCAAGGAAACGGTTCCCATTAATGGATACTGCAGCCACACGAAAAGCTTTTACATAACAATGACATAACCACTGACATCCTGTTGCACTGCCGGGCCATCATACTTGCTATTCATACAGCTTTAGATTTCATACTTGACCCGGCTCCTGTTATATAAAGCTGCTATTTATACAGCTTAGGACTTTATACTTGACCTGTTGTGTAAAGCTGCTATTCATACAGTTACTAGGGGAAGATTCATTTGGATTTCTTTTCAGAATCGTTATAATGCTGGCTTTGTTTGGCTGTTTAAAGAGAAGTTGGTATTTCAGAGATTAGAAGACAATTATGGCTAATCAGATTCTTTCTTAAGAAATGCAACTTAGATTCATGGGAGTCAGAATATAAAGAAGGGTTGTCATCCTTGGCAGTTGGTCGTTGTCTTCAATTAAATCTTTTAGGGGACAGAACGCCTTCACATTTCTATTTTACACAATTGTTGATGTGGACTTTTTGATGACTTCCTTTTGAGGAAACCTATAAAATTATCACTGAACTATAGTCCACTTAAAACTGAAAGTGTTTGTATATTTTCACAATGGCAAGATGAATTTAGAACACTCATTTCCCCTTCTCAACCTCATTCAGTAGCACCTAAAACCTCAAAATATTCAATTGGTGTGATTAAAATGTTCAAAAATTTATTAATTAAAACAAACAATGTCACATTAAGAAATTACAATTACATATCAATGAACATTGATTGTAGAACAACTTTAAAACCATGCAGAATACAAAATAAATCAGTTTAATTATGGAAGAGGCAGTTTTACAATTGAGTTCATTATCTTAAAAGGAATTCTAATAAATATAGGCTAAGGGTCGTGTAACAGACTTATGAATGCACAAGATATTCATCCACAATAATGTAGAATTGATGTCAAGCACCGGTACAAAAACATACATAAAACAAATATTTTCTCACTTCATCATATTTTTAATTTTAATATCTTCAATCTTATATTCCATTTTCGTAATTACTGAAAAACTGTTTTAAAACACAGATGAAGTTTAAAAAACAGATGTGATTACCTAAAAGATTGGTTTTTTTACAAATCATGATTTATTCAACATCAAGAAGAGTATCTTCTTAAGACCTCCTTTAAGGCATGAAAAAATACTGGATAATCTATGGGGCTGCAATATCTTTAGATAGGGTCGTAAACAAACAGTGAAAAAGTGTGTGATTCATGGATGTAAGTCTTTTTCCACCTCTAAACAAGCTGTTTTATCAATGTTTAATCCCTGGTGCTGCAGCCAGCTGTCTGCAAGTTGCAGCTAGGGTATTACGGTAACATGTTTCTCCAATCAATGTCTGCTGTTATCACCTGCTTAGGTAATATAACAGTGATACCAACTAACAGGGATCTAAACACTGATAACATCATCACTCCACACAATGTAATGACATTGACTGGAAATATGGTTACGTAATTTGTATGAAGGTTGCATTGCTTGATGATAACTATAAACAGGGATTGGTTGTATAATCCGAGATCAGCATGGCTGCCATCTGGCACAAAAAGTCAGCAATAATAATTCTACCCAGCCACACGTCCCCAATCCTAAAGCCTTGTAGCACATACAGCTATTTCCTGTCAACTCTATACTGCTGAATTTAACAATTGTAACCTCTCTATTAGTCTAACACTTAGGCTGTAAAAAAAAAAAAAATGGGAAAGGAGCCTTCTTACAGTCTCCTTTTCAATATTCAATAAAATGGTGATACTTTCAGAATAAATACTTTTTTCATAGTCTGAGTGTAAGACTACCTCTCTATGTATGGGGGAGGTTCCCTTGTAACATGTTCCCAGGCCTTTTCTTCATTGAATAAGACATGTTTGAATCACCTTAAAACAGTTTTAGTTATGTAAACATTGTTTTAAATATGAAATGTTGAATTACATGAATCGTGGTATTCAGTTTGTAGGAAAGGTTGATTTTGTCAGAAAAACTATCACTATCTTCACCATTAATATAACATGTTTTGCTAGTTTTAAACAAAGAGAATTGTTCTAACAAATATAATAATTATTATGATACATTTAACTCTAAACACCTGTACTCAGGTATAAAATGTCTGACATTTTAAATTTTACTAAAAACACAAGTGTAATTCCATATGAAAATTTGATGATAACCTTAAAAGTACACAGAAATAGATAGGAATTACAATGAATATTTGATATAACAGACTATAAAGGTCTGGTCTAGTCTTTGCATTTCAAGATAATATAGAATCGAGTATGAAATGTACTGTTGACTTTAACCCTTCACCAGCAGAAGAGCATTAACCCATACATCTCTACTATGAATCAAAACTTGTTTAAACCACAAGGGCTTGTATTTCTGAAAAAAGGTCCTAGTTCCAATACTTCTATACAATACACTCTATACTAATCAATATTTATTTATTACTCAAAGTAATATTATAATATCAAAGTTTATTAGTATAGGGTGTATAAAGTGTATTGTATCGAAGTATTGGAACTAGGGCCAGCAGTACTAGCTCCTGTGGGTTAAACCTGGGCAGTAACAAACTAAGCATCATCCATGTTATTCAACCACTTAGTTTGGTATTAAATGTTTCAGCAAATTTCACAGAAAAAGTCACTTTCCTCATCATAATCCTGGATAAAACCAAGTTAACAGGAACTGAACCATGCTTGATCTTTGACATACCAAACCTACACATTTGCTCAACATCACCATCACTGTATTGTATGCCTCTCAGTTCTATGTAGTCTAACATTGAAACTCTGAAATGAATTTTTGTTGAAGTTGTTGAATTTTAATAAAATGAAAATAACATAAAAAGGAGTCTCTGAGATGTGTTTATTTTCAGAGCTTATACTGAGCTCTGTAGACTTGCCTCGGCTCTTAAAACATTAAGGGTCTGGATGACAGACTTAAGTTCTACAGTATGGTCACCATATTTGTTGTGAAAAAGTCTAGATTAGATCTTATCAGACAGAGATAACAGTTATATATAAGGCATGATAAACAACACAAGTTATTAACTTCAGTAACACTTCATAAGTTGTAGAAAATAATAATTGGGAACACTTCATAGGTTGTAACAACTATTTGGTTACCATATTGAAATGATCTTTTATAATATTAATAGAATACAAACAATTGAAGAGTACATCAGAAAGAATTTAAGGTTCAGTTAAGTTCATTCTTTGCTATTAAATGAGCTAGAAAAAGCCTACTGTATATACCTTAGTCTATAGAAATGAGAGAATATTTGTTAGACATGTACAAAATAAAATTATAAACTTTAGTATATCAGCATAACTTTCAATTTACTTATTGTTATATGACTGAAATAGCCTGGAGCCTGTGTATTACTAATCCCAAAAGAATGGTAATTATAACAGCACTTGACCTACATAGACTCTAAGCTCCTCAACATGGGGTCAGAGAGTCCTCTCAAACATAATATAGTCCTTATAGCTTATCATATTGTTGTAGCTGCTGTTAACAAAACCATTCTCTTTTGAATAAAAATTATTGATGTATGTAAAGAGGGGGAGGGGTGCAGGGGCCTGAAATCCCTTTTTGAAAAGCCCTACTAAAGATCAATTCAAGAATATTTTAATCAGAAGAGAAGCTATGTGACTGATGACTCTCTACTCCCCCCCCCCCCCCCACGCACATCCCTCCCTCCAATGTGAACCTCTTCTCCCCCATCTCTCCCTCCGATGTGACCAATCTCCCCTTTCTCCTCCTCCTCCCTACCACCCCCTCCATTGTGCATAACCAGAATAAAATATACAGGATTTGATTATATCCTGAAATCTTCTGACCATGTTATTAACGTTTTTAAAACATAATTATGTGAATTAATGGTTTGGATAATGCAAATAAAGTACAAAGGAGTGACAACAGGCTTGGTTTAGTCCAGTGTAGCCCAGTGTACTGCTAGATAGTTGTTATCTGTGTTGAAGATTTATCACTCGGCAGATAGGATAAGACTACAAGCTTGTCAGAGAGTTCATCCACAATTCAACCTGGAGGCGATTATAAGTGTACTTACCTAACTGAATCCAAGTTTTCCTTCAGTAGCGATCTTCCGTTGATATCAATAATTTCATCATTTACTTTAATCCGACCATCGGCTTCTGCTAAACTTCCTTCTTTTATGAGAACAACCCTAAAGGCCGAACTATGGGTTGGACTGCCAGGCGACATGGCACCGTTATTTGAACGGAAACTTTCATTCCCGCTATCACTCCCAGTTCGAGGTCTAGGAAACACGATTGGAACACTGTCTATCACGATACCGAGTTCTCTTCCCCGAGGGTGATTAAATTCCACTGAAAATATCTGATCTTTTCTTGGAGGTTTGGTTGGAGGGGGAGATTTAGACATTTCCTTGTGTCTGGGTTCGGACAGAAAGCTAGCAACACGTCTATCTTGTGGTAGATTTAAATCATCGTCTCCTTCCACTTGTGACACGGATGATGCACGTGCTGGAAGCGTCCCCTGTCCGAAGTTGTATCCACATTTCTCTCGTCTTCTATGCTTCAGACTACCCCTCCTGGCAGTAGAATTGGGCGGAAATATCCTGTTGAAATACGACTTCAGCGTATCCATGGTGAGCAATTAATTACGAATAGCACCCTTCATACGATTAACTGCATGCCAGTAGAGGTTCAATATTCAATCAACTCCCAGCGGAAGAAAGTCTTTCCTCCTCTTCCATAAACGGTATTTTCCTCACACTGGAATTGGAACAAAAGTCATTTCCCTTGGGAACCTCCTCTGTGACACATATCAGGGTTTTTTTCTACTTCAACAATTCGACAGAGCGGTACATTTCAGCATTCCGACAATACAGAAGTAACGCAGCTTCAACAGCTGACAACTTGCTATCCGCATACGAGTATTATTGTCTCGGGCACTTAGGTCCAATTAACAGGCCCATTCAGCCAACATTAACCAACTTTGTACTGGCAGTAAACTGAACTTGTTGAGCTTGCCAAGCAAGCCGTCTGTCCAGCGAGCTTCCTCCCACTAAACCTCCCTGTAACCTTCAACCGTCACTTAGTCATGATAGAACTGGTGCATTGGAGGTACCAAGGAATGACTGAGAATACAACCTCCGAGAAATGCACGTCCAACTGATCACACGGCCTTGCGAGACTGTTTATATTCTGCGTCTGAGCGTCCCAGACGATACAGCTATCCATTCAGCCTCTCGCCGATACCTGCCGCCTAGTGCACGTGCTACTGTTATTGCTCCTCTCCAAGCGAAGCAGACGACGTTCGCTGGTCACATGACCTCGGAGCTCCACTCTGTAGAAAGTTGACAGACTATCATATAAAACAGGTCAGCAGGCAGGCTGGCATATCGTCCGTGAGAATGCTCCTGGTGATCACTGTGGGTGTATATAGACGAGTAACAGCTGATGTATATTAGTAAGCAGTGCATCGAACCGTTCCATAAGTACAGGCGTTATCATTGCTTTTTCACCCGGCTCTGCCAAAGGTGCTTTGATTGGATAATGACCTTTTACACCGACCAATGGTAACGACCGTATCATATCAAACATAGACCGGACATATGGAAGCAATGTGTCTACCAAACTTTGAAACTTCGTAATGAAAGTCACAGGGTTTTGTCTTTGTTCTTCGCGAGCGGAATGACATTGTTTTAGAAGCGTCCGTAACTTGTGTTTGAAAACGAGAGTTTGAGCGGACGTTCTATCAGGACATGCTAGGGTTCACCATCTGGGTTCTGGATGAACTGATATTGTTGAAACTAGATCTCGTGCCATGCCATGACAAGGCTTTGGTTTTGCACATCTGCCGAGGTGGCGTTATAGATCAGTATCAAAATCTCGTATAGTATATATACATGTTCAAGTGCGTGAGGTCTTACTTGTATATGAAAGTATTGATTTTACATAGATAAAAACATTTAAACCGTTCGCCACTGATGGTAACCGAGTGTTGAAATAAATAATCCATTAGAAAATTAATTTAATTTATAAACAAAACACACAAATTACTGTAAAGTTTGAACATGTATTATCAGCTGTTTCTGTCTTATCCACTTAAAAGGAGGGTTCTATCGGGGTATTTTTTGTGGAAACGAAATTCGAGAGGATGTTCTCGTTTACACAAATATGATATAAATACATGATTATAACACAGTTAAATTAAAATATATCAATGAAGTTAATATTTTGATGACTTTATATTTCACAACTTGATGAAAACAAGCGCATATTTGTTGAAAAATAAAAACAATGAGAACTGAAGCCATTCATCGGCGCTGCGAGTGGGGAAAACTTCGCTACGGTCTAAACGCATATTGTTTATACGTTTTATTATATGTTATGTGTTACTATGTGAAATTTCTATCATTGTATATGTTTAATTTTCAAAAAAGTGTAAAATTGGGTTAAATATAACGTGTTTTCATTTCACGTAATGTCAAGAATCCAATATGGCGGATGCTGCCGATAGATCGGTGATAGAACTTTCCCTTTAATGAACACTTTTCCTGACCAACACGATGATAAAGGAGCAAAAGTTAATAGTATGGGTTTCTAATAACTAGCTCATATATGAACGCTGTGGTAAGTTTACAGCTAAAATTGATATTTCTTGTACATGGCAGTTTCTGTATATCTGATTAATAACAATAGTACTATTCATTATATAGCATAGTCCACGTAAGAGTGCTAGTTATGGTGTTTATAAAATCATGTCAATTGCAACATTGAAGTTCTGACATTTAGATTTCTTATTTTTTTCTGATCAATTTGATATTCGTTCCTTTTGACATTCAATAACCAGACAGTGAGATTGTATTGCCGATAATCACACGGGACTTACACGCAATATCGTTTTCTCTGGCTTATATCTTATATCAACAGTGACAGTAGTCGTGCACACATTCCTGCTTTATCTCTGGACGTCAATAGTTTGAAAAAGTAGGGCGACGTCATAATACCTATCAAGAATGAGGAACTTTTAGTAAAAATAAAATATAATTTTTTTTGTTTTTTTCAAGACATGGCTAAATGATCGATGGATGTTTGCATTTCACTCCAGGTATGGTGATATAGATGGAATCAGAAGAAAGAACCATTATGTTTCTTTCAGAGTGGTATTCTTGGTGCAACAAACGCACAAGATTAAATTGTCTCATCTCATCAAATTACTCCACACATACACATACATACTAACATTAACGCATATATCTGGCTATGCCAGTGGCTGATCAAGAGGAGGGGGTGTTTAGAGGTTCGATCAGAATGCTATCATTTCATTGAGGTTGATCCATAAATGGTATCATTTCATTGAGGTTGATCCATAAATGGTATCATTTTATTGAGGTTGATCCGTAAATGTTATCATTTCATTGAGATTGATCCGTAAATGTTATCATTTCATTGAGGTTGATCCGTAAATGGTATCAATTCATTGAGATTGATCCGTAAATGGTATCATTTCATTGAGGTTGATCCGTAAATGGTATCAATTCATTGAGATTGATCCGTAAATGTTGTCATTTCATTGAGGTTGATACGTAAATGGTATCATTTCATTGATATTGATCCGTAAATGGTATCATTTCATTGAGGTTGATCCGTAAATGGTATCAATTCATTGAGATTGATCCGTAAATGGTATCAATTCATTGAGGTTGATCCATAAATGGTATCATTTCATTGAGGTTGAACCGTAAATGGTATCAATTCATTGAGATTGATCCGTAAATGTTATCATTTCATTGAGATTGATCCGTAAATGTTATCATTTCATTGAGGTTGATACGTAAATGGTATCATTTCATTGAGGTTGATCCGTAAATGTTATCAATTTATTGAGGTTGAACCGTAAATGGTATCAATTCATTGAGATTGATCCGTAAATGTTATCATTTCATTGAGATTGATCCGTAAATGTTATCATTTCATTGAGGTTGATACGTAAATGTTATCATTTCATTGAGGTTGATCCGTAAATGTTATCAATTTATTGAGGTTGATCCGTAAATGGTATCATTTCACTGAGATTGATCCGTAAATGTTATCATTTCATTGAGGTTGATCCGTAAATGGTATCAATTCATTGAGATTGATCCGTAAATGGTATCATTTCATTGAGATTGATCCGTAAATGGTACCAATTCATTGAGATTGATCCGTAAATGGTATCATTTCATTGAGATTAATCCGTAAATGGTATCATTTCATTGAGGTTGATACGTAAATGGTATCATTTCATTGAGGTTGATCCGTAAATGGTATCATTTCATTGAGGTTGATCCGTAAATGGTATCATTTCATTGAGGTTGATCCGTAAATGGTATCATTTCATTGAGGTTGATCCGTAAATGGTATCATTTCATTGAGGTTGATACGTAAATGGTATCATTTCATTGAGGTTGATCCGTAAATGGTATCATTTCATTGAGGTTGATCCGTAAATGGTATCATTTCATTGAGATTGATCCGTAAATGGTATCATTTCATTGAGGTTCATCCGTAAATGGTATCATTTCATTGATGTATACATAATATAGAGTTTGCGGTTAATCCCTAAACTGGTTTCATTTTACAGATATATACAATTTGAGTCTGATGGGTAAAATGGTATCAGTTCACTTAAGTATACAGAATAAAGAGTTTGCGCTGATCCTTCAAGAAGTTAGAAGTTTCCCCGAGCTTGTCTACCGTCAAAGCTTATATTCAGCTCCTGAAATATCTCAAGAAGCCATTTAAGGAACGAGAAAAATAAGTGGTTATTTCCATTATAATAACAAACAATACATGGAGTATTTCTAGAATTGTGGGCGTGGCTCAGCATAGTCATTGTTCCACGACATCTCTAAAGATACTCCATATCAAGTCATAAATAAAACGAAGAAAATAGCAAATGTATTTATCTTTTCATAAAAATAAGATGCGTTAATTTGACTATATTAAGGATTATTAAATGCCCTATATATCCATGGAACCTTTTCTCTTTTGTCATACTACTTCTAAAATATATTTCTTATGTAGGTGGCCATTTCAAATCTAAAACCGGACGAATATTTCCATTTTTTTAAAAAGGAAAATAGTTCGAGCAGGAAGATTTTCTAGATAACAACTTCTTTAATGTGAAAATACATAATACACACTGTATTTTCACATTAAAGAAGTTGTTATCCTGAAAATCGTCCTGTTCTAACTTATTATGTATGCCACTTCTAAACGCCCTTCAAAGACAAGAAAGATAGTTCATTACGAAACCGAACATTGGATGTTCATTAACATGCGTGAAGAGAAGCAGGCAGGTAATCTGATGGATATCGCCTTAACATCTCGAAAACATGGCCGGCGAAACAATAAAGGAATGTAGAAATGTGGTACAAAACTCTAGATGCTGCTCACTGTAACAGGAACGTGTATAACAACACGTCTCTCTCATACCCTCAACACCGCTGAATGTAACAGTGAAATAAAGTTGTTTAATGAATTCCCGAATAATAGAAAATTGAAGTTTATGCTCAGGGTACATGCACGCCTACAGCACGTGCTCCCGGAACTGTTGTCATCATTCGATAATGAGTAAGTTACGTTCAGATTATATGGATTGCCAGGACAGAAACATGTTCAGCGACACGTCTATAAACCAGCTTAAGAATACAGTGCATATTAACTGTAACACTTTTTGTGAGTTGATGTTATGTTCACAAAGAACCCTGTATGTTATGAAAGAACATGTCACGATCACGCCCAGAACTGCTAAGGATATCGAGCCGTAAGACTATATAGACAACATAATGATGATTCGGAATCAATGTGACAAAGTGGCTTCATTTATGCCGAGGATACACTCATTGTTTTAGAGCAGGAAAGTGATTCATAAGTTGCCACATAACGCCTAGCTATTTGTTTGTCGCAGGATTCTGATTGGTTGGAATCACATGCGACGTCTGAGGAGAGAATGAGATCTACCCACGAGTTCGAGGTAGGTAGGTTGTCGCTAATCTTCTGAAAGACATGAATTGACAAAACTTGTCTAACCCCA
Organism: Gibbula magus; assembly: GCA_936450465.1. Lineage (NCBI taxonomy): Eukaryota > Metazoa > Mollusca > Gastropoda > Trochida > Trochidae > Gibbula > Gibbula magus. The sequence continues at coordinate 10,532,854 of OW388289.1, forward strand.
GAGCTACGTTTGACAATATGTATCTTACTAGTTCAAATGTTGTGCCACTGTATTAGAGTTACATTGATTGACACACATGCACATGTATGTCATCTATGTTTTAGGACCAACTTTTCAACAAGGAAATACTGCAGAGAGCTGCAATAAAGCCAATACGATTATTTCTATAAACAATACTGCTTTGATTTGTCACTTCACGAGAAGCCCGTGTAGTTATATTTATATATCAGTCATCTGGTCCGGATCACCCACTTTCAGTCTTCTATACGGGAACTAATTACAACAAAGGGAGGATACACAGTTTTCGGGAATAACTCACAAGGAAGTGACCGCAATGTTATGGATATTCACATGGATATGTACCTTCCCACGACATAGGCGACATACCCATGCGAATTATGCTTATTTGTATTGATGCAATCATAGCAGACCCGTGGGTGATGAATTTTGGGCAGTTCCGAAGAGAGAACAGAGTATATAGGTTCAAACGTGTTCAATAGTTTTAAGGTTGCATTGTTATAATTAAATATATGTAAAGATTATTTCAAAGAGGGTCCCTTCGGGTGTTCTGTCCCACAGAGATTCCTTTGATTTTCCAAAAATACCAAGGCTGGAAACTGGCAGAGACTTTCAGTGTAGGATGAATTAATAATGAAAACTCGACTACATGTACGTATATACATATCATATTGATATGACTCTGTACACCTTACGCATTCAAACGTTTCTCATAACATAATTGAGAGCGAGGACAGTAAATGGAAGCAAATGTAGGCCTATAAAGATAAATGGTTAAACAGTCGGTTGATACAAGTATAATGGGTGGGATTTTATAACATATTCACTTAATTTAATACCTTTGGCACTTCACTGGTATATATCTTGAAAATATATAATTTCCAGCACAAGAAGAGTTGAAGGAACGTGTGCGACACTATCGTTCATTTAGCAAGAAACAAAGGAACTGAACTTAGAATGTTTGATTATGCAAGAATACTATGAGTTGAATACTTCTCTCGTAAATTGTTCTTATGAATTTATCTTTATTGCATTGTTAGCAGGAGTCGGTGGTCTAGGGATAATACTGTCTACAGAGATGCATCCCTTGATCATATATGCCGAAGAATAAGTTAACATACATTTAGATCAAGAGTTCCTTATTTCGTCACACTGTATATTGTGACTTTACACATTACCTTTTGATATTAATACTGACAGCATTTGAGAAGTTTATACGCAGACACACTCATTTGCTAACTATTGTTCTTCTCCCACAAAGGTTAATTGATGAAACGAATTGTGACCTTCCATTTTAATATTTCAGATTATTGTATATGAATAGGAATCGAGGAATAATAGCTGTAAAAATAACTTGCATTTGTATGGGCGGTTCCAAACACAATGTGACCCAACACAGAACTCCCTGACCTCCCACCGCTGTACACAAGGCGCTCTTCACAATGAGACAGAATCACCTTTAGAGCTGACCTTTCATCTCATAGACAAGGAGGATTTCCCAATCCATTCGTCGCCTGGTTGAATGTTCAGACATGTTCGCAGCATTAGTGACTAATGTATGTAGTACTGCAGTATGTCTTCGAGAAATATGTCGAAATAGCTAGTATACGTAACCTTGATGCTATTGACATTTCATTTATACTACAAATAGCGGTAGTCCATCTTAACCAATAGCACCGATACCAATCTTCAACGGATTAAAAACAAAGTTTTGCTACAAGATAAAGTCGTTTTCAATATCGTTGATAAGGATATGTTTTGTAAAGAAGTATATACTCGTATACACAATCTCAGACCCCAGGGAATAATACTTTAAAAGTTCATGTCTGATCAAACACACTTGGGTGGATTCTGGGACAGAATCTTTGGCAGGTACATGTAAATAAACGAAGTTAACAAAAATGTTGTCGACATGATGTACATGCTTGGACGTTAATTCGTTTAATTCATGCAGGACGTCATAGAACAAGCAGAACTTTCCTATTTCTCTCTCCTGTATCACATAGCTATAAGGACATTCCCTAAACGACGAATTTTAAAGGCGTGATTTTCTTCTAAAAGAAACAACGGATAATGTTTCAAAAATATGTTTTGCAGTTTAGTTGGCTTAGCTTCCAGTGATATGATGTAACTAAACTGTTCCTATGTCGTAGTTATCATTCGTGGGCGTATCCTGGACTTTTCGATTCGCCTTCTCTCGTGAATTAAAATATATTGCATTGTTGTAGGTATCATTTCATTACTTTACTTCCTTTATGTTTGATTGATCCGCTGATATCTGCTGTGTTCTGTCATGGCCTCTTGACATTTAAGAACCTAGGCAAGTCTACAACAAGACTACAGGACTCAGTTTAAAAGAAAGACATTTCATATGGTCCTGTTTATTGTATTTTATTTTCAAATTTAGAGATATGATCAAATACTCACTGTAAGACTGGACAACTGAAGAACATGAAGAGAGACTACGATCTCAGAGAAGTTGAAGAGTAAAAACTTCATATCTGATAGCGGGAATTGTTATGAGTCCGTATTTGAATGAGAAATGTAAAATACATAACCTGCACAACAATATTCAACCTAAAAGAGCTTGAACAGAGTCAGCTTAGACGATGGGGCCGGTGCCTTCTGTCGCAAGAAGTCCGTGACATGAACGTTTATGTGACTTAGGTAATTCACCAGCTATAGGAGACGAGTTTCACTATCTCTTTCGACGTGAAGCTCTTCTCCAACAACGTATCCAGTATATCCCAGACCATTTTATGAAATTTTCTAACCTTTTAGCCATGAAACATTAATTGACCACAAAAAAGAGTAATTGTATAAAAACAGTTGTCATTATTTATAAAATATGTCCTTAAGATTACTAAAACTCTTATAGTTAGTATTTGTACATTGTACATATTTATTGCCCTACTTGTATCTTGTATCTGCATAAAATGTTTACATCTATAAGCCATCTTGATCAATTTATTCGGTATGAACATGTGTATGTATTATGCTCATGTACCACCGATGGTGGAATTGAGTTATTAAAAACCTTGAAACCTTGACAAGGAGAGATAGAAGCTGCAAAAGTGTCGAAAGACTTTTAAGCATTTATCCGTATCTCTCTGCCTTCGTGGCGTCAGATGACTGAACAAGGTACATCATAATTGTTGTATTTCGTGATTTGTTCCACTACACAAGAAGTGTGTTATTTTGATTTGTTTTGATAACAACAATATGTTTGTAGGTGTATAGCGATCCGCTTAAACTGACTCAATGCTTAGATTTCACATCAACAATGAAGTGAGGTGAGTTGGGAAACAGATATAAACTTTCAGCATTGAATATTACTATAGTTTGCCAGGTGATTTAAAACCCTGTCATATTTTTGATGTTTGACAATGTGACACTGCGGTGTCTTATCAGAATGTTTCGATTTTCTGCTTCTCTTCTGCAGATAAACAATAGAGAATACGTGTCTTGCGTGGGCAACCTGTCAAAGTGTTGCTATAATTAAAACACCATTTTAAAATAGAATATCATCAATCATAACATCTCTGTTGGTTTTGTAATCAACACAAGGCCACCGTGAGGTGGGAAGCAGTACACAATACCGCAGAATCCATACAAGATAGTGTTTATCAAGAGGAAGGTTAACTATTGAAAAATAGTTTTTTGAAGTAAAAACAAAAAAACATTTTGTTATATAAACACAAATTCTAACAAGTCATTTGTGAAGCATATTTCTTTGAAGATACGAGATGACTATTATAGTAACCATTACGTCAGGAGCGAACATAATGATTTATCAGTTTTCAAAATGTAAGATTTGTCAAGGACTGATTTTCAATGTTTCTATCATGTATGTCCCTACACGCACCTTCGTTTCGCCCTGTAGCAATACTGTGGTTTATATTCCCCAGGGATTTAATGCTGTGAAACTGTCTGCCATTATTAAAATTTAAAGGGATACTTAGTGTGTTATTGTAGTCACATATGTCAAAAGTTCAAGGGTGGTATTTTATCGAGAGTTGTTGACTGTTGTTGAAATTACCCCTTTAGTGTCAATCTATTTAGCATTAAGATGTTTAGTGGTTATTATAATCGAACATCGGAATATGTAGCACGCCTGGCGCGCGTCAATTAGTCAAACGTAATTGTAAAACTGTATATGTGTAGTAGACAGAGAGACATGGTTTTCAATGGGTCATATAAATGGTGTACTTGTAAATGGGATGCATGAATTCGGCTTCTCATCATGTTTGAAGCTGTTGCTCGATTATCGTCAAGCACGTAATTGTCAAAAAGTTGGCAAAGGGAATACATAAGCAAGTCGTGTGGCTTGATTTAAACGAATATCGGGACATCTGATATTTTGGCATGTATCAAAGCATCAGAACACTTAGTGTTCCTGCAATCTCGATGACTGAGAATGAGTGCTGAATAATAAACGAAGGATATGATTATCAACATGAATTCAAATGAATTCAATAAACTGAATGAAATTTTCTCAGCGATGATTAAAACACTGTAAGAAAAATAAGTTCTGTATCTCGGTCGTAGAGAGTCAGAAAGACGGCAAGTAAAGTCATTTTATGTACGCTTCTCTCAATCGGCTCCAACCAAATCTAAGTAAAGTGTATATCGCTAAATTAAATAGTTTAATAAATACACGGCATTTTACACTTAAAAGTTAATTTATGTACATATATTTGATAAATGTGTTAAATGTTATCAGCTTAGAGTTTTAAATTGGTAGAATATTGAATAAAATGTGAATAGCTCCGTCTTGCATAAGGCAGTAATATACTCACTGAAATCAAAGTATCAAGAAATAACATGTACACGGAATACATTAAAAGAAGCCCACGTGACGACTTTATTTGCAAAACAAATCTAGACTTGCCACATTGCTATAGGCCTACAGGCATTATGTGGTTGTCACTGAGTATATGCTGACCGTTGTGTTACGGTTGAATGGCAATATCCACACCTGGAGAACCAGGATATATCATGATCACTAGTGCATGAGCACCCGATCTTTTTAATAGAAAAGCAAGTCATAGAGATTGCAAAATACATTTCTAGAAAACACTTGCAATTGATTTGTGATGACAATGCATTTTAAGATATTACGGAGACACTCCCAATCGTTCTAGAAAACAATTGAGGCGCAATAACCCCTCTTATTGATAAAGCCTGATACATCCACTGAAGCAGGCGTTTAAACAATTTGAATAGGTATTAGTTACATAAAACATACAGCCAACTAGAAGTTTATCACCCTGTTGTACAAACAACTTTATAAAATCAGGATTCCAATAAAAGAAATTGAAGACTTTTTAGGCTAACATGCATTTGACGTGAATTTGTCCTTCCATGTCAGTATTTAGAACACATTAAGAAAGTGTTTCTGTTACAATACATGTAGTAGCCTACTTACATGTAATACGATGGATATATATATATATATATATATATATATATATATATATATATATATATATATATATATATATATATATATATATATATATATTAAATTGATTTTATACTATAATTCTATATAGGCCGCCAATCTGCATGGTCGACACTACTGGACACGTTGGATATTAAAACTTAACACATTGTTGGTTTGAAGTTCAAAGGGACAGAAAGGAAAATATATGAAACCAGAAAATAAAGAAATGTCTTTACGAACAAACTAGCACCGAAAAATTATACGTTGAATGAAGAAATTATTTTTAAAAAGTATAGAAAACACATGTCATTTCTAACTGTTTTTAATTTTGTTGTCGTCATATTTGAGTAATAAATAAATGATAATAATATCGGCATAAATGCTAAATGTAATATATAATGAATGAATGAATGAATGAATGACTCGCAAAGAGATCACCCCGAAATGGTAGCATCTCTTTGTCATCATCTCAGCTTGCAATTTACATTTGAAATTGCAAGTGAAGAAAATTACCAGATGATGGCATCTGAAAATACTATTACTACTAATACGAATTCTGTGATCAAACGAAAAGAATAATTGTGAAGCGATTTTTGTTTACGGATATGTTGGCAAACTTTTTCAAAACTTCAGGGCGATTTGGGAAAACACCAATTGAAGTGTTTTTCGGGCATCGACGTATTTTATTTGTGTGTGTCAGCTTTATAATATAACAAGAAATAAATTAAGAATTTGCCGAATCCATTTTGTTAAACCCAACAATTCATTTGTCAAAAACTATAAAGATCTGCAGGAACGAAAGTGCTTCCGTTTTATATATACTTCTACCGATTCGGAGCTATAATTTGATGAAACAAAATAATATATATACTCCTCGCTCGTAAGTATTTTTTTCAACATAAAAAAGGAAAATCAATGCACCCTCGTTACTTTTGAAAGAAATATGCCTGAGAAACATTTAATTTTTTTTATGAAGCCTAGGAAATCATCAATTTGCACATCAAGCATCATATACATTGTAATTAGGAATATATCACAGATGTTTTTTTTAAAGTTTATTATCAGTTTTGTATTTAAACATGGTTAAAATCAATCAGCATATATGTTTATTGAAAACGTTTGATGTTACATTTATAAATTACTTACATCTAGATAAATGGGATGTCATAATATATAGATAAATCAATATAATAATATTATTATAAGTTATCGCCAGAAATTTGAAATTAGGTTTAGGACTTGGAACAAATATAAATATACTTTCAGTCAAGTAGAAACATTTCCAAAATGTTTACGTCAATTAACATGATCATAAACTATTGATTGTCGATTTGGTCCATTATTATTTACACCTCGCCAAAAAATTAAACCTATTATTTGAATAGTTGAATATGTTATTAATCATGTGTTCGAAAGTGATTATCAAATGAATAAATAGTGTTTCGTTAAAATTAAATATCTTGATCATACATATTAAAAAAAGTGAACAAAAATCACAAAATAATTTTTCTAAGTATTTTACTGAAAATCTGTGTATGATTTGCACATTTACTGTTTCGATGATTAAGCAGATTTAATAAGGAGAAAGACGCGTTGTCAACATTTAGTAACGATTGCACAACGCTCAAGGGCAACCCCGGATATAAATAGATTATGACTCACACCCACGCGCTGTTTAGCATTCAGAACAGATCGGCTGTTTCCGCTGGAAGTGTCGCAATAGTAGCCAAAGTGAACTTGAATTTGAACCGGATATAATTTTCGTCATAAACATCACTGAAAACTATTTAAGATGATCACAAAAGTCCCATTAAAAACATATTAAATGTAAAACATGTGATATGGTATGATGGTGTATTGAACGCTATCAAAACACTGCATGGTAAGATATTGATGTTTATATTGACATTGCTATATAATATTCCCTATAGCTACAAATATTATAGTGACATGGTATTAATCTGGTACCATATGATATTAGTAAGATCAATAACTATATATCATAAAATGATATTAAGCGTGATATTAGTTGATAATATATTTTAATGATCTACAAATAATCATGCATGTATGTTATTATCAGTACTTTGGTAAAAGGTAACCATCATTAACTAAAATGTGTTGACTCTCTACCACATTTCTTCTGATAAATTACAAGTAGAGGTTAAAACCCGAACACATGATTGGTTTTTTGCGCGAGTTTCGCAAGACGCGTACACGTCAGTGACGTCACTTTCAATTGTTTTATCATGCCACAGACGACATCACAGGTGCACTTACGCTGAAAAAAAGGTTGCTGACGAAAAGTGATATGACATGTGCATATAGAACATATCATATAGATAAAAACCAAAGTGCATAGTTCCATAAACTTACAAGTTTCAAAATCTTCATTTAAAATCCCATGTAAATAAACTCACACGATTTCATCAATAGGTTTGCCCAAACCCTTCCTACATTGCTTATTGCAAATATAAGATAATTGAAAGACATGTAACTAGCGAGTTTATAATAACTTACCTTTGTTGATAGTTATCATAGCATGTAAAGCTTATGTCATTTTGATTATATCAATGCATACTCTGGCTCAATTCTTAAACTTACAATAAATCTAAATCCAGTAACCCAACAGTAAAAAGCAGCATGTATAATATTCTAATGGGCTATTTTCGTAAAGGCGTTGAAAATAACAATCTATTCTGAGACGATCCTGCGGTGTCGACCGATCCGTTCGAGACTTCGCAGTTTGATCGTCGATCAAAATAAATCACGATCATTCACGTTGAGTAGTCTACAATAACAAACTATGTTATAGAACGTTACATGATTTCAAAGTGAAATAAATTATTTCTCGTTCAAATCTCTCAATGAAAGTTTTTCAAGATAAAATATAGACAATTTACTGACTTCTGCATTATATATGAGAGACATTTTAGACGTTGTTTAGGAAAAACACGTTAGGTCAACTTCTTTATTGCGTTCATTACAACAAAGAAGTTGACTATCCGCAGCATTCGATTTCCCTTCATTTACATATGAACATATGAAATTCGAAATGTTTCACTTGCTAAATAACTATTTATTTCTTCTTATTTAAGTTGGTTTAATGTTACAATACCAATCATCTCCAACAAATATCTAAGTTGCAAGTAACATATTAAAATATCACTTATTGTGCATTTAAGCGTCATGGAATACATGTTTTGCATTAACATCCACTGCGAAACAAACTTTCATTTACAAAATAGATACAAGCATACATCACACACAAAATATCCAAAGAACCTGTAAAAGATTCCTCTACTTCAATGAGTTCTACGGCTTTACAACTTCTTATTGCAAGAGTGAGACGTTTCGATGTATATGTTATCACCGTTATCAAGCTAATGGTTCTGGTCATGATTTACCATATAAATCTGAATAGCTTGATGTTTTAGGGATTTGATAACTTTATACAGGGAATTAGTTGATAAACATGGTGAATGAATTGTTGCTATTGTACACAGTTCACGGAGGGAGGGGGGGGGGGGGGGGGGGGGGGGTCAGATGGACAGAAGGGATGATAAGAGGTTTGACAATTATAATAGTATTTCATATTAACGCTTAAACAATCGTCTTTCACAGATACAAGTATAATCGCCTTTCACAGATACAAACACAATTGTCTTTCACATATAGACAGGCATATAGTAGTATTTCAAGGATAGACACGAATACAGTAGTATATCACAGATAGACAGGCTTACAGTAGTATTTCACAGACAGACAGGCATACATTTGTAGGGTAGTATATCACAGATAGACAGGCATACAGTAGTATTTCACAGATAGACAGGCATACATTTGTAGGGTAGTATATCACAGATAGACAGGCTTACAGTAGTATTTCACAGATAGACAGGCATACATTTGTGTGATATTATATCACAGATAGACAGGCATACAGTAGTATTTCACAGATAGACAGGCATATAGTAGTATTTCACAGATAGACAAGCATACAGTAGTATTTCACAGATAGACAGGCATACATTTGTAGGGTAGTATATCACAGATAGACAGGCTTACAGTAGTATTTCACAGACAGACAGGCATATAGTAGTATTTCACAGATAGACAAGCATACATTTGTAGGGTAGTATATCACAGATAGACAGGCATACAGTAGTATTTCACAGATAGACAGGCATACAGTAGTATTTCACAGATAGACAGGCATACAGTAGTATTTCACAGATAGACAGGCATACAGTAGTATTTCACAGATAGACAGGCATACAGTAGTATTTCACAGATAGACAGGCATACAGTAGTATTTCACAGATAGACAGGCATACAGTATTATTTCACAGATAGACAGGCATATAGTAGTATAATTACACGAAGTCTGTGAAGGTTGGATCGCGACTGACCCACATGTGGTGACTATGCAAACATAGCCGCCCTAGCTGTCCTGCTATTCGAAAGGCTATAGTTTATCAGTTTCCTTCGTTCAGTGGAGACGAGCCTGGCACAGTGGGCTGGTCGTGTTGTGTAGAGCGCTGTAAACATTACGCATTGATCGGCTTTCTGCATAGTCACCAGCATGGCTGATGTTGAACGCTAACAGGTAAGTCTCAAAGCTTATATAACTGTGTTACATATTCAGGTAGAATGTAGAATGCAGATTAACAATCCCTCGTCACAGGTGTGTGTGAATATAACGGTGGGTCAGGTTGTCATAATGTATACAGTTCTTATCATGGGTTAGTCCACAATAATCAGGTACTCGTCTGTCGGTGTGTCTTACCTAGACAGTCGCACCTGTCTTCACCTGGCTTGCTCAGGTGAGAATAACGCTGGAAGTCAGTACCTTCATTAAGTTCATGCTTCACGATTAGTGGCTTATGTAAGTAACCTATACAAGTGTTCAATCCGTCCTTCATCGGGGAGGCTCAGTATTTACATACTTGATTCTGTTATATAAATGCGTTATGATTCTCTTACTTCTGTTATGAAACAAACTGTATTATTCTAGCATTACGCGGAGTTGAATATAATATGTCTGATTATACACCGTTATATATAACACGTATACAGGATCATATCACACATAATCACTTATTTGCCCCCAATACTGTTGGTATACCATTGTTTACATGTGTACCGACAACATGCCAGGCGCTGGTAGAGATATGTCCTCCACAATGTATATGTGTAGCCATCGATCCATTCAGAAATAATGTATTGCCGACATCCAGAGTAAAGTGAACATACAGCTGCATTACGCAGTTCAATAAATCGTGGCATAAGGGCTCACTTTGGCTCCGAGGGTTTACCTCCCAATGGTATGTACGTATTTCCAACCTCCCGTATGTATGTTTATATACACTTAATTACATGTGATCTGAAGAAAGTGTACTGTACGTGCACTGCATCGTGTATATATGTAATGATACGTCAGTGACTTCCTATTGTACAGTGAAGGAGGAAATGTTTAAGTGTTGCTCTGTATCGCTTGGTCACTCGAATGTCTCTGTAGAATTGTGTTATAAATGTATACCATCCGTGAGAGTTATGTGTAACGATCGAAGTACATATAAGCCGTGATGATCACATGTCCATTCTTTTTAAAGTGTAATTAGTTTTATGTTTCCGTATTCTCAAGGAATATCGATTCCAATAATGTTTACACCACAATGCCGACAGTCGTAGCAGAACAAACAGAATACATCATACACGCAACAGAAAGCACCAATTGGAAAACAGAACATGGCAAGTTGAACAGAATTTAAAAAAAGGTTTTGAGCTTATCGTAGTGGAATATCTAGTTGCCCTACAAAGTAAATGTTCATTAACGTCCGTATGGTATTTTAAAGTGAAACGAGGAAATGTTACCACACATTATATATCACTACGTCTATCTACCTCTGTATATATCTTGTTAGATATTTGAAACTGTACATATGTTACGTGTAACGATCAATGTACATATACTCATAGTAAAAATGGTTGACACCCATAAACAGAAAATTGATTTTTAGCGAATTAAATGCATGGACAATTACTATTGTTCGATATTATGGTATTTTTCGAAATTAAATGGTAAAAAAAATGATGTAAACTATAATTTACTTGCCATGTATGTAATTTGTGCGAATGAGACTCTATGCAAGATTTTGTGTATATTTGGGTTCAGTAGAATTCTTTTTTTTCAAATGAAATTGTTCATTATTAATTTTATTAGAACCACAATGAGAACACTGAAACACTGTAACAATGTACCAATGCCAACATCTCAAGACACAAGGAATGACTTCTTTTGAATATATTTCATCTTTCTTATATTCCTCTTTTTGGTATTTTTAAGTACAAGTTGAGAAATAGCAAATGCTCAAGGACACTATTAACAAAAAGACATCCAGTAGTAACATGTTTTACCAAAACAAAAAAATAATCGAAACTGACACGTTACGTTGTTTAAATAACATTTAATTCCTATAACTATTAGGGGGTGTCAACCATTATTACCATGAGTTTTTATCAGGCAAGATTACCACTTACATGACCACCACAGTTTAAAGTGAAAGGAGGAAATATGTACATGTTGAGTTGCTGGTTTACTGTACACAGGCATCACAACACAGACCCCCTCTTCCTCACTAGATCGGATGTCTCTGAACGAATGTTTGATGAAATCAATTTTGAACAGTATGTGTCATGGTATATGTTCGATCATCATCTTAGAATTTGCATGCTAATTGATATCCCGTTTAAAATGATATAAGGAAATATTAAGTGCTATGTTTCACACCATAGTGTGATAGTAATGTAAAGCTCACTCTGTCAGAAGAAAATACGGCTAGCACGAAAGTAACGTGAAGTTCACTCTGTCAGGAGTAAATACGGCTAGCACAATACTAACGTGAAGCTCACTCTGTCAGAAGTAAATACGGCTAGCAGGATAGTGACGTGAAGCTCACTCTGTCAGGAGTAAATACGGCTAGCACAATAATAACATGAAGCTCACTCTGTCAGAAGTAAATACGGCTAGCACAATAGTAATGTGAAGCTCACTCTGTCAGCAGTAAATACGGCTAGCAGGATAGTGACGTGAAGCTCACTCTGTCAGGAGGAAATACGGCTAGCACAATAATAACGTGAAGCTCACTCTGTCAGAAGTAAATACGGCTAGCAGGATAGTGACGTGAAGCTCACTCTGTCAGGAGTAAATACGGCTAGCACAATAATAACGTGAAGCTCACTCTGTCAGAAGTAAATACGGCTAGCAGGATAGTGACGTGAAGCTCACTCTGTCAGGAGTAAATACGGCTAGCACAATAATAACGTGAAGCTCACTCTGTCAGAAGTAAATACGGCTAGCAGGATAGTGACGTGAAGCTCACTCTGTCAGGAGTAAATACGGCTAGCACAATAATAACGTGAAGCTCACTCTGTCAGAAGTAAATACGGCTAGCAGGATAGTGACGTGAAGCTCACTCTGTCAGGAGTAAATACGGCTAGCACATTAATAACGTGAAGCTCACTCTGTCAGAAGTAAATACGGCTAGCAGGATAGTGACGTGAAGCTCACTCTGTCAGGAGTAAATACGGCTAGCACAATAATAACGTGAAGCTCACTCTGTCAGGAGTAAATACAGCTAGCAGGATAGTGACGTGAAGCTCACTCTGTCAGAAGTAAATACGGCTAGCACAATAATAACGTGAAGCTCACTCTGTCAGCAGTAAATACGACTAGCACAATATTAGCGTGAAGTTCAATCTGTCAGAAGTCAATACGGCTAGCACAATAGTAACGTGAAGCTCAACCTTTCACATGGATGCTGGTGCATGTAAATATGAAGGAGCGCATTAATACTAGTATGAGATGTTGTAAACAAATTGTGCTCTTGTCACTATATATGTAACACAGCACATAGGATATATAACACATATGAGCGAATCTTACAATTTTAAAGGGGCAGTAGCACGTTTTTTTTAAATGAAATTTCCCATTTATAATGATAGTTTATGTCATTTATATTTACTTTAGTGGGTAACGTATCTTATTACACAAACCAATTATCCGTAGTGGTAATAATGGTGTTGCGTATAAAGCAAAAATTGCATGGCGGTCATTTTATTGTGAACACATTTTATTATTCTGAATGACAAAAACGATTCTCATGGCTTTACAGAACCATGTTTAATCATTTTATAACTTCATTTTCTGAAGAGAGAAGGGTGTTTTATTATTAGTGAAATTATTTTTCAAAAACATTTCATCAACGTATTTGAGCCAAAAAACGTGCTACTGCCCCTTTAACATGGTCCTTGTAAAATGTAAAGAATGTAAAACATAAAAGAACACGGGTGCTTGTATGAAATGTATACAAACATCATGTTGTATTCTTGCAAGTGGATGTGTACCAATGTACAATGCACAGTGAAGGTGAATAAAAATGAGAAAAACTATAAAAGAAACAAAACTCCTCGATCGAACGTTGTTAAAACGTTTTGGAAAGCAGAAGAGGAACCTTGTTGAAATGCTTCCGTGTTCAATTACCTAAAAAAACTCATTCTTTGCAACTTGCTAGTTATTGATAGTTGACTCTATTTTCATGTAATGAAAATCAATTGACACGTACTGTGGATAAGGAAATATTTCTACATATCTATAATTAATCTAGTCGCTAGTTGATACAGACAGCGAATAGAAGGATGAGTAATATGGTGCATGCAGGAACTATTCATGTGTTTCTTAAATATCCAAATCGCTTATTTCATATACTTCCTAAATGGGGTAACTGTTGTCATGTGAATTATTTCATTTTGAATTGCATAATTTATATTTAAAGTTTACCACAGAATTGTAACATAATAATGCCATCGGTGTAATGATTAAGACAACGTCTACTTAACAATATTAATGTTATGTGTCATCTGTTTCTGAAACGCTATAAGTACAAATAAGACTCCGAGGTTAGGATTGGATAGCAGAAGCCCTGAACATACGTGATATATAAGAGTAAATATGTCCATTTTTTACCTGGTTCAACTGATTTAAAGGGGAAAGAGAGCTATAGTTAATGGTTTCGTCCAGTTATCTTCGTTTATATTCAGAAAGTTAGACTTTCACAGGTAAAACTCTAGGCTGTATAAAATAACCATACATAATTCAGTATACACAATAGACCTACAGACAACAATACAATACTAGCTTGGCTGTTTTTAAAAGACACAGACGCACAGCATATCGACAGTATATCTGGGTTTAGTCGCCAGTGCATAATTCACATTTACAGATGAAATCTTAGCCTGGGGCAAATTTTGAAATGCGAGAGTCACAACTTTTCTAATACAGGTGGTGAACGATAACAGGTAATAGTGCACAGCCGTTGTCTAGTGGGTGACCTTGTCTTTAATCAGTCTGGAAAAGCGAGCTAGATGTACTCCACTTGTTTATAAGGGTCACACGTAACGGAGGCTTTCTTTAGAGATGTGCCTTAACTCGTATATACCGCTACTCCGTGTTTAAACATCAGCTTAGCTGAAATTCAGAATTTTCTATATTCCTTACGCAACTAACGCAATCTTCATAAGACAAATATATGGTTAAACAACTGCTTCTTTATTGTATGCACATTGCACACTATATATAGAAGTTGTTTAATAAATGTGTCTTGTTCTTGTTCACCAACTTCTAAATGTTTCTAAAAAATCTAACTCATTATTCAGGATTTATATACGTATATGTACGAACCACAGCGACAATGTTCTTGAGTTAGAACTTATCAATAATCTAAAACTAAAGGCCCTAACCTGACAATAGTAAACTATACAATTAGTATAGTCCGTTGTTCGATATCAAAGATGATATAACGATTCCATCACATTGAATGACATATACAGACTTTTACAAAATATCTTAAATCCACAAACTATTCATTCTATGATTTTTCTCTCGAAATGTTCACCTGAGAGTCTTACACGGTTGCCTGCTACATTTGACGGACAAACGTCTTGGCTTCTCTAAAAGTTACATTTAAAGCTTTCAAAAATCAAGGTTGGTGCGAGTTTATCAATACAGTATTTGGAATCTCACAGATGTCACCTGGTAATGTTTAATAGTAAGGAATATTCAATTCAAGGCACGAGCCGGGGTCAATCTGTTACCATGGAAACAGTGTAAACAGCGTTAAAGCAAACAAGTCTAGAAATAAACCATAGAATGCTCACGTGATTAGTGATAGGGCAGTAATAATATTTAATCGTTAGATAACTCTGCCAAAGTTTGTTATGGTCGATAGTTCTTGTGAACTGAAGAAGTAAGACGCCAAATACATTATGTAGGTTTTGTCATCCAGACCTCTTATAATATATATTGGTTGAGGTCCAAGGCGAGTCTACAAGCCTATACAGCTCAACATGTTGAAATCCCAGCGGCTCCTCTTCCTGTTTTTATTTCTTTAAATGTTGGATATTTAAAACAAAAATTTTATTTCAGAGACTGAACTTTATTCTGGCTACATGTTTAAAACTAAAAATAGCAGCATGCGCCTTATGCAGAAATGGTTCTTGTCGACTGTGTATACAGATCGGAATCTGTTTCATTTCAGACATAAACAAACATTTCAACATGTAAATCTCTTGCTCGTGAAATATTCGGTATGGAACGGTCCCATTGTTACCCACCCATGTTATACAACTACTGCCAGTCACAAACATGCAGTGTGATAATCCATGCTTATCTTATGTAACTAAATCTGTACCTTACTGACTGATATAATATATATATATATAGTACACATGCTGTTATGTCTTGTTTATGTTAATGTATATAGGTCCTGTATTTATTTTGAAATTAAAAATATAAAAAATATGTAAAACAAATCTGACGATGTAAAGTAAAACAAATCTGATGATGTAATGTATCTAGCATCTGTAGCATGTGTTCGTTTATAGTACCGGACATGCAACACACATCAACCCCTTTAGTCGCATCTCGTGATGCATACAATTAACTTCCTTCCTCTCGGCGTAAATACTGACTGTACATTGTGTGTTTGCAGTTAACGGTGAAGGATGAAGGGTCACGGTGCAATCAAGAAACGCCTCGACAGAGAAATGTGTTGTTTATATTAAGTAAAACGTAAAATAATGAAATATATGATTGGAAAAAGAAGCTAGAATACCTAGAATAAATCTGTATGTATTACTTTTGTCAAACTGTACACTTTAATAAACAAAGGCAATCCTGCCAGGGGACATCGCTATATTTACACTGAATAGATGGTAAAACACAGAGCAAACACAAACACATACTTTCCTTCCTTTCACTAGCATTATTATTACATAAAGATAAAGCAATAAGCAAATAATCCACATAACATAAAAACACCCATTGCGGTCACACGCAAGTCACATTGTTTACATCCTCCCAGGAAGAGAAGAGCGTTTCATCTTTCTTATTACACCATGTTTATAAACAGATGGAGGGGTTAGTGTATACGTCAGTCAATACAGCATGCACACAATCGTCTTCAACATACTACGTAGTTACAGAGACGTGGGGCTCACGATATTACTGTTAACATGCTCCGAGCCAAAGCCAGCTGGAGGTAGGTTGAGCTGACCCAACTAATAGTATGTAACTTAGACTGTCTAACAGTCTCTCAATAGTATATAATCGAACCTTATATATATAGGCTTACTCAAAGACGACAGTTCATTATATTTTAACCAGAACTTTTTATCTCGAATGATCCACCATTAGAAAGCAAGTCTACATTCGGGTCTCTGAAATTCCCATTCCTCAGAAGCTACTTTCTGAATTTTGAATTTTAAATAAAATGATACTGTGTAGGAATGAATATGTTTGTAAAGACTAATTGTCCAACTAGGACATCTGTAGCGTCTGACCTTATATTAAACATAACTCAAGTCTAGATGCCACCCAGGCTCAGCTACAATAAATTACATTACAAACATCATATTGAAGAAGAATATCGATAACGATTTTAAAATTCCATCGATAAATGCCGTTGATGGTGTTACAACACAGAATAACAATCATCAGTGAGGAAAATAACTGCCTGTGTTGTTTGTGCTCTAACGCCCTGGTGAACATACTTAATGAACATAATGGTTAATGAATAACGTTAATGTTTGCCAGCATGTCGACCACAGCGTCCTTGTCACCATAGACATATAGTTTAAGTAGATAAATATTTTACATTTCAAAATTAGTTTATTAAACCTTAAGTTTTATTTCGAAAATACATATTTAGGTAGTATGCATTTTTTCAAAATCAATAACAACATGTTCACATAAACAGAAGATGACAAGGAGACCAGAAGTTATAGAACATATCATTCTTCATTTCAGCTGCACATTTGTAATAATTTTCACCGTATAGTTATTATTTTTGGGAAGGTTTACACTTTATGGAGTTTTATATTCGAAGTAGAAATAAGTCCGTAATGCAAAGCGGATTCCGAGTATAGTAACCACTTGAAAGTGTAAATGACTTGTTCCCCATAACATATATCAGATAGCATGATCATATATAGAACCTGCAATCTGGTAAACATCAGGTCCGAGATCTTGGAACGATTTAAGAAATTTGCTTGCACTTTTATGCCATATTATTTAAGCTCAATTTCACAGGTGAACTAATAATCAGGAAATATGACATAAAAAAGAACTTTTTATTATCTCATATGCACATTACAAAAATGTTAAACAAAATTCTGACAATGATACCGGGGTCATAGTTTTTCTATTTATACGGAGGATTCATTCAATGGCCGGTTCACCAGAAAGTGTTCTCCATACACAGACTGTACATCAAAGCGATGTGAGGTCACGCTCCGTGTTGCTCGGGTCATCTGCCTGTACATATCGTATATACATACATACATACATGTATGTATGTATGACACAAGTCTATTGTCTATATCTTTTAATTAGTTTTAACCAATGAATATGACTGAAGTGTATAGTTAATTTATAGGTAATGAGTCAACTGAGGACGATAGATCACTTGTAGTTGTAGGTTGTGGCAAGTTTCCAAAATGGTTAGGTGTCCTTATATACTTTGCAAAAAAACTAAATTCTATGTTCTGATTCATTTTGAGAAAGAAACGTCTCAGTTATGTTCAACCCTAGTGGTAATAAGCTCCAGTAAGTAAAGATAACGGTACCCAGCCTCTTGTTGTCCACTGATGGCGACGCTCCTTGCACTGTTACCAGCATCTCTTGAGCGAAACATCGTATCCAGTCAATAGAGAATATATATTATCTAGTATACATTGTGTACTTTATATCCGATAACACAAAATAAGATACACATCTGTAAAGACATATATAACATATATGGATATATATTACAATAAGGATCGAAAATGAAGAAAGCGATGCTTATTTATCAGTGACGTGCCAAAAGTATTGCAACAATCTCGGTTTTCCCATAGGATCCCATGTTATTTTAGTGTAGCATAAATAATTTTCATGATCGTGACAGTGAATGAAAACTAATAAAATTCAACATGATTGTAATCTAACATCTTGAGATTATGTTTATAATTTTCAAATTCATTAATTTAGAATATGGTTTTGGAGAACGGCAAAATATTGATTGGGTATTTTTACAGTAACGTCACCTTCCCATTGCCACCATTATATAAGCAGAACTAAAGGGCTGAAAAAATGGACATACCTCAGTAATAATTTAACCGTTTTGTTAAATAACGTTGTATCCAAAATCAGAAATTTGGTGCCTGTTGCGGAGTAGATTTCCTGTTTCCATGTAAATTTTCAGTGAAATATTTTGAAAATTGAGATAATTAAAATTATCTATGCTACACTGAATTAACATGGGATCCTATGGGAAAATCGAGATTGTTGCAATACTTTTAGGCTCCGTCCGTCCGTCCGTGCGTCCGTCCGTGCGTCCGTCCGAGATAAAAGGGGCAGCTTTTTTCAGAAACCTTTTAAGATAGGATAACCAAATTTGGTGTGTGGCTTGAGGGCATTAATACCTTGATGGATTTCGAAAATGAGAAGCGTGCAATTATTGCTTCCGGAGTTATTGCCCTTGTTCCGTATTTTTGGACTTTGTTCATGGTATCTTCAAAGGGGACAGCTTTTCTCAGAAACTATTTAAGATAGGATAACCAAATTTGGTGTGTGGACTGAGGGCATAAATACCTTGATGGAGTACGAAAATAAGAAGCGTGTGATTATTTTTTCTGGAGTTATTGCCCTTGTTCCGTTTTTTCGACTCTGTTCAAGGTATCTTCAAAGGGAATAGCTTTTCTCAGAAACTGTTTAAAATCAAATCAGTTGTCTGGCTTGAGGGTATCAATACTTTGATGGAATAAAAATGAGAATTGCACATTTATTTCTCCTCAAATTATTGCCCTTGTTCCGATTTTGTATGTCTGGCGGGGGATGAGGATGACTATGTCTTCTTGTAACAGATAAGTTCTTAGTAAACGTTACCCATCATAGTACACGTAAAGGCATCTGTACTGATAGTTCTCTGTCTACAACTCCATATACTGAGTAGCAATCAATGGTTGCTGAGTAGGATAGACCTGTTTATATTCTCCTTGAAGTGTGCTGTCACATTATCACCTATATTGACCTACAAACCACATGGAACATTAAAACCATGTAATAATGATTGATCTAGTTCCTTGATCTCATTAACGCTAAATAGGTCACCACGTCCCCCCGTCGTGGTCAACAAAGTCGCCGACTGTCCAAACACAACTCATTATTCATATGGTTGTCCTGCATTGTATGTACATAAGTCGCAAGTATACACGTTAAAACGCCGATATCGTAATAAATTTAATATTTCGAATGTCAACCTTTCTTCTACTGAGGTAGCCCGAGTGTATATCTTAGCATTTCTTAACGCGAACAACACTACATATGACTCTACAGTCCTATTTATCTAGTACAATAACACTTCGAAGTAGGTCAAGAATTATTTACAGACTTAATCAGCTGTTTATACTCTCACATCACGTTTAACGTAGGCGAAGGGGCGTGGCATTCACATATAGTTACAATTATCACCCACTCAAACTGGGTTTTAAATATGTTGTTAAATATTTGTGTAAAATGAAATATCAAGAGCTGGTTAGACACAGCAATGTTTATATAAAACATAATACATTTTGTCTTTTAAATAAAATGTTTATCCCTATCAAATAGGCAGTATGTTTCAATGAACGATCATCAAATGCGTAGTTCGCTCTTTGTCTTCAGAAGTTTAAACTTCTTTGTATGTGGTATGGACGTCGAACAAAATACACATAGTAGGCGAACAGCCTACACTAAGGTAGCACACAGATGGAAAGGCTGGTGGTTTGTATGCATTATGTTCAGTCAGAGCTGTATTTTGTTATTGCATTTGAGAAGACTATGATGCACAAACACCTAATTTAATCAGTCAGAAGCGGTACATATAAGTAACCCTAATCATTTTACACAGAGACTAAGGCTTTCAAGAAATGCTTTGTTCAATTATAAACAAATTAGAATCAATGCAATTTGGCTCAAACCTGGTCCCAGAACTTATCGATACGTAACATGTTTGTGTTGACATGCTACTCATTTAATCTGAAACTAATTAAATATTAAACAATCTGCGATACAGATCGACTGAGGCCTGAGTGTTATTTGCTTTCTGTAATATTTGGCTTTGTTGCACAACAACCATGGTGATATTATAATATCATGCCGTGCAACGCTTGCACATAATATTAGCTAAGTGTACTTTCGAGATGGTTTACAAGGTAGAGTTATGTCAGTGTTTTTTTAAAAAAAAAGGCAGTGATGAAGGTAATATTAAATGTTTTACTGAGGTACAGTCTTAGTTAACAATACGGTTACTTTAGCACAGAGTTTTGTGTACTGTATATGGGATGCATAAACCTTTTAACGAAACTTTTCTTTAGCCTGCTGTTTTAGCGTAATTTAAAAAGTTGCCAATGAGGTAAGACTCGACGTCCTACTGAGGATGTTTTGAAGACTCACACAAATATTTAAGAAGGCGAAATAGGATGTTCGATTTAAAACGTGGTAAATTTGATTGTGTTACCATGATCAATAGATTTTCTTAGTTTAGAGGACAAAGTAACATCTGGTGTGACCTTGATATAGGTTATGTCAGCATGTTGGTGTATGATTACATGTAAAATACCACCTCACTGACTGGTGACATGCTTCAACCTTTGACCTTACAAATCCACCACCAGACAGGCGAAGCAGTGTTTGTGTTGAAAGGTGTCGAATACATTATCTGACGTCCCCTGTAATTATACTCGCACACCTATTTACACATGCTTTATTTTTTCAGGATGCTGTGGATTCTGCAGCTTGACAACTGAACCAGGCCAACAAGCAGACAACTCGGAATGAACGTGTCAATAATTTAACAGTTCTATTTCACGTGTCAGTTTTCTTCCTGAAATCGAGTGGAAAAAGTCCTCTGACATTCAGAATAGAAACTCCGGAAAATGAGATCTGAAACCTGAAACCTAACATTGGACACTTCTGACAAGGCACTTTGACAAAAACATCCAAAATAGCTTCAACATTGTGACATTTCCAACTTCTGAGCTCAACTCTTATGATGTAAAGGCTGTCCTCTGCTTTTAGAATCTCCGGTGTGGCCTAGACATTATCTACATACCTACCCTCACCTGCCGCACTGTACTTACCTTACCAGTGTGTACCCAGAAGGTGTAAGCTGGTCAAACTCTAGTCAGACACTTGCAGTCTTTGGTTGAAGGATACAGCTCCGACGTGAAGACGCTCAGTGGTACAATACACGCTATTGTACAGACTCCTCGTGGTCCATCTCGGTGTATGTAGACGTTCTCACCAGCTTACACTCATACAAGGGATACACTTTGTACAATTATCAGCTGTTGTTCATGTGTATTGGAAAAAACTGATACGTATTGTACGGAAACATAGAGTCTCATAGACGAATCTTGAATTAGCAGTTGACAAGTTTTGCACAATTTGTGTGACTGATATGACTATTGTGTATTCTCTATTGTGATTAACCACACTACCAAACCATTTATTCCTGTGTAAACATTTGTGATTGAAGCTACGGTAGACCAAAGCTGTGAATTAGGAGAAAAACGTGTCAACATATTTGCCTATTGTGTGTGAATTTTTAGGCACTCTCTGATCTGTTCATTTACCAGGAGGGAGACTTTGAACAATGGGTTCCTAGTCTTTAAGGAGGTAGAAACTTACTTTTTCAAGAAAGCCTCGCGCGTTTGTGAGTTCACCATCTCCTAATATCTCCTGTAGCAACACATAAGCACCAACCTTCGCCATGTCCATACAAACCACCCAAATCTACAAGAGCATCATGACTGATGATCTCGACACCATCGTCAAACACTTCATCGACTACATGATGTCAGGCTCCGACATCAACATCACAGACAGCGTGACCGGCGAGACGTTCATGCACCACGTGGTCAACCACATCCACCGCTTCCTGGACCCCAAGAACGTCTCTCTCCTCTACCTGCTGGCCTGTAAACCCATAGAGCTGGACGCCCAGGACTATAACGGGGACACCGCTCTACATAAGGTGGTCAGACATGATGGTGCTTACAGAGCTATGGTGGCGCTGGTCAGGTGAGGGGGAACTTTAAATAATCTTTATTCTCAACGTACAAAGGTGTAGTAAACAGATGATTTATTAAACTGTATGCGTTGTTGTTCCTGCACATAAGTTAAAACATACGAAACAAGTGCTCATTTTATTCCTAGAATGTAAATGTGAAGTTAAATTGTCGAATTTCGAGGAAATTGTTGCTGCCGTTACGTTTGCCTTGTAATGTTATTATGTAACACAGAGAAAGAGGTGAGGTGTAACTATGTCACTAGAGCCAATTGCTATGTATATTCAATTGGACCATCTAACAAATGAATAACGCTTTGATCGATAACTGATCAACACTTAACAGAAGAAAAAGAATGCTAGGAATATAGACATAATTGTGTTCGTAGGCTTGATCGATTACTGTGGACTGGTCACAGGAAGATTTATTGAAATTTATATGATTTTATACATAATAATATAACATTCCATAATTGTTTCTAGATGTGGCAGCTCCATGGATATCAAAAACAAAAACGGCCACACACCAGAGGATGTCTTGCTGACAGAGAAGCCGGACGGATGGGAGGTTATGCTTCACTGGTATCGCAAGTTTAAACCAGGTGCGTTAAATATACTTCTTTAACCCTTTCGTGTGGAAACTAAACATCTCCTTTCTCCAGACCTTTCTGAACTACTGTAATGGAGGGATCCTTCTGTTTAGCAAAGGTCGGAAGAGTGATGTCGTCTTGTATTGGCTGTGAACGTTTAGTCCCTTTATGGTTTGTCGAGCATAAAGTCCAAGTCGTTATGTCATTGACGGAAGTCAGCGTTGTTACACGAGTGACTTACTGGCAGTGTCCATGTATACCCTGCTGTCTTATCTGAAAGGAAAATTCTTATTCACATTCATTTATATGCACAATATTCAAGCGTTGATGCGTGTTCACTATAGGAGTTCATGGAATGGGAGTGAACTATTAAAGCAATCAAATCTTGAGATGAAAATGCAACCGTGGTTAATGATATGTGAAATTCGAAAGTTTTTTAGAAATCTGAAAATACAATTTCGAATAACTGTATAGTAATAAAGCCTGCCTTACGAAGGTCTTCTAAAGTTTTTAAACCTCGTATAGTGTATGCCAACGCAACTCAACGATATTGTGGTCCTTTATGAGAATCAAGTACACATTTACTTAAGTGTATATGGAAGACAGCGCATATTATGTGTGGATATGACTTGTCATATTTATCTTAAAATGCCTACCTCTTTTGTTAAAGAGAAAATTAAACGAGGCAGTATTGTGTGAACTCGATGAACCAGCTTGCCAACGATCAGCAAATACCTTTACCGTATCTTGTTCCGAACGACATGCTCAAGACCATAATTTATCTATCGATTATTGATTAATCGATAGTTTAGAGACATGGCACATCATTGATATGCACATTGGACACGAATTGGCTGCAACTTAATGTCTGGACTGAGAAAACAATTCAAATCGCGTTAAAACAGTATGATAAAAAATTAATATAACTTTAAACATTCATGAAACTAAACATTCAAACCTAACCAAACATCACCAGGAAGATTTCTATATTTTTAAAAAATTTCCAACGTGACATTTGATCACAAAGACGATCGAGTAAACCATTGTGAACCAACCAGACTAGACAAGACTAGTGAACCAGAGGAAGGAAATGAAGAAATACCACGGGCTCTGTCATTCTTCTGGTATTTGGGTATTGTCATTTAGAACTAAAATGTTTACTACTTAATCTATTTAAAGATTGGGGTTCAAAGTCCTAGACATCTAAAAGGTCTTCCCATTTATGCTCCTCTTCAGCGAAATCGTTTTTACGACTATGAGGTCACAGCTATTAAATTTTATATTTCGACGATTTAGCTAATGCTTTGATTAAGACAGGGTGGGACATAAACACCCTGCATCTGCTTCATGGTGGCGTCCCCGCACCACCTGGAGATTCCAAACTAGATGGCTGAGCCTTAACGGAGTTTGATAAAGTCTTATAGAGACATCTTTTATATTGTGTATCATTCCTAAAAGCTATTTAAAGTTTTCGTATTTTGTATCAGCATATTGAATCAACATATTCTAGATAGATATCCTTATATCGTTTCAATATCATCAAACGTATTCGAATTTATTATCCAACCGGTATATGTAATACCGTGGGATATAGTCGTCATCCTGTCAGTCTATACGTCCGTCTATCCATCCGTCCGTCCGCCCGTCCGTAATCGTTTCGTTTCCCTTCATCATATCTTGCTGAAACTTGGTGTGTAATATCCACTTACTGCAGTAGTACTTTCGAGACAGACACTTATCTTCCAAAGGTGTGTTTTACAAATTATGTGGGACCGGCGGGATATGTCATCTTTTGATTACTCTTGTTATAATATTGGTAACATTTTGATCAGTTTGTAAGTTTGTCTTCTTTTACAATGCATGTCAGTAAGGCTAATGTCACAAATGAAGATTTATCCCCGTGCCAGGTGTGTGCTTAAAAAGATCAAGCATCACCAACATTATTATCATTATTTCCTGTATTGAAGTATAGAAGTCGAGAGGGTTTTCTTGTAACTCACATAGAGTGAAACATAACAAGTCTCTCATATGTCTCATGTGCATATGCACACAGTTTACAAAATAACCTTTTCACAAGCACATTTTGACATCTTAAAACAATTAAGTTTGACGTCACTAATATAAATCGTAGACCGTCGTAAGATAGGCGGGTGCCTTCTGAATTTAATGTATTATGCTGATATTAAGAGAGTAATGAATAAATTAAAAAACTAAAAAATATGACATACGACCATTATAAATGAAAGTTTGGAAAATTGCCCACTTTCATTCCGGTAATAAACTAAATCACATATGATTTCATTTCGTACAAGTCTCGTGATCATGTAACACTCGCTCAACTACTGATCTGTATACGTATTGGTACATGCACATATAACGATTTAGTCCTAAGGAGAAAGAATAAGGAAATTAACTGCACCCTCTAACGTTCCAACCCAAATATGCACACTGTAACGTTTTGAATGTATAGGTCCTTAGCCATCCAGATGAGAAAAGTAACAAATTGAATCAATAATGGGGTTCAAAAGGAGGGAAGGGACAACAGACAGGAAGTCATGACTTGAATCGGGGACCAGTCATGTTACCCTCTTCTTACACTGATCAATTATTGGTGAAGAACAGAGTTTTTGAAGATCGGGAACACATTCATGGTTTGACTCTTTACACATGACCAGTAACTTGGAAACGACAAACTATAGCAGGTGGCTTGATAAACACAATGTCAGTTTAATCACCCTACGTGCCTCAATATGTATCCTTTTGAAGCGTGTATTTGCCATTGGCGAAAAGAGATTGTTGACTAATTAGTTCGAAAACTCCATTTAGCACAGGATAATGCAATATGAATTCTTCAGAAATAAGAATAATAGCTGATACGTGTAATGCTAAACCCTTACTAAATCCAGTCTAAAATAGATCAAGTACCTTTCTAACAACTGATCACTTCCAGTCTGTCTACACAACCTGCCACCCGAATACATAGCGCTATAGTGCATGTCAATAGCGTTATAATGGAACAATAAGCTGATCGGATGACCTCAAGACTTGTCAATACGCCTTGACCGGATTTCAAGTCAATACACGCCCATATGACCCAGATTTTATGCAGACCAACAGTTTACGGTTTTACTTGAATAACATACACTTTAGTACTACATGTAGCTCAATAAAGTAATTACACAGACAGACAGATATTTAATTCAAGCCTCACCTAATAAAAATTTACATCACATAAAATGCAAATCACATATCGGATTACGAGAGACTATAAGGTAAAATGGTAATGCAAAATTAATACATAAAATACCTAAAATAGGCAAATGTAACTTTAAAGGCTTAAAGGCGCTCTTGCACGTTCTGGCATATTATTTTTATTATTATTGTGTTACATGTAGTGTAAATAAAACGGGTACAGTGACTGTTTAAAACATAACATAAAATACAAAAACCAGGCCATGTGGCCAATGAGACAAACGAAACGATGAATATACTAGTTATAAGATTAACATACAAATATATCACACATTTGGGAGGACTAAAAAGATATATTTGATCATTGAGATGATAGCTGGCGTCTGTACACACAACTAACTAAAGCGGCCAGTGGATTAACAATGTTTTCCATTTGTAAAAGGAATACAGCTTTTTCAATATCTGATAACTGGGTGAAATTTCGGTTAAAGATACTAACTTTTTAAAAATAGATCATATCTGAGATCTGTATAATAAGGACAATTAATTAAGAAATGAACTTCGTCTTCGACAGCCTGACGACTACAGTGACAGTATATCCTATCTACAAGTGGCGTTACAGGACGAGACAATCTACCACGTTCTATTTCTATGAAAGTGCACCACAACGTAATTTACCTTGAACACTACGATGCCATCTAGGCAATATAGATGTTACATATGGTTCTGGGGTAACAGTGTTCTTAAATTGTATATGTTCGTAACTTATTACCGTTGGGGTTTCCCTGGTCATTCCACTGTTCACGTAGCCACTCCTGGTGATCTAAGAACTGATGAATTTAGTTCACAACTAGATATATGTAGCATATCTATCCTTTAGGTATCGCTGCATCAGCCAGCTCACTTGAACTACCATCCAGCGGCCATTTATTGATTCATAAGTATTATTTAGACATTGGTAACACTTGTTTACCTTTTGTGAGAGCACTTTATTTCAGTAAGAACGGCGTGCTACAGTGCCTTTAAATGATAGTGGTAGATACAGGACATTCGGGGTGGGCTATTTTCGAAATTCAATTAATGAAGTTTAACGCTGGAACTCTGTTTTATCTTGAACCAATGCATATCATCTGTAATATACATTTATAGATCCAATAGTGTACCGCATATAGCATATGCTGACGGTAAATATTCACCAAAATTAGGTCTGGGTCAATTCACATTATCAATCAGCAATATCTTCTTCGTGTTTTCAAACATTAAAACTATTACTTTGACAGTTTCGTTAATAGCTAGATACTTAGGAAAGATACACGCTATTTATAATCACTACGTTTTATTTCAGAATTATTATAGCTACTTTCATAATGACCATATTTCGTTAACAATGGTGTTCCTATCCGAACATCACCTTCGTTGTTAAATATTAATATAATATCATGCGAATATGAATTGCAAAATCTTTCAAAACATTAGGTTTGACTTAAACGCACAGATATCAGTCTAAGGTTCTTCAGAGGTCAGAGATTACTTAGAGGTCAATCACGAAGAACGTCAAACTATCCATAATATTTTCTTTCACTTTCTGCTCCTATAATATAATATATACCCGTAAATCCGTGGGCAGCAGTGTGTGTTTCCAATCCAGACATCCCTTTTAATGCCTCCTCGAATAAATATAAGATTTAGTGGATGGTTTCCATTACTTCCACATACAGTACATGTTGAATATTTCTACCCGCAGGTCTGTGGGCAGCAGTCTGTGTCCCCAACCCAGACAAGCGCCTGGTGGAACGCCTCCTCAAGTCGTGGTGTCGGGTGACCGTCTTCAAGAAGGGCAAGGTGACCAACATGAAGTGTCTGGCCCACTCCAAGGCTGGACAACTGGACATCGTGTATCTACTCGAGAAGTACGAGAACACCATAGAGTTCGCCCTGGCCTGTATGGCTGCTGTGCCGCGTGTTTGCAGCAAGTGGAGGGACCTGGGTAAGGCAGTAATGAGTAGTGTATTGATATTGGCCTAACTATTTTCGTTAGTACTGTCATTATAAGTGTAGGCTGTCGGTCAACAACAATACTTATTTGTGTTATCTATAGATCATTACGTCCTCTGGGGTCGTATCAAATTTCTCTTTTACTAACAGCTTTCTAATGCCTCAATAACAATATGCCCCTGCCACATAACATGCCTTTTATTACAATGCTTAATGTCAGCGCTTGCTGGACACCAGTGTATATGTGATATTTTAGCTTCTTTGATTCTTCGATTGATGTCAAGGCGTATTCACAGAGGTAGAAACATAAACTAATTTAGTTAGTGATGGTCTCTTCTAATTGCCTTCTACTCAGGTTTCGACCGGAAGAGTATCGACGTCAACACGAAGGACTACTCCTACCAGTGCAGGTACCCGGACTACCCCGAGGTGCCCCAGCCCCTGCTGGCCGCGGTCCTGGAGAAGGATCTCTACGAGGTGGTCGACACCGTCATGCACTTCGGTCCAGACCCCAACGTGCTGTACGGACCCACACCAGACCCGATCATGTCTCCCACACCACTCTTCTTTCAGGTGGGGCAAGCCTTTTTATATATGTTCGTGTGTTATGTTGGTGTGGTATAATGATTAGTGTGGTATAATGATTAGTGTGGTCTAATGATTGGTGTGGTATAATGATTAGTGTGGTATAATGATTAGTGTGGTCTAATGATTGGTGTGGTATAATGATTAGTGTGGTCTAATGATTGGTGTGGTATAATGATTAGTGTGATATAACGATTAGTGTGGTCTAATGATTAGTGTGGTCTCATGATTAGTGTGGTATAATAATTAGTGTGGTCTAATGATTGGTGTGGTATAATGATTAGTGTGGTCTAATGATTGATGTGGTCTAATGATTAGTGTGGTCTAATGATTGGTGTGGTATAATTATAAGTGTGGTATAATGATTAGTGTGGTCTAATGATTGGTATGGTATAATGATTAGTGTTGTCTAATGATTGTGGTGGTATAATGATTAGTGTGGTCTAATGATTGGTGTGGTATAATGATTAGTGCGGTATAATGATTAGTGTGATATAATGATTAGTGTAGTATAACGATTAGTGTGGTCTAATGATTGGTGTGGTATAATGATTAGTGTGGTATAATGATTAGTGTGGTCTAATGATTAGTGTGGTATAATGATTAGTGTGGTCTATAATGATTAGTGTGGTATAATGATTAGTGTGGTATAATGATTAGTGTGGTATAATGATTAGTGTGATATAATGATTAGTGTGATTTAATGATTAGTGTGATCTAATAATTAGTATGATCTAATGATTAATATGATCTAATGATTCGTTAGGTCTAATCCAGCCCCTTCAACCCGTTCCCTACCTACCTTCGGTTAAAGTATGCCTTTTAAAAGTAGGTGTTCATTAATGAATTCCATAACAACCAATGTTTGTACAATCTTACTTTTAGTATGGCCCAGTTATAAGACCAGTGTCTGTCTTCAAAACAACGCTGTCAGGAGGTGCGAACAGAAGATCTGCTCTTATTAAGATGTAGTTCAAGGAAAATATACCTAGACATAAGTAGCTCAAGGAAAATATACCTAGGCATAGTGAGTTCAAGGAACATTGTTAAGGCTCATTTTGAGTAAAATGTGAACATTAATGATATAAACTTTTGAAATTGCCATTGTCGAGTTCAATCACATCTTACTTCTGGCATTTGTTATAGCTCTGCTCTGGAACAAACAAACCTACTGATGAAAGGATCGTACACCGAATTCTGAAGGAGTCCGATATGACGGCAAGAGGACACCATGGCGGCACCATTCTCCTCCAGGCCGTCTTTAACGAATCTCCGGAAAGTTTGGTCCACGCTCTGTTCCAATATGGCGTAAACGTCGCCTCAAGAGCTCGATGTGGCCGCACAGCCCGCGATATGGCCAAATCGTATGGCAAACCCAGATTCGTCACTCTGATAGACGATCATGTGATGAGTTTGATTAAGAGTTGTAATATTGAACGTATAGAGACATTGATACTTCATGCCTATGATCATATTCTGGACATCACGGATGAAAAGGGACGAAACGCCCTCCAGGTGGCGAGACAAAAAGGCTCCAAACAGCTCGTTACCATTCTACAGAACGCGGTGGCTACACAGGTAGGGATCCCTTGGTAAAAGTCAGTCTTATCGTTAGTCGGCAGGCTATACTGAACGCGGTTGTGTTGTTAACAATCAGGAAGGTCAATGTTGTCTTTACCATCTATCATCTATATATTGTCCCTATGTGCGTATCATCTTCACGATATCGGTCAGCACAATTAACATGAGGAAACACTCCATATAACAGACTGACCTCTATCAAATGGTGTGTACCAAGATAAAAGGGTAATGTGACTGTCTGGATTAAACCATTGTGGCCAAATGTTGACTTTTGGGCCACATTCTTTATTGATTGTTTGTGAAACCTTCATGATATAAACTTCTCTAACTAATTGTCAATGACGTCTGGATCTAATATTTACATGTTTGCAGGTTTGCTATTAAATTGTTCACAAGTTGAACCAGCTGTACCACGTGCAAAAATATGATGTTTTAGTGACGTCATCACTTGTTGAAACATTCTTTATCCCTGCGAAATAATCCTGCTTATATACCTGTTGATTGTTGAGATGTATTCTGCTATCCGAAAACTGTGATGATATTTTATGTGCGCTTTATTTTACTTGGATCACCTGTTATTTAGTTAAAACATTAAGACAATTACACTCACATTTTTTGTTGGTATATAAAATAGATAACACCCTCATCCTCGGGCGTTCTAGCAAAGGTAGGCCTTTGCCTACGGGAAGACCCGAGGGCGCGTCAATGGCCGCTCTTTGCTATAACGCCCTTGTATTCAGGTGTTATCCATTACTTGTATAATGCAGTATCAACGTCCCACATTTGAGTTTCTCTTTCGAAGCAGCGTCTTTTTAACCGATAGTCATATTTATTATCGTTATGCATTAGGCCTTCATCAAATTTCAAGTCTATGAACACATTATCATGGCATAAAAACACCCACAAACCATTACGAGGAAATGCAACAATATTACGTTGGTGTTATGTTTCAGGAACACGCCAAGAAGTTGTTTATGGCAGTCGACAGAGGAAACAAGTCCGTGGTGAAAAAACTTCTCACAAAGAAATACGCAAGCGCACTTGACCGGTGTAGCAGAACAGTTGTTCACCATGCGATCTTACACCGTCAGTCAGAACTTGTCCGCACCCTCCTGGATGAGTACCCCCAACTGGTCAACAAGTTCGACTGTGTAAGTCATGAGAATAAGAGCTTCTTAAACAGGAAAACCTTTATAGAATTACTTATAACTCCCGTGCTTTAATATGTAACTGTTTGTGGCTTACGATCACCTCAGTGCTTTGCTAAAGGAGGTCCATACATAGAGCCACATTACTGGGCGGCCGTAGTTCTTGTTTATGACCCCTTTTCACCCTAGGCTAAGGAATATATGTGCAAACATGATACGTAACGTATCAACTCTAGCTTACAAAAATACAATGGCAGCAAGTGATTGGTGAAACTGCCGATCATTACTTTCATGTGGAGGTGTTATGCTTGCAGAATATGACCACATGTGTTAACAAACAATCCATTATTCAAAGAAATAAAATTTCTCCAGAGCAAGGTCTGACGTCATCAGAATTGATTTGTCATTTTATATATTTGTAATATTGATTCCAATACGTGTAGTTGTTATCGGTAAAGCATACCTCGCACAAAGGTATGCTTGACCGATAACGTGTATTGTGAGACTGTTGTGTTACATATGGGTCGAACTCACCTCCACAACGCTCAGTTGTTACTGATGCACGTGTATTGTGTAATGACGTTGCCATTATTGAGGAGATAAACATGAGGCTATTATGGAATTTGTGGATTTCAATGATTTCTTGAATATCCTATTATACCGTGCAGGACTGTGTAACGATATTGTTGTGTTACAGATGGGTCGAACACCCCTGCACTACGCCCAGTTATTCCTAGACAAGGACGACACAATCGAGTATCTACTGAAGAAAGGAGCGAACAAGGATGCTCATGACACAGTAGGTATATTTTACTCTTTTGCTTTTCAAGCATTTCAATTTCATGAATAAAACTAGTAAATCCATAAAAGCGCTCTGACGTAGCACACTCCTGCATCAATCTAACTCTTACACCGCTGCGGTTCGGTCTGGGTACTATTGGCCAGGGGTCTATCAGCGGCTAGGCTAGAAAATTGTCGGCCTTATTCCATATCTAAGCAGGCCTGTGATTGGTAAATTTGTTGAAGGAATACAGAAAAGGTCACACGACATGATCCCTTGAGAACCAGTACTCAGATCCTAATGCAGTGTTACAATAGTTCCGATGTTAATGAGATTGGACCCCAATGGATTAGTCAACACCCATTTGGTATCTCCCTGGTAAACAAATAGTACGCCTGGTTGTCTCCAACAGAAAGGGTTAACGCCAAAGGAGTACAGCAGGATGCAGTCTAGTCCGCACGAGTTCCAGATGAGGCAGAAAGAACTGGAGGACTTCGATCTGGAAATATTCCTCGGTCTCACAGACTTCTTTGAAACCTTCTATCACGCCTGCAGGGTAGGTTATTCGTGCATTGATTCCACATATACTGAAACAATACAATATTTTAGTTTTGAGACGCAATGTTTTAGTAGACCTGATACTTTCTTTACCATTATCTTCCCTGTCAGCCGTACTGTGACGTAGACGTGACGACATTGATACGTCTAATGGAAAACAATGTGTGGACAGTGTAGACAGAAGATATTCATTAGTTTTCTGGAAAGTGAAATAAACTATGCTTTCTTTTGCACCGTCTGCCCGGTCTTCAATTTCTTGTGCCATCCACAGTAGACATGAAGCTGATGACAGTGCTAAGTATAATAAATGACTTGTTTTACTGCCAACTGTATATGTCACAACGTCGACATTCTCTAAAGGGAAATAATTTATATTTTGCTACCTCGTGTAGACCTGATAACACTGACAGGTCTTATGGAATATGATGTACAGTTTCTTTCGAATTCTCGTATGAGAAAAAAAAGTCATCCTTTCTTCTGCCACATCGTGTATACGGGAGATCTGATAACACTAACAGGTCTTATGGAATATGATGTACAGTTTCTTTTAAATCTCTTATGTGAACTATTCCATCTTCTTGTCCACCTCGTGTAGACGGGAGATCTGACGACGGTGAAGAATCTGACCCTGGGTCTAAAGGAGCACCAGGCACAACACCGGTTCAGTAACGCGCTCTTCGACTGTCTGGATCACTCGCAGCACCAGGTGGCCGAGTATCTCATCAAGAACGGCTTCAGCACGGATGTCAGCAAACAGGTATACTAAAGGGTTTGAGAACTGCCATTGTGTGATGATGGGGACGAATGTGAGGATGGTTGCACTGACACATATATTGAGAAAAGACCCTTATTTGAGTTAATTTGGGCGATGTGAGGATATAATGGTGAATGTTGTGTAAATTATGGTAATGGAGATATTTGTTGTAATGTGAAAATGGTAATTCTCTATAATGGTTGTGAGGAAGGCGGTGGTAGGGAAGTAGCGGTGACCATGGTAAGGGTTGTGGTGAGAAAAGTCCATCTGAATATAATGCTGGTGTTGGTTACTGTACATTATAACACGTCGTGACAAACAACTAATTTTATCATGTAATCAACTGATGTAATCAATAACATAATCCATAACACTTGATGAATCGTTGATTAATTGGTAATATTGGATATCAAAGCGGTGGCGGCGATGTGGCAGTGTATATGATGGAAAAGGCTATTTTAATGAAAACTGGTTCGTTCACAATATATTACGTTTCCGGTATTAAACTGTTTCTGTGGATTGTCATGACCATCGGTTTCCCTGTATTGTCAGTACGAGAAGTGCGACCCCGACAACCCCATGTGTGCGATGATGGAGTGCGGCCACTCCTCCACGCCTCTCAGACAGCGCGCCCTCGACCTCGGGGCCAAGGAAATCGTCAAACTCATCGATCAGCAGGCAAAAACCAAGGTGAATTTGAGGAGGTCAAGGCCGTGACGTGTTTGAAATACTTATTTATTTTTTATTTATTACTATAGAAAGTTTCATACAAAAACGCTCCGAATCATCATCATCATCATGAAAAAGTAAAATATGTAAAAACTTTAACAGTCTTCAAACATTCAGAGAACATATATAAGGGACGAGTCACCATATGTAATTAAATAATGATTATGAAGACATTTATAACTGACCCGGAGTGTTAATTCCATGTCCTTTCTCTTAGCTAAACTACGAATTTTCACGTATTCCAAGTTTCATCAAACAAGAACTTACACTACACTTTGACAGACTCACACAAATACAATCTCATTTGGATCAGATCGTACGTAACACTCGTACCTCGCTGCGCTTCTGATCTGAGAGGGCATGTCAGGTGATCGAATACTCCAGCCAATCAGCGAGAGGCTAGAGAGCCATCGGACCGAATGGAAATGACAACCGAAACACCACATTCAATGCAATACCTAAGAAGGTCACTGATTGGTGAAAGGTCATAGTGAAGGTCATCTGACATGACCTCTGCGGGCCCAGTGCGGGGTAGTACTCAGATCGATGCACGAGGTACGAGTGTTACCCATCTCATTTACATGAGATTGGCAAATATGGTTCTTCATTAATTTCATTCATCGAATGTAAAATGACGTTATTCCAATGTTTAAACAGAAATGGAAGTGACGGTTGACATAATCGTTGTTCTTACAGAGCAAGGTCAAAATCAACAACGGAGACTTCATCTACAAGTGCAACATATCGCGCACGTCCCGTACATGATCTGAACTATACCTGCCGTGTCAGTTGGGTTCCAGGGGAATCTCTAGGTGAAGAATCTACTCCACAGTTATTACCCCACATCTTGTCACAGGAACGGTAACTGTATTGCAAAGATGTCTCTGTGAAACGAGAAAGGCTATGTTACTTCATACTCATGAATCACACTGTCAGAGAAAGGAAACTCATTAAGGTGTCTGCCGTCTGAAAATAAGACAGCTTTTATGGAGACGTCGTTTGGAGTCTTATTTTATTTGTGAGAAGATCTTATACAATGGAAACAGCTGTTTTATATATTACATTCTGATTTAAGTATGTAACAATTCCATAACTGCCTGAAGTAATCACTTGATGTAAGCATTTAACAGCTTATAGATTGAAACGTATGAGTCTAGCTGTCATTGTAAGTCGTACATTGTAGCTTAGAAGAAGGCGTCAGGGTTGTTGCTTTAACTTTGGACATGCTTTCTGTAGTTAGCCTGTTTGAGTTGTTGACTGCTTCACCGTTCATTGGATCTCTCGTCACACCATGCACCATACTCATGCAGATGGTTGATGAACATTCGAAATTAATGCTTCTGATGCGTTTTTAGCCAGCTTATGGAAGACAAGGCTTGTTCCAATACAATTGTTACTACGTAAATTTGAATTTTGGTATGAGAAATGCAGTACGGGCTATTTTGAAATATCTTTTTTGGATGTGCGATGTTGTTTTACCTTCGTTACCTTCATTTTAAACTGTGTTAATCGTATATAAGAATTTTTTTACGTGAGGAATTGTTGATTTGTTTTATTCGTTTTCATTAACCTTTGATCATTGCTGTCTCTCGTTGATTTTACGAATGCTTATTGCCACTATGGTTTCAATATCTGTCTATGGTTGATTATAGAGTAGTTGGTGCTTTCCTTTTAAATGAGAGGGATTCACAATAGTCTACTCTTTTATCATGCATTTGACCTATTTTAGAGGTTTATAGAGCTACATTGTGTTTCTTCGTTTGTGTTGTTTTAGTAGTTTATTAGAAAGTACATAAAAATGCACAAAAATAAGTTGAACGGAGACATCAAATATAAAACAATGTTAAACTCGTATGGTAAATTGCTCTATTTTCTATGTTGTCGCTCTAATTTGCTATGTAGACGAAGGCCATTTTTAATCAAGAAGCGCTTTTCAAACAGGCCTTTAAATATTTAAAAAATATGTGTTGATAATCTCGAAAGCTCAATTGTTAACATTTAGGATTTCTGTTGATGTCATAATACTGTCATTTGAAATATGAATGGGGTTTTTAGCGACAATTTCTGTGTGGCATGTCACCACCCAATGCTTGTTGTATGTTAGTGATGGTAGATATTGAGAATGATTTCAAAGGTATTTGTAACGTTTCTTTTCATAAATCGATTTACACAAATTTTACAATATGAGCTACAGCGTGTTATATTTGAGAAGTTACCACTAGTCCTTTTGTCCATCCGTACGTAAAGGTAACTCGGTGTTCAGTCGGTGATTACTGAATAAAGTTGATGTTAAAACAGCGTGTTTGATTCTTCTTTTTTTTGTCGAGCTACATGCAAGTTTTATTTTGGATAAAAACTTCTTTATTCTGAGAGCGACGGTACAGATAATTAGCAGCTCCGGTGTACATCAACTATGGAGAAAGGCTAAGATTTGAAAAGGTTTTCGCTAACATCCGTCAAAGGTCAAGGTCACGGCGAGGGCACGACTTAAGCATGCTTTTGCGAAAATGTCTTATTTCAACTATTAACACTTTAATTATTACATGATTGTTAACCACAATGAAAAGTGATCATTGATGGTGTGACCTTGAAGGTTACAGTTCAAGGTCATGAGATATTGGTTAAGGCCATGTTAATCTTTTGATCCAATTTTGAAATCAGAAATAGGTTTTAAGAACAAAGTTGTGAAAACTGACTCCAGTGATGATTCAACTTGTTAGAATAACTTGAATAATGAACAAATTTTTGTCCAAAATAATTCCCATTTTATTTATGCTGAGGAGAAGGCGGAACAGGGAAAGGCGAGACCCAAAGTTTCGGAGCTGCTCTGCTTTTGCGGTGTCCCGCAAACGCTCTTCTAGTTGTACCATTTTCAAGCATGAATAACATACAGGCATATACGTGATGATTGAGGAAAGGTAACAATGTTTACTACGTTCAATATCAACAACCTCCTCCCGACTAATGGACGCGAATCTGTATCTGTACCGAAACGTCGCGCTCTCAGAATAAAGAAGTTACCATCAAGACATGTGTTCTTATTTGACTTCCAAATTCTAAAATACCACTTAAAAGGAAGCAATTCTTGTTACAGACTTTAGTCATTATATTCTCAGGTTACGTTAGTAAATTATCATAAGTCATCATGTATAGCGCTAATAGTCCAATCAACGGGTGGTTGCACTAAGGGCTACACACTTAGCGCTCGAAGTTCACCTCTACCACCCTTACCACCCCTTACACACCAGGGCCCATATTTTCGAAGCTATCTTAGCGCTAAGATAGTCGTAAGTCAATGTTAATATATGGCACTTACGACTATCTTAGCGCTATGGACCCATGTACTTACTATTTACTACTTGGTACTACTAGTGGTACATTATGAACAAAGCCTAAATACGTTTGATAAATGTGTTACGTAAACTCTGCGACACATTACTCTAACCAATCGCTGGCAATCTGTGTTTGTGGATGGCGCGTGCTGTCGCTGGGGAAGGGCCTTCTGGTCGTTTTCATTATCATATTATGTCATCACACATCCGATGTCACATATTTCATATTGAATATTATATATACCCTTTGGGATCTTATATATGTGAAAAAACTCTGCGCATTGTCACATATTACACTCCTACCATGACAAAAATATGAAAATTACAAAATTAATATTACAAATGGCAAACTCGATACAGTACTGAAGTTCTAACAAATAGTCACAACTTTTGAATAATATACAAAAACATAAGAAAGGCCAATAATGTTAGGAACATATAGAAAGAGCATTCCTCACCTCATTACCGCTAGTTTACACTTTGGTCAAGGAAACTAAAAAATAGCAAAATTGTGTGGTTATTGATGAAAAACAGTGTAGTATTGGATGTCAATGTTATTCCGGAGACTGAATTAGTTCACATAAAGATCTAATAATTAGTCAACTAAAGACACAACCTTGCTCC
Source organism: Gibbula magus (assembly GCA_936450465.1). Lineage (NCBI taxonomy): Eukaryota > Metazoa > Mollusca > Gastropoda > Trochida > Trochidae > Gibbula > Gibbula magus. The sequence goes on from OW388289.1 coordinate 10,571,835, forward strand.
AGACAAACTTGATATATAAAGTCACTGTTAAAGTCAGGTTGGATTACAGAACTATCCAGTGATACCTAACCCAGTTTTAGAATGCATATTAAGAAATTACAGGTCCTTTCGAATGTTAAAATGAAAAAGGTATATTTACAACATTCGACCTTTCGGTAAGGTGTCGAGTACAGCAATGCAACGTTCTTATCGTAGTTAACTCGGCAATACTAGCACTATATATAATACAAACATGTATATTCACTGTGTATCATCGTACACCGGATGTAGAGAGGTGTACATCGATGATATGTTTGTAGAGATGAGTAAAATAGCTACATTTTCAGCTTTATTTGGAAATAACATCAAGGACGAATAATTATCACAATAAAGTTTGTCTTGAATGTTTTTCTTTTGTGTATAGCTAAAGAACAACATTGCTAGTGGGTTATTATATATACGTATATCATTGTATTTTCGCGTTGCTCAGTCTGGAAGTTGTATTTTGAATAGCATATGTTCTCATATCTTAATCATTAAAAAAATATAAGTTACATGTTGATTCACTCACGCGAGAAATATCTTAACTAAGCATAACATTAACGTAACACAGTGTGAATTCTGTCAATATGCTATTCAAGTTTGTTATTTAGGTCTGAAAAACATATGTGTGGATTTTCCTTTGTGTACAGTTTGTAGATATTTTGTGTACCGTTGGTAGTATTTTTACGGAATAACGTAAATCATCTGTTTCATCCGTATCCTTCATTTCCAGGTATCAAAGGGTTGACAAATTATATATTCATTATGTATATTTTAATCAAATACATATGTTGAAAAAAGGATGATGTCACACAGATTACAGAAATGTCCCCTTATGTGACAGAACAGTTAAAAGATTATTGACAATTACAAAAAAATAACTATTGTTCCACAAACTGTTCTATGCTGACCAGTTTCCATTCTGGAATATCACACTTTTGCTGTTTTAGCTGATGTTCTCTGGTCTTATATTATTTCGTAGACAGATTTTGCAACCATATAGGAATAATATTCTTTCTTAGTGCAAACCTGGCTATCAATGAGTCATCAGTGTGTTGTTGCTTTTTCAAAAGTTCCAGAAACTAATAAGCCTACTTCGAGGGAACCTCATAATAAGTTTCATAGTACATTTATATATTTATAACCTGTAAGTGATGCAAAACAATATGTTTTGGTTGATTACTACAAGTAAGTAAGCACTGTCAATCTACAAGCGGTACATCAGCCGAAACTACAAACGGTACAGCAAAGCAGCAATTTATGATACAAACAGTACACAAGCTACGAAAGGAAAAATCAACACACCGCTCTAGGAAAAAACCCCAAACCATTTCCAAGGCATGGGTTCTTCTCTGTTGAAGTCAAGTTATGCATACCAGTGAATTTTATTTGAAAATTGTATTTAGTTTTGTCAAATTGTCATGTAAAACATCTCAATCGCATCAAAATTGTCGATAGGGCCGATGAGCAAATCAAGTTTGGGATTATTTCTATATGCCACAGTACACTAAAATAACTTCCCGCATTCACAAAATGTACCGTTTTCCTAATGTATTCATTACTGTGTACAAAACTCAATAAGCAATAGAAAAATCGGCGGTTACATATCGTGTGTTTGGTTTTCTACTCCTCTCTACAAACATATCATCGATGTACACCTCTCTACTTCCGGTGTACGATGATACACAGTGATATTACTCACGTGCAATAGAAACGTCCACAATTGTTTAAGAGAGTACAAAACGAAACATTGCTGTTTGAGGAAGTAGACATTAACTGTTGAGACATGTTTGGTAAATGAATACTCACAATTTTCATACATCAGAGTATGATACTTTTATCTGTGTGTCAGTTCAAATACACTTGGAATGCTGAAATCGCCTTTGCAATGTTGTTTTTGGTCTAAATATTTGACATTTATAAAATTTAGAAATTTAATTACTAAATGATGTTGTCGACATACATAACCTGCTTGGACTTATATTTGTTGACACCTCTTTACTGTAGGGCGTCATAAAACAAGCATTTTGTCAAGCAACTTCATAATTTATATTTTTTAAAAGATTTGTATGCAGACAGATTATGAACAACTTAAGAATAAAATTATATTTTAGATAAAAAATGATTTTATGGTATTGTGTTAGGGATTTAAAACTTATTGACATCAACAAAATTGAAATTAGTTAAAGGGGCAGTAGCACGTTTTTTCGCTCAAATAAGTCGATGAAATTTATTTGAAAAATAATGTCACCAATAGTAAAACACCCTTCTTTCCTCAGAAAATCAAGTTGAAAGATGGGTGTACATGGTTCCGTTAAGCCATGGGAATCGTTTATGTCCTTTGAAATAATAAAATGTGTTCACAATAATTTTTGCCGCTATGCATTTTTTGCATTATACGCAACAGTGTTATTACCAATACGGATAATTGGTTTGTGCAATAAAATGTTTAACCCTCTAAACTAATATAAATGATATAAACTATCATTACAAATAAGAAATTAAAAAAAATAAAATTTGAAAAAAAAAAAGTGCAACTGCCACTACGACGTTAGGCCTAAATTTATTTTTCTCATTAGCAATTTCGTTTATAACAATTCGGAAGTAAATTAAACAGCTGGTCACACGTGGTGTAAATGTTGTCATTCATTACGAATGTCGATGCTGTACGATAGGCCTACTATCGTTAAATTGTTTTAGGACAGGCGAGTTACCACGTTAACATAATCAACACGACACTTTCCTTCCGGTACATAGAGTTACCTCCCTTTGCAACAACACCATAAGGATAAAAACTGCGGTAAGCTGAAAGGATCGGGATAATAGTTAGCCGTTTGGCTCGTATTTGTAAAGCAATGCATACACTATTATGTTAAATTGAATGTAACGTGTTCATTTTTGAAAGACTCACATTTCTGTTAGCAATATCTTGTGCAGTTACTACATGTATCTGTTAGACGTCAAATAAACATTTATTCACTGTTTCACGATCAAGGGTCAAAGGTTGAATTCTCTCCCTTTCTCAGTGGATCGACGATTTCGCATTGTGTGGGAAGTTAAAATGGTCGTTTTTGTTGAGTTTAACCAGGGACCTTATATACATATATAATGTCCCTGGTTTAACTACTGTTATAAACTTCTGATCTAAAGATATAACGAGCGGAATAAGTTGTTTCACTTTATACCTTCATTACCTAATTTCTGTAATTTAAACAATCCTTTTCTCCGACATTTAAAGTTTACATCTGAAAATCATGTGAAGAATACCGGTGTACCTATTTGAACCTCTGCAGTTCAGATAACGGCAGCAATGTCAACTGCTTTTTTGTGTTAAATATTTCTTTATAATTATAAGTTTTGAAGCACAGCTATATTGACGGTTTCAAACCGACCATACATTCGACTACGGAACGGATCTGACTGAAAAGGATCATCTGTTATAACCTATTCATGGCAGTAAACTATTACAGTCTGATGGCCCCCAATTTACTTTCAACGAGTTTCAGCACTTTTTCTCAATAAATGGTTCAATTTGCCTGATTTAATGTCCATACTGTACGAATAATAATATAAATATCCTGTTATTATATTTAATGAAACATCGGTGTTCGAAGAGTTGTCAACCTGGTATTGGTTACCTTCATCCATTGATGTCAGCTGTTACTAATGAGTTATGTTATGTCACCTCTGTCACAACTTAAATTTAGAATAAATTATAATTATTTATATGTTAACTACGACTGTACGTGTTCCGTGTGGTCTAAACGTAAGTATTTGACTGTATGAGATACGACCTTGTGTATATTCACGTGCAGAACCATTTGCATTTCGTGACATGTTGTATAATACTACCCGTTAATATGTCTGATTCACGTCACTGTTTATAGAACATCATAGTTGGATCTGTAATCATCAGAAACTAGTCTCGTCTTTAGAATGTGCATAAGTAAAACAGGTAGGCAAAAGTAAAGTTATTTCAAAGATGTTTCAGTAAACGTTAGATTTATGGTTAATCAACTTAATCTTATCCATGAAACATTTGAATAACAGTAGTTTATGTACGAAAAGAATATTGGAAACATTCTTGCTTGTCAAGAGAATACAAGTTTTCGATGTAGGACGAAGCGGACAGAAATGATGGTGTCTGGATGTGATAATGAAGCTAGGATATGGATTTGGACAAAAATGATGATGTAGGGTGTGATAATGTAGCGAGGATATGAATTGGGAAGAAATGATGATGTAGGGTGTGATAATGTAGCGAGGATATGAATTGGGAAGAAATGATGATGTAGGGGTGTGATAATGTAGCGAGGATATGAATTGGGAAGAAATGATGATGTAGGGGTGTGATAATGTAGCGAGGATATGGATTGGGAAGAAATGATGATGTAGGGGTGTGATAATGTAGCGAGGATATGGATTGGGAAGAAATGATGATGAAGGGGTGTGATAATGTAGCGAGGATATGAATTGGAAAGAAATGATGATGTAGGGGTGTGATAATGTAGCGAGGATATGAATTGGGAAGAAATGATGATGTAGGGGTGTGATAATGTAGCGAGGATATGAATTGGGAAGAAATGATGATGTAGGGGTGTGATAATGTAGCGAGGATATGGATTGAACAAAAATGATGATGTAGGGGTGTGATAATGTAGCGAGGATATGAATTGGGAAGAAATGATGATGTAGGGTGTGATAATGTAGCGAGGATATGAATTGGGAAGAAATGATGATGTAGGGGTGTGATAATGTAGCGAGGATATGAATTTGGAAGAAATGATGATGTAGGGGTGTGATAATGTAGCTAGGATATGAATTGGGAAGAAATGATGATGTAGGGGTGTGATAATGTAGCGAGGATATGAATTGGGAAGAAATGATGATGTAGGAGTGTGATAATGTAGCGAGACTATGAATTGGGAAGAAATGATGATGTAGGGGTGTGATAATGTAGCGAGGATATGGATTGGGAAGAAATGATGATGTAGGGGTGTGATAATGTAGCGAGGATATGAATTGGGAAGAAATGATGATGTAGGGGTGTGATAATGTAGCGAGGATATGAATTAGGAAGAAATGATGATGTAGGGGTCTGATAATGTAGCGAGGATATGGATTGGAAAGAAATGATGATGTAGGGGTGTGATAATGTAGCTAGGATATGAATTGGAAAGAAATGATGATGTAGGGGTGTGATAATGTAGCGAGGATATGGATTGGGAAGAAATGATGATGTAGGGGTGTGATAATGTAGCGAGGATATGAATTGGGAAGAAATGATGATGTAGGGGTGTGATAATGTAGCTAGGATATGGATTGGAAAGAAATGATGATGTAGGGGTGTGATAATGTAGCTAGGATATGAATTGGAAAGAAATGATGATGTAGGGGTGTGATAATGTAGCGAGGATATGGATTGGGAAGAAATGATGATGTAGGGGTGTGATAATGTAGCGAGGATATGAATTGGGAAGAAATGATGATGTAGGGGTGTGATAATGTAGCGAGGATATGAATTGGGAAGAAATGATGATGTAGGGGTGTGATAATGTAGCGAGGATATGGATTGGGAAGAAATGATGATGTAGGGGTGTGATAATGTAGCGAGGATATGAATTGGGAAGAAATGATGATGTAGGGGTGTGATAATGTAGCGAGGATATGGATTGGGAAGAAATGATGATGTAGGGGTGTGATAATGTAGCGAGGATATGAATTGGGAAGAAATGATGATGTAGGGTGTGATAATAAAGCGAGGATATGGATTGGGAAGAAATGATGATGAAGGGATGTGATAATGTAGCGAGGATATGGATTGAACAAAAATGATGATGTAGGGTGTGATAAAGAAGCAATGATATGAATTGGGAAGAAATGATGATGTAGGGGTGTGATAATGTAGCGAGGATATGAATTGGGAAGAAATGATGATGTAGGGGTGTGATAATGTAGCGAGGATATGAATTGGGAAGAAATGATGATGTAGGGGTGTGATAATGTAGCGAGGATATGGATTGGGAAGAAATGATGATGTAGGGGTGTGATAATGTAGCGAGGATATGAATTGGGAAGAAATGATGATGTAGGGTGTGATAATGAAGCGAGGATATGGATTGGGAAGAAATGATGATGAAGGGATGTGATAATGTAGCGAGGATATGGATTGAACAAAAATGATGATGTAGGGTGTGATAAAGAAGCAATGATATGAATTGGGAAGAAATGATGATGTAGGGGTGTGATAATGTAGCGAGGATATGAATTGGGAAGAAATGGTGATGTAGGGGTGTGATAATGTAGCGAGGATATGAATTGGGAAGAAATGATGATGTAGGGGTGTGATAATGTAGCGAGGATATGAATTGGAAAGAAATAATGAAGGGGTGTGATAATGAAGAAAGGATACGGATTGGGAAGAAATGATGATGTAGGGGTGTGATAATGTAGCGAGGATATGAATTGGGAAGAAATGATGATGTAGGGGTGTGATAATGTAGCGAGGATATGGATTGGGAAGAAATGATGATGTAGGGGTGTTATAATGAAGAAAGGATATGGATTGAAAAGAAATGATGATGTAGGGGGTGATAATATAGCGAGGATATGGATTGGAAATAAATGATGATGAAGGGATGTGATAATGAAGAAAGGATACGGATTGGGAAGAAATGATGATGTAGGGGTGTGATAATGAAGCAATGATACGGATTGGGAAGAAATGATAATGAAGGGGTATGATAATGAAGAAAGGATACGATTGGGAAGAAATGACGATGTAGGGGTGTGATAATGAAGAAAGGATACGGATTGGGAAGAAATGACGATGTAGGGGTGTGATAATGAAGCAATGATACGGATTGGGAAGAAATGATAATGAAGGGGTGTGATAATGAAGAAAGGATACGGATTGGGAAGAAATGACGATGTAGGGGTGTGATAATGAAGAAAGGATACTGATTGGGAAGAAATGACGATGTAGGGGTGTGATAATAAAGCTGCAGGGATACATATTGGGAAGAAATGATGATGTTTAGGGGTGTGATAATGAAGCGAGGATATGGAGATAACGACCTGACCCTTGATCAGAGTACACTCGTCATACCGATAGTGTCGTGTGCTACTAGGAGAATAAACAGAACCCAGTCACAGTTGTTGTAAAACATTTGTATCTGTGCAAGTTGGAACTGTTTCGTGGCCGCTAGGTTTTGGAGAAAGGTAATATCCTCGCTTATATATATATATTTATTATATCCATGTCAAATAAACATTGTTGACCTGACCTTAATTCTTGATAATATTTTGTAATCAATATCCATATAAGCTTACTTTTTTAGCTCATCGGGCTTATACATGTGTACGCCCGTCCCTAAACTGTTCATTTACGACTACTGCTGTAAAAGAAGTGAAATCCTGTGTACATAGCAAACGGAGCATGCGCCGATTTGGTCACCAGTTGACTGTTGACAGCGAACTAGATAGGGATCACAGTGACCAGCTTGACCACGCCACGTTGGAACTTACATGTATCCTCGAAATACTAAACTCTATACATGTAACGAAATACGCTAGAAAGTTGAAATATTGCGTAATTAGTTCTTACACTGGGGGCGGGATAGCGCAGTGGTTAGCGCGTTCGGCTTCGGATCAAGAGGTCCGGGGTTCGAATCCCGCCAGGGGCACGGCAACTTTGTCTGCAGTAGAGAACTGTTCTACACGCAGTAAGGTTTGGGTGCAATGCTACACTGAATTTCAGAGTAGTACCACCCATGGTTCGCTAGTTCCAGCCGTTGCTCGCAGGTTTCACCGCAATGCATAGCCACATGGCGTTGCGGGCTTTCTCCCTGCCGTAATACTAGCAGCCGCGATATAAGTGAAATACTCTTGAAAGCGGCGTTAAACCCCAACTCACCTCACCTCACCATTAACACTTCGTTTACTACGATACTACTTTCCTGGGTTAATTTCGAAATATGGATACATGTATATGTGTAGTTATTTTTACATGTGATTTTCAGTTATTTTCATTTTCGAAAGGCATTTTTCGGCTGTTATAAAATGATTTTCTTATTGCCTTCCATCGCGATATTGATTCAGAATCAAATGGGTCCAGTAGTTCTTACGTCGACTTCATGAGAACTATTTTGAATACGATTCAAATAAAATTCAAAGAAATAAGATTACACAATTGTAAAAGGAGTTGATTTCAATATCTACATTCGTGTTTAACAATGAATTATAGTTTATGTCACACCCTGAGTATTAAACTTGTTTTGTTTTATGTTAATGTTAGCATTATTCTGAATATATACTGATGGATGTGTTTAACTCGAACATATGTTTCTAATTATTTAAGCCTCTCTACTGCAATATTGGGTTCATTCTTCAATAATTTGTTTTCCATCTTTCAGATCGGTCCAGTATCGTATGACGTCATGAGTGGACACGTTATAAACTCCGCCCCGGACAAAGCGCCGAAAACGCAAAGGAGATTAAACAATAACATCACATTTTATGAAAGCTTCGAGAAGAAAAATGCCACTGAGCCTGCCCCATCTACCCTAGTGATCTTCTTTGGCTGGCTGTACGCAAAGACATCAGCTATAGAACGCTATATAGATATTTACTTATCGCGCGGGTATGGCGTCATATTCATACGCGGTAATCTTACAAACTTCTTGTGGCCACCAAGTGCTGAGCATGCGTCGTTTGAACTTCTCCAAGTCCTGAAGACGCAGTACAGTCATTACAGTCACTATCTGGTCCATGCAGTGTCCATTGGTGCCTTCAGTCACACGATTCTAATGGAAACAGTGACTCAGCGACCGTCCCAGTTCTCCTTCTTCACTGACAAGCTGAAAGGTGTAGTGTTTGACAGCATGACAGTGGGCTCGGTCGCTCATATGGTTCACGGGATCGCATCAGGAGCAACAACCAGTAGTGTCGGAAGAATGTTGATTTCAAAAGGGATTGACGTTTATTTCATGTTGACACGGAAGCATACTGTTGAGTCCTATGAAAAATCACTTTCGTTCATCATAAACCGTCCGGCTGATGTACCCTCGGTGATATTTGCATCACGTGACGACCCCATGTCGGATCCTGAGTATGTTGAACGTATAAGAGACACGTGGCAGGATAAGCGTACGTTCAGAGTGCATTATAAAATGTGGGATAAGAGTACCCACGCTGGCCACTACATGCGCCACCCTGCGGAATATATTCAAGTCCTGCAGTCGTTTCTAGAGACGTTTAAAGAGTATGTACGCGCAAATGAAGCGTCTCTAAAATCTAAATTATGATCAAGTTTGTATTGTAATCTTCTTAATTTATATTTAAGTTAGTTAAAATTATATTATTGTCTTTGATTTCGATTTATACACAAATATTATTTCTACTTTCTGGTAATTGGATATATATTCTGAACTATGATTTAAAATATGATTTTCTTGTCGACGAACCCATAACTCCATAGGGACTGACATGCTACATGTATTTGGGACTGATACTATAATGCTTTACTTCTTATTTTTCCTTAAAGGCGCTGTAGCACGTTTTTTGCATATTATGTTTTCTTAAATTTGCCATTAAATTATTAAAGTTTATACAATAATATTGATACGTTTATGTTAAATGCGCATTTAAAATTCTACCCTACCTATCAGTCAGATCACTTGAACTACCTCCGAGAGGCCATTTCAATGTGAACACATTTAAATGACCACTCGATGGGTAATGGACTCGCACGACTTAGCCGAACCACGTATATTCGTTTTAAAACTCTTTTTATAGACGCTGGGAGTATTATTTAGCCATTAGTAACACTTATTTACTTTTTGTGAGGGCACTTTATTTCAGTAAAAAAATCGTGCTACAGCAGTGTCTGGGTAATGCCTTCTAAGTTTGATTTATGTATTTACCTCTAGAGATACTGAAACATGAAATATCTGTAATAATGATACCTGCTGAGCCACAGAATGGTTCTATTTGTCATGTTGGACTGACGGATACGATCATTTCGGACTGATACTATCCTTATATATGGGACTGAGTGATACGATCATTCTATGTTGGACTGACGGATACGATCATTCTATGTCGGACTGACGGATACGATCATTCTATGTTGGACTGACGGATACGATCATTCTATGTCGGACTGACGGATACGATCATTCTATGTTGGACTGACGGATACGATCATTCTATGACGGACTGACGGATACGATCATTCTATGACGGACTGACGGATACGATCATTCTATGTTGGACTGGCGGATACGTAAGGGTTGATACTGTCATTATAAATGGGACTGAGGGATACATTCTATATTGGATTGACTGATATAATCATATCGATATCGCGTTTGATGTTTGCTCATTCTATTTTAAATATCATAATTTATCAATAAAATGTCACAGAAATTGATAGTTTGGAGTTGTTTTATCTTTGTCAGCCTTTGAATGACGTTCGAGTCAAATTAGTAAAAGCACCCTGAAAATACCCAAACCGATCATCATTACTGCTTGCGAGTAGCCTTGGTGCCACGGGGGATGGACATGTGTATCTGTACCTGAAGCCTAAATCACTTTTATAGTTCTACTAATGTTTCTATATTTGAATGACATTCTCCGAAATATAAATTCTAACTGACAACTATTTCAGTAATAGAAAAACCTTTGATTGCCATTTTGTCAGCAAGCGATAAAAATCAATACGCTTCCACGTCAGAACAATGCTGTTAACACTGAAACTATGCAACGCTTATTAAAAATTCATGAATAATTTAGCATGCCATATTAACAGAATCCAAAGCTATGTAAAAATCCGATATTAATACAAAAAAAAGAAGAATAAAAATCAAGGTAAAATCAAGCAGTATACGATGTTTTAAATAACAGGTTTTTACCGATAATCTGTGTATCTCTCGCCATCGCCTGTATTCCCCAGCTCCGCCACATGATATAAACACTTCAATTTTTAATTCGATTATCCTATAGCCCGTAAATGCCAGAGAAGTATTGGCAGTGATCTCTCATGGCGGATTACTAAAGAAACTTGCACGTCCCCGACTTGCTCCAGGATCCCGCTAATTATGTTTCTATTTGGCAAATTGTGGCGCTTTGAAACCCGACTCTCGGCCGAATGGCAATATTGGCTTTAAGGCGCTCATTATGGGAAATAGATGCAGTGCAGCTTTCAATAAAAGCATGTAAAATGTGTTTCTATTGATGAGGATTTCGATTCGTGCGTGTTTCTGGTAATTAATTGGAAGTGGAAGAAAAGTACTTGAATTATTTATAGCCGAACATCCCGCCCCAGGAGGACGTGATTGAGTGTTAACTGTTCGCGGCACCACAGACAGCAAGACGCGGCGAGATGGCGAAGTACAGCCCTCTTTCCTGTCTCACAGTTTACCTGCTTTTTTGTGCAACCGGAAGTTACGTAGTTGCAGTTTTTGACAAGAACGATTGTACGTATACGTTCTCAGTATGGCATCCGGACCAGAACGTTCTGCAACAAATCAAGGAGTTACAGATGCAGTATGCAAACTTTACAAACTACGCGGAGCTTCAGGTGTCGCGGATACAGCGGAATGTGATTCACGAGATGAGACAGTACGACAACACGACGACTCATCTAGAGGGGGAACTGGGCCAGGTTAAGATGGATTCAATCCAAGCCAAGTTACAGCACAGCCACCTCGTTTCTCAGGTAAACATGATGCGGCGAGATCTGGAGGACATCTCTAGAAAGATGGACGATCTAGAAATGGATTACTTCAGTTTAAAAGCTCGGACCCGTGAACCGCGGAATGATTCCATACGGAAAGGACACCGTTCTCTTAGTAAAGACTTCATCGGCATGATGAAGAACAGTGTCGGTGACCTGAAGGCGGAGTGGCTGTTGATGAAGAGAGAACTGGATGATATCAGGACAGAAAACGTCCAACTGAGACATGGCCAGAACAACCTCAAGAACGATACGATGTCTTTACGTAGCGTCATGAAGTCGCTTTCCTCCGATATACAGTCAGTTGATGGGCCCAGTTGGCGGGTACCACAATATAACCCCAACCTACACAGCGCCATGACAGGACTTAAGATGGACCTTGGGAGACTACAGGAGGAACAGAACGACTTCGTGAAGGATACGAGTGACATACGTAGCGAACTGGCCACGCTACAGAGCAGCAACATTCGCATTCAGAAGGACGTGCACGAGCTGCAGCTGGAGAGTGCCCGGATGAGGGAGAAGCTGGAGACAGCGCAGGGTGAGGAGAGGAACGGGAGGGACAGCGAGGTCATCAGGGAACGGATAGAGGCTGACATCACCATGTCGGATTCGCACATGCCAAGAGGTAAAACGATCTTAAATCATATGCTATTTTTCGTTTGTTTGAAGTCTTTCAAGACTTTGCTGTATTCTTGATTCTGAATGGTTGATATGAAATTATTCCTGATAATTGTATCTCGCTAAGTGGCTAGGTTGAATCATGGTGAGTTGTACATCATGTTTTGGTTACTTGATTCGGTCCGATTAAAAATGTTCTACTAATTCGGCATTCTCTTCCCACAGAGGTTGCTCCCAACCTCTGTTTTGTTTTTTAATGTCGCTTGAAATCGAGGGCAAAAAGGGAGTGTCCTGATTGGTTGCAATTGAATCTAGCTGTACAATCAGCGATCAGACAATTTTGACAATCAGACAATTGTCAAAATGATAGAATAATGTTTAATGTGTTTTCCTAGAAATATGGTATTTGGTCTTAATGAAAACTATTGATCATAAACATGCTTATAAATAAAGAAGATCAAATCAGAGATAAATACCGAAAATAGTTTTATGTGTTATTTACATCAGACATATTCGAAGAACATATTGCGTATGTGCAAGACCTTTGAGAGTCAAATGCCTAGATGTTTGAAGTCACTCGGTCGATATGGCCTCTAACAGATGTGTTTTCATTGGTCAAAGAGCTGGAATACAGAATGAAGTTCCCATTTCCTCCGCTAGGGAATTTTGCTGGAAACTAGAAATTCAGGCCATGTGGAACAGAGGTTAGGATCAGAAATCCGAAGGGAGTAACCTATGTGGGAAGAGAATTCTAATTCGGTTGTAAAGTAAACTTTACGACGAATATGGAAAATCCAACGTGACATACTCTATCCTTAATCATCTCCTCATAAGCCGTGAATCTAGAGTATATGTATAGATTATCTCTGATCATTCTTGTATTTGTATTTTGCAGTTATACGACCTTGCTTGTTTCAAATAAAACTTCTGCAAACTTAAATTATTCCGCCAACACTGTAACGATAATGTTATTGCTAGAAGATAAACCACTATATTCAATGCCTGAACAGTTGATCTTCCAATCGTAAATTTAAATAGTGTTTTATCGAATGTGGTGCAATATTTAGTTGCAATTGTTTAGTTTCATCTGTGCATTTTGAAAGTATTTTGTAACTCGGCTTGATAAACATACAATTATCACTGATAATATGTTTTGAAATAATTCCATTAGAATTGCTGTTTTTATAACCTTATCTTAACCCATTGTGTTTTCCCAGTCAATTTAGTTCGTAACAAAAAGCAAATGGAGTCGTTTATGATCTCAATGTGTTTGTCCTCAAGAAAACAAGTCATCAATACAGTGGTAATATTCGATAGCTAAAATTCTATATTTTAATAAATACAGGACGACAATCTAACCCTTCTTTTCATCTATGCAGTTCCAATATTCACGCTATTCAACTGTGATATTGGGTGTTTAAATCGCACAGACAGAAAGATGAGTTGTGTTGGGATAATCGTTACCAGCGCTAACAGATCACTTCATGCTTAAATCTCAACACCAGACATTCCACAGGGAACGGATTCCTGAAATTAATTTTACGTTTCTGTCCCCAATAATGGTCATGTCATCGCAATCATCAGAAAACCATGAATATTTGATGTGTTTATGAAAGCTGCCACACAAACAAACAGTAGAACGGAGGTACCTTTTTGTTATCCTGTGTGAAATCTCAAACAGCGCGTATAGTTGATTTTTTCAAAAAAAGCTTATGACAAGGTTTCATTAAGCTGTTATAGAGCAGGTAGCCTTTACGAGCGACCCCACGCAACTGACTGATTACAGGCTTGACGAGGTGTGTCCTGGACCTCTGGCTTCGTGTGAATTTACAATTTCAAAATATCTTCACAATCATGATTAGAATCAGTATGCTAATATTTCAAGGACAATGTCCCTCTTCTCATTTGTCGGTAGTATCTAAATTAAAATCATCACCTGGGGAATATTGTCCATGGTTAGCATGTAACCAATGTCGTGTTAGGATTGTTATTTCATTACCACGTTCTATCTGGTTAAACAACAATTGTCCCTAAGGTGACAAGATCCTCCGCCGCAAATTATCACTTAAAATTAAAAAAATAATGCCAAAGTCACCAAAGCGACTTGGCCCTGCATCCCCCAAGAAGGACATTGGTTAAGATATGAAGAGAGTCCAGTGATTGGTTCTTGAGATATCAGCTGACAAGTTTCAAGTTTCGCTTTGATTTTGAGAGTAATGTCAAAGTCTTCTGTAAGCTATGAAGGGAATCCATTGATAGGTTTCGCTGACAATATTCCACGAGAGTAACCAATAGTCTCGAGTCGAGATTTGACCAGTATACCCTGTAGAATGTCTCGAGACGACATCCTTATTGTTTTCACCCTGAAGGAAAACTTTGTTATCTTGCATACCTTTATTAACTGTAACTTTAAGTGTTACCACAACCAATCGGTCACATTTGTTGCAATCAGTACCTTACTTACAAGGTAAATTAGTATATAATTGGTGTGCAGACCACTTCGTTAATTATTCAAATCCAAACATGCATTATAACATTGTTTTCCCCTGTTTATATGTATAAATATAGCGAAATATCTGTAAGGTTGTCATCCTGTTTTGTCATGTTCCCATACAAGTTGCAAAATAAACACACATAAAGGTCTAAATCACAAATATAACATTTAAGAATTTGGTCCGAAGTCTGGTGTAGATCCCATGTATAGATTTGGAGATGTGCCCGATACTGTTGAGCCACTGTTAACGTCAGGTGTCCTGGGATACCGCTAAGGCACATCTAGGTTGACATATGTACTAATTTTAGCGGAGGTAGCATGTATGGTTTTGGAGATATGCTCCGGACAAGTTGAATTCCTTTTATAGCAACTGTTTATGTCATGACTCTATGGAAACCTCAGAATATAATTGCGGTGAAACCTGCGAGCATCGGCTAGAACTAGCGAACCATCGGTGGTACTACTCTGAAATCCAGTGTAGCATTGCACCCACACCATTAACATTTATAAAATTGAATGTGCCATATGATAAACTGGATTTTGTTGAAACTGATGGTACAGATTGGGGCGACGATAACCCAAAAATGTGTTATGTTATCCCAAGGTTTTACCCGAAACTACATGTCTGTTCTGTTAATGCTCCAAGAGCAATATTTCAATTCAGTCTGATAAATGTATTCTCTCTGTATCAAATCAATTAATAAAAAATCTTTCAAAATATATAAATCTATAAGCAGGAGAAGACTTGCGTATTCTCCCTGCGAGCAAGGTATCTATACTGCCATCTGAGTTGAGGTGAGTTGGTGTTTAACGCCGCTTTCAAGAGTATTTCACTTATGTCGCGGCTGCTAGTATTATGGCAGGGAGAAAGCCCGCAACGCCGCGTGGCTATGCATTGCGGTGAAACCTGCGAGCATTAACTGGAACTAGCGACCCATGGGTGGTACTATGCTGAAATCCAGTGTAGCATTACACCCAAACCTTACTGCGTGGAGAACAGTTCTCTACTGCGGACAAAGTTGCCGTGCCCCTGGCGGGATACTGCCGTCTGAAACGGACCTGTAAAACAAAAATCAGATGACTTGTCAATTTCAACATGATGCATGCACAGCATGGATAACACTCGTTTTCCGCGAAGAAACAGCGTTCTGGCGATATGTTTTTAGACCAGGAACACAACAAAATAAAATTTACACACTTCAAATCACGCGTACGCAACTGTATTTGCTCTTAACTTGCATCCATTTTCCTTAACTGACAAGTTGACTGCAAACAAATTAAAATGTTTTTTTGATTATCTTATATGGTAGAGTTATCGTTGTTAATTTATAAAGTAAATTTGAAGTTGAAGTTGGCATTTCTCATTTAGTGACTACATTTGGAAGCAGATATAATTATCAGATACTACAGACAATAGTTAAGCAGCGGAGAAGACATAGCGTATAGAGAGATTGTCTCTTGATGGTCGACTATAACATTTGGTTTGAAAATATTACCACTAATAGAATATACTGCTTATCTATTACCTACCTTTATGATTCTGACGTCAATACTTTTACATACTTCTAATCGTTCCGCGGAAAAAGATCGTGATTCTTTGTCATAAATATCGATTATAATCTGCTTTGCTTTAAATTTCAATGCATAGTCTAGACACGTGCTTTAGGGATGAAGATTGAACAATTTATTTTGAATGACTAATTGTTGATGCGATCAGTCACGTTTACTCGATGTTTTTTAGTTTTTGATTTTAATTAGTATGTATCGCAATATTGATTACTTGCTGTTGATATCATTATTATATATATATATAAACTTGATATCTTCACAAATCTTGCCAAACAGAGAAAATAACTGGTGATTTTAGTGACAATACATTTTCAACTTAATTTGAAATCAATTTGAGAAAATGACATATAAAATTGGAAAATTTTCGTTAAAAAAAGCACGACTCATACTAATGCCAGTGTCCATTTTGCAATTGAAATTGCGATTAATGTTTAAACTGTGAAGGAGGATATTATATATAATTGATTCAATTGAATATGATATTTGATAAAATTGTCAATGTGACCAAACATAGCCACGTATATCATTAGAGGAAATTCATAGAGTTAAATACATCATTGGAGATATAGAATATATTACTTAAGTATCTACTGAAATCAAATAAATACACTCGAGACGATCAAAGTAACATATCATTAGCATCATGACATCAAAGTATTGCCACAACATCGATAAGGAGTTATCCACTGTGTTGTCAGGCATGTTAAGATAATGTTAGGTATTTGAATAGTAATTGAAGCCATTGTGACGATTCTATTGTGGCGATATGAAGTTTGCATACAATGTAGATATCATTTGATCGCACGAGAGATCAAGAGATTCTGCTGTTAGAGTCAGTTGTGGATGATGCACAGACAGACAGACATGGTTCGATGTCCTATTTCAGCTGGTAAACTAACAACCTACAGTACATGTATATTAACTGATGGTTCATCCGTATTACATAGCATACTTAGCTGTCCATTACAGTGTCAATAACATTTGGGTAATTTTGTTGAAAACGATTTTGTTCGTTCATGCAATTATGCTTTTAACTTTCGTTACACTATTATCTTAAGCGATATGTTTTTATAGACCATGTTTTTCTCATAAATTAGTAGCATAAATGTACACACGAGAGAACTCCAATCGAATATTGCTTGTAAAAAAGAAACCCCTTGAGTGTTTCCAATGAGTTAGTAGTGAGAATGTTGATAAATATACCGAAAAATTGCCAAATCTATCTCATTGACTTATATAGACTTATTTTCGCAGATTTACTCGACACAAAATAAACATACATGTAGAACTCTAACTAATTAGTAAAGGTGTTTTCCAATATAAATAAACGTAAACTCTATTACTTTCAGGCGCAAAGCATTGCGGTTTACTCGCACACTGTAATAAACAAACGAAAAAGAAATTCAACCAAAGTTTATGAATACTCAATGAATTGGAAATACATATTTTTATTTGATTCAATTTATAGTTCCTACTTCATATATTGTAATAACTGTTTTCTGGTAGGTTTCTTGCTTGACATAATCATTGACAAAATATGCACCAGGTGTATATCATGATCATATATGTGGCATCATTTGTTGGTGTTCTCACAATAACAATACCAGGTAAAATGCCAATGATTTGTATATTTACAGAAGATGTTAGAAACATGTCAATATACCAATTGTCACATTCAGCAATGTGTGACAACACTTACCTGCAGGACCAAGATAGTCAAAACGATTCACTTTCACGTCGGTTGCTGTGGCGACTGTGAAATTGACACGCCGGCCTGTATGCCTTGGAAACTTGTTTTTGTGTTCTTCATCATAAACTACGTAGTATGTAATACGCTAACTTAGGAGGTTGGTCTCATTGAAACCAAATTTCATCGGAGAGTCGTGTTATGAAAATTATTGTTCATATCTCATGTGGTAGATGAAATACATCTCTAGCGATTATCATAAGTATGTGTTGAAAACATATTTTGCGTTGGAAACACTAACATACTCAGGGGCTCTTTTAAGCCAATTTAGTCTCTATGTTTAACTTCTGGGTGATGAAGGTTATTGATCACGGCATATTAATTACATGTTTCAAACCGACACACCAGTGAGATGTGGTATTATTATAGCAAAAGTCGATTGCTCTGTACAGCAAGAAGAGGATGCACTACATTACAGTGAGAGGTCAATGCGTTTATCTGTTCATCTTACACAATCAGTATCCGACAACAGCACAGTTAGCAACTCGCCAGTTTTATCGATAAAAAACCTTTTATCTTGGTTTGGTTCACGTAACATCTATGGAGATAGTAACGAGTTTATGTATGATGAGACAAAGGAATCATCTAGTTATAATTAGATAATGAAGTTATTGAACATAATACAATTTATTTATCATACAATATATAATGTTCTCGGCAAAATATCCGATGCAAATTACAATGATCAGTTATCATGACGTAGCCTAACACCCATGAGTACTGTAAACGCCTGTTTTATACAATAGCTTCATTACGTATATCTTAATAATATACAGACATTAATGCTAGAATTCAAGTAATGATTAAATAAATCCTCTTTTTCACAACTTGTTTAAGACAGTGTCAGAACTCTCTGATCTCCGTTTTAATTCTAGCGGGTGAACGATATTATTTTATTCTCAGGTAAATTAAATCATTGTCTCTTTAGACATGACAAATGACTTCAGTTTTCCGTTATTATATTCAACTCAAAGAGTTTACAATTAACAGGATATCAACGTAGTTTTAATCCAAATTAATGCAGGATATCGACCGCGGTAGGAGATTTCAACTTGTTATCGAAAAGTAGGCACTGTATATTCACTTTTCATTTGCCAATGCTAAGATATGTCATACAGATAAAACGCTCTTCTCGTTAAAGCAATGGGGCCATGTCTTCCGCGGCCATGTTGCTTCCTCTCCTGATATTCGTTAGATCTGGCCGCATACGATTTCTATCTCTTCCTGAGGTGAACTCCAACTACCGTGGTCGTCATTGTGGAAGCACTGATGCTGCAGTGTCCATTGTAGATGCTTTTGAGGAGTTTATGGGGTCAAGAGCCAACTTTCTTTCACGATTGAATTACAATGCTTCAACGTCGCTGTATTGAATTTAAGGTTTGTTCATACCTCATGAAGGCCAGAAGGTAATCCATAGGAAACAATATCTCATATGTGTTTGATGCTTATATAACTCATTTTGACGAGCTCACATAGATACTCATCAGCGACTATTTCAACTATTTACCCAATGGAAACAAACAACGAAAGCATTAAGGCTATAGTGGGACAAATACGATAAACCAATGATAGTTCTATTTCCCTGTTCTTCTTCACATATCCCAATCTCTACATGTTTGTCTATATCAGATTACATTCAAGTTTATTATGTGCTTGTTATATCGAAATAAGGTGTTTTATTACACGGGCAGCCTTGATAACATATTGACTGACTGTGATCGTAAATATTTAATAGCGGGTATCCTGCAAGTAGGAGAACACTGATTGGGCTGACCGCCCAGAGCTCCTGTAATTATCTTCTGATGAACCTACTGTGTTGGAGACGTCTAGGTCTTCCCTTCAGCGTGTGTGTCTTCATCGGCATGTGGTGTTATATTTATTATGCTCAGTGTAGATAGTTGCTAAAGTTGCACTTTTTTATCGTTAAATTCAACTTTATATATGATATTTTAATATGGTTTATATCATAACATTACAATTTAGAGTGGAATGTATCAGTTGTTACCGTATATGATTATATCTATGATATGACCAGTTTTCCGACCATCGTGGTTACCCTGTTATTGAGGCACCATCATTTTTACCCATTTTTAGCTCATCAGGCCTGAAAGTCCGTCGTCCGTAAACTTTTCATATTTTCGACTTCTCCTCCAAACCTACTACACCCTGAAAGGTAAAGGTTTGTTGGGTTGTACCTTGCACCTAGGAGACCTTAGTTTGACATTTGGTACTGACCCCACCTCAAATATGGGCGTGGCAGGCAGTTTCCCGAAACCTTTAAACGACTTCTTCTCCCAAATATTAGGTTTGGTGACATTGTGACCCGAAATATAAGTGACAGAGGTTATCACCTAAAAACCTGTTTTCTGCTTGTTAACAATGAATTACTTATGATAACTTGGATTTTCAAACTTTGATGATAAATCTTATGTCCCGGTGAACTACAGAGCCCATAGCTCTATGTTTGTATTTTGAAACTGACCATCTCATGTTAATTGCAGATCTAGATTAATAAGATCTGATCTGATCTTTCGTAAATTACCCTTATGTTTAAACTGTTTATCTAGAGAATAGTTTATGCAATAGGACCCGGGGTTCTCGTGCTCAAAGAGCACTCTTGTTGTGTTAATCTAGAAACATTTTAATTTTTACAAATGAATAAACAAATAATGCATTATTCCTATATGTTTGTATTCAGCATGATTTTGTCTTTCGTTATCTCCAACATTCCTATATGTTTGTATTCAGCATGATTTGGTCTATCGTTATCTCCTACATTCCTATATGTTTGTATTCAGCATGATTTGGTCTTTCGTTATCTCCTACGTTCCTCAATGTTTGTATTCAGCATGATTTGGTCTTTCGTTATCTCCAACATTCCTATATGTTTGTATTCAGCATGATTTGGTCTTTCGTTATCTCCAACATTCCTAAATGTTTGTATTCAGCATGATTTGGTCTCTCGTTATCTCCAACATTCCTAAATGTTTGTATTCAGCATGATTTGGTCTTTCGATTTCGTTATCTTCTACATTCCTATATGTTTGTATTCAGCATGATTTGGTCTTTCGATTTCGTTATCTCCAACATTCCTATATATTTGTATTCAGCATGATTTGTTCTTTCGTTATCTCCTACATTCCTATATGTTTGTATTCAGCATGATTTGGTCTCTCGTTATCTCCAACATTCCTATATGTTTGTAATCAGCATGATTTGGTCTTTCGTTATCTACTACATTCCTATATGTTTGTATTCAGCATGATTTGGTCTTTCGTTATCTCCAACATTCCTATATGTTTGTATTCAGCATGATTTTTTCTTTCGTTATCTCCAACATTCCTATATGTTTGTATTAAGCATGATTTGGTCTATCGTTATCTCCTACATTCCTATATGTTTGTATTCAGCATGATTTGGTCTATCGTTATCTCCTACATTCCTATATGTTTGTATTCAGCATGGTTTGTTCTTTCGTTATCTCCAACATTCCTATATGTTTGTAATCAGCATGATTTGGTCTTTCGTTATCTCCTACATTCCTATATGTTTGTATTCAGCATGATTTTTTCTTTCGTTATCTCCAACATTCCTATATGTTTGTATTCAGCATGATTTGGTCTATCGTTATCTCCTACATTCCTATATGTTTGTATTCAGCATGATTTGGCCTTTCGTTATCTCCAACATTCCTATGTTTGTTTTCAGCATGATTTGGTCTTTCGTTATCTCCTACATTCCTATATGTTTGTATTCAGCATGATTTGGTCTTTCGATTTCGTTATCTCCTACATTCCTATATGTTTGTATTCAGCATTATTTGGTCTTTCGTTATCTCCAACATTCCTATATGTTTGTATTCAGCATGATTTGGTCTTTCGTTATCTCCAACATTCCTATATATTTGTATTCAGCATTATTTGGTCTTTCGTTACAATTGTATCTCCAACATTCCTATATGTTTGTATTCAGCATGATTTGGTCTTTCGTTATCTCCTACATTCCTATATGTTTGTATTCAGCATGATTTGGTCTTTCTTTATCTCCAACATTCCTATATGTTTGTATTCAGCATGATTTGGTCTTTCGTTATCTCCAACATTCCTAAATGTTTGTATTCAGCATGATTTGGTCTTTCGTTATCTCCTACATTCCTATATGTTTGTATTCAGCATTATTTGGTCTTTCGTTATCTCCAGCATTCCTAAATGTTTGTATTCAGCATGATTTGGTCTTTCGTTATCTCCAACATTCCTATATGTTTGTATTCAGCATGATTTGGTCTTTCGTTATCTCCTACGTTCCTATATGTTTGTATTCAGCATGATTTGGTCTTTCGATTTCGTTATCTCCAACATTCCTATATGTTTGTATTCAGCATGATTTGGTCTTTCGTTATCTCCAACATTCCTAAATGTTTGTATTCAGCATGATTTGGTCTTTCGTTATCTCCAACATTCCTATATATTTGTATTCAGCATGATTTGGTCTTTCGATTTCGTTATCTCCAACATTCCTATATGTTTGTATTCAGCATGATTTGGTCTACATTCCTATATGTTTGTATTCGGCATGATTTGGTCTTTCGTTATCTCCTACATTCCTATATGTTTGTATTCAGCATGATTTGGTCTTTCTTTATCTCCAACATTCCTATATGTTTGTATTCAGCATGATTTGGTCTTTCGTTATCTCCAACATTCCTAAATGTTTGTATTCAGCATGATTTGGTCTTTCGTTATCTCCTACATTCCTATATGTTTGTATTCAGCATTATTTGGTCTTTCGTTATCTCCAGCATTCCTAAATGTTTGTATTCAGCATGATTTGGTCTTTCGTTATCTCCAACATTCCTATATGTTTGTATTCAGCATGATTTGGTCTTTCGTTATCTCCTACGTTCCTATATGTTTGTATTCAGCATGATTTGGTCTTTCGATTTCGTTATCTCCAACATTCCTATATGTTTGTATTCAGCATGATTTGGTCTTTCGTTATCTCCAACATTCCTAAATGTTTGTATTCAGCATGATTTGGTCTTTCGTTATCTCCAACATTCCTATATATTTGTATTCAGCATGATTTGGTCTTTCGATTTCGTTATCTCCAACATTCCTATATGTTTGTATTCAGCATGATTTGGTCTACATTCCTATATGTTTGTATTCAGCATGATTTGGTCTTTCGTTATCTCCTACACTTACTTGGCGGAAGTATATTTTCATACATAGAAGAATGTAGTGTCAGCGCATCAAATTTATAGATTAGTAATACGTCGACGTACGGCATACGAAAAATTTATAATTGTAGCATAAGTGTAAGGACAAATTCTCATTCGTTCAGTTCACAGCAAATGCAACCTTCATTCTACTGTCCACACACAAAATAATGCACTTTCCACTATTAACACAAGTTCGGGGTTAGCCTTTTGCTCATCACAGTTGACAAGGTACCTGCTGCACAGCTCGTGAAGCAATAACATCAAGACGATTCTACACCAAACCTGCACCGAACACAATGGACTGAGGAACCCATGATGTGTAGATCTGCACTCACTGTAGAAGCCTGGTTTTATCGTATCGATTCAGAAAAGCTGCAACCTTAGTCAGGTATTAATTCAATCTTGGAAAATAAGACGTCAAATTAAGAGCTGATGGGGTGTTGGTAATGATAATAAAGGAGTAGCTTCTGGTCGTAATGGCCTTCTTGAGTGAGGCAGTAGAGAGAGGAGCTGTAATACAGTAACGTGTTCCCCAGTCCTGTGTGTGAGTGCAGTAACGTGTTCCCCAGTCCTGAGTGTGAGTACAGTAACGTGTTCCCCAGTCCTGTGTGTGAGTGCAGTAACGTGTTCCCCAGTCATGTGTGTGAGTGCAGTAACGTGTTCCCCAGTCCTGTGTGTGAGTGCAGTAACGTGTTCCCCAGTCCTGTGTGTGAGTGCAGTAACGTGTTCCCCAGTCCTGAGTGTGAGTGCAGTAACGTGTTCCCCAGTCCTGTGTGTGAGTGCAGTAACGTGTTCCCCAGTCCTGTGTGTGAGTGCAGTAACGTGTTCCCCAGTCCTTTGTGTGAGTGCAGTAACGTGTTCCCCAGTCCTGTGTGTGAGTGCAGTAACGTGTTCCCCAGTCCTGTGTGTGAGTGCAGTAACGTGTTCCCCAGTCCTGAGTGTGAGTGCAGTAATGTGTTCCCCAGTCCTGTGTGTGAGTGCAGTAACGTGTTCCCCAGTCCTGAGTGTGAGTGCAGTAACGTGTTCCCCAGTCCTGTGTGTGAGTGCAGTAACGTGTTCCCCAGTCCTGTGTGTGAGTGCAGTAACGTGTTCCCCAGTCCTGAGTGTGAGTGCAGCAACGTGTTCCCCAGTCCTGAGTGTGAGTGCAGTAACGTGTTCCCCAGTCCTGAGTGTGAGTGCAGTAACGTTCCCCAGTCCTGTGTGTGAGTGCAGAAACGTGTTCCCCAGTCCTGTGTGTGAGTGCAGTCACCCAGTGAGCATACTCAGGTTGATACTCTTCAGTAATTATAAACTGCATGTAACATGTTATTACTGGTGTTTTAGACTAGACGAGGAATATCACTAAGTGCAGCTGGGGTATATTCAGCATTTAGATAGTGAACAAATGTAATAATTATGTTTGGAATCACATTATATGCAAAAGTACACATTCTTTACATTTTTCTGGAGATTGTATCATTTTAAAATTGTCTAATTAATTACGCCAAACACATGATATGAAGACACTACTTATAGGTAGTAACAGAATACACTATTCGACCCGGCGATCCGGGATTCGTATTCATGCTTTAATTTTCTTGTCACTGATATACGTGGACCCCGCGAGAGTTGAAGTGACACGGAGTATTTCAATTGATTTTATTTTATTTGGCGTTGATATATACCAACATACTAAACTACCGGGCAAAAGAAAGTACTCACCTCAGTTGATTTTAACTTATATATGATTTTCAATTGCAAATATCTCAAGTTTTCGATGTCATAATCCAAAACTGATAAGTACAGGTGTTTAGTTAGCAGTCAAAGAATACTTCTACATGATTTTTAATTATTTAAAAAAAAAAATTATAAGTTTAATTTTGTTTTTTAAATTATTGTTGATGATACACAACTGTTCATCGACATATAAGACATATCCTATGTGAAAATAAATAAATGTACCTGATTCTGCACACATTTAAAACATTTTAAACAGAGCAGGGGTCATGTTGGTGAAAATTTCATTCTTAACCCTGTCTTCATTACAAAAAGATATTTGAACTAAAATTTAACCTCAGTCACCAACAAAGTCATTCAAACTACTGCAGATATGTATTATTGTATCGTGTCATAGTCAAATACATCTGATTTCTTTTAAATATTGAATTAATCGAAATAAACTTAGGTGAAAACTTTCTTTTGCCCGGTAGTTTATATGTGCAGATATAAGTTAAAACCATATCACTCGACTTGCATTGTCATCCCCATATGACAATTATATGACAAACACTTGGTTTGAATTAAAATTGAGCAACAGCTGAAATGCAGAAGCTGATACATGCGTTCTATTTACATGTTGACTTGTTCTGTGACATATTAAACAATAAATTGTTATTTTTAACAACAGTAATTAAATCGGGATGAACTGACACCATTGGTAGCGTTTGCCATATGTGACTCCAACAACTTGCTGATTATTCCAATCACTGCTTTTGTAGAGCCTGATGTTTTTTTAACATTGCTGTTTGCGTTTATTGAAAATGAGCTGTTAATATTAATGATTCTTAGAACCGTTTTTTTCGTATTGGTCGAACTTGAACTTGACTTGTGTTTGTATAATACGTTAAAAACACATTACTTGTAAAAATGAAATGGGATTCGAATGTTTTTTTTATACAAATAATATTTTATTCCATTTTCATTTATTTGTGTTAACCATTTAGTTTATTACAATAAAACTTGTAAATAGGATCCTCATTTTCAAATGCCCAAAATTAATAAGGTTCTTACCACAAGTAAACATATTATTTTCTTACTACGTGTTCGCATAAACATCCATATTGCCGACATCCATATATTTAAAAAAGTAATTTTGAGTAGTAATTCATTCGACCGTTTTCATGGCTGAATTGACTCCTTGCTAACATTCCCCGCTGTGTTTCAGACTGCCATGAAGTATACCAGGCCGGCTACAGATCGAGCGGTGTGTTTAACGTGCACCCTGTGGGCTCGGACATCATGATCTCCGTATATTGTGAGATGGTGAATAAGACGGGCTACACGCTGCTCCAGCGACGTATTGACGGGCTCATCAACTTCAACAAACGCTGGCTTGAGTACAAACAGGGATTTGGAAACCCTTACGGCGAACACTACATCGGAAATTACCTCCTGAACATCCTGACGAAGCAGAAACACTACATCCTGCGAGTGGACATGTGGGACTGGGAGGGACACAAGGCGTATGCCGAGTACAGCGCCTTTACTGTCGAGGATGAAGCTGGGCAGTACCGCATCCACATCAGCGGCTACAGCGGCGATGCAGGAGATTCGATGGGTCTCCACGACAACATGGCCTTCAGTACTGAGGATGTGGACAACGATCTGAGTCCACGGAACTGTGCCGAGGACAACAAGGGCGGATGGTGGTTCAACAGCTGCTTCGCGGCCAACCTGAACGGCATCTACCACACCGCCTGGTACACACAGGCCAGGTCCGCCTTCGCCGACGGCGTGGCCTGGTTTACCTGGAAGGACACTGAGTTCTACTCCCTCAAGAAGGTCGAGATGAAACTCAGGCCAAAGGTGCCGTGAGGTCAGAGATATTAAATCAAATTACAGTTACAGCGAATGAGCACAAGTGATAAAGATCAACGATAATTTGAAACCTCAGTCAACTGACAATCATCTGTGTTGCAGTGAGGGTATTTGGGTTAACGGTGAGAAGGAACATGACCTTGAAATGAAGATGAACAATATGTTGGAATTACGAAAATACTCCTCATCTTGTGTATGGATACCGACGTGTCACGTAAAACTAAATTGTTAATTGGCGTATTGTTACCATACTGTCTGCCTTAAAACATAGTATTACCAATTTCACGTTTATTGAAGGAAACATAGTTGAAATGAAAAGTTAAATGGTGAAAGTATATCCTATTTATCAGCAATTGCCATCAATACAAAGAAGAGTCGAATCTTAAATTTGAATGAGGCTGACAAATCTTAATCCTCAAATCTAAATATATCCGTAACTAGTGAATGTCAACATACCCTGTGTATATCTGATGGCAGGGAACGGGGAAGAGCTCCTTAAGCATTGTGATGTTGGCTCCGGGTTTGTTAATACGTACTGATTAAGAACACACTGACTCTGAACATCTTGTGTTTAGCAACCGTTATATTCTGCACTATTCATTGTCAACAGTATTTAACATTCCGGTGTGAAATCGCACGTTCAGGTCCCGTTTGCCAAACTTCATGTTGACTGTAAGGTTACCAGACCATGTTTCAAATGCGACATCGTTGATCTACGATGACATTCGTCCTGAAGAACTTGGTGCAAGAGGGTCCTGAATCATATTACACCAAAGTATCTTGACGGAAATGGACCGAACTTGACACTATCAGTTTGTAAATGATGAGTCGACGAGACTTACTGCAAGAGGATCCATGGTCGCACTAACAGCTGTGTCGTACTGCTCTGCCAGGACGGTGTGTGTCTATGGAGTTTATTTAAATATTGGTGCATCGATAGTATATCAAGAGACTGTTGATATGATTTTGAATTGCTATTCTAGTCATAGTTGAGTGTAGATATTGTTATGGTTATAGAGGCGAAGTTTACGATTCTCATTTGATAATACTTGTGAATGGACGAAATAATAAAAAAATATGTCTTTGATATTTACAATTATTTGTCTGCGGTGTCATGTTAACATGCCATTGAATCTGCCATTAGATCTATAGAAATACTTATTTTCCCAGTAAAATAATAGATAGGATGACAACATTAATTCATAGTCTGTAGCTTTCCGGATGGTCTAAAAGAATTTGTTATGTTAATGTCAATTAAAAAAGCAATTCCGGTTTAGTAAATTTGCAAATAATGAACTGACACTACAACATCTCTAAAAATTTAAATATCCTCATTTCCCTGAGAAAGTTGTTTTGCAGTTTAACTGTCCACATGTATGTCTATGTAGAGGTCCGGTGAATCCGGTGTGGTCAGATAGACGGCGCCTGACCAGCAGGTGATTGTACAGACCACTGATACTGGTCACTACTACGGGCCATGTCTACAGGGGATCGATAACAGTCAGGAGACGAATGCCTCCACACTTTCTACATGTTAAAGTCAGATATACGCTAAAAAACCCAGATATACTACCAATATAAACCCACTTATGTACCAAAGCTTAGTCTCAATAATCTATGAATTTTAATTTTTCAAAATCTGGTTAAAATATAGTATTCAATTTTAAGGTAAATAATGACTCATATTTAATTGAATGGATAATTAAAGCGGAAAATAAACATCTTCAACAACATTTCGATATTGATGTTTTTCATCTGTTGACAAGTTGTGCTAAGGGCGATGTCTGCACACACAATGCCGGACACACAGACTGACCGACCGACCGTTGAGAGGGTTCTTTACTGTTGGCAATGTCTGGCAGATGATCAATACAAATATTGCGAGGAGTTCCACTAGCCGTTAGTCTAACATACCTTTTAAGAAGGAAAACTAATAGTATGTAGTCGCTTTGGTTAAATTACATAGCCAATCATTAAAAACGTTGGAGTTTAATGTAATTCTTCGGAATTCAACGACTTGAGTTTGTGTTTAAATGTACATATATCTTAAACGAATGTTGCCTTTGGTAAGGAGGTCAATTGTTACTATCTACTGGAAACAGATATTAAAAGAGTTGATAAAAGTTCTAAAATTGTTGTCTTTCTGATGACAAGGTGAGCTAGTCTACTGGTAGGTCATTACCAGGCCAGGCCATTTCTATGTTGTAAATAATCAATACTTCTAGAGAAATGGACTCCCTATACAATGCGCTGAAGTGATTGTATCCTCTAGATATAGAGAGAAATAAATATATCACCAGTGATTAAATACACACAAACAAACAAATGATGCTTGAGTGTCGGTGTTCTATTATACGTATTCCAAATAATATAGTGTAACCACTACAGTGGCATGAACGTGTTCTGCAAACACCACTTCAAGAGGATTTATACCCTTTTAAAGAAGCTGAAATATACACTTATCAACAATACATTAAATTGTTTGTGAAAATTATATATTTAAGGTAAATGCATCTCCATGAAGAATTGAAAGTGAGTGTTGGTTGACTATTTTTATACAGAAATGATGTCCTTTTAAAACGTTATTTCATATCTCTCGACCTGTTGGTTATGTCTGTCGTAATGCCCTCTAAACAATAACTAAAAGGTATAAGATAAAAAGAAAAAAATACATCAACTCGGAAGCGAATACTTGAGATGGACCTAACACCACCTTAAATCCGTTAAATGTTGCAACAGAAGTCCAGATACAATCTATCTTCGAAAAACTGATTCCAAGGACGTGATCAGACAAAATCAATATGAGATAATGAGATCGAAGCAGTGTGTTATGGTAATCACACGTGTTATTCGCGTACAAAGCAAAGCCGGCTCTTTTCTTAACATCTGTCCGCCTCCTCCCTCCAGTCCCGAAAAAGTAATAATATGGGCTTTGTTTAACCTACTATATACATGTAATACTTCTGGACAACCGGTGGATGTAATGGAACTATAAATAACTGGGACAATCGGCTTAACTATACATGTAAATAACAGGGGACAATCGGCTAACTGGTCCACTCCTAATCACATATTACTGGTCATAATTCGTAATCAGCTGAACAGTTAGATACAAATGATTTATCTGATTTCAATTGTCAGACTGCGGACGACACAGCATACAGTCTGATGACATTCCGCAGTAACCCAACTCTACTGACAAGATGCCTTGTATCTAGTACCCTCTCAATGGCTTTCGGTCTTGTCTGAAGCAAGAATTATTGTATCTGTCCATCGCTTGTTTTGTCCTGAACTTTATCTAGATAGTGAAGGTTAAGCATAAAACGTCTCCGTTCTATTCGAAAACACGAGGGTAATATATACACTTTATCAGCATATAAGCCTAACTTACACGAG
Organism: Gibbula magus; assembly: GCA_936450465.1. Taxonomy (NCBI): domain Eukaryota; kingdom Metazoa; phylum Mollusca; class Gastropoda; order Trochida; family Trochidae; genus Gibbula; species Gibbula magus. The sequence goes on from OW388289.1 coordinate 10,602,217, forward strand.
GGTAATGTTTAAACTTGATAAGCAAATTAGATTAATAAACACTAGGGTAATAGATACACTAGATCAACCCATTATCCAAGACTTCACTTGATCAGCATATTAGTCAAAACTACATGAGGGTAATATATATACTTTACCAGCATATTAGCCCAGAGTACACGAGGGTAATACATACACTATATCAGCCCATTAGCCAACTCTAACTTAGCTGTAAATTATACACAATTATTCATCATAGATTTAATTACAATGTGATATGTTATATCTTATATTAAGGATAAATGGTTAACCAACAAACAAAAATGTTTTCTCGTTTTATTAACAACATCACTGACAAAAAAAGTTATTTCTATTTACAAAATGCATAAATATTATATGCGTTGTCCAAGTTACAACATATTCTCGATGTTTATACAACAGTTCCAACAATACTATAACAGTAGAAATATATCAAAGCATTGATTTACAGGTGTACACAATAGATTGTCCAAGTACTTTGCATATTACAAATGCATCAATATTTTTTACATCAAACTAAATTTATGAATTGTTGAGGAAATACAGCAAGTAGAATCTTACTTGACATATACCGTACTGACAATGATCTCACAATAGTTTAATTTTATTCACATTTGTCTGTTTTGTATGTCAGCATTTGATTAATCCCCAACATTCGATACTTACTAACTCAATAATTCAGGTTTCCATGGCAACATATTTATTTACAGGTGGGAAGAAACAACGCGTCAGGTGTGTTCCGGGAGAGACGCTGCAGAAGCTGGCGGGTGTCTGTAACACAACAACTCAAATATATATATGTTGGAAAATACACAAAAGGAAGTGCTGGCATCACACTTACATCTGACTGGAAATGTCTAACATTGGCTGAGGTTTCACCACAATGTTTAACAACAATTATGTTATGTAGATCCCCCTTTCGAGTATAATTCACTTTACAGCACGACAGTTAGTATTAGACGACACAGGGTAGCTCCATGCACTCAATCAGCACATACCATATATGAAGTATACGAGCGTACATAACTACCTAATCCTTCTTTAATGTATTTCTTCCTAACTAAGTTTGACGTGAGCAGACCAGATTTATGTATCATGCAACCATGTATTGCCACATTTCTCATTTACACAGTACGTTCCACAGTCACTGTTTGCTGCAGGATCTATAAATGATCCTCTTGCTCAACAGGATATGTTTATCTTCAAATTCACTGAAGGTCTTCTCAGTGTTTGCTTCGCATAGCTATAAATAACCCGCCAATGAAATGACTTTGAATCGAATGCCCGAATGAGGAGACCGAAAAGCTACCATCAAATTTCAAATCACGACTTTTCGTTTACTGATGCATGTTATAAATAGCGATGAGGAAGCGGGTGGCAGAGCTTCGAGGCATTGCTCAGAGAATAATCAGGGGTGTGGAGGAACCTTCCTTATAATATAACCCTGATGGAGCAGATTGTTAAATATAAATCAATTACTTAATTATAAGTGTAGGCCATCGGGCAATAACTACATAGTACGTACATCTAACTCTACACTGAATATGATGATGACATGAGGACATTAAATTCAGCTGTTTTTGGATTTTAAAAATATGTATTTGCTTAATGGTTTGAGTGGAGCTGTTTAAATTTGGAACACAAAAGTAGGAAATTGTATTGCAAATGATAAAAATACGTTTATAATTTAAAAATCTACATAAAGGTTAGATAAAAAAAATTCAAAATAAAGAAAATAAAAAGATGATATACCTTTCAGTTTCTCCTCTAGTGATCCCTTTGTGGCTCTCTCCTGTTCTATCTCGTTCCAGAGGCTCTCTGTAATTTGTAATCAGGGAAAGATAATAATAGTGATACTTAATTTAAATGTAGCGCTTTTAATCTGTGCTCATTGTATGTTCAAAGCGCTGACATAGTACCGCTGGTCAACGAGTACAGAATACATTAGCTGAGATTCAAGTTCAAATTCAGACAACTATCCTATCATGCATGGTAACCGAGTTACTGAGTCTGGAGAGGCATGTATGGAACTGAGTGACTATCCCAGGTCAGCGTGACACGGCCATTTAACCTCCTGCTACAGTCCGGAACAGGGAATAAACCCTTTAAACTCTGATATTAACCAGTTAATGTACATGTAGAGAATCATATCGAGAGGGGAGCGTGTACTGATCGATTATTCATTTCACAACGGAAATATCTTTCTATTGTTAACAAGATTAATGCTTTGGTACTCTTAAAGATAATTATAAATCTTCATTAAGTACGATACTATGTACCAAAATACATAATGCTGTGTATAACGTCCTAAATCGCTTTTGAATGAACATTATCTACTGAAACGATAGGATATATTATCTTATATTTTCTTATTGCATTGTCCTTATTATACATACAGAATGGTATTTTGATTTGATGTACAATACTGCTGTTTGTAATACTATATTTCCCCATGATATCGAACGTTTTGTTAACGTTCTGTCTAAAGCCAATGTGCTCGTCAAAACCTTGCTGTGTGACATTTTCACTGTTATCCCAGGAATGCATCAGTACCACTTTAGTCCTCCCAATCATTTGACGAATAACAAAGAATTAAAGACTAATAAGCGTGATATAATCAGGAAACCTTAACATACCGCACATTATGAACATTAAATAAATCTGGGAAGGAACAGAGGCGTATATCAAATATTCATTAAATCATATATGGAACGAGCTAAATGCCTTTCAATTTAATGTACTTTCATCAGTTTATGGCGTTGTGACGTCAACGGTTTCTATTTCCAACTCTTCGATATTTACCACAACCCATTACGCATGCTCAACGGAACAACTGTATCTGTACATTAAGTCACACACATTGTCGAAATGACGGTTTGTATAATGAAAACAACTGAAATAAGTAAATGTAAAATACCTTTAACAGAACAAAATTGACGTGCAAAATCCTCTCGTTGTTCGAGTTCTTTCAGAGCACGAAGTTTCAGCATGTCTGTAACACATAAAGAATTGATTATTATCGAATGAAAGACAGAAAATGATGAGACCCTAAGATATATTCATTGCCTTCCACTTAGATGTGTAAATCCGAGATAACTAGTGTTTATATGTGCCAAACGTTCTTGAATCAGTGCTTTAATACGTCCGTACATATTAGCTCCGACAGAGGTTACTCAAGTCATATCTTCACACGTAACCTATGTTCCACTACGACTTGGAAGCAGTAGAGAATCCTGATTGGTTGCATTCGAATGTAGTTCTGCAATCAGCGACTTGGTATCAAACACAGCATTCGGTCACTGTGGTCACTGTGGAGTAACCATCGATATCGCGGAACAGAAGTTACCTGTGAAAATTACGTATGACTCCTTGGGGGGAGAATGGTCTAAAGATTGATCAAGACTAAATATACGATGGTCCTGTTGCTTACAACATTTCTGTTCTTCTGTGATAATCAATCCAACATGATTTGCGGTTTGAACAATAGAAATAAATAATACTTAATAGATTCACCTTCAACATTTCCCTTAAAACAATTATTTCGCCGGTTTCTATCTAAAATCTGAAATCTTATCACATGGACAAATATCATCATAAAATATTACAGACTATTGACTGTATATACATAGCTAGGATGGGCGTACACTACGTCTGATCGTTTTTGCAATGCGTTATGCAATGAGTTGCGTTGCGTTTTTCCGCGCACACTACACGCGTTAAAATGTCGCTATATAAAAAAGGTTCTTAGGTGCTATATATCTCTAGTGTATTGTGTATTGTAGTCTGCAGATATGGGTGCCAACATAGCTATGCTCTTATTGAAAGAGGAAGAGGAAGAAATGGATCAATTTCTCTGTAATCAGCGTCAGTTTATGTACATGTAATATGTCGGCAACATTAATATCACTTTTATCAAAACTATATAAAAAGCGGTATTTGTAATTATGGATCAAGACATAATCATAGCACGCATGGTTCAGAGGTCTACTCACTTTCCTTAATGTGGTTTGAGTGCGGAAACCCCTTCGAGAAGTGTAAAATATAACGTAAGATAGGGAATCCTCCATGCGATTTCGTTTGCGATGCGATCAAATAGGCGCAGCACCTATTTTTCATCGCATCTGATCGCATCGCATTGACGCATCGGACGTAGTGTGCGCGGCCTATGAAAAATACACAATCGATACCATCTATAAACATTGACGACATGATTAGTCTCTTACTCTGAGCTTTCTTTTTATCCTTTTCTGCATTTTTTCGTTGTGTGATTGCCTTGGCAACTGCTGCTCGAAGTGTTTCTGAAATTGATTAATGTCAGTTGAAATAAACTATAGATGAAAAATAATGTGAAATACTAGAGAAAGACGAAGCTATTTTTCCACGAAACACAACCCCGATTACGAACATATCATATATTGTTAACAATTATGACCTTTTGTAACTTCCTCAAGGCTTATTCATACGCTATTAACATGAACTGGTTACATTGGAAAGCCTTATATTATGATGCAAATTGGAAAAAGCAAAATTCCATTAATTTATACTTTGTTTGCAATCGTTTCAATTAAAGAGGATTATTTCAAATAGGTAGCTAGTGTTGGTATTACCTATTGGGACCGTCTGTAGATCTTTAACGCCGATATTTTCATCCAGAATATGGTCCAGTAGCCAGGAGCAGTCTGAAACAAAGGGTTAGATGGTCATGGATGACTGAAACAAAGGGTTAGATGGTCATGGATGACTGAAACAAAGGGTTAGATGGTCATGGATGACTGAAACAAAGGGTTAGATGGTCATGGATGACTGAAACAAAGGGTTAGATGGTCATGGATGACTGAAACAAAGGGTTAGATGGTCATGGATGACTGAAACAAAGGGTTAGATGGTCATGGATGACTGAAACAAAGGGTTAGATGGTCATGGATATCTGAAACAAAGGGTTAGATGGTCATGGATGACTGAAACAAAGGGTTAGATGGTCATGGATGACTGAAACAAAGGGTTAGATGGTCATGGATTACTGAAACAAAGGGTTAGATGGTCATGGATGACTGAAAAAGAGAAGTACATGTAACCCTTTGATAACTTGACAGACACAATCTTGAATAAGCCGATATACATAGGACTAAGCATTACATGCGTGTTTCCCACCCAGTATACAGTAATGTAAATACCAGACATTATGTTGGCATATTTACATTAAACTATCTATAGATAACCACGATGTATCTGAACATATTGTAGACGTCTGGTGTAAATGATGTTTTCATTATGTTTCCACCGGGAATTACATTTAATTATTTTTCGAAACAAATTTAGCATATGTATAGATACCGATATGATAACAAAGAGTTTTATGAAAGTCTAAATATTCAAAGAAATATCGAATAGTCTATCTGCTTCTTCGACGTTTCAGCCGTATAAATATAACTAGTTCATTTCTGCAGCTTTTAAAGTGGCCCTTAACACAAACCTCGAGTCTCATGAGGTCACAAAATTATCTAAATATTTTTAGTAATTTTTAAGTAATTCAATCTGAAACAATCTAATTATTGAAGGGAATGGGTTGTATCCTTAAGAATTCGCCTATTATTAACAACATAATTACCAAATATCAGTAACCAATCTGAAACAGATTTTGAATGAAATGACTCTAGAATACTGTGTTACAGTGCGACCAGACTGAGAGTGAAACGCCACTGTTGACATTATCATTCAGAGTATTTTATCTCCAAATCAAATTAGTGTCTTCATGTGAAACTAATTACTCACGTGATAGTTAATAGCTCAGTACATATCGTCTAACAGCGCTATATATCAGCAAGCTCCAGTTACTTAATCTCATTTAAACGCTATTATTTTTGACAGCTTTTCAGTTTAAGAGTTGTTAAAAATTCATGCTGTGTGTTAGATGAGGTATTTGGAAAGATTTGAGAGAAAATGTTACATTCTCCTGACGAATGGCTGCTCATCAAATATACATCTATGAGTTTTAAGATTGATTACTGTCAATATCTCCTCTACAGAGCAGATTAAAAAAATGACAGCATTTATAGTGTAGTGTTCTTTTTAAATATAAAGATAAATTCTAACTCCGATGATGACTCATGCAAAAAGATGCTTTAATATAGTTAGGCTTTAAAAGATCAGTGATTGAGTAACAAGTAATCTTTGATAAAGTTAAAGCAAAACAAGTTTCTATAATAAAGATTGTGTACTAATCGCAATAAAACAATAACTACATGTATGTTTGAAGAACAATCTCCATTTCATCTCCGACTAAATAACATTTTTGAACGCGGAAACTTGGAAAATGACCAAACAGAACATTCATGGTACTGTAGGAAATGCTGGTTAGCGGTAAAATAGAAAATAACATAGATACCACAGTAAATTTACAATGTAGATAAAGGCTTTCTGACAAACCGTGCTGGTGACATAACTCATCATACATACATATACATATACATATACATACACATATACATATACATATACATATATATACACATATACATACATGTATACATATACATATACATATACATTATACATATACATATACATACATGTATACATATACATACATGTATACATATACATACTTTAGTATACATTCACGTTGAAATAAGTTGGTACTGACAAATATCGATTATCTACATATACATTGAATATATACATATACACCACTTACCAGATCCAAGATCATCTCTGCTACTTGTCTTACTAGCATCCGGGATGTCTTCCTGAATGAATCATAAATAAACAATATAACAATAATTATATCATATTATGCATATCTTAAGCCTCCATGAAGGTTTGATTTCGTTGACTCTAGCAATCTGTATCACATTTTTTTTTGTAATCGCGGTAATTTTGCTAAATCAATTATTGAATGTCAAAATGGTCTGTAGAGACTAAAGGACCTTTATAAAAGCAGCCGACTGTCACATCACGTCAGACAAACTCAGAGTTTTAATGTCACCCTGTCTGCTCGGAGTGAATGAAGTTCAGGTCTCATTCAGACGACATTTATTCTTAGAAGCATATCGGTAGAGTTCTTTATGCTTCTAAATATACGTTGCCACAGATGTTTCAAATAAATAACGAGCTATATAATCGAAGTAGAAATAAGTAGTAGAACATACAGTCATGTACATATGTGATATTCGTATCAATAAACGAGCTTAAAAGAATCATGCTCTAATTTAAAGATGAGCTGCACTGTTTCAGCGATACACGAACCATCGCGTTCACGTTGCCAAGGTATTTTACGGAAGCTTCACACAGTATTGTCTTTTGTGTTTTTTTTCATTTATGTAAAGCCACAATGCGCCCATGTAAACGATTCAGGAATGTATCAAATGAAATTATGTAACATCAGTAAATAAATGGATTTATCTCACAACAAACATTTACATTAATTTACCGAGTAAGACATTTTATACATCAATACCACCATATACCACCCTCCCGGGACAGTAATACAGTGCCGACATTCGTATCGTTTTATTCAAACTCAAACTGTTTAAATACAAATTTACCTACACTTAACTTTGTTCTTATGGACAACAATAAATCCTTAAGACTATTTTGTATTCGCAAAACATATCTATATTCGAACACATATGAACACGCACGTTATTAGTGTTATATGGATTTTACCGTTATTTCTATTTTCAGGTAATATATTTCAGGGTTTATATTTTCAATGATTCCCCTAAGTACAAATCTAAAATCATCACTCTTACCTCACAAGATATATTCACAAAACTAACTTCCTAAAATTATCGCAGAATTTCTGCAGTTATAAGTAAAAAACGATATTAGTTTTACTTATTTCTGTATGTTTCTGGTTCATTAAAAATAGTTTTGATTTATATGATTTGTATTGAATCTGGACACATGCAACCAGGATTATGGTTATTTCTTCCTTTATTTGACATCATTATCCATATCGTAAATGTATAATATTTATTGAAGTTTGTGCTTATATTTTGTTTATAGATAAGTTTATTTCCTTACGTTCGATGGCTCTGCTAGTCTCGCTGTCCTCTCCGCCAGGTCCCCAGGGTCGTCCCCACCAGCACTGCGAGCATCAGACTGGTCGTCCGTCCCTTCATCATTGCGCTCCACGTCGATACTGCTGTCCGGCTCGGGGGTCACCATGCGGGACTGCTTCGGTGGAGAAGCTTCACACGTCGTATCTCTAGCACTGCATCCAGTCTTTGATCCTCTCATTGAAAAGGTAATCTTCTCGGGGAAACATGGCTGTGTCGAGGAGACGGATATGGGGGTCATGGGCGAGGGTGTCGTGAGAATATGGGAGTCGGACCAGGCATCGCGGGGGGTCGGGAAGGGGATGGTCAGGGGTAGCACACTGGGGCCGGGGAAGCCGAAGTGATCGTTCTTGGTGACCGGAGAGGGAAGGTTTAGAGGGGAAGGTAGGTCTAGTTTCCCAGGCCAGGGGTTATTGTAAGGCATGCTAAGCGACCGGAGGAAGTCTCCATAGGATGTGATTCTACCGAACATTGGGTTAGAAAAGGGTGGGTGAGTCGGGGTGTTGGGGGGTATGAAGGAACTGTATCCAGGTAAGAGATACGGATTTCCATTTCCTCTTCGGGAACATGCTTCGGTTTGGTTGTCAACAACGTTAGAGCGAGGCATAAAAGAGGATGAACGACTTCCACTGGAGAACCTTTTCCTACATCCGCCATTAAACATGGCCTTGACGTCTTCCCAGGCGTGCAGCAGAGACTCCGACGGTTTGTCGTCCGCCAGAACCAGATGACGGCGCCACGAGTTGAAGTTGGCTGCATCTGGATGTTTGTATTCTGCGCCAATGCCTTTGTGGTAGTGGAATATGAATTTGTTGGGCGAGAAGTAGGTGTCGCACGAGAGACACTTGATGCACTTGGCCCTGGAGCTGTTGTAGCGGGAAGGGAGGAAGAGTCCCTTACTTCCCCAGCCACAGTCGTGACTCACCTTGAAGGCGAAGTCCTCGGGGAGGCGAGGTGGCGGGATTTCTTCCACAAATGATTTCACGAGTCTCTCTGCTTCTCTCTTTGTGATGAGTCCACACCTTCTGGACGAGACTGGCATAGCTCCTGTACGGCGCAGGATCTCCAGTTGGGATGGGGAACATTGCATACACGTGATCCCCAGAGCGACGCGACGGTTGTGAATCTCATTGTAACTGAAATCTCGCAAGATCGTGTTTGAGATTTGGGCCAAGCATAGTCTTTCCTTGTTGTCAATAAACAGACACACTATAGGAACACCAAACAACATCACTGTTCCTACGCGGTCTTCAACAACTTGCTTGTCAGAGTCGTCTCCCTTGCTTGTTAGTGACGTCATACTTTCCAAGTGCGGGGCTACACTGAATAAATTCAAGGGTGACGTCAGTCGGTTGTTCTCCACGAGTCTGTGTTCTTCAAAGTTGTGCGGGTCTGTGGATAAGAAATAAAAATTTGATTTTTTTGTTGAGCCACATTATTCACAAAAGGTCAACGTAACGAGACCCAGTTGAGAAGTACAGTTGTATAGGGGATCGTAATCGTTTGGCGTCTTATAAATAAATATAGGTATAATATCTTGTAAAGATAATGTTCATTCAAGGGTATATGTCCTACTCAATGTGCCTACTAGAACACTGAAGGCGACGTGGGATTGAAAAATATAGCTCTTCTTAGTATTTGCGACAAACAATTTACTTAGATCAAACGGTGTGGTTACATGTAGTTCTCAAAGCTACACACTGGGGGCTTCTCCCCAAAATTAACTTCTTTATGAAAACACAGGTACATAATAATAACGTATCAACTAATTAAGCTACTTAAAATTGACATGGTGAATGTTTTATAATTATACATTCAACAGTGTTCGACTCAGTGGCATTATAAACATACATCAGGTTTCTTGAAAACAAAAGTCTATAACTTTATATATAAATTTTGATTTTTTAAAATTTAATTTAATTTAACTTTGATATCGACTGCTTAACGCAAAAAAAGGCTCATGTCCCATATTCATCATATTTTAATTTTTCATAATTTGGATTGATTTTGTCCACATAGTGATATCCTGTCAAATTATTGAGATATTAATAATGTAAAATGGGTATATCTGAAAATCTAAATTTTGTTTAGTGCAACAAGTGCTCAAGTGCTCAAGTGCTACTGCTTCGAGGCGATATCGATAAAGAGCCATCTCCCTACTCTCGGACCAATGACAGAATGAGGCCCTTGTGTATATATCTGACGACTCATGCTCCACTGATGGTGGCGGTAGGACATAAATAGTGATTAGTATCGTAGCATCAATACAAGTGAAATATTGTTAATCTTACAAAGAAAAAACATTTCTTTATTTAACCACATCGATATGTTGGTATAGATACTGAAACCGTTATCAAGTTCATGGGGAAAGATGATAATACAGAAAACGATAAACCAACAGATATATGCCAAAGTGGAGTTTTAGGAACACTGTATACATATGAACTGGAGAACAATTTACAGCAGGTAACACACCATGTGTCAAATATTATTATTTTATGGTATATGCTTCAGCCGTGTTAATTAATATAATGTGTGCATCTATGAATTATAAATGTACAAATGAACTAATTCTTGAAGTATGAAGTGTGATGTGAAGAAGAGGTAAATAAACATGTAAATATTAAACGTTGCTTTCGATTTAAGAACTATGATACTGGAAAATTTATGTAATGATAATATGATATTTCCGAATATTCATAATGTGAAATCATTGTTATGTACACAAACTCTCAGTTCTAAAACGATTGTCCAAATTCACCATCACTGTAAATGTTGTAATGAAAAGAATATGTAAAATGACATTTACATATTGTATTTGTCAAACTCTTATATATCATATATGTTTGCCCTATTATCACCGTAGATGGAAATATAGAGCATTAATTATATAAGAACTGAGAATCGAATTGACTTGAACTGAGTAATTTCTTTACTTACTTAAATTAATACTCATCCTGGAGTTCATGTGTAGTAGAGTTTAGTAGAAAAACACACATGCGTACATTTGTTTGATAAGAATGTAGGCACTTTTTGGAATGTACATGTAGGCATATTAGGAACCACTGCGTTGAACGTATTTGGCGACTGCGTATTACATACGTATTAATGAACACATTCCCTATCAATCATACGAACAAATTCTAGTAAATTATATATGAGTTATGAACAAAAGGAACGAAGACTTAGGAAACTAATAGCTTGAAATATAAGCACGGACCGACAGGGACTCGTGTATGTAACTCAAACCAGCATTAAGCCAGAAGCCATATGCTTCAAGTCCTGTAATTTTATCCAAACTATTTTAATATGAAGTGACGAAATACAAGTCAAATATGACAATAAGATTAATACACGTTAATCACGTGTGTTTGACGGTTATTCTCGCTAAGCACGCACATCTTACCTTAATGATTTTCGCACACGCGCATTGCTTAAAATTTAAGTTAAATGTTGACTGCCATGCTGTGGGACAACGGATTTATTGCATCGTGTCAAAATGCATAATTTAGGGGTCATTAGTGTCAAGGGTCAAGTTAAACACCCCGGGTGACTTAGAAATATACACCCTCGAATTGTACACCAAATATGAACATTATACATGCATATTTAATATTTCAACACGAAATTTTGATTTTATACATGCTTAGAATTGTTTTACAATGGGCGAAAATGAACTTATTAGAATGCAATTTTTACGAACTGATAAATTTGACCTTTGACCGGTTTCTTAAGTGTTACATACTTCCCAATTACAACATCATATGATTTAAAGTCCTGATTCTTCATTACTGTAAACTTTTTAACGAAAAAAATCCCTTAATAATGCCAAAAAAAAAAAAAAATCAAAACTCGTTAGGAACACAGACTTGACATTTATGTTCTAGCAGAAATCTTTTTAGTTGAATAATTGAACCAATAATTCATGATATTTAAAATTTTAAAGAACTACCTTGAACAAATTGAAGTACCCACAGTGTCAAACAAATTGCTAATTGAACGAGCTCTCTATCATCATGATGACTGGTGTTTCCAGATCATTCTAAAACGTTATTGCTGCAATCAGTTAAGTGTAATTTACTTATTATATACGCTTACACTTATCTCACTGTCGACGCTAAAGAGTAATATCAACAAACGATTCAGCCCGATTACATCTATGTCTACTAAAACCCAAACAAACTATATGTCAGGCTACATTATGATTATCAATTAGGAACAATTAACGAAAGGTTTAACAGATAAGTAATATATCACCTTATTCTAATCTATTAGTACCATTACGCCCATCACATGGAGATAATGGTGATTTATGAAACATAAAAGAGAAGTAAGAATAAACTTTTGGTGCTATAATACTCAAGATTATAAGGACTATTAAAATTAATTTTAAATATTAATTTCTTTATTGAATGATTGTAATCTTTGCTCGCTCTTAAATGTTTTCGCCAATCTTAGAGAAGATTTTGGGATTTATTTCTGAATTAATTCTTAATCTTTCAATATATATTTACGTAGAAAATAAAATTAATATTTTATTAAAGATTATATTTAGTGATTTATATATATGTATTACAAAGTAGTTTCGAATATAAACTAAAATGGTTTTGGAAGTTAAAATCATATTAAAAATAACTAAATGAGTGCATTTAAACAGCATATAATTTATAAACAAGGCCAAATTTAAATATTATGTTTTTGTAAGATTGTCAATTTCGAAAACAGAGAATAAATAAGACTTGGACGTTTTCCTCCCCAGAATGCATTATTTTCAAATAAAAAAAACCCAATGACTTAATGATGGACACATTTAGAAATAACAATATGCCATTTACATGTTAGCAAAGTGATATTGTAAACGTACAAATGTATGTGTCCTCTAGATGAGACAGACGTGAGGTTCCGATAGTACTTATAGGTGCAGGAGTACATTCAATTGTTTCTTTGTAATCGTACAGATTGTGTCTGCATTAACATATAATTTAAAAAATCTACTTCAAAAGTCATTCTCAGCGTAAACTGTAATTAAGAATGAAAAAATGAAATTATTTTCAAACTATATGCGACTCTTGCTTGGGTTACACTTCATGTGACGGTGAGAGGTTGTAACATGTACATATAAACACGTACTACATTAAATACTTACTTTCAATGATATTATGTTACCCTTAAAAATGACGTTTGACATATATGACTCCAACAACATACTGAATGCCCCTTTCAGTAGGAAATATCATTGGTTGTATTTTGTGAGCATAACGGAACGTCTTTGTGACAATTGGTTATGTGGTAAAGATGTACACAGAAAATAAATACAAACTAAGTAACTCAAGGGAAGTAAAACTAGTGACATGCCACTCTTAAGAAGGAGAATCATTGATTTTTATTTGTAAAAGTCTAACAGATTGTCTTGATTGGATATTCATTGTGACAATTGGTTATGTGGCATCTTCATGAATTAACTGTGTTGTTCCAAGGACCTTTCTGTACCACCTCTGTGGCACTAGAACACTCTGAATAATTGATGCAACATACAATAAGAGGCCCTGTTCTGTCGTGCATATAAATTGAATCATATCATACCTTGAAGAGCGTTCGATAAATGAACACAGAAAAGAAATGTTCTTATTGTCAGTAAACGGTTGCCCATAATGAAGTTACCCTTTTATGGATTTCTTCTTGTGGAAAATCATTTTCCCCTTACATAATTAATTCTCTACGCATGCGTTTATTCTTTCGCGTAAATGCTTATGATCACCGAGGGTGAAGGTGGAATTGATTTAAAACATTTCTCGGGTAGACAAACTGACATAATTTAGTCTGTTAGAACACTTAAATAAGTTATTTGTGTTGCTATTATGTGTTCAATGACACTTTCTAACTGTACGAAGATGTCTAATAATTAATTTATGACTAGACCACCAAGTCAGAAGATTGTAACAATAAACGTTTTGAAATAAATAAAATAAACTCACGACATCGTGTTGTCTTACACATTATGAGCATGTGTATATAACGGTAGCTGTAGTAAGTGTTGGCGACATAGGCCGACTCCTCACCAGCACCGCATCAACCGAGCCTTCACGGACCACTGATCTACCAGCCCCTGTAAACTGACCTCGTACCATTCGGTTTCAAATCCTCGGTTTCTTCTGGCTATCGGTTCAACTTACTTCATATAACAGCAATTACACGACTCTTGCCTGCGGCTTTCTCTTGAAGAGTTATTTCATTCTCATTAAAAAATACTTAATTAAGCCATAAATCAGGGAACGCGTCAACAATAGCTTGGTATAATAGTGTACAATATCAAATTTTCCATTAACTTCATTTCATAATTAGCTTGATTGTTTAACGCTTGACTTTGAGTCCAACGTCAAATCTATTCATAAGAAAAACAATTACAAATGTATTACAAGTTCAAAGGTAGCTTATCAAATATTAAAAAAAAGATCATTTCAATACTTGGAAAATGTGAAAGATCGATCATTGATTGATGTCCTATTTAAAGTTAACCTTCTAGCAAATAGAATAGGGTAAAACATATGTCCTAAACATATGGAGTTTTCTATCACGAACGTATACACATTAATGAGCAGCTAGTTGTTCAATAATTTCGCATAGCATTTTAATGTCGAAATCATTAAGTCTGTAAAACGTACTTGTAACACTTTAGACATTTCTACAAACTCAAGTGGAGCTTGATTTGTATCGGCGTTTATGTCAATGCCTGTTAGATATTAACATTAATACGGAGCTGTAACGAATGAAGCTAATTGACATACACCAAAGGACAGGGTCGTACATCATATAGCACAGGTCGCAACAAAGAAAATTAGATCGAAGACACACGCGCCTCTCGTTGATCAGTATGTGAACAGCGCACAGAGATTTTTTCATTGTTTCATTGCCCCGAGGGTATATTTCAATTGATAAGAGTAGAATTTCAGCAAGGGATGATTCCACTTTTGTCGTGTAACGACGATGCCAGGGGAAAGCAAAATACCAGAGAAAATTAGATTTTGACATGTCTTTTACAAAAATGATATATTGCGTCTTCCATTTAGCATGATGAAAGAAGATATTGACAAAGTTGAATATAAACATTAGTGATCGAGTAATAGGAATTTGTGATGGGTTTTCATACGTGGAATCGAACATAAATGAAGGTTGTTGAATTTGAATTTGGTATAACGATAATGTGCGTAAAGGAGAGCAATGGTCAACATCCTTATTATGTTTCAAAATATAAAATTAAACAAGTTCAGCGAGCTCCATATTCTCAGATTAGTTTACAGTCTCGCTAGATTGTCTTCGTTAATATCTACATGTACTTTGTAAATGCTATTATCATCCATTTCGCGGATGAATAAATCAGTAATTATTAGTTAATATGGAGTTTAACTAATTAGTAAGGTATATGTTGGTATGCTCAAATGTACAATAGTAGTTTTATTAGCATTATATAGACTGGAGCCGCTTACTTACACTTTCATGATGTACTGTAAGTACATCAGTACATCATTCCTAATATAGAAATACAAAACAGAAATGACTTTAATTACGTTTAAATGCTTTTATGTTTTAAATTTGAATTTATCGCTACTTGTTTCTGAAGAAAGCATTTAACTTAATGTTTTTTCTTGTTAAGTAATTTTCTTTTATTTCATTAACGTTCACTTTTAACTTTACTGAAAGCAATAATGATCTTTACACATTAAAGGGATGAAAGTCAGAAAAGGAGAACGTTATCTTAAACTAACATGCCATAGTTAATTGCTCCTAGAGTCTAACCGTGTATGAACATTATAATTTTTGCAATCGAGTTCTGTTACCAATTTTAATACCAATGTAATGGTAATATTTTCGATACGGGCACAATGTGGACATACCACGTTTGACTGGCAACCATTGTATCAGCGCGGGTTCACATATTACGTCGTCTGTGACGCCATGAAACAATTGTTCATGACGTCATTGTAGCTGGCCGTCGCAAGTGAAGTGGACCGTTGTCTGTCTATGTTTACCCGATTCAAATTGAATAGAATCGGTAATAAAGGAATTATGTGCCAATTGACTCTTCAGAAATGCAAATTTACTCTCGCTCTGTCAATAATCATTATCACACACATATGTCATAAGCTACACCTCGGTTGTAATCTCCACGTATATAGTGAGAACTGTGTGTTATATTAGAAATACATGCCATTTAGATAGTGAACAAATCTAACATTGTTACATTTGGGATAACCCTAATGTAACAATTACTAAAAGTGTGTTATATCCATGCCTATATTGCGAAAGGAACACATGTCGAAATAAAATTATGAAAAAGATCTGTTCGTAGATCTTTAGAAGGTTTGGTCCAGGAACACAATGTGAAGTAAATTTAAGCGTTGTGGGAAATTAAAATATTCATTAGTGATATGAGAAGCTTATAAAAACATTAAGAAATATAATCAAGGAAAATGAACATAGTTAATTACTAACAGACTGAATATGGATCATAAAAGAGACAGTTAAAGAATTCCAAACTTTGAAACATCAAACGCAAGTGTCATGTATGTTTCAGATGCGGGTATATTCAAGACGGGGAATGGTGGCAATCTAAGACAGGAACAGAATACTCCCGGGATGTTGATTAATCATACAGGGTGATTTAATTTTCCACATTGCTGTACTTTTGACAAAATGAATTTGTAACATTTGAATTCGTGACATTGGATAATGTACAGTACCGAAGAGAGAATGTTACGTATTAATATTGTGTTGAAAAATATAATACAATTTATTGTTTTGGGAGTAAAATATGCGTAAATTATAATGTAATAATAAATATACTCTTAAAATGTCCGCAAAACGATGTTAGTAATTTACACAGACATGAGTTTATACTATAAACTTCTGGTGTCGTGGAATCGTTCCCATGTTATAGCATTATCTTTTTTGTTCATGTCTGTTCAAATAGACCCGGGGTTAAAAAACTTTAACAATTACAAAAGTTGAAATTTAGTTAATAAAAGATGCCATCGACATATATAACCTTCTTGGATCACTTTAGGACATCACAAAACATAAGAAAATATAGTTTGCAGTGTTTCAACAACTCATCCCATTTTGATACAAACTTAGAGAACATATGATAAAATACCATTGTCGTTTTTATGTTTGAATAATCATTGGTTAAACAAGTTTTAAATTAATGATAGAGACGTGTATTTTTAAAATCTTCTAAATTGTATCGAAATGGGAATGAAGATAGGAAAACAATGCATGATATATTTCCTGTTATATACTTTGTGATTTATCTATCATATCCTACATGTATAGGCGTGCAAAATCGTAGTTTATTTTCTATGGGATACTCAGACCACTTATTGATGCTGTAAAATTGTCTTTTTTTAGATTAGTAAAAGAAAATAAATTTCCAAAGACAATAAATGCGGTCGACGAATAGGAAGATTCGGTGACAAACCTCATGCTCTGTTCAGCATTTGATATTTCAAAAGTAAATTCATATAGTAGTTTATGCGGTGTAGGGAAATCTTCATTCCTCTATGGTTTGCAAAGTGAAGTCATAAAAGCGAATAAACTGAAACACTAGTTACAATAAGAACTGGTAAACATAAGAAATTAATTGAGCATCGGTAATCTCATTGTATATATAAAGAGTTATGTTCTTTTATACTTGCATATCATCTTAGAAACACTTTGTCTTCCTGCATATATTGAAACTTATGTTTTGTCGCAAATGATCTGAATAAATTGAAAACAGTGACATTTTTGTTTCAAACGCATCTTAATACTGATATCTCATATACAATGTTGTGGTACCTGTATAGTTCACTAACACACAGATAGTTCACTAACACACGTACATTGTCAATGCATGCATCACATTTTGACATGAGTATATTAAGAAATGAAACATCTGATAAATGACATGAAACATATTCACTTCGGTTCAATATCAAATTAACACAGTGGAAGATTAGTAAACTAAGGAACGATAATGCCATTTATACTGTACAACTTTTAGGTTCACATCAACAATGATTGTTCCAGAAGACGAGTACCATTTTATTAACACTTTATTCCACACTATTATATCAAATTCCATTCGAGGGAAACAAGTACCAGCTGTTATCATCTAACAACCACCATTACATAACCAATGTGTCCATATACTTGAACATAAATCTACTAGCTTGATTATTATGAAGTGTCTCATGCGTCAAAGTTGGTAATCTGTATTTCACCTGATTTGGCCTGGAGACTTTTTCCAAAAAATAAACTTGTCACTTGTCACCTGTCACAATATTAAATGCACATCTCTCTAAGGAATATAGAATGCATTGTTTTATATTCACAAAGTAAATGTTAAAAATCAAATAATTATATTTGTGGTGAAGTTAGAACACTCATTCTGTATGAAGACTTTGTGGTTTACCGATACAAAAATCTCATTTGATTGTTTCCTTGAAGACGGTCCCTTTCATCAATATATGAGGGTAATAGTTATCGATATCGTTAAGGATTTAATCAGGTGATAATTATCTGCAATTGGTTTCATACTAATGATTTATCGCGGGCCATTTATGTCTAAAATGTCTCTATCGACGATGATTCTATTATGTCTCTGTCGACGATGATTCTAAGATGTCTCTGTCAACGATGATTCTAAGATGTCTCTGTCAACGATGATTCTAAGATGTCTGTCAGCGATGATTCTAAGATGTCTGTCAGCGATGATTCTAAGATGTCTGTCAGCGATGATTCTAAGATGTCTCTATCGACGATGATTATATTATGTCTCTGTCGACGATGATTCTAAGATGTCTCTGTCAACGATGATTCTAAGATGTCTGTCAGCGATGATTCTAAGATGTCTGTCAGCGATGATTCTAAGATGTCTGTCAGCGATGATTCTAAGATGTCTGTCAGCGATGATTCTAAGATGTCTCTGTCGACGATGATTCTAAGACGTCTCTGTCGACGAAGTTTCAAACATTGACCAAGTTGTTATATTCTATTTATTCAAATCATATCCATGACATGCAGAATAAAAAAAGATATGATAAACATAACTAAAGATTAGTGGTACATTCTTATTGTCACAATATTAAACCTGGATCAAGTCATTGTATAATGTTCAGGTGTGACACAACGTTATAAATAGATAAATTGTTTATTTTTCTCTTTGATTGTTGGTGCGTTTTAGTTTTAATCTATGTTATTTGTCGCCACTGTATTCGCTCAATTCATAGAAGAGATCTAGAGTTATCGGGCAATTGTTATATGAAAAAGTAGCCGCATACCTTTCCCCATTAACAAATGATACAAGCATGTTGTTAAAAATATATTTCATTCATTTAAGCGAACTAATCGCAGAAAAACTAGCTGGTGTCATTTTAAAAAAACAAAACTTAGCAGATCAACTTCGCTGCTATCAAGTCAAAATTGACAATACTCTGCATATGTTTCAAACGTTAAACAGTGAAAATATAAATATGATAATAAGTTCTTATTTCCACACACCTAACCATAAGTTACATTAGTAAAACGCGGAAATGTCTTACACAAAACGAGCATACATGTACATATACTACGGAGAATAGAACATAGAATATCAATTTAATTTATTACATGTATGGAAAATACAATCAGAATGGTCTTCCTTCATAGCGATGCAACCAATAACGAAAGTATACACAACACACAATGCTCGGCTATGGATTTATTTTCCGTAATATTGTTAAACTGTTAAATGAGGTTAATCATTATTGTAATACTTAAAATTATAAATTTGGATAACGAGATAATGTGTTGCTGGGGGTCACGTATGCCAAACGTTATAAATGGCATCAATCTATCGAGAAGTACTAGCTGTTGGATAAACTCACAATAATGAGGAAACCGATTTTGTACAGTGACGATATTAAGGCAAAAGAAGTGATTTCTGATCGAAAATTGGACAATGCACCGCGACGCGCCTCAATTTGTCAAACGTAATTTTGGAAACTTATTGACAATAGAAAAAGACAAATTTGGGTTGATAATGTTAAATAGGTTATATAACTACCATGAAACACAAAGGATGTCACTTTAAAACACAAATTAACTTTTAAAAGTTCTTAAAAAAAATAAATAAATAGAAACAGGTAGAAAGAACATGACATTGAGTTACCGTGTTAGGATTATTATAAGCTACCACTTGAAATGCATCTTCACTATCACTGTTTCAACATGTTGTGTAGCGTGAGAAACATACATTCTGTAAAAAGTGGTTAAAGGCATAACTAATTGTTTTATACCGTTTATCAACGGCATTATCATTGCCATAAATTCTCTGACAACAATTAACGTAAATGTTAGATAACAAAAATATTAATGTCAGTAATTAAACTAGGATTATACTCGATGACATATTCGTGACACCTCGTTCTCAAGTAAATTAAAATTGAATATGAAACAAAGTGCGTTTTAAAAGTAAGATTCTCTTCGCATGGTAATTACAACAACGAACAATGCTTAATTACTGTCGGCACTTCAAATATTATGCCACTGTTTGAAGTCGTACATATACACAATGTTATTAAAATTAAATGCATAATCGTTTTTCTTTCTATTTCGTAATGGTATTCTAGAAATTGCAGATGCTTAAATTCAATGTCATGTCATGCCCATATCGCATACATGTACATACATGTATATACTGTACGAACTGAATCAAATATAATGTTCATTTGAAACCATATTCTCAAAGATGTCCGTTTACACATGATATACATTTTATAGAAAATGTATTATTACAAGGAATACATGTAGCGTTTTACTTTCCGGCACATTTCAAATACGGCACACGGTTTACCTTTTCCAAATAACTACACTGATCACTTCGATTTGACTTTGTTTAAATGAAGGTGACACATGAGTTGTTTACTTATTTTCTGTCATTCGAGCAAACATTTCATATAATTTTTTAAAACATTATTATATGTTAAGAAAAAGGAAGAACATCGAACTAGTTTGTTTTAGCATGTACATTACTGCTAACACATTTATTTCAATAGTAACCACCTGAATGTTGAGACATCAATATAATACACATTAACATATTGATGACAACAAACTGATTTGATTTACAAGAATTGTTTGAACAAGTCAATATAAAAAAGGAACACTGGCATAAATCGTTGAGAAACACTGGTATAAAACGTTGAGAAACACTGGTATAAAACATACCGTTCTGTGGCCGTCTCAAGCCCGATATGGCAGCACTGCGGCCTTCACTGTAGCCCTGGTCCATCTGTCGCCTGCCAATAACTCACCTCGACCGGCTCTGATCGCTTGTCGCTAAGAGGGAATTTGACAAGGACTAATATAATGTCAGCTAACAGCCCCTCCTCTGGGTGTTATAACAATTCATTAACAAAGTGGTGTCCATTTCCTCAGCCAATGAGAACAATCGCTTTCATATTGAAGGTCACGTGATGTCGATTCCTCGGAGACTAACATTCTATCGATTCAAGCAGGACAGGAAGGCTGGGGGCTCGCCAACCGTGAAATAGGAAAAATTAAAATTTGATGAGTATGTAATTAATTAGCGTGATAAACGTTCCTTTGCTCTTTTCTGGATCGACTTGATTGTTCAAACTTTCACAGAGCATTACACTTGCAGTTTATTGTCCAATCCGTCATTCTGAGCAACTTTAAGTCTTCATACGAGTACCCTGCTGACGCTAATGTCCACTATTTGTTTGAAAAATAGCACCATTGCCCTTTGAAGCGGAACAGGAAGAACCATATATACGTTTCTTACGGAACTGAAATAAAACTGGGTTTGCATAGACAGCCAGTCGGAACAGAAATACAGACTGAATTTCTTGTAGCTCTGGCAAGGAGACGTTGATTAATTGGTTTACGCTCAGGGTATGTAAAGATGGAAATCCGATGCCTGAAATTGGTTTTTAAAAGAGAATAGAGAAATCCTCAAATTCTTGAAGATGATTAAGATTTTGAAGTTGATATCGCTAAAGAATGAGGAATCCGATATAAGGGATTACGAATACAGAATACTTTAGATATTGATCACTCTACAGATAATAGTATTTGCATTATTTCCAGTGTTTTGTGAGAATGTTAGTAAAAATTAGCTTTTATATTTTGATTGTTTGGTTCGAGTTGGCTATATTTTGTTACATTATTAAACATTATTAAACGGAATTCAAACAATTAATACCCGAAATAAGTTTCGGTGCAATAATCAGTGAAAAAACTCAATGTCGCCTTCACAGAACTGGTTTCTTACCATTCACTAACGTTTTGAAAGATGGGAAATTAAAGGGTGATTAAACTTCAATGCGTTAAATTCGATCGCCTATTCTCAATTCGAAATATTTGTTGACATTCAAGAAACTTGCAGTTACTGTTCATTCCCAGCCAACCTAGTTTTTAAAATAGTTCTTCTCCCTGAAGTTATCGATAGAATATTTGCTCGTCAACATGTACCATGTCTTCATGTGATGTTTAATAACGTCCTCGTGCTTTAACTATAATAGTTCAGGGCAAAACTGTACTTTATTACAAAACACATTGGGGTACAGCGAACTTTATTACTTTTTTTGATTGTTCTAACCGCTAGGCATCCTAGAAAGTTATTTAAATGGTCGATTATTCGTTAGAGTTAACTTTATGGACCATCCACTGCCATCATTTGACGACATCCTTTTGTTACGGTGACGTCATAGATTGAAAGTGTTATTAAATATAAAATAAAGTCCATGTGTAGTATTACAAACAAAACCGGCCTATAACAGAAGTTTATGCGATAATTGTGTTGCATGTGCGGTCATAATAATTGTTGCATTAAGTAGTACTTATTACGTCTATATGGAAGAGTCACGTGATGTGCTAGGCGATTTAGCAAATATATATTGTACAAAAAATCTGCTTGATATTTAACCAGGCAATGCATTTTGATTACATTTTGCCTATGTGAAAATCAAATAACGTATGCTACTCTACTACGACAAGTGACAAATATTACCTAAATCCATATTCGATCCAATTGATTTTTCAATTGCCAGAGGAGTGTAACTAATGTGTATTGATTTACAAAATTGCTATGTTTACACAGACGAGATATTGACTAGTTGCGTCACTGTCAGGTGACAGGTACATCACCAGTGATTGGCAATGAGGCGCAAGACTTGAGCTTATAACTTTTGTAGCATTTTATCTTACATTTTGGTACAGTGTCATTTATCGATGAACTAATAATTTTGTATTCTACTTGAAATTGTTAACTTTTCACTTTAATGTTAATGGAGCGTTAGTCTACACTCTGATTGCTTGTTCTAATCCAAATTGTATTTACTTGGCATGTCTTAAATAAAAGATTTAAATTACTGACTTGTTGATGCACTTGCATTTTATGATGTGGTACCGTGTATAAACCGTGTGTTCAATTACGAAATAGACATAATAATATGTTTGTTCAGTGGCTTATAACCGGTTTATGGGTGTAAGTTAAACTGGTATAAATGCCGGAACTTGTCGACAGCATTTATAAAACAGTTTAACTTGAACTTTCAAACCGTTTATAAGCCAGTGAACGAACACATTATCAAATCTATATCTAATAAATTCAATTTGATATAGAATAACTTTAGTGTCAAAGGTTAGTGTAGACCGAGGCCTTATTGGAAGCAAAGGTATTATTATTCATAATTTCAAAGACTTAATCAAGATGGTACAGAACACTGTTTTACAAGTTTTATTTATTTTATGCTATATTCTGATATGTTTGAGATACACATTCATTGCAGATGCAAATTCGTATCACTTACATTGTTGTATATACATGTATTCTTCCTAATTTACGTCGTTGTATATGAATAAATTATTACAACCTGTATGTTTTTCTTTTCATTTGTAATTAACTTGTAATTTGGAGTTATAAAATAATTTCAAAATAATTTCAAAATTATCACGGATTGGATTTACGTCGTTATTCCTATATAATGAGATAACATCGTTGTCGAGATTGTGTGACAAATTTGAAGAAACATGCTCATACTCCAAAATGAACATAATAACACAGCCATTCAAATAATCATTAAACAGCCATAAAACGTTCAGCACATAAGGGCCAGCATTCACAATGAAAGCACACACGATCCTAACCGAGTATAACAACGTATCAGCTTTCAACCCATATGTTGTGAAGCCGAAGACATCAGGCCATAAATCGCTAATTAGCGGGTAGCGATACAAGGGCTTCACGTCGACTAGCTCCTACAATATAGTCGGGCTAGATCGAAGACTAACACGCCTCCATCAGCTTAGACGAATGTGTGCTCGATCTATACCACACTAAGATAGTCAAGAAACGATTAAACGGGCAATTGAACGCCCTGGTTTGGATACACAAGATTAAAAGATTATCTCTGATGCGCAGGTGAGGTTTGTAGATAATGAGGGGGGAGGATCATCAAGTTACCTGGGGAGAGTGCACAGGTAGCTAATCAAGATACCTGGGAAGTACCTGGGAGACTGCAGGGTAGACTCAACAAGCTCGTGTTCGCTCAGAGTTCTAAAGATGGAAATCTATGCTTAATTAGCAGTCACAAAAATCTTATTTATTCGAGTTTATCAATACAATTATTTTCTTTCCAATGTACAATTTTCGTTCCATTGTTGGAATGTTTGCAGACATTAATCAATGGCGCAAATCAAAGTGCATAGTTTCAAGCGTTTGTCCTAGGAACATTCAACCTGAAAAGAATTTCAGTTCAAGCGTAATGATGTGTTGTTTTAGTTGGATCCAGACATTAGAAATATTTATTTAGCAATACGTGATGATTCAAGTTTCCATTGATCTTCAAAATTGATTCATGATTCACACTGTTCGAAGTCGTCAATAGATCAGGTAGCTACAGCTGATAACAATGAACAATTTTAAGTGAGTGAGTTATTGTTTAACGCCACTTCGGCAATATTGCAGCCATTAGCGGCGAGAAAAATATTTAAAAGTTTAGGTTAAAATTATAATGCAAGGTGCCTATACTCAAAGTATGATATTTGAATAATTACAATGCCGGTCGGTACAAATTAGGATTGGATCGCGGAGTCCTAAGTCGACCGCTCAAATTTCATCGCTTTCGAACAAAATTTTTTTTTATTAAATTAGATTTTTATAACAACTTAAGCATGTAGATGAATATTTGATAATTATTTTTCATGCAACCTACATTTAAGAAAAAATGCCATGGCATTCTGCCATGGCATTTTACCATTCTGCCATGGCATTCGCCAATGCCATAGCATTCTGCCATGGCATTCAATTATGCCGTGGCAAAATGCCATGGCATTCGCCAATGCCATGGCATTCTGCCATGGCATTCTTTGGCTGCAGCAAAATGCCATGGCATTTATCATTGCTGGAAATTTCAAAATCAAAATATGAAATATGAGTAGTGATATTATTTTTTTTACATTGTTCCATTGAAATATTTAGAAGTTTTCAATGGAAATTTGGTTCGATTTCCAGGGTTCAGAGTATGAATATGACTTTAAGAGAATTATGACTTTGTTTTAAATATCAATTTTGTTTGGAATTTAGGTTTAAGAAATGTTGATGTTGGAAATATTAATTGAATCTGGTGAAGTTTAACTTTTGTGACATGTTAAGTTTAAAAAATTATAATTTCTATGAAATGTTGACTTTGAAAATATTTTTTGACTTTGGTGAACTTCAACTTAAATGATATGTTGACATGAAAGTTTATATTAAATTTTTTGAAATGTTGACTGAAAAAGTCATGACTTTCGCAAAAATGTTGAATTGAAAAAAAAATTAACTTCAAAGAAAAGTGGACTATTATATATAAATTGAATTTGGTGAAATGTTGACTTTGATATATAAAAAAAAAAAAAGATTTTTGTGAAATGTTGACTTTTGAAATATTTAATGACTTCAATGAAGTTTAACTTGAATGAAATGTTGACTTTGAAAAAATATGATATTCGAAATAATTATTGACTTTTTTGAAAGTTTAATCTTAATACAAATCATTAAATTCGGTGAAATGTTAACTTTCAATAGATATGCATTGACTTTGGTGAAAGTTCAATTTAAATGGCATTTTGACTCTCTAATGTCTGGCTTATGGTGTATGTTTCCGACAGTAAGTGTTAGATCACTTACATCGCTGTCGCCCAATACACACCTGTCACCAAGATTAACGATGTATGCACAACTGAGTTTGATCACTTGCTGACTTTGATATAGACTTGTGTGAAAATTTAACTTACATAAAATGTTGAAAATATTTTGAGTTTAGTTTTATGTTGACTTAGAAATAATATTTTGAGTTTATTGAGTTTATTACTATTCTTAATATATTCTGTTGATATTAAATCAAGGAACATGTATCGTGTGCAAAAACAATATTGGTTCAAAATCAAATTTCAATTAAAAATACGAGTGAAATTTTCACATATATTTAGAGTTTTATTTCAATCATATGTTAAGATATCAACAAATCATAGTTTAATTTGAGTATTAATTACATTTACAACAAAACGTGTATTACATTGAAGAGAGTTAAAACGGCGACAGCCACTGAAGCGGGGCGTATATCCTGTCATAGCCCGGCGGACCTTACACCTAAGTTGTGTATTCTGCTAATTAACAGATATGTCTCTTTCTCTCGTAGACACGACTGTCTAAATAACAGGCGGATACCCTCATCAACACAACACAATATATGCATTGCCTTTGCCTTTGGTGGTTTTTTGACACGTTTGAGTTTTGAACGCAATTATTTTATTTTATTTTGTCAGACATACATTTGAAGACCATATAAAAATCAGTAATGAACATATCTAATACTTATTTTAGGCAATTCATCCAATAAAGTTTAACACGTTACCTTTCGCTCATCTTATAACATGTCCAGATTACATGCAATTGTCAATTCATCCAGAAACGACTACATGAATAATAATGAACACTTCGTTTCATTTCGTAGTTGTCCATTAAAACGAAAAGAACAGACAAGCAACTCGCAATATAACTTAAATTCATAATAACATTGATCATCAGACATCTGTTCAATTTAAAAAAGAACGTATTTTTGTGAATTTTGATAGTGCTCGACTTCGATTAGAACACTATCTGTTTGCAATTTGGCCAGACATAGTCACGGTCAGAGTATATTCTTAATGGAGTCGGCAACGATCAAACTGCAGTCCATTTACAACTGACTGCAGTCAGAGTGCACTCTTACTGCAGTCTAACTGGTAAAGATATGTGCATCCCACTGTATGATAGGTATTGAGCTCAAGGTTACTTATCTAATTATCAAAACAATATCATAAACGTAAAGGTTTAGGTCTAAGGTGACCATATGCATGCTGATGTGAAATGGTGGATTTTCGTGGATGTTCTTTAGTTCCAGGAAAGGTGTCAACAAGGGATTCCCATTTATTATCAGCCGGGAACTAAACTTTTAGAACTATTTCGCTTTACTGAATTGCAAGTTCAAGTCAAATAAAACAGCCGCAGTGTACACACCTTAGGACATCAGTAATTACGTTACAGCCGATAAACACTCGTGATATTTCTTATACATAAATCTAGTGTTCTAATATCCAGGTCCCCTTGCTTTTGGCTAACAATAGATAAAATAAACTAGAACTTCATGAAAATAATTCCATTTAGACAGTGAACAAATGCAACATTGTCTTATTTGGAATCACACTACCTGAAATAGTAATGAATTTTACTTTTTCGGGACGAGTCCCTTGTGGGATTCGAGCCCACACCACCAGAGTAAGGCACCAGCCGCCAGCACTCCCACAAACAGAAGAAGTGTATATACAGCAATGTGTTGCCGGTATTGTATTTAATAATCTACCATTGTACTGTATTTAACTCAACACACATACAGTCATGGTTTTGAAAGTTGAATTAATATCTTAAGTGTATTATTCAAAGTGATTTGATTATTTATGACTCCTCATACTTCATTATATTCAACGATTACAATTACATAACTTTTCTACTTCTGAATATCAATATCAGGGCCCCCTAAGTAATGGGAGGAAATACGTTGATTTTGAAGGCAATTCCTCCCATAATGGTGTTTCTTTCAAATCTGGATTGCTTGTTTCTTAGTATCAGCAATATTTTACCAAATAACTATTTGAAATTTATCAATACTTGTAATGTTGTTTCGGTTTTAAACCCCCGGGTGAAACCCAAGGGGTTTATGTCGTGGCGCAGCCCGTCTGTCCGCTCGTCCGTCCGTAACCTATGTCCTGAAATCAACTCCTACATTTTCTGAAACTTTACACAAGCTTTGGATATACATCGGTGATACGCATGTGCTCTTTTGGGACCGATCGGATTAATATTTCCAGAGTTATGGCCCTTGACTTTTCCAATTTCACACTGACAGTAATTTTTAATTCGTCAGCATTTGAAAATGTTGTTTCCAATGTCACACACTGAGGTTATAACCTTGTGACCTTGACCTTGATGTAGGATCCATTTTGTGAGAAACGTAACAATGGCCATACTTTTTTGTATTGATTGGGGATACTTGACATGCTTATTTATTTCTAATAAGTCATTAAATCATTAAATTGCCCTTACATTTAAACTGTTTATTTGGAGGATAAGGAACCCGGGGGTTAAAACCTGATATATATAAAACCTTGAATCGCCATGACTTATCTGTATGTCTCTGTATTCTGGAGTGGTATTCTGATAAGATAGCATATCTAATAGCTTGTCTACTATTTCCCAATTCATTTATGGACATACATATGTTTAAATCCTTCTTCCCAGTGTTAAATCTCCTTCTAAATGTAGTTTATGGAAGAACCTTCCTTTTGCAATCTCTGTCCTATTTAATGTTGAAAAAACTACAGTGATGTCAATCCATAGGCATTCTAGGTATTCATAAAGTTCATGGTTTGAAAGCTTGCTAGTCTGAATTTTGCGATTAAGCTGTACTTCATTAACAGGTCGGTAATTTGTTATTTTATGAACGGATACACATTACGTAATACCGACGGGTATCGACGCCTCGTTAATGAGACTGATTGTTCTGATAGGTAATACACAGGGATAGGCTGTTATGTCACTATAGATATAGTCCGGTCATTTCGCTGGGTACACGTTTATTAAAGTATCCGCGGTGGTAACAGGTGTATTGGGAGACAGCGCAGGCAAACTTGTGATCTATTATTAGTATTATTATTATTGTATGTGTTGTTTGAATGAGAACATGTGTTGGGATAATCGAAGTCGAGCACTATCAAAATTCACAAAAATACGTACTTTTTAAAATTGAACAGATGTCTGATGATCAATGTTATTATGAATTTAAGTTATATTGCGAGTTGCTTGTCTGTTCATTTCGTTTTAATGGACAACTTCTAAATGAAACGAAGTGTTCATTATTATTCATGTAGTCGTTTCTGGATGAATTGACAATTGCATGTAATCTGGACATGTTATAAGATGAGCGGTATGATGAGGGTATCCACCTGTTATTTAGACAGTCGTGTCTACGAGAGAGAGACATATCTGTTAATCAGCAGAATACACAACTTAGGTGTAAGGTCCGCCGGGCTATGACAGGATATACGCCCCGCTTCAGTGGCTGTCGCCGTTTTAACTCTCTTCAATGTAATACACGTTTTGTTGTAAATGTAATTAATACTCAAATTAAACTAAGATTTGCTGATATCTTAACATATGATTGAAATAAAACTTTAAATATATGTGAAACTTACACTTGTATTTATAATTGAAATTTGATTTTGAACCAATATTGTTTTTGCACACGATACATGTTCCTTGATTTAATATCAACAGAAATATATAAAAAATAGTAATAAACTCAATAAACTCAAAATATTATTTCTAAGTCAACATATTACTAAACTCAAAATATTTTCAACATTTTATGTAAGTTAAATTTTCACACAAGTCTATATCAAAGTCAGTAAGTGATCAAACTCAGTTCTGTATACATCGTTAATCTTCGTGACAGGTGTGTATTGGGCGACAGCGATGTAAGTGATCTAACACTTACAGTCGGAAACATGTATCGTAAGCCAGACATTAGTTGTCTATAAGTCCGACTCAAAATGCCATTAAAAATGAACTTCTATCAAAGTCAATATAAGGCCATTATATATACATTTATAATGAGGCAAAGGTGCCGGATATAATTAATATATTGTGTTTTGTTGATGAGAGTATCCGCCTGCTATTTATACAGTCGTGTATATGAGCGAGAGACATAGTTGTTTATTAGCCTAATACACAACTTTGTTTATTAGGTCGCGCTGTGATTGGGCATATGCCCCGCTTCAGTGGTTGTCGCCTTTCTAATTGTTTCTATTTGATTAAATGATTTACAACAAGGCACGTAAAACATGTAAGAATGTTTTTCTCCTTACACAATTGACAGCATGTGGTATGCTATAGTTACCTATAAACTATCACAACTCTCATCAATGTTATAAACATTTTGTTATAAATGTAATTAATACTCAAATTGATTTGCTTTTATCTTGACATATTATTGAACTAGAACTCAAAATTTATTTGAAGATTTGACATATTTTTTTTATTTTTTTTTTTATTGAAATTTGATTTTCAACCATTATTGTTTTGGCACACGATGCCCGTTCCTTGTTTTAATATCAACAGAAATACATTAAAAATATTAATAAATCAGTAAAATCAATCATTTCCAAGTCAACATATTACCAAATTCAAAATATGTTTTCAAAATCAACATTTCATGTAAGTTAAATGTTCAACAAAGTCACCAACCAGCAATTCACCAAATTTAGAGTCATATCTATATAAAAGTCAACAAGTGATCAAACTCAGTTGTGTATACATCGTTAATCTTTGAAGTCATTAAATATTCCCAAAGTCAACATTTCACCAAATTTAGAGTCAATAAACTCAAAATATTATTTCTAATTCAACATATTACTAAACTCAAAATATGTTCAACATTGTATGTAAGTTAAATTTTCACACACGTCTATATCAAAGTCAGCAAGTGATCAAACTCAGTTCTGTATACATCGTTAACCTTGGTGACAGGTGTGTATTGGGCGACAGCGCAGGTAAGTGATATAACACTCATGAGGGTATCCGCCTGTTATTTAGACAGTCGTGTATACGAGCGAGAGACATATCTGTTAATTATCAGAATACACAACTTAGGTGTTAGGTCGGGCTGTGACAGGATATACGCCTCGCTTCAGTGGCTGTCGCCGTTTTAATTTTTTTTCTATTTGATTTAGTGATTTTCAACAGTGCACGTGAAACATGTTAGACTCTCTGTCTTATGAATGTATTTCTCCTCACCATATTGACAGCATTCAGTATGCTATTGTTACATTTGAACTACCACAACTCTCTTCAATGTAATACTGTTTTGTTGTAAATGTAATTAATACTCAAATTAAACTAAGATTTGTTGATATTTTAACATATGATTGAAATAAAACTCTAAATATATGTGAAAATTTCACTCGTATTTTTAATTGAAATTTGATTTTGAACCAATATTGTTTTTGCACACGATACATGTTCCTTGATTTAATATCAACAGAAATATATTAAGAATAGTAATAAACTCAATAAACTCAAAATATTATTTCTAAGTCAACATATAACTAAACTCAAAATATTTTCAACATTTTATGTAAGTTAAATTTTCACACACGTCTATATCAAAGTCAGCAAGTGATCAAACTCAGTTCTGTATACATCGTTAAACTTGGTGACAGGTGTGTATTGGGCGACAGGGCAGGTAAGTGATCTAACACTTACTGTCTGAAACATACACCATAAGCCTGACATAAGTTGTCGATAATCCGAGCCCTTCCGTTTTTCATCAAAAACGTTCGGATAGTGAAATGTTCGGACTACTGAGTACTGAGGACTACTATAGATTAGTTTGGTTACATCTTCCTACCGTTCGGAAACTGCGAGATTCGGATTATCGGTGGCCGGATTATCGCGGGTTGACTGTATATAAGTCAGAGTCAAAATGCCATTTAAATTGAACTTTCACCAAAGTCAATGCATATCTATTGAAAGTTAACATTTCACCGAATTTAATGATTTGTATTAAGATTAAACTTTCAAAAAAGTCAATAATTATTTCGAATATCATAATTTTTCAAAGTCAACATTTCATTCAAGTTAAACTTCATCGAAGTCATTAAATATTTCAAAAGTCAACATTTCACAAAAATCGATTTTTTTTTTATATCAAAGTCAACATTTCACCAAATTCAATTTATATATAATAGTCCACTTTTCTTTGAAGTTATTTTTTTTTTCCAATTCAACATTTTTGCGAAAGTCATGACTTTTTCAGTCAACATTTCAAAAATTTTAATATAAACTTTCATGTCAACATATCATTTAAGTTGAAGTTCACCAAAGTCAAAAAATATTTTCAAAGTCAACATTTCATAGAAATTATAATTTTTTAAACTTAACATGTCACAAAAGTTAAACTTCACCAGATTCAATTAATATTTCCAACATCAACATTTCTTAAACCTAAATTTAAAACAAAATTGATATTTAAAACAAAGTCATAATTCTCTTAAAGTCATATTCATACTCTGAACCCTGGAAATCGAACCAAATTTCCATTGAAAACTTCTAAATATTTCAATGGAACAATGTAAAAAAAATAATATCACTACTCATATTTCATATTTTGATTTTGAAATTTCCAGCAATGATAAATGCCATGGCATTTTGCTGCAGCCAAAGAATGCCCTGGCAGAATGCCATGGCATTGGCGAATGCCATGGCATTTTGCCACGGCATTATTGACTGCCATGGCAGAATGCTATGGCATTGGCGAATGGCCATGGCATTTTTTCTTAAATGTAGGTTGCATGGAAAATAATTATCAAATATTCATCTACATGCTTAAGTTGTTATAAAAATCTAATTTAATTAAAAAAAAATTTGTTCGAAAGCGATGAAATTTGAGCGGTCGACTTAGGACTCCGCGATCCAATCCTAATTTGTACCGACCGGCATTTTACCCATGTCAATCAACACGATACTTACCACACAGTGTTGTAAGGTGAGTTGGGGTTTAACGCCGCTTTCAAGAGTATTTCACTTATATCGCGACTGCTAGTATTATGGCAGGGAGAAAGCCCGCAACGCGATGTGGCTATGCTTTGCGGTGAAACCTGCGAGCAACGGCTGGAACTAGCGAACCATGGGTGGTACTACGCTGAAATTCAGTGTAGCATTCACCCAAACCTTACTGCGTGTAGAACTGTTCTCTACTGCAGACAAAGTTGCCGTGCCCTGGGGGGATTCGAACCCCGGACCTCTTGACCTCGGACCGCTAACCCGCCCTCAGAGTGTTATGAGTGGGTGAGTTATGGTGGATATTTTATGGAATCTGATACAATGGAACACGTTTTATAAATTCATATGTTGAATAAGTTGCAAAATACAGTTAAAAAACCAAACACTAAGCAATGTAGCGACGTGATAATTATGTGTTTATTTTGAGAACATAATTTTATATTTTTTCTAACTGATGTGTGTAAACATAAACACATTTGTGTATCTTTTACATTGATAAACTGAATCTATAATTCCAGGGTGGTCAAAAGCTCTTGAACATGTGTGAAATATCGATCTTGATGAATTAGAGATGCCAAAGTGTCTAGTTCTGAAACACATATATTGGATAAATACATTTGTAATATATGCGTCTTTTGTATTGCATAAATACTTTATGTTGTGCCGATATAATTGCATACGACCATGGACATACAATCTCATATCCGAGATCATACATGTAGCCTATATACAGTTAACTGGCAGGGCGAGATGAACTCGTTTCTACCTATGTCGGCTGCTTGAACACAGCACTGTGGGTAGAGCGGCGGCCTCCTAGATAGGAGGTTTTGGTTTGAATCCATCTAGATGTGACTTACTTAAATACGCTCAAGAGTTATCACTCAATTAAATGATAAAAGCATAGCGTAACATATGTGATTTCATCAGATCACCCGAACACATTGTCATTATGCATTTCATACAACAGTAACACTATATGTATTGTATGTAATTCCTAGAGATCAAATGAACTGATACACTTAAAATGTTAAAAACTAGAAAATTGTATCTGTATAGATCCCCTTAATATCACGTCATGAACATCTCTTATGTCAATGTATTGTAGAGATCCGAACATCTCTTATGTCAATGTATTGTAGAGATCCGAACATCTCTTATGTCAATGTATTGTAGAGATCCGAACATCTCTTATGTCAATGTATTGTAGAGATCCGAATCATATTTAGCATTTGTTCAAAAGTTTTCAAGACTTATTCTTACCCAAGCGGGCAACGACATGCCGGGTATTAAAGTTTTCATAATGGTCATGTTACAGTTTTTCTAAATATAACTTGCATTTTGATTGGTTGACGGCACTTCTTTACGCCCATTCATGAATTGGTAAGCATATATGAACAAATTCGAGCATAACAATTTCAAGTCACATGTAAGAAAAACATATTATAAATAGAAAATCATGTTTAATCTATGTTTCCGAGACCGTATTTACAGTTCTAAACTTGCAAGGCGGAGCAGCATGCAAGAGCGGTCGGTTGCACTTAAGTGACGGAATGACTATGACGTCACTTGGTGAGGTGAGTTGACTTTGGGTTTAATGCCGCTTTCAAGAGTATTTCACTTATATCACGGCTGCTAGTATTACGACAGGGAGAAAGCCCGCAACGCCATGTGGCTATCCATTGCGGTGAAACCTGCGAGCATCGGCTGGAACTAGCGAACCATGGGTGGTACTACGCTGAAATTCAGTGTAGCATTGCACCCAAACCCTACTGCGTGTAGAACAGTTCTCTACTACAGACAAAGTTGCCGTGCTCCTGGCGGGATTCGAACCCCGGACCTCCGAAGCCGAACGCGCTAACCACTGCGCTATCCCGCCTCCTCACTTGGTGACGTAATTACACTCCTATCATGCAATCGAACAGAGCGATTGACAGTTCACGTTTTCATCAATTTTCTCTTATTATGCGACATTGTTTACACGATAAACGAGTTGTTTAATATGTCAGTAGACCATTTTGGGAATAACATTCAACAGTTCCTTTAGAATCCTACTGACAAAAAGAGCGCAAGTTGCAAACTATTTAGATGTGAGCACCTTGAAGGTGTGAGAGAGCATGAATGGCGTTTGAATACAATTTGTATTTTAAAGTCTAATCAAAGATAGTGAATTCACATCTTGTTTTTCGATTTTTACGCATTAAAAGGATCTTAGGTAAGAAAAATAATAACCAACTCGGTGCTCGTAATTACGAATTTTCTGTCCCCCGTGAATTATTATGTCAAACTCCTCGCTAAAGCTCGGAGTTTATCACAATAATTAACTCGGGACAGAAAATCCTTAATTCCTCGCAACTCTTTAATTATTCTTATATTATGCAATGTTATAACTATACCTGCATTTCCCGCATTTTTAGATATGGACCTAATTGAAAAGTTCCGCTGTGACCTTGATAATAATGTCAAGGTCACCAAAACCTAATCACCTCTTTGTAATGTCTAAAAGCTATGTGTAAGATATGAATAGAATCAAGCGAACGGTTCTTGGGATATCCCTCTGTCAAAATTAACAAGTACATTAACATGTCAAACAATTCAAAATTTCGCTGTGACATTGAGAATGATGTAAAGGTCACCAAAACCTACACAGCTCTTCGTCTTCCCTAGGAGGTGCTTTGTGTGGGATATGATGAAATTCCAGGGAACGGTTCTTGAGAAATCCCGCTGACAAGCTTAGCATTCAAAGTTCTGCTTCGACCTTGAGAATAATGTCAATGTCCCCAAAATCTAATCAACATGTTGTCATCTCTTTGAGGAGCTATGTGTAAGATATGAAGATAATCCAGTGAACGGTTCTTGAGGTATCCCTTGAAATGAAGGTCAAGGTCACAAAACTCTGTATACGTAGGAACATTACTCTCCCTATGATGAACACATATGCAAAATATGTATAGAATCCAGTGACTAGTACTTGAGTTATTTCATTTACGTAAGGACGGAGGCAACCGAATACTATACCCCCCACTTCGCACTAGACGCGCGGCGGGGAATAAAAAAGATAGTCATGGGGAAGTTCCTATTGAATAAACTTTTATGAAGGGAAACGAAACGCCCGGATGGGTGGACATAGCTAATTTCAAAATACTTCCAAAGTCGTTAACGAGATGGCGGATAAAAATCCTTTGCAGGGAGCAGTAAAGAGAAAACAAGTTTATCACTAGTGTTTATTCACGAAGCATACAACAGGCACTGACAGTGTTGTCATTGTTGACCAGTGGTCAAGATCTGGTGGATATGGTCAGCGACCCTCTGAACATTGTTGGACTTGAGGAAGGACTGGTGATCGCCCTCCAGGTAGGTGATCTTGACCTGTCCGGAGCACAACTGACCGAGTCCGTAGTCTGCAGGGACAGACACATACGTGGTCGGATCCGACTTGATTCTCAGCAAGTGGATGTCGCCTGGAGGATATACGTATTCTCATTGTATTAAATATCAAGCTCATAGTTTCAGGAACATATGTGGCTCAGGGTCCCGTTTCACTAAGCGTTCGTATCCTTACGAATATCATAAACCGATCTTAGCATTACGTTTTTCTTCGCAATAAATTCGTTATATCGCTCGTAATTACATACGAATGTTCTTAGTTACGAACCTTCAGTGAAACGGCATCGAGAGACTCTGAACACTATAAGTTCCAATCTTTGAAAACATGATTATGGCATCACTTTAAACAGACCGATTACCCTACCTTACAGCGAGCAATGACAAGAGTGGCCACGACTGGTGACCTAGCACACTATCAAACTATTCTGTAAACATCATAATACTCGCCTGTATGTGTGTCGGTAGGTCGGTATTTGTCTGCTAGACGTGTACTATTGATGTAATCATCCGCTTTCTTCTCCCGAGACAGTCTGATGACCTGGTCCACTACTGACGACATACCCATCTTGCCTTCACCTGTCGGACTGTTTCTGTGTAGAACCCGCTGTTTCAGGGTCAGCCACTTCGTCTTACACGGGCTTCGACTGGACATACATTAAATACAAAATATTACATCTTTGCTTTGAGAGGTGGGATATGTAAGAAAGGCAGCGTTCCGTAACAACATAAATGTTGCTTTTCTTAGCAGAACACATTACTTAAGAAGGAAGCTTGAGCGTCATACTTGTAGAGTTATTATAAACTTACATGTATACCCCACTTCCGGTCTCGTTGCTATGGTTTCTTTCTATTAGCCGATACACCTACACTTTTTCTGATATACCTATACTTTTTCTGATATACCTACACTTTTCTAATATACCTACACTTTTTAACAACTGAGAAAGAATGTAGTCAATTTTCTAAATTTCCAAATTCTAAATGATGATACTTTATAAAATGTCAGACTATAAATAAACATAAGGAACCTGGGATCGAACCCGTGTCCTGTTGCTTTCTGGCCGAACGACCTAACCATTTTTTCATGACCAAATGAATAAGGTTCTTAAATGCGTGAAATAATATCACAAATTTATGTTTTTCTTTTTATATAATACTGTAATTTAATTTAGGTTGCAAAATGTCTTAACATACTGAAAGTTTTTTCTGTTTTCTCTAAACTTTGGCCACGTTGACATGCTGTTTATAGCGTTAGCTGTACATTTCAGCAAGATGCACGTGCTTCTGCGTTGACATTGGGCCATATCAATTAGATTTCGAGCCCCAAACATGGGTAACCATAATACGCAGCAAGGACTGCGTTGTCACAGACGAGGCCGTATTTGGGTTGTGCGTTTCATGCACAAGCTTGTTTACAGCTGTATTTGTTTTGAAATATTATGAAATAGTATCCGCTTACACTCGACCGTAACAAAATATGGAATAAGTGAGAGATATACCCATACTTTTCCTCGTGTATCAAATGATACCCAACGCTTTTCCCCGTTGGAGCCTTACTCGGCTCCGCCTCGTAAGGGCCCCAA
Source organism: Gibbula magus (assembly GCA_936450465.1). Lineage (NCBI taxonomy): Eukaryota > Metazoa > Mollusca > Gastropoda > Trochida > Trochidae > Gibbula > Gibbula magus. Next base: position 10,640,442 of record OW388289.1, read on the forward strand.
GGGGAAAAGTGTAGGGTATCATTCCATATTTTGTTTTCATCACTGAGATTATGTTTGAACATTTATTATTGATGATACACATTTGATGATCATTTACCAAGGATTCAACACTACTTCTGAAATCACAGTAAGTGGACATGATTTGTTTCAATCTCAATTTATATAACGGTACAACGTTGGTGGTAGTGCTATGAAACTCAGTGTAGCATTGCACAGAAACCTTACTGCATGTGGACCAATTCTCTACAGCAGACAACCATGTAGTTGCCGAGACCCTGGCGTGATTCGATTTCGCACTTCTTGCCAAATGCGCTAACCACTGCACTGTTCCGCCCACGGATTCCGTCAGATTCAGTACACATTCACAAAAGGTGTTCATCAAAATCCTACGCTGAACGTACCTGACAATGACGTTACCCATGAGGAAGTCGACTGCAACTCGGACTCTCTGGTGGCGGGACGGCAAACTCTCCAGCACTCCTCTGATGCAGTCCCTGGGCTTGTTGGGCTCGTACATCTCTATGAAAGACATCAGGGCCACTATCTCTACAGCAATCTCATCCTGTAAAATACAAGTACATCTCTATGAAAGACATCAGGGCCACTATCTCTACAGCAATCTCATCCTGTAATGTACAAGTACATCTCTATGAAAGACATCAGGGCCACTCTCTCTACAGCAATTTCGTCCTGTAAGGTGCAAGTACATCTCTATGAAAGACATCAGGGCAACTATCTCTACAGCAATCTCATCCTGTAATGTACAAGTACATCTCTATGAAAGACATCAGGGCAACTATCTCTACAGCAATCTCATCCTGTAAGATGTACATCTCTATGAAAGACATCAGGGCAACTATCTCTAAAGCAATCTCATCCTGTAAGGTGCAAGTACATCTCTATGAAAGACATCAGGGCAACTATCTCTACAGCAATCTCATCCTGTAAGGTGCAAGTACATCTCTATGAAAGACATCAGGGCAACTATCTCTACAGCAATCTCATCCTGTAAGGTGCAAGTACATCTCTATGAAAGACATCAGGGCAACTATCTCTACAGCAATCTCATCCTGTAAGGTACAAGTACATCTCTATGAAAGACATCAGGGCCACTATCTCTAAAGCAATCTCATCCTGTTAGGTGCAAGTACATCTCTATGAAAGACATCAGGGGCACTATCTCTACAGCAATCTCATCCTGTAAGGTACAAGTACATCTCTATGAAAGACATCAGGGCCACTATCTCTACAGCAATCTCATCCTGTAATGTACAAGTACATCTATATGAAAGACATCAGGGCCACTATCTCTACATCAATCTCGTCCTGTAAGGTGCAAGTACATCTATATGAAAGACATCAGGGCCACTATCTCTACAGCAATCTCGTCCTGTAAGGTACAAGTACATCTCTATGAAAGACATCAGGGCCACTATCTCTAAAGCAATCTCATCCTGTTAGGTGCAAGTACATCTCTATGAAAGACATCAGGGGCACTATCTCTACAGCAATCTCATCCTGTAAGGTACAAGTACATCTCTATGAAAGACATCAGGGCCACTATCTCTACAGCAATCTCATCCTGTAATGTACAAGTACATCTATATGAAAGACATCAGGGCCACTATCTCTACATCAATCTCGTCCTGTAAGGTGCAAGTACATCTATATGAAAGACATCAGGGCCACTATCTCTACAGCAATCTCATCCTGTAAGGTACAAGCACATCTCTATGAAAGACATCAGGGCCACTATCTCTACAGCAATCTCGTCCTGTAAGGTACAAGCACATCTCTTTGAAAGACATCAGGGCAACTATCTCTACAGCAATCTCGTTCTGTAAGGTCCAAGCACCTGTAAAAGTAACCCTGATGCTCGGAATATCAATCGCCACGTTGAATTCGAAACAACCAGGGCTGACTGAACGACTTTGATGAAGGACATGTGCATATTGTGAAATTGTTGTATTTTGGTGAATTTTGTTTGACTTTCCTCATTGAAATATACTGGTACTTCAGCTACTGACCAAATACAGGAATACAATAAATACAATAATTATATAATATTTATAAACAGAAAAATGCTTTTCATTTAGAGATTTAGATAATATAGTCATATGTAGTAGTAAGTAGAAGGTTTCAGTAATTAGTGAATGATCAAAACGAATGAAAATGAGCACATCACATATTACACCGTCCTAAGTCTGTCCAATGGGATGTATTGTGAAGTAGGAATATGATTTATGTGAGGAATGCAACCAAAATATACTGATAATTCTCAAACATTACTCTGAAAGCTAGAGGAAGAATATATGCAATATGCAGAATATGCAAGAAATATAAAATACTACAAGTCAAATTTGAGCCATTTGGTCACTGGACTACTAGAATACAGAGGCTTATCTATTGAAGGACTACTGAATTGAATCGAAGCTTTACACCTTTGAAGACTTTTCCCTGTAAATTCATAAACATATCGGACGGCATTGATATGTCCACTTTACACAGCAGTTAAAATATCAACAGTAAATACAATTCAATCCAAATACCAAATCTCAAAGTTATTTCTTAATAATTTATTCCATGGGCTCATACATCAGATGTGAAAATAAGCCTTTGGCGTCAGGAAGGGGTCCCAAGAAGCTAAAAGCTGCACATTTTACATGATAGTTTCAGTTTCTTCATTGGCATTAGCCTAGCCTTATGTTAGTTTTGCCCCGTAAACAAATTGTTTAGATGCGTTTCTATGGAAACTGCCAAAAATAAAAATCTACACTGCTTGCACAAGATACAATAATTACATTTCGATTTATGATACAGACACATTAGTCGGGCTGCCCAAATTGACAAGGGGGATGGACGGACGGACGCACACTTCCGTTTCTGACTTTGAAAATACTGACATCTAAAACTAAGTTTAACGTTTATTGATATTTATTTCATTTCAAATGACATAAGCGTACTCACGGGGATGGAGTTTGAGGTAATCTGCAGAAGTCCACTGGCGATTTGAGAGTGAACGTACCCTGGTCCTCCATCCAGGATGATGAGGCAGTTTACCTGCCAATACACACACAATGCATAAGGCATTTTCTCCCCTAAAGCCCTAATATGCTCTTTTATTAATTAACTGTCAATGTTATGGCACGTATATATACGGTATTTACGGCCTAGACCATATGATTCGACAACTGGGCCAATACTGGCAAACTTGGCCAATACGAGACAAACTGGGCCAATATGAAAAAACTGGACCAATATGAGTTTGAGCATGCGCAGTCGCACATTTGGTGAAAGTCTGAAGCTGTCTCTTCAAAACTTTGACCCATGGTATCTGTTCATATCTGTTTATACTTAGTATTTAAACATAAATGAGATGTTTAGTGTTGTGCAAATAGAATGAAAAGAGGTAAATTAATAATATTGTCATTAATTAAGTATTTCCGTATTGGCCGATTTCCAGGTCCGAGGTCCGTTGTATTGGCCCGAGACGAAGTTTTGAATGGCCGTTGTAACTCGGCCAATGGTAGCATTGAATTTATTGTGCTAGCAAAATTTCAAATTTCCAAAAGTGAAGCGAGAAAGGCAACAATCAAGATCTTTAGTGCCAGTGCTTGGCCTAAGCACAGATACGGGCGGGAATCTATCTAGGATTAGTGCTCTGCTCATTTCTTTCATACTATTTCGTTTTGTTATGAAAACATTTAAGAATTGATCTAGAAATGCTTACTATTCGTCCTTTCAAAATTCAAGTTTTATCATCATGTAAAATATTTTTTACATTTCTTAAAATTCGTAGGAAACTAGGATAAATTGGAAACTATTTACCACTTTTTTCATACATTATAAATCAACTTTCACTGAAAACTCTCTGGCAAGCTATATGTTCTATATGTGATATGGAAAAAACGCCTACACGCGATATGTTTCAATTTTAACTTTTATTATATTCCGTACATTCTATTAACATATTTGATCTCGAAGGCTCCAGTTTATCACTTGTATGCATGTATACATACTTATATCCATCCACTTTAAAATTTATTCTAGATTATTTAATTTTTTATATTACGGCGGCAATTCAAGTATTATTGCAAAGGAAACCAACTATCAACATGGCTATGGTATCGTAATGGTAATGAGTACGACCAACCTCTTTCCCTGCCTTTTGCAGTTGTCTTGCGATTTCAAAAGTAATCATCCCTCCGTATGAATACCCAGCCAGTGTGTAGGGACCGCTAGGTTCTTGTAGCTCGATAGCATTGCGATAAAATCTGAGAACACCATATTTAAGACAACCCTATCGATATTGATGAATAAAACATGAATGTTCCAGTGATAATACTTAAATAATATAATATACATATATATAATGTTTATATAAAAGAAAATAGCTTTGTTGGTGTAAGTAAATTATTTACTTTACTGTGTGGCTCCCAACCTCATTTCATTAAAACTAAATTTGAGGATTTAAAATCACGAAAACACACAACTGAGCACCATTTTACAGAACAAAATATATCTTTGACTTTGAAATACATAACTATATGTACTACAAACAGTAAACATGGAAGGTTGTTCCATACAATGCATTGAATGAGAACACAGAATGTAAAGTCCTGTACGTCAGTATATAACATTGACGGTATCCATACCCTGCAATGGCTGATATAGAGGATGAGGGTGTGTACGTCGTTCTCTGGATACCAAAGCAGGGGACCTGTAGCTTCTCTCCCAGACTCTTCAACATGGCCAGTGTCCCTGCAGGGGAAGAGGAACAGACAGCCTCAGTGAAAGTGTTATGGTTAACTACTTTACATATATATAAACATTACCTCACTGAAACATAAATAAGTTACAATGACCTTCATGATATCTTATGGTAGGTCACTACTGCTTTGGTTCCTGATAATTAGGGTAGGCCTGTTCTAATGAATATGTGTCATAACTCTAAGGTAACAGTGCGCTAAATACAGTATACTATATATCTATACTTCTGAGGATATGAGGGTGTTAAATAAAATTGCAACCCTTGAGAAACTCGAACGTCTCCTCAGAACAAAAATGATTTTGGAATATTGATAAATATATCTAAACATGCACTAAGTAAATAAATATGAATGGTGTTGTACATATTGTTGGAAGGAACCTTTGGAACGGTGGTCCTGAAATGGCACACACAGAATATAGGGATTGGCTTAGATAACGATAAATAAATATTTATCTACTGTGGGAAAGAACTACCGGTATTTGATAATCTACTTTCGCCGCACAGGTATTCGTGTTTCAAGAACAACCCACCTGTGATCGGATGCACGATGAAAATGGGCTGCCCCTGGGTAACTGTGTTGAGTTTTACGAGGGCTGGGGTCAGCTTGCTGGGGGTCAGGAGTCGCTTCACTGAGGGAGAGCTGGGTGTCAGGTTGGTGTGGAAGCTGGTCCGGAACAACAGGTCAGTTGTCTTTGGGGGTGCCAAACTTGGAATAGATGGTCTCGAAATTAGTACAATCAAATATCGAGGTAGGCAGCTCATCTGTGTAACATGGAAAAACTAAATTTCTATTACTTAATCATACTAAACTAAATGGAGAATTACTTATTATATCTTATGATGATAAATCTGAATTAACAATGATCTTGCAATGAAGTCAACTAACTCACTTGAGAAATAGACTTAGCTGTTGCATTAACAGAAATAATCCCACGTACTGTTTGCATGGCGCTGGCGAAGAAAAGACTTTATCCTCGGTATAGCTAGATTCGAGACAAAGTCCTGATAATTTCATATCTAATGACACTAGGGGGTCCCTTTTCTGGGGCCCAGGTGGCGCCATAGTCAACCGGATGATGGGGGTGGAGGCTGATTTGTAGTCCGACATATCCACAGAAAATACATGTGATTCCCGGGTATTTGGGGGTACAAGGTACCCTGATTTGACCGGGAAGGGAAAGGGTGTTCCGACTCGTGGTACATCAAGGTAGGAAGAGAAGCGGGCCATGTTGAACTGCTCCTTACTGTCACACATGTAGGAGAGGTCGTTCTGGGCCAGCGAGTACTCCTGGAGAAACCAATCGGTACATTAAGTGTATTATCCAAGATGAATGGATGCCGACAAACATAGATGAGCACCATATATTTCAGTTGGGATAATATCTTAAGTTCTAGGCCGATTAATGTGTTGCTTCAATATGTTGTGCGTCTATTACATACACTATATTTAGACAAATTCGAACCAACCTGCAGAGGTTGCAGATTCTTTGAAGAGGATCCTCCTTGGGGTACATATAGCATAAAAATCCTATTTTTTGAGTTATGACAGTTAGAATTTAATATTTTTAATAAAATAACCGTAAAAATAAAAAATTAACTAAAAAATAAACATTTGGACCACCCTAAGTGGGCCCCTACCCTGGCGGTTGCTAGTGACGCCAAGGGCAGATAACTCTAACTCACCACTTATAAATCTGACAGGCAGACAGAATAAGGGGAGGCGGGTGGCCCGACCCCAAGGAGGATCCTCTTCAAAGAATCTGCAACCTCTGCAGGTTGGTTCGATTCTTTTTCAGAAGGGATCCTCCTTGGGGTACATATAGCATAAAACAGACTCCCAAAGCAGAGTCCTGGGAGTGGAATTCTGTCTGCTAGACTGTACAAAATAAAGATGCTCGCAGATAATTCCTTAAAATTAAAGAATGGAAAAGGAGCAACTAACCTGAACATCCTAAGGCCGACTCCAAGGGATGGGACGTGCCAGTGGATCAGGGAAATACTAACCAAAAATGCCTTAAAACAGGCATAATTTAGCATTGAGTCAAATGCACCCCCCCCCCTTTTTTTGGAAAAGGACTATGGGAGGAGTACAAAAATGGCATAAACACCCCTACTAAAACCCCTGAGAAGCAGCCCCCTGTCTTTTATGCAGGGTTTTTATTCTCTTTTCGGGAGTGCACTTGTGATGTTAGTACCAACAACAGTGACAAAGTTAAAAACAACCTCGGAAAGCTCATTCAGCTAGAGGAGTTATGACTCTGCCCACTGGAGAGAACTGTCTGACCGAACCGAGCACGCTCTCTGGAGTGCTTATCCAGCTGATAATGCCGAATGAACGTGCTCGGACGGCTCCAGATAGCTGCGGAGCAGATCTCTTCGATGGGCAGGGCCGCAGCGAACGTTTTTGACGTCGCTACTGCCCTAACCGAATGAGCCTTCAGACCTTCAGGCGGGCTCATGCCCTTATGGATGTAAGCCAGTACAATGGCCGACACAATCCACCTCGATATCGTCTGTTTGGAGGCGGGAGCCCCTGGGCTGGCTCCCCCATAACAACAGAAAAGCTGCTTATCCCGCCTGACTGTGGCAGTACGGGAAAGATATTTCTTAAGAGTTCTGCGCACGTCCAGAATATGGGGGCGAGAACTTACTGAACCCGAGGCTGCCGGCTGGTGTAGCGCGGGCAGCTCAATAGGAGCAGTAATGTGAAACGAATGATCGACCTTCGGGCGATAGGAGTCCGGCAGTCTAATGTTGACTCTGTCTCTGTGAAAGACAGTCAACTCGGGATCGGAGGACATCGCATGGATGTCTCCTACCCGCCTGCCGGACGTGACCGCTACAAGGAAGGCCGTCTTCCAAGTAAGTAACTGCAAAGAAAGGCTTGCCAGGTCCCCAAACTTGGGTCCTGACAGCCAATCTAGTACTATGGATAGGTCCCATGAAGGGCTGATCCGCCTCACAGGAGGTCGGATTCTGTCCACACCTGCTAAGAAGCGCTGGACCAGGGGATGGGCACCTAGGAGGGCACCATCCACCGGTATGTGAAAAGCAGAGATGGCTGTGGAATATCCCCTGACTGTCGATGCGGCTAAGCCAGCATCTAGTCTGGATTGAAGGAATTCCAGAACCGCCACTAGAGACGTAGAAAAGGGATCTGGCAGCCCTCTACCTCTACACCAGCGCGCATAACAGGCCCATCTATCCTCGTACTGAACGTTTGTCGAATCCCTCCTCGAAGCCAGTATTGTGTCTGCAACTCGTGCAGGAATACCGTCCTCTTGGAGGCGATTCCGGATAGAGGCCAAGCCACCCATTGAACCTCTGGTTTGGGGTGTGGCTTGCCCTCCTGAGCCAGCAGTCCTGGTCGACACGGTAACAGCACAGGTGGCGAAACCAGAAACCTGAGTACCAGTGGAAACCAGGACTGTGCTATCCACAGCGGCGTGAGCAGCACCAGCAGACGAGCTGGCTGAACCGCTAGCTGTGACAGGACCTTGGAAATCAGAGGCACTGGTGGGAAGGCCCACAGTACTCTGCCGGTCCATTCTAGCGCGAATGCGTCCGCAGCCACCGCCCTTGGGTCTGGCAGCCGGGAGCAATACACTGGGGTCTGATTATTCATCTCTGACGCAAACAGATCCACCTGGAATGACCCGAACAACCGGGAGATAGTTGCGAGGGTCGATCATCCATTCGTGTGGGGCAAGGATTCTGCGCGATAGCGCGTCCGCCCTCACATTGACCACCCCCGGAAGATAAACCGGTAGGACTGTGATGTCGAACTTGTCGCACCACAGGAGGAACTCCCATGACTGCTGAAGAAGTACTGGGGACACTGTCCCGCCTTGCTTCAGGATGTACGACATGGCTGTCTGGTTGTCCATTTCTAGACGAACCACTTGATGACGAAGCCTCTGTTGAAAGCGTTCGAACACCAGCCTGACTGCCTTCAGCTCTAACACGTTGATGTCCAGGCTGGCCTCGGCCTGGGACCAAAGCCCCAACGCCGAGTGGGGCCCTAAGACCCCTCCCCAGCCCGAGAGCGAAGCGTCTGTTTGGACTGTGCACGAGGGCACTGGCGTCACCAGAGAGAAACCCCTCGCGAGGTTCTCTAAACTGGTCCACCATAAAAGATGCGGCGAGAGCGACCCCGGAGTCTCGAGCTGCTTCTCGTAACTCTCGGAGTGAGACCACAGACTGGCTACAGACTGGCTAGAGCCTGCTGAACTGGAGTCGAGCTCTGTTAACCACGTCCACTGTTGCCGCCGTGAACCCCAGTAGCTGGAGCCATTTGCGAGCAGTGTGACTGTGGGACTCTAGGAACAAAAGCGTGGCCCTCTGAACCTTCAGAACTCGGTCTGGAGCGAGAGATACCGTCTTCAGATCCGTCTGGAACCTGGCCCCGAGGAAGATCTGATCCTGAGAGGGCTTCAGGTCCGAAATCTTCAGGTTGATTATCCAGCCCAGGGATACCAACAAGTTGATAATCTCCATGGTGGCCGCCTGGTTCAAGGCCTGAGACAGCGCCCAAAAACACTTTCGAACTCTGTGGAAAGAGAAACGAAAAATACAAAAGGGCCGCCATGATGGTCGTTTTTTCCCGCCACGTTGTCAAACTGACCACGTAGACAAGGTAAAAAACGTAATTACGAGGTAAGAATGCGACAATAAATGGAGAAACTCTGCCGAGACAATATAAGAAAAGGTTACCACTCCTACAGTATTGAGATCTTGGTCCATTTCTTAAGAAAATCTGCGACACTGAACAAATTCTGAAACACGTCTTCTCTCTTGAATGACAGATTTATAAGTGGTGAGTTAGAGTTATCTGCCCTTGGCGTCACTAGCAACCGCCAGGGTAGGGGCCCATTAGGGTGGTCCAAATGTTTATTTTTTAGTAATTTATTATTTTTACGGTTATTTTATTAAAAATATTAAATTCTAACTGTCATAACTCAAAAAATAGGATTTTTATGCTATATGTACCCCAAGGAGGATCCCTTCTGAAAAAGAATAAACTAGATTAGCGTTTGCGGGACACTGCAAAAGCAGAGCAGCCCCGAAATTGAGGGTCTTGCCTTTCCCTGTTCTGCCTTCTCCACAGCCACAACTAGAAGGTGTCTTTACTCGTAAAAACAGATGTCACCCCTTCCCCCAAATCAATTTCAGTTATTACCCTTCTAAAAGACAAAGTCCAAATTGTTGCCATGGAAACAAAGAAATTAAATTAAAAAAGTTCAAACACCCAAAAGGCACATCTACATGATATCGGGTGGTAGTGTACCACATTTGGTGAGGATAGGTCACATAGTTTTTAGATATCTGCTCCGGAAACAAACCCTATCCTTCAAATATAAATATAAATCAAATTTTAAAAAGTTCAAACCCCTAAAGGCACATCTATATGACATAGGGAGGCAGCATACCAAAGTTGATGAGTATTGGTGAAGTAGTTATAGAGATCTGCTCCAGAAACAAACCCCACTCTTCAAATGGACAAAGTCCAAATTGTTACCATGGAAACAATTAAATTTAAAAAAATCGAAAGCCCCAAAAGGCACATCTATATGATATGAGGAATCTGTATACCAAATTTGGTGAACATTGGTCAAGTAGTTTTAGAGATCTGCTCCGGAAACAATGGAAACGCCGACGCCAACGCCAACGCCGACGGGAACTCGGCCAAAAACAGTATGTCTCCCGACCCTTCCGGGGGAGACATAATAAAACAGGTAAATTACTTTTTTTTTCATCATTGGAGTTATTACTAACAAATTGAATCATCACTTGGGTCACTTGACACCTTTTTTTTTCTCAAACCCTATCAAAGGGTTAACATGGCCTTAACCATTATCTCATGACCTTGAAGGTCACACAATCAATGATCACTTTTAATTGTGTATAGCAACCATGTAATGATTCAAAGTGTTAATTGTTGAAATAAGCCATGTTCAGGTTGTGACCTCGCTGTGACCTTGACCTCTGAAAACGGAGGACATTTATATATCCTTCCACAAACTTCGTTGTGGTTGAGAATAATAAACAATGGTTCTAATTAATATTTACTTGAGGCGAAACACTACAACCGTATACATTTTTTTTATATATTCAGTTTCAATTTACGTCCCTTCTCAATTTACACCTTTCAATCAAGGGAATTATTTCCGATAATACCTTGCACGATAACAAGTAATCATTGAGTCAAGGAATAAAGGAACAAGGTTTACCTGAGGTTTGACTGCAAGTTTCTCCTGAAGTTTCTCAATGGCCGCCACGTCCTTATTAGGGAAACCTTCCAAGACGTCCTTGGCCTTGAATCCAGGTCCGTCCAGCATGGTGAAGAGGTTCTGTAAGCTGATTGGTCGACTGAAGGTCACGTGCTCGTCTACTGTGTAGTCCAGACCTCGAGGTTCAGGGTAACCGTCGTCACACAGCTGGCGTAGTCGGGAAAGTGATAATATTACAATATGCTATGTAGGTATAAAAATAAAACCAAAAAAACCCAAGTCACTTAAATATCTTACCAGGTTGCCTTCATGGCAAAGGTTAAACCCACATTCAAATTCCTTAGTGTTATAATTATTAATTTGGATCCTGATTAAAGTTCTAAGTACATACAAACATCAAATATTTACTATTTATAGTTCAGATGTAGGTGAGTTCAGTTTTGTTGTATTAATTATTTGATCGGTGCTAATTTCTGAAACACATCCGTCTACAGTAAAGTCAACAGTAGCAAATTCGACGTGAACATGGATAGAAATAACGTTCATGCATGAGGAAACGGTACCGGTCTACAACATAGCAATACTGATACTGATACTGATTTGAGGGAACAATAATTTCTGGGTGTTTTCGAAAACTAACACGCATTTGCCTCAATAAAAGGATGCCAAACATCCGACAAATCAGTTTATAAGAATGGTCGTAAAACACATTCCTTTACCCGAACACATAACACCTACAACACATAAAACCTACACTTCGTATCTTGGCGGATGTTAACAGCCCAAGTGCTGTACTAATGTCCACATCAGGAAGATCCAGGGCGTGTCTGAGGACGGAGGCGCTGTTGAGAGTGGTGACGGTGATGTTTCGGAGGAAGGCCCCCATACCCATCTGGTCCTTGGAGCTGGGCCTTCCCATCTGGATACATCTCCCGTGTCGGGCTAGAAGCTCCAGGCTCCAGTCCATGTCTGGAATATATGCAATTGGTATTTCATATTTGTATGCAGTTTTGTTTCATATAATACATTCTAAATTGGAATGCTTTCTCTAAAAAGCCACCCAAAAGAAGCATTAAACCAGGCCATTGTTCTGTATAAAAGTTAAACGTCTCTATTAGATGAACTTACAGGTGCATCTGTTTTATCATTATACTTAATGCACTATTTTAGCAGCCACATCCTACAGGCTTTATTATGAAAATGAATTCATCATAATCCTCTCATAACTCAAAATGGAACGCTTCGGTAAGTCATTGTACTGTACTGTATGTTTCAATGTACGAAGTGACACTATCCATACTGATGGCTGTCCTAGATACATGCCTGACCCATCAGTTTTAATCATCACGTCCACTCCCTCTCCCCGTGTCTGCTGGCGGAGATTGTAGAGAAGATGTTTGGGGTGAAGGATGGACGCTCCAGGGAAGGCGTTCTCCAGCATGACACTGAACTCGGTGTCCCAGGTGGAAGTGAACACACGACAGCCACGCTCAGCTACCAGGGTCATCAGGTACATCGACACGGAGTCTGCAACAGAGTACTATGATGATAGCGATTCAATTTTACTGATTGATGAATGTGAGGCGAGTTGGCGTTTAAACGCCGCTTTCAAGAGTATTTCACTTTTATCGCGGCTGCTAGTTTTATGGCAGGGAGTAAGCCCGGAACGCCACGTGGCTATGCATTGCGGTGAAACCTGCGAGCATCGGTTGGACTGATTGATGAACATGATATCCTTGGTATAGTTGGGATTGTAAAAAGCTGTGAATTAAGTTGGTTCCACAGTTGCTATTCGTTGTATTGGTAATTACATTCAAGTAAAGTTTGACAAAGAACAATAGTTTTATATGCGTCTCTTTGATGCCATTATACACAAGTACGTCACCTTCAATTACGCAACGATAACATTCTTGTGAGGTATGATTTAACAAACAAATTCCACCACACCGTTATACCACACCCGAATATTTGTCAGATGCCAATAAACTGTAGTAGGTCACTAGTCCGGTACACTTTCATGCCATGCATGATTAATATATCAAATTGACACAATACACACTTTTGTTCTAAGGAAGAATAGAATGTTTTAACCAATGAATTCGTGATCTGCTAAACTTTCAAATCTCACTCACCAAGGGGCGGAAGGACGAGGACGGATTGGCCAGGTTTGATCATAGCCACCTCATTCACGATGTAGGATGCAGTGACAATCGGCAAGGCGCCTTCAACATCACTCCTCTGCCAGTTCTCAGGAACTGGGTAATTCTTGTGCTTCAGTCGATCATCTACATAAAATAAACATCAATAGGTATGTTGCAAAACTACAATACACACCGACAGTGTATGAAAATCAACATTTGATGACATTACAAAGCTGATTAATGCTCAATTTGTAGAGGTGAGCTACTTATCAAATATGTACTATTGTAATATGTGTCGTTCATGTGTATTCCCCATGATGTAAATTATTTTGGTGTGATAAATTCTTTGGCGAGTATGTCAATATAGCAAATATCACAATGGCAGTCGAATAAAGAATCAAATATATACATGTAAAAGTACAACGCCTAATACGTACTGGTTATAGAGACTAAGCCGAGTGTTCCCACGGAGTGGTTCTCATCACAACCAGAGTAAACCAGCAGCTTGTCCTCCCCACCAGTGTTGCGAGGTAGGGAGTAGAGCAGGACAATGTCCACCAGACTGGTATTGTGGGGGTCAGTCACGTTCTGGAGCAGGATGGACTGGTCAACAGATGGCTTCAGGGAGGGAGGAAACTGCAGCAGCAGAGACCCAGCCTTGCATATACCTGCAAGAGAAGTGGGGAGTGAGTGAAGTGAGAAGCAAGGAATCATGAAAGTTCATTCTGTAAGGTGAGGCGAGTTGGGGCATAACAGCGCTTTAAGAGTACTTATATCACTGTTGCTAGTATTATTACAGGGAAAAAGCGCGCAATTGCATGGTGACTATGCATTGCGGTGAAACCTGCGAGCTTCAGCAAATTAAGTGTGGCACTGCGCTGAAATTCAGTGTAGTATTGCACTCACACCTTACTGCAAGTAGAACAGTACTCTGGTGGGATTAATTCTGTACGACTAATATATCTATGCCATGGACATTCCCTAGGTTCAGCTTGAAAGAAATTGCAAATCCCAAATATGTGTTACCATATTATAGTTGAACCGTACCCCGTCCAGGTAGTGAGCTAACTTAAATTGAACTCCGAATGTTTTATTTTTGATATGCACCTCCTGATGTTTTATTGATTAATGAGAAATAACAGACGTATATAACACTCATTTTAAATGCCCTTCAAAGACCTCATTTTCAAGTCAGGCTCACCAGTGCATTCCTCTATCATGACAAGGACACTGGCGCAGTCATGTGTGATCTTGAGATGTTTCTGTGGGTCCACCATCATCTTGATGGGCAGGTTCTGTGCGTTAGGGTTGACAAACTCCAGTGTGGCATTGATGAAATCAAGCCAACTATCTTCCCACAGCACCTCCTGCGTGTCCACATCTGTCTCGCTGTAGTCACAGTACGAGGGAAAGAGGTGATCCAGTAATACATGGCTTTCATGATTTTGTCAAATGCAAAACATAATTGGATAAGGATTTACAGAGGAAATAAGAGGAAATATTATTCAAGCCATTGGTTATTCGCATTTTGCATTATTATGTAAAGACTTCCAAAGGCTATTGCTTGCAGTTGAAGAAAGATGATTTGTAGCCGAAGGAGGCATTTTGCGAATATTCACATTTTAAGTTAGTAAATTTTAAAGTTTAATTAAACTAAAACGGGTATATATACTATATAATATAAAAAAAACCCCATTTTCATGCATTTATTCATAAATAGCAAGTATTTTGTTTGTAGTACGACTATGTGAAGCCAGTATAATTACCAATCGTCTTGTAGTTTGGACATATTCTCGTTGATATCCACGTCGTAGCTAGGAACAAGGGGGAGCTCAATGCCCTCACTCGGGGTGTCGTAACTACCAGTCATCACAACTCCTCCTGAAGGTAATAACTATGTTCAGTGCGAATCATACCATGACATTGAAATATTTCGATAATATTTCGTTAATTCAATTCTTTTCTTACAATTGCTGAAGTCAACTTGTTTTCTCTCAGACGACGAGGTAGTAATTACTGAACAACAATCATTAGTATTTTCTGGTAATCTGTATATACATTGTAAACTAGGTACCATATGTGAGAATTGAGAAGGTCTGTTTCCCTCTGTGAACGACGACGTTTGCGCCGTGAAGACAATCATGGGACATGAGATCTTGGTTTGTGGTAAAGTTCTGTAGAATCACAGCCTCTAGCTTGTCCTTCAGGAAAAAAAAATGAAATCAGTTTTTAATAGCAACTGAAAACGTTGAGATATATAGATTCTTATTGAAGGATAAGATATTAATCAGTCACAACCTAATTTCGAAAAAAACAATATGTACTGTAAATACCATATCAAAACACAAAAAACCCATAAAACTATATTCATGCAAACATCAACACATTTTCAGTATATATTCTCCTTTATCAAATATTGTGTACGACTTGCTTGATCAGGTGAGCATTTACACCAAGTCAGTTCACTATCCATAGAACATGTTCTCTTAGTATTACGATTATTTAACAACTGCTATCCATAGAATGACGGCTATACCGGAGTGTGAGAGATAGCGGACCAGGCGTGGTAGAGGAGGAGAGCCAAGGGATCGTACACAGACCCGTCTACTTCCTGCATGGAGATCTGATACACCTCCCGGCTCGTGTCCTTCACTGCAACATGTAATTATATAGCAACTAGACACTGCAACGTGTACTTATATAGCAACTAGACACTGCAACATGTACTTATATAGCAACTAGACACTGCAACATGTACTTATATAGCAACTAGACACTGCAACATGTACTTTTATAGCAACTAGACACTGCAACAAGTACTTAAATAGCAACTAGACACTGCAACATGTACTTATATAGCAACTAGACACTGCAACATGTACTTATATAGCAACTAGACACTGCAACATGTACTTAAATAGCAACTAGACACTGCAACATGTACTTATATAGCAACTAGACACTGCAACAAGTACTTAAATAGCAACTAGACACTGCAACATGTACTTATATAGCAACAGTAGACACACGTGTACTTATATAGCAACTAGACACTGCAACATGTACTTATATAGCGACTAGACACTGCAACGTGTACTTATATAGCAACAGTAGACACTGCAACGTATACTTATATAGCAACAGTAGACACACGTGTACTTATATAGCAACTAGACACTGCGACATGTACTTATATAGCAACTAGACACTGCAACATGTACTTATATAGCGACTAGACACTGCAACGTGTACTTATATAGCAACAGTAGACACTGCAGCGTGTACTTATATAGCAACTAGACACTGCAACATGTACTTATATAGCAACTAGACACTGCAACATGTACTTTTATAGCAACTAGACACTGCAACATGTTCTTATATAGCAACTAGACACTGCAACATGTACTTATATAGCAACAGTAGACACACGTGTACTTATATATCAACTAGACACTGCAACAAGTACTTATATAGCAACTAGACACTGCAACATGTACTTATATAGCAACAGTACACACACGTGTACTTTATATCAACTAGACACTGCAACATGTACTTATATATCAACTAGACACTGCAACATGTACTTATATAGCAACTAGACACTGCAACATGTACTTATATAGCAACTAGACACAGACACAGGGTATCCAAGCAATATGAACATGGAAGGGCTGACGACCACTGGACGTACTATATATGGAAACTGTCAAGCTATATAAACGATGGTGGTATAGAAAAGTTAAGGTTCCAAAATGTTTCCAGTCTGGGTAAAATGTCTCACAACTTAGAAATAAAGACTGGTTTCGGGAATGATATAAATACATTTTAAAAACTAGTATTGAATAAATAAGTCAGCTAATGCCCGATTTGTATAGCATGCGGACTTAAGATTAACGTTGTGCTCATAAACGTGATTAAAAACAGATAGATATATCATCTTTATTTCCTCCAAAAGAAGAGGAAGATATACATATTATATATTAAATAATGTACATTTTGTTATTTACATGTTATATTAATGAAACCTCACAGAATATATATATTGATACATGTAAATAATAGGTTGTTCCAGCGAGTGAGTGAGTTATTGTTTAACGCCGCTTCGGCAGTATTGCAGCCATTAGCGGCGTTGTTCTAGCGACATGTGTGGACAAATGCTTAGAATAATAATTACATGTTTTATGTAAATAAAAAATCTAAGCCCTTTACATACCGCGGGCTGAGAACTGACACCAGTCGGGGAGGGGCCAATCTGTGTTGTGTTTCCAGACAACCAATGGGCTGAGAGGGGGCGTGGTGCAGTCTACAGGAAGGGGCGGTCCGTACAGGTGGGACACGTTGATCTTCAGTCCTGGAGGGTAAGGTTGTTACAAAATTAGTCCCGTTAAACGTTGGAAAGGAACGTTTTGAAAAGATGAAATTTGCGTGATTTTTCACATGGTAGTCATGTCAACATGAATTCCAGGGGAATATGTAAAAGTACCAAGTTCAAGAAGGTTCAAGATGAGCAGGTGTTCAGACATCAGACTCGTTTCAGCACATTAGAAGTTAATTTTAAAAATTCCTTTTGGTACAAGTTACTACGCATAAATGACTTCCAAAACACACTAAACATCAATACCAATTAGTTTTGTGAAAGAAAGATTAACTCAAAAGATATTTTCCAATCCCATTGGTATCCAAATAGAACATTACCGATGGTATGCATCTGGCCTAGTGTCTGGAGGACGGACCTCCTGTTGGGGTGACAGTGGACCTCAGGGATCTCACACACAGTAGAGTTGACATCATTCTCCGTACAATCACCAGACAGACACACACTGAGAAGAAACGACTCTTTCGACAGGCTAGACACTATCTGGAACTGGTTGACTGTTTTCTGGAGAAGTTTACTGATGTATGCTGGATCAAACAGACGCTCTGTGTCGGCTGGGTTCTCCAGAGTACAGCTCCGATACTTGTCAGATCTGAAACATCAACCTTCCACTTGTATTCATGATTCCCACACAAATGACTATCAAAATGTGATTGATCAAACGTTCAAAAGTTGATGTATTGTTTACCCATTAGTCTCAAAGAAGACGACATCTATATACAGTCTATCTAACCTAGCTTGACACCAACAGTCAGGAAGTATACTATGAGATGCAATCTACCAATAGACTGAGGAACTACCTACCTTTTCATTGGAGCTGGTATAATATTCCTGAGCCTGTTCTCCAGTCTGCGAACTGCTCTGTCTGGCAGCTGTCTGTACACATTCAGTTTGGTCTTCACCTCCGTGTACACTCCACCTGCAGCAACATGACAGTAAGACTGACAGCTATATGGACATCAACATGGACAGCTAAATCAACAGCAAGATGGACAGCAAGATCTGCATCTCATATCCAGCATGAGTGATTATAAGCATATAAAATTCGGTCAATCTTGCGGATTCAGATTTTGGATTGTGGATATCTTCCCTGTATGTCTTGTTTTCATCATGTATCTTAAAGTTTCAAATTAACAGTAGTTGGGGTCTTTGAAGGGCATTTAGAAGTGTTATACATACGAACGGGATTTTTTAATCCAGAAAATCTTCCTTTTCAAAACAGTAGTAAATATGATCCTATGAACGTAATGAGTATATACCTGTCTGTTGCAACATCCTAAGGATATTGTCCTTGTGGGTAGTTGGAAGAGCAGCGAGTATCCTGGTGTCACTGACATGGGCGAGGATCCTAGACTTGGGACCCAGCTTGTGTGACAGTTCAGGGTGGATACCGATCCAGTAGGAGGTATAGTCTAAACAATCACAGTGTATCAATTTCATACTGGACACAACTAGTGTGGGGTATATGTAAAGTTTGAAAGTGTAAATTCTGATCTACTTTTGACACATTAAACATATCAATCACACAAATTTCTAACATCCCTTATTTTGTCCAGTATATTTCTTATATTGATGTTCTTTAAATTCAATTTAAACTCTACATTTATTGTACTGTAAGAGATTAGGTATACAATGTGGTCTTTTTTGGTTTACTAATGACTTAGGACTAATAAACGATCAAAATAAGGTTAAGATATGGCAAAAAGTTATTCTCGTGTACCATTCGCCTCGACATCCAATGATTCCAGCACCTCGGCGACTGTCAGTGCGACCTGCAGACACTGTGAGCGAGTCAGACACCCGTCCAGATACGCCACCACCATCTCTGCCAGGCCAGACCCGATATATCCATCAGGGTGCACCTTGCTGGCAGTAAGGACATCCACAAGACCTGCAGACAGAATATTATTGGTACAGTATCCGCTATTCTGAACACCTCGAATGTAAACATGGATGAGGTTTAATGACATTTAAACAAAAGGGGATATACCTTTTACGAAATAATAAACGGTACAATCAGATAGACCTTACCTAACGCACAAACTGTTGCCGAGACGAGCCCAATTTTGCTTCCAATTTGCAATAGCTGTCCAGACCTGATGGACTCCTCAACACATATGCCGGCAGAGAGGGACTTCAGTATCTATAAACGAAATTAACAGTCGGTAAGGTAGGTCCTCACGCGTTCCTAGACACATACTCAGTTATCTTCCTTCGGCAAATGTTTCAAATACATGGAAAATAAAGTACTACGGAAGCAATCGTATCACAAATTCATGTAAATATGAGAAATATTTGAATCCTAGGAAGAATCACCTTATCAGATGCAAGTACGGACTTCCTGAATTCCTTCAGTTCCAGAATACCAGTGTCTGGCAGATGATCACACCATAGAATGTCCTGGAGAAGCAGCCACACAGGCTTCACATCATCCGACTGTACTGTTCTACAGTGAATAGTCACATCTACAGGAGAATAACATCCACTTATGAAGTACCAGCAAATAATGTCATCAATAACCACAGTTTCAAAACGGGCACACAGTAGCTTCTTTTAAAATAAACATTATGAGGTGAGGGTTCATGTCAATCATAAATCTTTATGATACTAGACAATTAATATTTTCGGGGAGAATATATATCTGATATAACTGATGTTTCTACTCACTCGCTTTCTCCTGCATGTTCGAGTCCTCGAGGGGAGACAATTCCCTGACAATGAGTCCATCATCTTCGTTCTTCGCTAACCACCGACCACAGTTCACTCGCCAGGTGTGGTTCAACAGAGGGGAATGTATAGTCACGTGATCCAGAAACCAGGCCGAGGCTGCACCCTTGTTGTCATGACCGATGCTTGAAAACAACATGTTAGGTAAATTGTATTCATTTATACTGGTACAATTGTTGTTAACAGTAGTCGATTCTTGAATCTGATTGAAAGCGAAGTTCTAGACTCTACCTGAACGGATAAAACGATACAACCTGTAGTGAAATGTGTGTCAATATACTTGTAGAAGATATAGTTGAATTAGGTTCTCATGAAACGATTTAAAATCCTAAAAGCTCTGTGCTGCTCGAAGTGCTGTATCCAGTTTCCTTCTGCTTACAGCAACCCCGATAGACGTTCAGAAATATGCAACTTGAAAGGATGTTGAATACATTAAGAAAAGGAAAGTTTTCTTCATAAAGTCTTTATTGTGAACATACAGGACGTATTTGATAACTCCTCCTTCAGGTGGAAAATGGGGTATAACAAGACAAGTAAGAACATACGTGATTGCCTGAAGATGACCAATGTCTTTGGTTTCAATGTGGAACTCATCTGTTTGTCCTCGTTCCCATTTGTTCTTATGTGATAGGCTCTCCTTCAGTTGGATCCGACCTGCGTCAGTTGATACAAGAGCAGCATTATGGTTTAACATATTTGACATCCAGAATTCGGAAATTTGAAAGAATTGAAATGAGATAAACATACCTGATTTCCCGAGATTGCCTTTCAAGTCAATGACGACATTTGCGTCTGTTCCGGCCCCCAGCTTGTCACCAGTTGTCACACTCACAGTGTATGAGACAAACGGTCGAACAGACTCTGCACGGAAAGAGACTTGCAGTGTACTCCAAAGACGATATACATGATAGAGAGGAGAATTTATAAAGATTTGTGTGTACAATGTATAACTGATTTTGGTCGGGTGATAGCTTATTTCATTTAGGTTGGTTTGAAATGAAAGCTTCTTTAGACAAAGGACTTCCGTTATCCAGTTCAAAGACGAAATACTTCATTATGAAATATCTTTGAGTAAAACATAATAAGAATCTAGATGTTTCCAATCTTGGATTGAAACAACTGGAGTTGTTGAACTTTGATAACTCATATTTATTTCTTATTCTTCCTGCAAGTACATACGTTTCTGAGAGACGTTGACCATGGCGTATCCTCTGATGGAGAGCCGTGAGTCTGTAGCTAGCATGGACTTGCTGATGAGCTTCAGAAGACCCACTTTATCCAGGTGCTTCTCCAGGAAGTGCTTCATTCTGTACACTCCAGCTTCTGATCTCAGTGTCAGGGGGACCAGGAAGGATCCACAATCTGCAAGATACCGAACAGTCAACTCCTGATGAACAGGTAACCAGGAAGGAAGGAAGGATAGAACGCATACATCTGGACACTAACAGCGATACGCGGATGCTGAAAGAGAAGCTCGCTCAGAGTATCAAGAGGCAGTTGGAAGACAATCTTTAAAAAATACACAGAGTAACTTCATATCTGTGAGGTGTATTTTATCAGGCACATTCATACATCTGAAACAGTAACAGCTTATATGACAGTGCACTTTCTTCAAGTGATTTTAAGTGTTGATATACGATACATGATATCAATCGCTAGAGGAGTCTTCCATCTACAACATGACAGACGTAATTGTTTTATCCAACAACTTGATGTATTTTGTTTCAAAAACACTTACGCTCTACGCTCCAATGAATCAAGGTCACTTTAAGGGACACAGACCCTATGACAATAGGAAGTATTCTTACCACTGACATCCGTGGGGTTCTTGTAAGACATGATGACCACATGACCGTTCACTCCTCCGAATCCGAATGAATTCACACCGATCACGTTCATCCGACCTAGATGAACACACACGATAGTATTAGACAAGGTCCAACAGCAGGCACGAATACTCCAGTTATGAGACTCCAGTTATGAGACCGTGAATCTATTAACAAAAGCCATGATGCAACAGTTGGAATTGTTGCACTCTTGAAGAGGACAGTATCAACCCTAATTGACCTCGTACCTTTCAACGGTTCTGAACTGTCGACGACCCGTATTTTGCCCAAAGGAATCCCTTCAATGCCTTCATTGGGAGTCTTGTAGTGCAGATTAGGGGGGATAACTCCGTGGTGTACAGACAGGATGCACTTTATCAGACCAGCGAGACCTGATTTGGTAAGGATAATTTGAGCTTAAATTCCAAAGTTTCTTGCAAAAGTCATCACTGTTATACTGGACATAAAAACGTTACCCGTATCCTATCGAATTCATTCATCTATATGTACTACTAGAATCCAAGTGCAAGGGTTCAAACATTGTAAGTCAGAAAGGCAACAGTTTCCACTGATTCCACTGTCACATACAATTGATGTATATATATGTTTCAACAAATCAGCGTCAATACAAGACCTTACTTTTTATTTATTTCCAAATATCTAATTCATATTCATATTTTAGATCATTTAAGTACATATCTACATCTGAAGCCAGTACCTGCTGCCGCCTCGCAATGTCCGATGTTACTCTTGACCGAGCCGACCAGAAGAGGCTCATCCCTGTCCTCACACAGCGCATCCATCAGCGCATTCAGCTCCGTGCGGTCTCCAGCCTGACGTACACATATAGAGAGAACTATGCCTTCACACAATGTGTATAGGACATACACTTCACAGGAGTGTAGATATTAGAAAGTTGTTAACTTGGATTGGGTGATGTAATACATCATGATATTTCTATAGAATTTGTGGTCCAAAGTTTTAGAAATAGCAGTGACTGATCAGATATTGAACCATGAGATTTAACCATCCGTTTGACTTTATCTAAGGTTGTTTTACCTGAGTGCCAGTCCCGTGAGCTTCCACATACGAGAGACTGGAGGGCGGGATGAGTTTGTCTCCATATATGGACCTCAGTAAACTGCACTGGGACTCACGACCCGGGAACACGATGCCTGGCAAATAAAACGTTTTCTTGTAGACCAGAAACTCTTCCTTCAAAATGTATATACATATACGAAAATAGTCCATGTTCACATGATAATGGATGAAGTTAAACATAACTAGAAATAAGACCAGTCAAAATGTTTCATTTATAAATGAAACACGAATTTACTAGTCTACCAGTGTGTAGCGTCATTACTAAAGAATAATATGAAATGATTATGAGTATATTCACGGACTTTAATTAATTTAAGTCCGTGGTATATTGTACATTTACCTACAAGTTGAAAGATGGAGGTTTCCGATATAGGTTTCCGGATAAAGATTATGCAATATCAGTATAAGGATTTAAGCATCTTACCTTCTTCCTTTCGTCCATCACAGTTGACAGCGATGTCTGCAATAGTGGCGTAGATCCTGGCACAGCTCTCAGAGTTTCTGAAGAAGGATAGAAAGATAAGCTCTCCTTCCTTGCAACCAGCAATAGTTATCGTGATTGACTTTAACTAATATCCCTCCATTTAAGGGCTTTTGAATATTATACATCTAACCAGTTGTTGTAGAATAGGTAGAATATAGCAATGTCAAGATGGATCTGATACCTCTTAAATACCATGGATTGTGGTAATTTTAAAATCTTGGGTTAAGCAACAACATGACACCTACTTGGTCAATATGACGACACCCGCCCCATCAGATCTTACGTAGCCATTGGCCGACATATCGAACACGTGACTGTCGCCTGTCGGACTGAGCATGCTCAGTCTGTTGAAGCACTGAGAGCAGTTGGGACTGACAATCAAGTTGATGCCTGTCGAGGTAGAAATATAACAATGACATGATACAAGAAGCCATACCGGAAGCAAGAGAGACGATGCATCGACATCAAAGATACTCCTGCATTGTAAACGAAGGAAAGCTGTATCAAAGTAGCCTAATTCTATCAGCTAAATGAACTACTGAAGACAGACAAATAGGTGTACAATGAGAAATGATTGAGCTTTATAGTGGAAGGCTATGGTTTTCTTTTATACACGTTTGCCTCAATTAACTAGTACTTTAATTCCTAACAATGAACCAGACTCTAAAACCTGTCAAATTAAGTTATTTCACTCTGCCTTAAGTATTATTTGGCATAATATCTTGAAACCAGGCGTTGAATCAAGAAAGCAAGTTGACTGGACCTGTGACGACGGCGTACTGACAGCGACCCAGGGTGAGGTCAGTGACTGCCATCTGTAGCGCGGCTAGAGAGGAGCTGCACGCTGTGTCCACAGTCATCACCGGACCATCGAACTTGTACCAGGACAACACCCGCTGGATCAGGGCTGACTTCAGGTTGACTGTAACAGTGAGATGACGAGCAACTATAAATTGCCATGGATGTGGCTTGGGAAAATAATTTCCATACTATTGGTACTATTAACTAATTCCTTTGAGTGAATCTATTTAATACCAAGTTGCCATGTTACCTTGAATTTGAATAATTAAGATCAAATGACAAATTTTTTTCCCATTTGAGGACATTTTCTTGCTTAGGTTTCATAACAATGTTCAACTAATCGGAGAACCTTTTCTTCCTAAAACACCAACAGGAACAGAAGGACATTAGCTAACTCTTTCTAGCTCTTCAATTGTTTGCAAGACACAGAATCGAATACATTGACATACACATATCACCAGTATACTGGAATGTGTGCCTTTCAGGTGAGGTGATGTGATTTGGGGTTTAACGCCGCTTTCAAGAGTATTTCACTTATATCGCGGCTGCTAGTATTATGGCAGGGAGAAAGGTGAAACCTGCGAGCGTCGGCTGGAACTAGCGAACCATGGGTGGTACTACGCTGAAATTCAGTGTAGCATTGCACCAAAACCTTACTTTTTGTAGAACAGTTCTCTACTGCAGACAAAGTTGTCGTGCCCCTGGCGGGATTTGTGCCTTTCAGAAAAAAGACATTGATAAAAAGCAATAAGCAAGTAAAACAAAACAGACATTTCTAGTGTAGTCTTATAATTATATTCGGTTCAGTAAGACGCCCGCCTGTCTTCGCCCAAACGCAGGGCGCGTATAGCAGACAGAACACTAGTTGAGACTATAGGCTCGCTACGGTGTGTTGATAATTAATCTTGGGTCGTGTAAATTAGCCTCATAGTGTACATTAAATGATTAACCTTACTGCAATTTTGCAACATTGTATTGTGGTAACCGTATTGACTAACGATAACCTTAGCGTGGTTTGAAAGAAAGAACTGTTCAGTAACAGTCACTTACTCTGTGCACTCTCCGTGACGGTGGACGACGTGATGACGTCAGCATCCGAGAAGGTACAGGCGAGGTAGAGACCTGTCCTGGTGGCGCGGAGTGCAGATAGCTGGAGACCAGAGTCCACTATACCCTCGTGTATCACCTCCAGTAGGACTCGCAGCAACAGGTTGGAGTTCTGCGCCTGTAGCGAATAATTCATCACGATTGATATGATATTGCTTTTAGTTGATTCAAATGATTCCTACCTTAATAAAGTCTCAGAACGTGACTGCACATCTGTTAACATATTGCATAATGTCTCGTCGTTAAGGGCGATGTTATAGTTTATATTAAATGCTTATTTTCAAATGATCGACAATTTAAGTTTTTAATGTTCCCAAAACAATGAATGTAAAACAATTTTTTATATGCCTGGTATCGCTAACTTTGATATGCCTGTGCATGTCCCTCCATCAAAAAGATGGGATAAGTCAGGTTTTGTGCTAATTGCTAATTGAGTAGTTGTCCATGGGCAATAGTAGTTCAAACAAACTACCAATGCTGACAGCCCAATCATATGTTCTGCAGTTACCCACCTCCTCCTCGCTGAAGCCGAAGTACTCCGCATCGAAGGTATTGAGACATGGTATGGACCCAGAGCGAGGAGGCAGCCCGTACAAACCCGGGGGCCAGCGTGTGGGGCCCAGCATATCCACCCCTCCCATCAGGTTCTCCCATAGTTCCTGCGCAGAAACGATACCTCGTTATTTTCTCGTATTGTACTCGCTGGTTATGAAAGGGTAAACACCGAATTTAAGAGCTGAAGCGAGCCGTCAACCCGTAGTTCTTTATGCTAAGGATTCCGTTAGCCTATGAAGTTAACAAAGCCTATGCTATCATTGCCAATTGACAGGTGCTGTGCAGTTAGCTGCGGCCTAGATAAACCAGTTTAAATTCCGACAAAAGACAAAATAATTCTTCTCTGTTGCTATATATCGCTCCTCCGACGATACATCACATACAAAATCAATCTCATTAAAATCAGATCAGATCAGACCTAAAGGATAGATGCAATGACATATTGTTCAAATCGGATTCATTAAAATGGGATGTCAATTTGACAATTGCTAGATTTTAAATTTCTGAAATCGGTCCATAAATTACTTATATACGGCTTTTTAAAAAAACGCCTAATTAAGCCCCGGCGACCAGAATGAAAGTCTGCGGGGGTGTGGCCCCTGAAGGGATGACTTCTGTGACGTATCAGGAGGAATCTGATTTTCGGCGATAGTCATAATTCAACGTAATTTCGCAACATTTTGATGGTTTATTGAAGATTTCCTTGTGAAATTAACTAACTTAAATTTCCCATATATCGATTTTTTAGATATCCAACTAGGTAATTCCGCAGATGACAATTACAAAATTATTACATAAACATGTATTTTTGGCGATGTAATACAACTCATAAATTAATTTAGCCGCAGTGATAATCATCATTAATTAATAAACGAGACTTGGCGAAGTAGCCGGCCCCGTCTGTCGCTTTTCACAGTCACGCCTTAGTGAGCATTTTCAAAATGAATCGCCGAACTAATTGCGAAGGTGTTAAAATGGGTGAATTAAAATCGTCTTAATTATCAATTGCAAGTGTATATTGTCTCGATTTTATGTTCAATTGATTCCGATATACAATATACATAGAGGCAATCATCTGTCATTCTTGAGAAAAACGCATTTCATCAGATCTTTAAATTACGATCTGATTTTAATGAGATTGGATGCAAAATAAACATATTTAACAGACTTCTGATTTCCATTATAAAGGTAACATATATTAGAGGATTTTTAGTAAATGTATTTCAATGGTGACTTTTAAGAGAATATAACTAGACTTAGTTGACATCGGCAATGACGAGTGATGACCAATACCCTTCTAATGCAACCATTGGTGTTTAAACATTAAACCATTCAGCAAACGTGTCTTACTTGGAGATTGTTGGACTTGGGGAAGCGCCCCGACATACCGCAGATGTACGCCTTGGACATGATGGTGCTAGGATGTCTGCAAACAGATCATTCATGGAATTCACAGCAACACTGAGGTATCATGATAGTAGTCTATATATCGCATGATATCCAATTCAGTCACGCTAAAGTTTCTGGTAGGTCTCGCTCAATTTGGGCTGTTGACTATACGGATCGAGTCAGAAAAGCCTGTCATCTGTCAGTGAGACGTAACAGGACATTCCCTTTAACATGTGAACCAAATCAGAAAACGACCATTATCAACCAGATTTCCTGAACCACTCTCCAAATTGAATTTAAAAGATTTCAAATTGTTTTTAAAAATGAAGGTAAACTTGCAAATGAAACGTGGTACTACGAGGGCGAAATAATTGAAACAACCACATCCTACAAATATCTGGGAGTTTATTTCACAACCACCTGTCACGGTCTCTGCATGCCAGAAATGCATCGATGCATGCAAAGAAAATACTATTAGGTATAATGCGAATGATATATAATTCATATTTTGGGCGAGTTTCCTTATAAATATATTTTTTTAATAGAATTTTCGACGCTAAGATTTTTCCTATAATCCTTTACGGTTCAGAAATTTGGGGATTTAAGAAATTTGATATACAATAGGTAATTGAAAAAAGTACATTTATATGCAATTAAAAAAAATCCTCGGTGTGAAATCTAATACTTCAAACATAATGGTCTACGGTGAATGTGACATATTTTCTTTACACTTGGAATCAAAAGTGAAAGCAGTAATTAAATTACTGATTGAAAATATTAAATATGCCGGGTTATAGATTACCGAAGAAATGTTATAATATCATGATGTTGTATGATCAAATGGAAAACATAAATGGGTTACAGGTGTTAATGATCCATTAAATTCTACTGGGTTTGGTAATGTATGGCTTGAGCAATGTACAGACTCTCACAGAAATGTTCTCATGTCATTTAAACAAAGGTTGCAAGATATGTATCTCCAAGATTGGCTTTACCACTAATCTGTATCAAGTAAATGCTTATATTTAAGAATGTTTAAACAGTCTATATGTAATGAAAGTTATTTAATCGTTGAATGTTAGGAAAGTTAGAATCTCGCTTATAACATTTCGCTGCTCTTCTCATGATTTTGTTAATTGAAACAGGCAGATATATTGGCTTAGAAAAAAGAAGATAGATTATGTAAAATGTGTAATATGAATGTAATTGAAGATGAGTACCATTTTTATGTGTGTCTGTCCGGCCTACCTCGATTTGAGACAAATGTAAATTAAACAATATTACTTTACTAAATATATAAATCATAATATCCATAAATTCATATCTTTACTTGTTCTAGCAAAATACATGTTGAAAATCTGTCTACTGAGTGTCTGTATACATGTACTATAGGCCTGTGGCTTTTTAAAGTGCAATAAACGTTGATTGATTGAGTAAATAATCAGTATTTATTATTTCAAATAAATATGTGTACCATTCTAAATCACGTATTGTTCCTGGTCTTACTAATCTTAGACAACTTCATACAAACATTTCAATCGTATAATGTTTATTTTTTAAAAGCATGAGAACAAATAGTAACTCATCGTAACATTGTTAAAACATCGACCAGACAAGTATATTTTACACCCGCTTCACAATTAAATCTGGTATGATCAACGTTTATGTCATACTTGTTCAACCCAAATCTACTTGGCTTTTGCAATAGATAAGTATTTCATTGAAACAAACATGTCAACGTCAGTGTTACAAATTGACATGATTTGGTAAGAAGTCATGGATCAACAACTGCATTGCAGTGTATTCAACTTACTGATGTTATTTTCAATATGGAGGAATGAAATGAATGATTTACTTATTTTCCAATTCACTTCTCAAATACCTATGATAAGTCAGTGTATATAAACACATTTTAATTAGTTCTCAAGAAGAGTATTTGTACCTGGACTCAGTTGAGATCAATATTTTAATTTATGTCCTAATCAAAATTTAACAGTTTCGCAAGCTCTATATAATTATTAATAACATGCTGTGTTCGAAATGATTATGCATAAATATCAATAAAATCATAAACCCACCACTATAAAGAAACCTGACGACTTTCCTCGACCCCACAAGCTTGTCACACACTCGGCTGGTCGCACTGACTGTCCCGAACTTCTCTGCGCACGGTCTGCACGTGCAGTTCGCTGGTTGACAGTGTCAATGACTTTCCATGCGGAGATGTTGAGTTTGGTAACCATTCCTTTGTTGTACATTTCAATTTCTTTAACGATGGGTAGATCAGATTGATTTATTTGCACAGTCGTCTCAACTTAAGACTAGTAAGTAATTTATTTATATTCAGTGATCGATTGTTTATTAAAGAATTAAATACGATTAATGGTTTACAACTTCTTTAGTATGTAGCGGCGTTTCTACATCGATGCCTATGTCATTTTCAAAATTGCAAGTAGTTATGACGACGTTACAAAGTCTAAATTTGAATAGTTAAAGGGGCAGTAGCACGTTTTTTCGCTCAAATAAGTATTTGAAAAATAATTTCACCAATAGTAAAACATCCTTCTCTCTTCGGAAAATAAAGTTTAAAATGAGTGTACGTGTTTCGGTAAAGCCATGGGAATCGTTTTTGTAATACAAAATAATAAATTGTGTTCACAATAAAATGGCCGCCATGCAATTTTTGCTTTATACGCAACATAGTTTTAACCACTACAGATAATTGGTCTGTGTAATAAGATGTTTTACCCTCTAAAGTTAATTTTAATGACATAAACTATCATTATAAATGAGAGATTTGAAAAAATAATTTTTGCAAAAAACGTGCTACTGCCCCTTTAAATGTTTCTCGGTCATTCGCCCATCCCTTTTATTTGTGCGCGTGACAGCTTTTTATAGTCATTTAAAAAAAACAAATAAGAATTTACCGCATCATTTTTACTAAAAAAACATGGGTCTGCAGGAACGGACGTGCTTCCGTCTTGTATACTTCTACTACTTCCTGGCTTTATGTTTATGGAAAAATAAAATGTGTTCCCCACTCGTTGTTATTTTTTCCAACCCCCCAAAAATATCGCCCTCGTCACAATGAAAATAAATATTAGAAATGCATTACATTTAGATAGTGAACACATCTAACTTGTAACTTAGAGAATGAACAACTTTAACATTGTTACAGTGGGATCTTTGATCTGCAGTCTTCATCATATCAACTTCTAGAATGCCTATAAAATATATGAGTGTGCGTAATTGAATTAAAAATAATTGCCCTTTTGATATCTCATACAATGAATACATATAATCTAGCAACATGTACATACATGTATGTATCGTATATTTCTCTCTCTTGGTTATAAACATTCTCTTCCCACAGAGGTTAGTCCCTACAGTTTTCCGGTGCTACCCTCTGTTACATTACGCTTGAAATCGGGGGCGAAAAGGGAATGTCCTGATTGGTTGCAATTGAATCTAGTTGTGCAATCAGCGATGCCGTTGTAAAAGGGACATTTGCCAATGACACGTCATAATGATAAAATAAACGTAAGGCCAACGTTTTCTCGTTTTCCTGTGTTTTCTTGTTTTCCTCGAACTATGCTATTTGATTTTGTGAAAACTATAATTGATCATAAACATAATTATAAATAAAGAAGACCAAATCAGAGACAAATACCAAAAACAGTTCATTTGCGTTATTTACATCAGACATATTCAAATGACATATGCTAATAAGCAAGACCCTTCAGAGTAAAATGCCTCGATCTTTGAAGTTACCCTGTCGACATGGCCAATTAAAGATGAGTTTTCATTGGTTAAGAACCAGGGATACGGTATGAGATTTCTCTTTCCACCGCTAGGGGACTTTGGTTCTGCTCTCGATTTCAAGCGAAAAACAACAGAGGGTAGAACCGGAAAACTGTAGGGACTAACCTCTGTGGGAAGAGAATGGGTTATAAACTGATGTATTTGGTTTGATTTCAAAATTCCCCCTTAATCGTTGTATTTCCTTTGTTAAGTTAATGTTATGAATCGCCGCTACTGGTTGCAATATTGCCAAACTGGGGTTTTACAACAAGCATAGAAGCGAGCACAGACACCCACCCCCGCTTCCAAATATAGTTTAACATACTTAAAATAGGAAAGGCACATCTATGGGAATGACTAAACTGTGAGTAAAGTTGAATGAATATGGAATGCACAGTTCCAGAGATAACTGTAATGTTCCCATTCAAACCGCCAAAAATATATTTTAGAAATATGTCTAACCCTAAAAAAGGCACATCGAGGCACCATGGTTGACGTTTGGTGAAGCTAGCATGTTCAGTTCGGGAGATATGTTTCGCATAAAAATCACTTCCTTACAGAGTCACTGTTTTGGTCATGTTTCCATGGAAATCGCAAAAGATAAAATTCGGAAATCGGTCTAACCCTCATTGGTGAAGCTAGCATGTATAGTTTGAGAAATATGCTCTGCACAAAGTTTTGTGACGGATAGACAGACCTGCAGACAGACGGACAGAATGAACGCAATATACCCCCGCTTACGCTGTAAGGCGGGGGTATAATTAGTCGCTCACTCATTACATATATATACTTCAACTCTGGTGTGTTAAATACAATTTTATCATCAACCATTGTTAGTGCCATTAAGCATTAAATAACGCAAATTCCTTAAGTATTAAACAGGGTTTTAGCCGATTCGTTTTAGTTCCAAAATGAGCTGACAAATCGTACTAATTTGGAAAGGTATTTCCAAGTCGACAAAGTCTAGCGCGGAGTCCAAAGCATTGTGTTCGACTCGCACATTGTAAACAAAGGCGAAACGGAATGGAAGAGATTCAAAATTGATAGATTGAACAGCTAAATAATAAGTTCTAAAATAGTATTGTATTAAAAATACTGAAACACTTAATGTGACTGTAAAACTGTTCAATTCTACAAAGAATACCAATTCTCAACCGTATCAACAGCAGTAGAATGCCACACTGTGTACCGTATAAGAACAGAACAACAATATCATGTGTCAATAATATGACACTGACTGACGGTAAATTATTATAATGTGATGTTTTGTTAAAAAATAGCCAACTTAAAAGTTTCTCATATTTTATTCATGAACAAACGAATGTGTAGAAATCAGCAATAACATATATGCGTAACTATGTTTCTGATGTGTGAAGGATGGTGGGTGTACTTGTCTCTACCGGATACATACTGTCAATGTCAAACAAAGGTAAACTCTCTTAAATAATATTTTGTTTCATAAGCTAATACAATCAAACATATTAAATTTTGCATCTCTGTCTTACCCCTTATTTCCTGCAAATGTAAAGAAACATTAAACCATGTAAATATGGGAGATTGGTTGTGAGATTTTGACTTTGACTCTATACCAGACTCTTCGTTGAGGAAAACCTCATAAATGTTTTCAAGGTAAATAATGTAACTGACATTTAAAACAGTTGCATACCTCTTGATAAGTTACAGCAAAGATGCTTATAGTTTTACCACAACGTCGCCTAGATGTTTATCATAAATTATAATTAGGTGATACACATGATAAATGGAGACATGGATATTACAGATGAACTAACGCTTGTCCAAGTATTTGTTCAGTCGAAACATAGAAATCTAACGAGTACTGGAGTCAAAGCCGGGTAAATCAGGATTCGAACTTAGCCCAAGGCGGGTTTGATTTGAGACTCAGTCCAAGGCGGGTAAATCACGATTTGAGACTCAGTCCAAGGCGGGTAAATCAGGATTCGAGACTTCATCCAAGGCGGGTAAATCAGGATTAGAGACTTAATCCAAGGCAGGTTTAATCAGGATTCAAGACTCAGTCAAAGCCAGGTAAATTAGGTATCGAGAGTTAATTCAATCGTTAGGATTCTAGTACCCGTCATATAACGTTGCAATTTGGATTGAAATACATTCAAATTCAAAATCTCGTACTTGAGTACAAGATAGCTACCACACACTGAAACACACTAAACACAATTTTATTTACTACTGTTTACCAGTAAAAATGCCTATTTACACATTTACATGAATGTGACGCTCTATGTATATACATGTACATATTTCAAAACATTTTTTGAAATTTATATTGCAATGCAAACGTGTATGCATGAAATCATTAAAATGCCAGTGATCTGAACAATGTCTGATTGTATCAAGCTAATAGTGTTGTGATCTTGTTCTGTGGCTCCTAAGATAAATAAAACTGTATTGCGTCCTTATATCTGACCAATCTCCATGAATCACAAGCGGACGTCTTTGACATGTGATGTTTGTTAAGGTTAGATCATTCCTTCACTTCTATTGATGTATCTCAGCTAGAGTTTAGTGTTGACTGGTTGGACCTGGGCATCTGAAATACAAACAAAGCTTTGTAAATAGGAAGTAGTTCAACAGCATACGTGTAAACTTATAGGGAAACGGCAACAAATGACAGAACGTGAAATTAAAGAAATACAGCCCCGAAATAACCTCTTTGTTCTAAATATATTCTCCCCTCGAAAATGATATGAAAGCACCTGTTTATGTTTCTTTACAGCATGATTGGTTCCTGTTTCTATACAGAATATCTTAATTTTAAGTGGTTCTGCCCTGTTCCAGCCTCATAACCCCTTGGTTTACATATATATATATACTGATAGTTCGCACTTTCCCTTTCCAAACATACATTTATACCATCTCATTCATAACATATATTTTGTAATGGATTACACGTTCTAGTAAAGAGAGACCTTTGACGAGGGTCTTCCTGTAGGCAAGGGCCTGTATCATCCAACTCTGTGTTCCACGGGAGATATGTTTGAGACCAAGCGATATCTCCCAGGAAATATCGTTTTGACAGTAGATTTTGAACAATGCCAAACCACCGTCAACTACATGACATCACAATTTATATGACGTCATAAACACCATCCCGTCACAATGTCAAGTCAAATGGCAGTGTTGTATTCAAACATATTATGTAATTTTCATTGAACTGTAATGAATGATTTTGGATGATAAATAGAATCTCACCCTCGTGTCTTCTCATATCAAATATATCAATACTCGTTGATAAAAGAAAAAAATATCGTCGGCATGCGTCGGATATTTGTGACTTTTATCGTGTTGATATATCTGATATCAGAAGACACTTGGGTGAGATTCTCTATATCTGTGCTAGAACTCCCGAGTACTACAGTACAGGTGATCCAAGAAAAATAAAGCGCATATAAAATATCATTCTCGGACAGCTGGATGCCACTCAATCAACTCTTCATAGTCACCCCGCGAAGGGTTGCGGGTTCGATTCCCGCATTGTCTGCTTTCAAAATTTTAAACTTGGCAATTATGTAGATAGAATATCTTACTCAATAGGACTTCACATTTTTTGGGTGCAAGGAATCCTATTTAGAAGGCCTCATGTTGTATAATACCCTGGTGGAAGGGCATTGTACTGTACAAGGCCCTTCCAGCGGGGTAATATCCAGTGTGATGCCCTCTCAATAGGATTTGTAAGGCACTGTTCCCTATCTAAATGGGTCTTGAGGTATATAAAATAGTTATACCGATCGCATTCATAACATACATTCTAACGAGGTATTCCATCCCTTTAAAAAAATACATTCTAATAGGTTATACAATCCCTTTAAAACATACTTTCTAATGAGTTATACCATCCCTTTAAAACACACATTGAAATGAGTGAAACCACCCCTTTCAAAACATACTTGGCATGCACTTGGGAAATATTCCCACCTTCCGTGTAGGCCTGGTTTACATGTCCACTATCTTCTATGGCTTTTCCGTTGGTTTTCATCTCGTTTTTCGTCCCATTTGCTTTAGCTTCCTCCTCTTCCACATCGGGCCAGTGCACCTCGATAAACAGGTAGTATATACACCAGGACACGAAGGATCCCACCATAGGACCCGCTATAGGCACCCAGAACCAATTGTAGTTCCGATATCTGTCAGAGAAATATATTCGTGTATGCAATTGTTTAAATAGCCAGTATAACATATTTGTTTATTAATCAACATGCACTTATTTTCTCATTTATCATACCTGTGTATTATCTTTACAACGTTTATTAAGTCCTGATTGCGAACCTGTAACCTGGTGTTTCCTAGAGAGCTAGCGTAACATTATACCATACACTTCCGGGTGTGGATTAGCCATCATGTAAACGACCAGCATTGTACACATCTAACATATCAGGAAATGACACGTGGGTATTCATCAAATCATAACGCAAGATTCAGATATGCAGCCGTGCTCTATTCAAGTGTCATGGTAATATTTTACATATTTAGGGGATAAAAGAATGAGTAATTCTATTGTGCTTTCACTGTAACTTTTATAAAATACAGAATGTATTATCACGAGAACATTGAATGAAACTCCATTTACACCATGACGGTCATTTGGGAATAAATCATTATTATTCTAAAACAATCATATAATATTTAGATTTAACAAAGAAAAATACAATAAACTGATATATAGGAATATAGGCCAACAATCTCTTAGTATGTTAGAATACACAACGTTTAGGAATCAGCATATATTTTCAGTATATATGTTGATAGCCATACTTTTCTTTTTCGAAAAAAAACTCCCAAGTAAATGTAAAGTAGGCATTTCCCTAACTTTAAACACAAAGTCAAACTTACCCTGGGTAACACAAAGGTAGTAATTTCAACATTTGTTCGGCTTAATTCGTTTATGTGAAAGAGAATAAGCGTATAAACCATCTTCCAAATGGATGCAGACGTAATTTGATATTTTTCCTGAGCAAACATAATTAAAGTTGTCTGGAAACAAGGATATATCAAAGGTTACAATGCTTGAGTCCTCTACTCTCCACATGAAGCACATATGTAGTCAAGTTTCCAATTGTTCGCTAGGAAAACCAACATTTAGTAAACTACCGATAGTAATCTACAGCTCACAGAAAACAGTAAATACATTCAAACGATTAAATATTCTAGACGCATTAATGTTAAAACGTTGACGAAATTTTCGCTTTACGTCTTAGAATTTAAATGTATTCTGTCTATATCATTTGCTTTTCCATTATCCTCCACGGTTTTACCGCTACCACTATTCCAAAGCAACTGCGGTTCCTGATCGGTAATGGGGTCAACTAATGTGTAACTTGTTCCAATCACATAAATTCATAAGATTCAAGAAAGAGAAATAAACTATTTAATACCTTCACATATTCCTATCTCTTACAAGTATACATAATAAACTCATTAGGATCATTACAGTCCGTAATCGAATAATTTCATAAACATATTCTAAGACATCAAGTGGCGAACTTCATAAATGCCAAAGACTCACTTGACATCAGAGATAGTGACAGACGTTCGCGAAAGTTAACAGAATGTCCATTAACAACCAATAATACATTTGCTTTGACCTTCATTGAAATGGCCATATTGTTGGAATGAAGCTGTAAATGGTAAATATCAACGATTGACAGAAAGGTAGGACGGTTCATCTGGAATATGCTGTGAACATCTACAGATACTTCAAAGAACTCGCTGGAAAGGTTGTTCCCTGAAAATGTGGTAATTAAATAAGACAAAGTCACACGATATCTACGTAGAGGGTATATTGGTACCCCGTAAGACAAACAATAAGGATATTCCTCGGCTGACTAACCCTTCCCTGCCTCTAGATATTGGTCTAGTTTCATCGCTTACGAGAACGGTTCGATGCCCCATCCCGCTATAGCTGTGAAGATCCTGGGCCCCAGATCCCTGGCCGGGTTGATGGCGTACCCACAGTTGAGAGCCCAACAGGCCCCGATAGCGAAGACGATGGATCCCAGAGCAACTGGCAGGAAACCTTTGTCTGGCATCATGTTCCTCTTGTCCACGATCGCCAGGATACAGCCGCACAGGATGAACGTACCAAACACCTACACAAACATGTACAGTTGCAATGCAATGTTTTGATTGCTACTTGAATGACTTTTTAAGCAGATATTTACAATGTATAGAACTTTTAATTACACTATACTTTCAACTTTCAATGCTGATTATTTACAGTGAGGCAATTAAAAATAAAAACCTCCACAATATGTAAATGTATGGTCATGCAAACTGGAACCTGGTGACCATGTCACGTACTGCTTGAAGTGCAAAAAGCAATTATTTCATCACCTTTCCTCATAATAAAGTAGGCACTTTTAATCATTGCGACATTGATGTCATTTTGATAAAAGCAACAAAAAAAGAGAAAGAGGAGACCTGATCAAAGAAACAGTTTGTGGTGGAGACATAATCCTGGGGGAATGTGGAGAAGATACCAGCTGTTGCATTGGGTCCGTACGTGTATCTGGTTCCCCCGTCATAGTGTGCTATAGCGTCTGCAAATATATTACAAAGTGTAAAGGAACATATGGCCACACAAAGTATCTGATTTCTAATAACTTGAACGTTATACAGATAATGATGTCTATTTGGTCATCCATTATTACAACGTTGTGTGTACATTTCATCCACTGTTTTCGTTATTGTTTGCTATGAATCCATAATTGAATATGGCAATGGCATATTAGAATTTTCGATTTAAAAATTTGATAACGCAAGATGGTATTAATAACTAGGTTATTGAACCTACCGTGATATACCCCATACTGCACGGACGCTGCGAGGAAAGCGCCGGCAATATTAGCTACAGTGTAGAAGGGCCACTTGTACCAGGGGATGAGGCCTTTCAGACATAGGGCCAGGGTTACCGCCGGGTTGAGCGACCCACCTGAAACATACACAATAGTGGTGTTATCTAAGTTAGTTGTGAAATCAGCGACATTGTTTCAAACTAAACATACGGTCTGATTCATGTAGCAGCCACTGGCAAGCCAGCTGGAGACCCTCCTCTACGATCCACGCATATTATAAACTTACTTAATTAACTACTAGTCATCTTGGAATCCAGGCCAAATAAGATTGTTCGATCTCTTTTCGACGACGCACAATAAAGAACGAGCAATTTGTTAAGGCCTGTATCGGCAACATGACACCTTAAGCTCTGTGTTAAGCTCTGTGCATTTCCTATAATTCAATTATGAAAAGTTCCTGGTTTTGTTGTTGATGAGGACAGAAGAACAGAGGAAAGAATAGTTTCACAACTCGAATCGAAATGTAGATTTTAAACTGAGGTCAAAGCCCATTTCCTCTAAGCTACAATTGATTACCATTTCACAGTTTTACCAGTCGTAGAACCTATTATTCATTGATGTCCAATACTAACACTGAAACAAGTATAAAGATTGCTTTCAAATACAACATTGAAATACATAAAGAAGGTTTTATAATTAAAAGATGAGTTTTACTTCAATATGTGAATCTCGTGTTCTGGTATCGAGCAGATTGTCGCTAGCGTACATTTGGGAATCGGTACTTTTGCTTGCAGTAAATGAAAATAACTCAAAGAAGTAGTGCTCGCCCCTCTAGACTAGCCATCCAGTGATTGCACCACAGGGCCGGTGCCCAGCATTATGCACCACGTCTGTGTAAACCATTAATCGACGCTGATAGCTCGATCATTCCACTCAAAAGCGGAGCAAGGCGGTGATTTCATTTACTAACTGACGCGCATGTGTAAGAGAGTTTCTTTGGACCATACGTCGAAAGGGAGCACCGTATTTGTTATATTTTCATAGCGTTAGAAAGGTTATTCACTTTGAAATTCAATCAGCTGTGCCTACAGAATGTCAGCACTTCAATAGTTATTGAAAGATGTAATGGAAAGACTTACAAATGACTTCCCCGTGCAATATTCTTAACTGTGCACATAACATAATTGTAATGGATTTGTGTGTGGTTTGTGTGTGTGATTCTCATAATATTTATCCTCATGCGTCGTGACAATTTATTCCTAATTATTCTGTCGTATAATTACAAAGGGACACATCTCATATACTTACTCAAATTAGAAAATAATGTATGTAAATTCAGATATTCAAATCTGGACCTTAGTCTACCCTTTCATCCGTGCAAACTGTATCCGATTTTGCCACTTCATTTTGTTCTGTTTATAGTTTGATCTTTTGTAAATATACCAGACAATCTTCAGTAACATCAGGGTTGGGGGATCGTTCATGGGCTTTGTATATTGCATGATGACAACATCCTGTTGTAACACGTTAAACTTGGTCTCATAAACATCTGTTTGCAAGTACAGAAGCAGACTCTATGCGCCTGTCCACAAAACATTAAATGAATATATTGTTTATTAAAGAGAGGTCAAACGACCGCACCGGGACAAGTAAGACAGGTATTTGAGGAAGATCATGATTATGAAAGCATCTATTACCGGACACGCCCCCTGACCAGTATATCCCGAGCGTGAGCCCCATACCGCCGGCCAAGTTGACGGTCAGGAAGCTGCTCAGTTGCTGTTTGCTCAACACGTACTGTGCTCCGGAAGCCACGGCAAACGTCTGAAACATTGTATGATTACAAGCATAGAGTCATCTTATAACATAGGGGTACGTAGACTCGTCTTTGACGACATTTAGAAGTTGAATCATAATTAATGTCCCCATGATACAAACAGAACAACGCCATGTATAGCTTTATCTGGGGATTTGATTATTCATTTCCAGAAATCTGGTCTGCCAATTGACAACGTCACACCATGGGTACTTTACACGCTTTGAAACTTACATACAATTACACCTGTAAGTGTAGAAGAACTGACATATATTTCTGATGTTAATTTACTTGTGAAAACAATGCAGTTATTATTTTTTTAAGAAAACAAATATTGTCATTAAACTACAGTTAATAATGTTTACTGGAGTGAACTTGCGTCCACACGATACACATGCAAATTATGTAATTGATCCATCTCAATCCACGTTGGGTTCATATTCTTAAATGTCTCTTATTATCACAACCATCACATAGATTTCTGACTTTGAATTTTATTGTTATCTGTTGGAGTATACTAATGAAGAACCAGTTTATAATATATTGAAATGTTAACCATAAAATCATAATATCAAGAAGTACGACCCCTTTTCGTTTTTTTTTCAGAGTGTGTAAATATCAAAAAGTTTGTGACTGATCTAATGTTGTGACTTTCAAAAGGAACAAACCACCACGTTTCAAAGTAATACACAAGCAAAATGAATAGCGCAAAGTGCTACATACATGCCCTAATACCTTGACATTTCCTCGTCCTTCCGAAACGCTTTGAACATCTATAAGTGTTTCGTGAAAAGGTAACTCGTGCGTCATCCAAGGCCGTCTAATCTTTTCTCAAAGAAGCAGGTATATACACCTTTTGTTAAAACCTTTCTCTATCCCTAGGTCATTTTACAACTGTAAGGGTCCTTTCCATAATGTATTTATTAACATGACATAGGATGTTAATGTATTGGAGGACGTTAGTACACATTTACCAGCTTACATGTTGTTATGTGGTTACATACACTTACCTCTCAACTGTCCTGATATTTCCTTAATGTACCTGAATTATGTGTTTTTCAGGTCGTATCTATTATCATCACTCATTAAATTCTCACACCTCCAGCTCTTGACATTGTTAATACTCGTTACACTTGTAAATATAAACGTTGTAGAATTCCTAAACAGTTCTACGGAAACAAAACTATCCTTGATTGTTTCCATCGTCAAGTTAAATCATCAACATAAAACTTTGCCTTTGCTTGATGAGTATAGTATTACATTATAATCAGACGGATAGACTATTACCATTGATTGACATCTTATTCATCAATTACTTTTAAAACGACCTTTCAATGTAAATATGAAAGTGTATGTTTAGTAAAATCAAAATATCAACCACCATTGTACTTAAATATTTAAAATGAATGAATTGAATGGAAATCTAGGTAACGTTTATTATTCATTTCGACGTCAGCCGTATTAACGTTACTACACTGTCGACCAAAAGAAACGCCTACTTGATTTTCCTTAAACTGAAATATGCAATAATTTATTAAATATAATAAATGGTGGTCTCCACGTTATGCTGGAGCAATAACTAATATGAAAGTCCTTTGAAATCGTTCCAAAAAAAGTGATTCGAGTGAATAACATTCATGAAAACCACGCCCAATGAAGACGGCTATTTTCGGGTGATTCATTTGCGCACCGTAACCACGTACACCTATAGCGTTATCACCACTTTAATGCGAATGTGTGCCTGTATTGTTTCTCGTGGTTGTATGAAAATCTTTTCAAAATGTTTTCTGACCAAGCACTGATCGAAAACTGAACAATTATTGTTTTCTCATTTCAACAATCGGCATTCTTTTGTAACATTAACTTCTGAAATTCAAATATATTATGCAGAAATGGTGCAACTTAATTATGCTATAACATTGCGAAACTGTTCATTATAGTTTTAACGATATCTGATAAGATATCTAGTAGGCGTTTCGTTTGGCCGACAGTGTATTCAAAGCGTGCTACTAGAGTTATCAAACTAGATGGCCTGGTTGACTGATAGCAGAACTGTGTCAATAAGAGTGTGGAGTGGTTTGTGGGATCTGAAGAACATCTTAACGTAATTGTGCCAATTCTTATTGCTTGTCGATGACAATGAAAAGTGTAATGATAGTAGGTCGGTATCGATGAGTGTATACATGTACCTTGTGAAGCCTGATGACCTACTGTTGCCTGAGCATGAGTGAATGTCCGGTACTGGAAGTACAGGACATGATTAACCTGACTTCGAACACACGATGACTGCATGCCTGCTATCTGCTAAACACTTTCACAGCAGTTTTAGTAATGTTGAATGAATTCTCTAATAACATTATGTCTTCAGTTCTCATTGTTTTATTTTTCAACAAATGAGCCCTTTTGTCTATCAAGTTGTGAACTATAAAGTCATCAACATATTACCTTCATTACTATCTTTCAATTTGACTGTGTTTTAATCATGTATTAATAACATAAATGTGTAAACAGGAATATCCTCTTTCGTTTCCACAAAAAATACCCCGATAGAACCCTCCTTTTAACTTGATATTCAACTTACCCTATCGCCAAATATATGGTAATTACTTGTTTCCAATGGAAATCGAGCAACAGACTATTACATGAGCAGAAACCGAAATAACACGTTCCATATATATGCACATTAGTTATATGACCTATTAAGCATTACCAACCGACATCTGTGTGAACATTCAACAGTTAACAGCCAATCGCCATAACTATAATTACCCTATACTAGTTGCCTACACCTCATAAGTTGAACAAAGATTAACTTGGTGTGTACAAGGAAGGTTTTACGTGTACATGACGACTGAGAGATGAACCTATGTAAAACTATTGACGATTGATATCATTAGTTTTAAAGTATTCACTGACGACCCAATTCAACTTATGTAAAGTATGATGGATGGTGGTTAGTGTAAACAACACTGTGCATAATCATTGTGTACATATATTGGGCAATCTCTCTGTTGCGATAAGCGTGAAAGCAGCACAAAAGAATGCCTAAAATTCATCCTAGTCTAAACATAGTTTAATGAATTTATCATACCTGACATTGCAATTTTTTAAGAATACGTTAAACATTGTACAGCATTACCTAACAATGTTTTTGATGAATTATATAAACAGAACACTAAATTTGCAAAATTTGAGAAAGTGTTTTCGTGTAAAGAGTAGTCACATTGGAACCAGTTTCAAATGTTTCAGATGTCATTGTTTATGAAAGGAGTTTCCATAATGTTAACTGTAATTGTTTATGTTTGTATGTCGGCCGCACTAAAACATGCACGATACTCCATTAAATAGTTTCAACTGGTTTTGATTGACTGCATTCATGCTTCTACCTGAACTAAGGATGCCG
The DNA here is from genome assembly GCA_936450465.1 of Gibbula magus. NCBI lineage: Eukaryota > Metazoa > Mollusca > Gastropoda > Trochida > Trochidae > Gibbula > Gibbula magus. Next base: position 10,683,802 of record OW388289.1, read on the forward strand.
TGTTTAATAACATGTACTGAAAATATACGGAAAATCCTGTTTTGTGTCAAGACATGACGGATGAATAAAGTAACATGACTAAATTCAACTTTATATATCAAAACGTCATGTACTTACAACTTGCCTTTGTTTTACCTGTTTCATGGCACGAAAAGATTACACCCATGAAACACTAAATGTAATGCTAAGTGATTAATGTACACATTATTTTTAACATTCTAGCACACTGCCATTCATCGACGCCATATGACAGGGGATACATACATCGTAAATGTAACATAATATGATTAATTGTATATAACTTCGTCATGAAAGTTACGTTGGAATAAATTACACAGTTGGCTGTAAACTATTATTGAAAAGAGAAACATAAGGATAGAACAAGCCAACATATCTCAAGCCATAGTGATATTGTCTTTGAAACTACGTTTGAGTCATCTGACTGTATATATTTCAGATTTAGTTTACCCAGGTCTTATGTACCGAAAAATACAAAATTTAAATTGAAAAAAATAATAATTGCAAATAAATTCATTAGACAACTTTTGACAAAGCTTTTTCTAACAAACTTACGTTATGTGTGTACAAAATGAGATATTTTTAAAACAAATTTTTTTTGTCACTGCTAACTGAAGACTCGACCGGAGTTTCAAAGATAACGTGGAAGTCATTACATGCAAATTTCCCTTAGTTTCAGGCCTCGGACATCACAACATTCCCACTCCCATTCAAACAACGGAAACACTTGCCGTAATCACCCCACCTATCCTGTTTGTTGGGAGGTTCTGAGATGTACATCAGACAATGACATGATTCGACGTTGGAGTTTTTAAAATTATTTATGGAGTTATCAAGCAATAGTCCGTCTCAGCAGAAGTTGTACACCCATACATAGTATAGATGTGCTGTCGAATTCATCGAAATTGTATACTATACAATTGCCATGTTTTCGTGATTACATCATGAACAGTTTCAATATCATACGCTTTACTTTATCAGCTTACGTTTGTCAATATCAGGACCATTTAACATCATACCCACAGAGTGGTATTGTATCAATTCATTGACTACACTCGCGGGCAAAAGAAAGCATACATGCAGGTAAACAATGGCAATATAGCTTAATCAACGAGTAATGAAATAGGAGCCTTCAGAACAGGCTAGATCCTTATTCAAATATCTGTTCATATTTCTGCAAAAGACGGCTTTGGAAATTGGCCATGGTCGTTTTGAAACCTAGCGACATAGGAGAGCGAAATAATGGCTCGTTTTATGACGTCCTACAGGAACGACGCGTCATCGATTTAAAGTCCAAGAAGACACAATGCGCCGATAATATCTTTTATTATTTCATAAAATTTACCGTAAATTTACCGTAGACAAAAATTATGTCCAAAAAGCCCTTTGAAATATTTCAGCACCCCGTTTCTGTTTGAATAATAGATCATACGCTCAGTAATGAAATTGTGTATACCTCTTTATGAGATACATTCCCATCACAAACATTCACATTCGACGATATCTGGCATACATAGTTTGTGTTTTTCATCAATGAACATAAGGTATACTTTCTTTTGCCCGCTAGTGTACATGATGAATAAAACTCAACAATAGTCAATATGAATTAATTGCACGACTTTGATCTTCTAAAGTTTTGTTATATTCACACAAAGAGAAAAAATAGTGAATAGGGGAATGAATATTTTATCTATGTTTAATGTTTAATTGTTTTTACTTCATGGGGCCGCTACTGTCCCGGATAGAAGTCCATATATGTAACAGGACTTCTGAAATAAATAGTTGATTAAAACAACCTATTCAGTTCAGTTAAATCTTCAAAAACATGCTATAAATGTAATGATTAAATACTCAAGGAAAAGCTTGACAACTATGAGGAAGTAGCTGCCCAGTGGACGGGTGACGTCACAACAGACCGAGGGGTGAAACACTGAAATACAGTCACTCCTCTATACCTTCATTCACATTGTGTCAAATAAAGTGATACAAAATGATAAATTGGTTATAGTGTGTTCTTAAAATTAAAAATGTATAAAGTGATATAAATGTAGTGATTTAATAAAAAAAAAACACTTCAAAACTGATACCAGTGTCATAGTATAACAAAACGTGATCAAACACGTGAACTGGCGTGTTAAGCTTGTCAGCGGAATAGCTCAAGAACCGTTCACTGGACTCACCATATCGTACCCAAAGTACATCCTAGGGAAAACAAAGAGCTGGTTGGTAACCGTGACATCATTCACAAGGTCAAAGAGGAACTTTATTTTTCGTCATGTAAGCATGCATGTTGAGCTTGTCAGCAGGATAACTTTAGAACTGGTCATTGGATTCATCATTATCTTACACTTTTTGGGGAAGATTCAGACCCATCAATTTTGGTGACCTTGACATTATATTTTCAATTTTGTAAACATAGCATTAATGGTACACAAGAATGAATTGACAGAAAAGCCAATGCTCTTTATTTGTTGTATTCATAACTACGATAGGTACTTCTTATATAAAGCATTTGATGAAGACAAATCATGATAAACTGTGTTTGAAAAACTGCCAGGCGAAAAAAGGACTCACCTCGGTTGATTTTATCATTTGTTTGATTTTTAATTGCAAATATGTAAAGTTTTCGATGTCATAATCTAAAACTTGAAAGTACAGGTGTTTAGTCAGCAGTCAAAGAATACTTCTACATGTTTTTTTAATTTGAAAAAAAAAAATGAATTTTAAATTTCTTTAAAAAAATATCGTTTATGACACAGAACTATTCATCGACATATAAGACATATTCGATGTGAAAATTAATAAATGCCTTTGATTCTGCACACATTCACAACATTTCAGTGGTCATGTTGGTGTAGATTTAATTTCTTACCCCTGTCTTCATTAAACAAAGATTTGTTAAATAAAATTTAACCACAGTAAGTAATTCAAACTACTGTGAACAGATAAGTATAATTGTATGGTGCCATAGTCAAATGCATCTGATTTCTTTTAAATATTGAATTAATCGAAACCAACTGAGGTGAGTACTTTCTTTTGCCAGGCAGTTTACTAAATTATATTCACCTTTAGTGGGCATAACTCCACCGTAACTTATATTTGTTGACGTAAGCATATGACAATGTCATTTTCCCTTTCACATCTTCCTTAAAAATACATATACGCTGTCATAATCAGACATTTCATTAGCATTTACAAGAACGTATGTCTGACCAACTTGACCTGGAAAAATTCTCGAAACGTTCCACAAGCTTTCCGTATGTGTGTTCGATGCTACTAATATGTTTTCAAATAGTTTCCAAACAAATTTAAATACCATTGTTTGAGTATGCACTTAATGTAGTATTCTAAAACGATGCAAACATAGTCATGTATCATGTACGGTTATGGCTATGAAATAAGCGCTTTAAAATGTAAGTTAAATGAATATTCACTGTCAAGAAACTTCGTATCAAGGAAGTATACGATCTTTTTAAAGGCACTATGGTGGACTTTCAGTGGATCCTCTCACTCACGGTTCTAGTTGTATGACATTTATGTTGACGTGTCCCGACGTCTGTCAAGCTGATGTACACTAGCTCCTGACTAAATGTGGAGCCAGGTGTCACCGGTTGAGCAGGACATGGCCGCCATTGTGTGGGCACCTGTACATTGTTATCTATGGTGATCAATATATTATTAGTAGAGGTGGGTATTGCTAAGATTGTTCATATTGCGATATATTGCGATTTTAACTCATATGTATTGCAATATATTGCAAGACATTTATTTCAAGAATAAATTACTTAGTTTAGTAATTGCTTGATTGGGAGATAATGAAAGTAATATCCTTGGTTAATAAATCTTGAATAAAACCAAAATACATGAATAATTATTGATAAGAAACGCGTAATTTTGGATTTGGCATGAATAAAAATGCACTAGTTTCTCTAAAGAAATTATAACCGAGACAAAAGTTCATTTTAGTCAACTGGGCTGGTCAGTCCAATAGTCCAAATTAGGAAATAAGAAATATTATATCATTATGAGTTTACAAGACGCACTTATCAACAGTTCCATCTGATCTACATTCCCAACTGGAAAGTTAACACAATTTAGATCTAGTAAATGTTTACACAATAGGACAAAAAACGAGATGTTGCCGAGTACATGACCACATTACCGTGTATATAATATTGTTATAAAAAAACAATTTCTGTACGTAACTGATGTGATAATTCAATGCCCGGTTAATTTGTTTGTAAAAGACTAGCAGTTTGCTGCCTAAATAATCTATTCTGGCTGTAATGTTAAACTTTGAAAAATATATTTTTGTGTTTCAGATTCACGTCATACTCTTCAAACACTCCCCTATACCAAAGAACAAAGTGCATGTAATGCAGTGTATAAAATAGTTTCAAAATGTTCCAAGTCCAAGGACTAGTTGATCCATAAGCTTGTCAGTCCTAACAAATATTGCCAGTCCCAGAAACTAAAGCTAGGTAGACTGGCATTATTGGCATAATTGTGAACATACATGTATATGTATGCACTAAAAAAACTAACAAAGTCACAACATTTTCCCATAAATCGACGGTCACCTTCGTCTACTAATGCCTACATAGAATAAAAGCTACAGGGATTGATAGCTACACTGTTTGTTGTGACAGTGATACGTTTACCTGCACACAAGTGAACTGTTCAAATTAGAGTGCATCAGTGTGCACGGTAGAAACATATTCACACAACCCAATAGATACATGAATTAAGGAGCAATCTTAGCTAATCCTGGACGTTGACTGAGACACTTTAAAAAATAAGGATAATAAATCACATTTTAATCGGGAATGGACACACACGAGTACTGTGTGTGTGTGTGTGTAATTTTCACAGTGCAGACGGTGACAGTGTAGATCTTGTGTTTATAAAGTGAATCATTTATACAGTGAAATAAACAGCGAATAACAACAATTAAGTTTCCCATTTATCACTTAGATATGTGAATTTAAATAAAACTAGGTGTTATATAACTCCAACATTTGTCGCCTGGGGAATCAATATTTCTTAAGTTTGACAATAATGGTTACGAAGTTACGAATAAGTACGTCAGTATGAATTGAAAGAAAATTTCATTGATTGTCTATTCATATACTATAGATGTTGAGAACATATGTTACAGGGCTGTTCAGTAATTACATGACACCTGAAGCCAATATTTAATATAATATCATAACGGTTTAGTTTGAATTCGTTCGTGCGAATTAAATAAAAAAATATTATTTTGTTCATATATATATTTTCTTAAATGAAACTAGAAGGCATTATAATGTATATATCATGATCACATGATCACATTGAGACTCAGAAGTTGTCCATCGCCGTTTCAATAACAACGAAAGTAAACCGCTAAAAAGATAATTTAAATATTGATAACTGTGTTATGATTATGTATGGTAATCATTTTAAAGTTCTCTATATAATGTGTCTGATTATCTGACATTTGTGACGATAGCTTTGATCTCAAATGGACAATTACAGGCCCGATGTCATTAAGTAGATAGAAATAATCAAACAGTAAAAAAGAGGTTTTGCTGTTAAATGTTCACCAGACCTGTCAATTAAAGAGCAACATTTAATTTCAAATGACATTATAACTACTTCGTAGCCTGTTTGTGATTTGCAATAGATACACGTGTATCTTGTATTAAGGAGAAGGTGAATACGAATATATAAAACAATAAGAAATACATAACAAAACAAGATTTTTGGGATAACAACTCCTTCATCAGGGGAGATGATATTCCACCTGATGAGGGAAAAACATCAAAATGTTAAGCAGATATCATTTCTAACTTCACAGTCATATATCCGCTGCTATCAAGTTATAATCCGCGTAATCCTTTACCGTTTACATGACTTTGTTAACGTTTATGCACTCATTACAAAACGTGTAGGCTTACATCAGTCCCAATTGAACATTTACTTTGATAACCGAAGAAACTGCGACACAATAAGCCTTGCTATAGTATATAGCATGCCAGTAAATATGTATTGTCTACAATCACCATTTTATAAGAAAGCGTGATATTCGATGTGGAAAAAGGGAAATATTATATCTGATTCAGAAGATTTCTGAATGTTACAATGTGTTATAAATGTATTGTAAAAACCGGTTTTCAATAAGCATATCGCAATACGTATCGATTTAACCTTTGAACGGTTAATATTGATATAATTTGAACGAATCAGAGTCAATTGTATAACACGGAGTCGGCACGGTTAAAGGAACATGTCGTACTTTTTCAAAGTTGTTGTTTATTTCGAAAAATGTTATCCTTGTTTTAACAAGTTTTATGGAAAATGCTATCCCTAACACCGACGGATATTGTACAAAATTGACATTTGCCACAGTCTTACTGCAACACTGAAAACAGCGTCAACAAACACAAACGTTTTGCAATAGTTCGAATGTTGGTAATTGATAATCTTATCGCATGGCCTTGGCTAGATGGAAATAAACTTGAAACTAATTGTACTCATGATTAACAACTACTTTACATGTCGACCGAAATCTTGGAATAGAGAACGTGGAATAAAGCATTGATACATACGTCATTTTGTTCAGAAATATAAATGTATATGTTAGTCATACAGTGTAAGTAACAGTGAGATCTCACTTCTAGATTTAGCACATAAAGTGAATCTTGGAAAAAGTACAGTTTTGCTGAAGAAACAGAGAGTGAAGGGTAACAAGTATTACAACAATGAACAATAACGAGCCACTTGGGTTTATGTATGTCACGTGGTAATGTCAAAACTGCCATTTGGTTAAAATACAATCGCTTAAACAATAACAGTTTATTCTCTTTCGACACATAGTTTGCAGTTTGATTGCGTGCAGAATCACCTTAAAATAAACTCTTTTAAAATATATGAAAATATTTCAACAACTCTGTTGTGTTTCAACAAGCTTTGTTGAACTTGCTCAAGGTTGATTATATTGTAAAAGTAAACTCATTGCACATAATACTATATCAGTTATCCTAAGTGTTATCAATTATGTCTTTAAGTTATATTTTTTGCACACTGGAGGACAGCAGGCAGGAGATAACACTGTGTAAACACTCGGTGGCAATGCTGATATGACTGATAACGTGTAATAGCCACCTGTCACATATCACGATCATCACAAGGACTGTCGATTGGTAGACACACAACTATTCAAAGAGGTCAACAAATCAAATCATACATATCATTTGAAAACGGTGATCGTTATTATTCTTCAGTAGAACCATTGGACACAAAATAAACTAAAAAAAAACAAAAGATGGAAGTACATAATTCTTACCACTAGAATAAATGTCCCCCAAAATTCAGCCAAAATTTGTCTGCCAAGTTCGCTTTCCATCCGGATGGCTCTACGAAATGATTTTGCAAACCCCATGTTTGCAGGTGAGACAAAGCAGGTAAATGCAGGTAAATGCAGGTGTATCCACAGCTCGCGATTTCCCAGTGAGAGGACAGAGCGGACCAGCGATAACAGTCACACTAGGACACACGCCTTCGTACTGACTGCCAGTCGTCACTGGAATCTCACCACTCATATAGGTCAACGTATAAGAAATGTTTTCACAACTGGAATCCGGGACCTTTTTTATGAGTCAAGATATCGGAACTAATACACTGTCACTCGTCAATTGGTGAAATTAGATGAGACAGGTTATATCATTGAGTCAATGTCAATAGGTGAGAGACTTCATCTATAAACGTCTTGTCCATTCCAGGGTCAATGCTGTGGTCAAATATGATCTATCTTGTCACAGTGGGAACTATACGTATGTGTTATCCATTGTGTAACGTGATCATTTACGTTACAGCTCAAATGCTATCGACATAAGATATCTCAGTGTCGACTTCACATTTGATATTCAGAAACTAGTTACATCCAAAATGATATTCAGTGCGGAGAAAATACTTATCATCAATTGTAAAGCAATTACATGGTCACTAAATTCACGATTTCTTTAACAAGTGGCGTTTTGCTATCAATGGTAGGCTACGTATGCACGGTGACAAGGCAAGGCGTCAGATAAGATTGCTTTATATTCTGAGTTACAGAGACTTTTAAAAAACTAGTACAAAGATGTGGAGGGCAATAACCAGTCGTCACACGCCCAGCCGTGAATAAATATGTGTTTGCATAAAGTATTTCCTTCTCATGTGTTACTGAAAGCATTCAACTTGCATCTAAAAGGATGTAATTCCTTGATTACAAGGAACCTTACATCAAACATTTGAGATGTTTGCGATTCAACATTTTCCTCATTCATTTGTTTTCATAAGTCGACAATAAAATGCCACGTTTGCAGTATTATATTCATGTAACTTAAACACCTTGTACGTTCAATTAACGAATCCCTGCTATATCACATGAACGATATCCCTACATAACAATGTACTTCTTGTGTTCCTGTATTCTGTCGTTACCCGGGTTTGTTACAGCCCAACAGTCATCATCAAAACAGTAAGAAAACCGTTACTGTCACAACTCACATGAAGTAATGTTGTCCATGCAACTGTATTTGAGATATATTATATATATATTTGAGAATATTATTACAGCCATTTAAACAACATCGTTACACGAACAGTTACACCAATGTCTGTTTTTTCGTTCTGTCTCTCCATGTCTGCCTTTGTCTACCTGTCACTTCGTATCTGCCTCTTTCTGAGTGTATCCTTGTTTCTGCCTCTGTCTGTCTGTCTATCCGTGTCTGTCTCTGCCTGCCCCGTGTCTGCCACTGTCTGTCTGTTTGTCTCTCCGTGCCTGCAGCCTCTGTCTGCGTATCCGTGTCTGCCTCTTTTTCTCTGTCACTGCCTCTGTCTGACTGTACCCTTGTGTCTGCCTCTGTCTGTCTATGTCTATGTGTCTGCCTCTGTCTGTCTATGTCTATGTGTCTGCCTCTGTCTGTCTTTGTCTCCATGTTTGTCTCTGTCTGTGTCTCCGTGTCTGCCTCTGTCTGTCTATGTCTCCGTATCTGCCTCTGTCTGTCTGTGTCTCCGTGTCTGCCTCTGTCTGTCTGTGTGTCCGTGTCTGCCTCCATGTCTATATACGTGTTTGTCTGTGTCTCCGCGTCTGCCTCTGTCTGTGTGTCCGTGTCTACTCTGTCTGTCTGTGTGTCCATGCATGCCACTGTTTATCTGGTCTCCGTGTCTACTCTGTCTGTCTGAGTGTCCATGCATGCCACTGTCTGTCTGTGTCTCCTCTGTCTGAGTGTCCATGCATGCCACTGCCTATCTGGTATCCTTGTCTACTCTGTCTGTCTGAGTGTCCATGCATGCCACTGTCTGTCTGTGTCTCCTCTGTCTGAGTGTCCATGCATGCCACTGTCTATCTGGTCTCCTTGTCTACTCTGTCTGTCTGAGTGTCCATGCATGCCACTGTCTGTCTGTGTCTCCTCTGTCTGAGTGTCCATGCATGCCACTGTCTGTCTGTGTCTCCTCTGTCTGAGTGTCCATGCATGCCACTGTCTGTCTGTGTCTCCTCTGTCTGTGTCTCCGTGTCTACTCTGTCTGTCTGAGTGTCCGTGCATGCCATTGTCTATCTGGTCTCCTTGTCTACTCTGTCTGTCTGAGTGTCCGTGCATGCCACTGTCTGTCTGTGTCTCCTCTGTCTGTGTGTCCATGCATGCCCCTGTCTATCAGTGTGTCCGTGTCTACTCTGTCTGTCTGTTTGTCCATGCATGTCACTGTCTATCTGGTCTCCGTGTCTACTCTGTCTGTCTGAGTGTCCATGCATGCCACTGTCTATCTGGTCTCCGTGTCGACTCTGTCTGTCTGTGTGTCCATGCATGCCACTGTCTATCTGGTCTCCGTGTCTACTCTGTCTGTCTGAGTGTCCATGCATGCCACTGTCTGTCTGTGTCTCCTCTGTCTGTGTGTCCGTGTCTACTCTGTCTGTCTGTGTGCCCGTGCATGCCACTGTCTGTGTCTCCGTGTCTACTCTGTCTGTCTGAGTGTCCGTGCATGCCATTGTCTATCTGGTCTCCTTGTCAACTCTGTCTGTCTGAGTGTCCGTGCATGCCACTGTCTGTCTGTGTCTCCTCTGTCTGTGTGTCCATGCATGCCACTGTCTGTCTGTGTCTCCTCTGTCTGTGTGTCCATGCATGCCCCTGTCTATCTGGTCTCCGTGTCTACTCTGTCTGTCTGAGTGTCCATGCATGCCACTGTCTGTCTGTGTCTCCTCTGTCTGTGTGTCCATGCATGCCACTGTCTATCTGGTCTATGTGTCTACTCTGTCTGTCTGTGTGTCCATGGATGCCACTGTCTATCTGGTCTCCGTGTCTACTCTGTCTGTCTGTGTGTCCATGCATGCAACTGTCTATCTGGTCTCCGTGTCTACTCTGTCTGTCTGAGTGTCCATGCATGCCACTGTCTGTCTGTGTCTCCTCTGTCTGTGTGTCCATGCATGCCACTGTCTATCTGGTCTATGTGTCTACTCTGTCTGTCTGTGTGTCCATGGATGCCACTGTCTATCTGGTCTCCGTGTCTACTCTGTCTGTCTGAGTGTCCATGCATGCCACTGTCTGTCTGTGTCTCCTCTGTCTGTGTGTCCGTGTCTACTCTGTCTGTCTGTGTGCCCGTGCATGCCACTGTCTATGTCTCCGTGTCTACTCTGTCTGTCTGAGTGTCCGTGCACACAGGACATCATTATGTAATTTATCTACGGCCCACTTTCTGAGTTAAGGAGTGAGTGAGTGAGTTATTGTTTAACGCTGCTTCGACATTATCACAGCCATTAACGGCGAGTCGAAGTAAAAGAATTAGTAACATGTATTGTGTAATAAGTACTGCTAATTACTATGGGCTCAGTGATTTAGATTACAAAATAATGCTTGATCAAAAATGGAAAAAGATTGACATTAAAAGTATTCAGTGACAAATGATGAAACCAAATATCCGAAGCTACATTAAGAATAATACTATTTATACATATAAACACTTTGCTACATCTTACACACATAATTCAAAGCACTTAAAAAACAGTTATTAGATTACAGGTTAATTTCCCATTTTCACTAAAATGGGTCACTGTTAACAACCATGTTGTGCCATGTCAATCACTCAATCAATTTCCGAAAGGGCACGATTTACTGCGTGTGCAATAAATATCCTGATATATTGCTAAGATAGAGTGTACTTCAAAGTGCTAGAGTTAACGACCTCTCCACTCAAAAGAACATAATAATAGTTACCATACACGCTTTTTGTATTATGTGATGTCCTAAAGATAATATCATCTCTCTGTTTTTTTCGATGTTAATTAGTTTATTCATATAGACAATACTTTCAAGTAAAGAAAACACCAACGATTATTTCGAAGCGTCACCTACTTAATAAGATCTTGCCAGTCAAAGTGAGTATAATTGGCCTAGCTGCTAATTATCCCAATCCTTAAACAGTCTGCCGGGCCGCCGTTAGCTTTCGTTAGCGATGTGACGTCATACTCAGGAGTTGCTTAATGAAATCCTTAGACGATTTGTCGATTTTCGTCGATAATTCGTGTAAAACATAATAAGAAAGATTCGACATTACAAGTGTCCGATAGAATAGGTATTCGTGCGTCCGTAGGGAGTAATTTCGGAGTTTTAGGAGCATTTTTCGATGTTCAATCGCTGATTTTAGATTTGTTCTTTTCCCAATCGAGTGGAGTGTTAGGTTATCTTATAGGCTACAATATGTTTTGAATTGAATAACCGACAATTCCAAAATAAAAAAGGTCATGCAATTTTTAAAAATTTATTATAAACGTCATTATTAGTTGAATGTTTTGTTGTGCTTGATTTTGTGTTTGAAGAGGCCTAGTTTGAAATCTACTGCGTCAATATTTCTCAGGGTGACTTTATATTGCTAATAGAAAAAAATCATATAATTTTCATCACTGTTACTGGTTTACATTTTTTAAAAAATATTCGGGCTATCTTTTAATCTATAGTCGTAACTTACAATTACTTAGATTCAGTGTAATACCACTGACCTAACATAAACATTCATTAGATATAGCATTGCATGAGCTTTCTCATTTTTCTAATATAAGGAACATATATTTTCTTTTTTTGCAATTGGACGAATGTGAAAACTAAAATTATTCAACATACCCATGAGTCAATGAATGAGGCGTGTTAACACCGTTATAATCCTATTAAATGTGAAACCGATCTCTGTGACGTTTTTTCATCATCTGACATGCGTGCTGCCGCAACGATAAGAATTGTTCCAAAACACATTGCAGAACTACGGGTCCAGCAATGGTCACATCCGGTATTAAACAGTGTTGACATCCGCTGCCATTTGGTACGTTTTACGGGGCGTGTATATATTTAATTTTGTTGTATAGGGACAAAGGTAAATATGTTATTTAGGCAGTTATGTAAGACTTATTCTAGTGGATTATGTCATTAGACGCCAAGCGACTCCTGTGTAATACGTCATAAGGCCTAGCACGCGGCATTCGCTTTCGGCTAAAGTTTTACGAGGCGTAATTGAGCGGCGTTCTAAAAAGGCGTTACAAAATGTGTTTATTGGTTGAATTGACATATATCAAGTGGAATCCTCGTAATCTTGGAATATGCTTGAATAAAAACCGAAAAGTGATATGGTCGGGGTTTGTGGGTCTTTAACTGTCATATTTTCATGACATTATAAATTAAAGACTTTTGTTTATTAGATTACTGTATTAGATTTGTGGTGATATATACATGTAAATGTATTCATTCAAAACCGTGTAACAAAATCTGTTTCATATGTGCCAAGAAACCATTGTCTTTGCAAAACTAGTTATGTCTTTGATGTCCTCAAATGAGTATTCAAAAATTGTTTACAAATTTATGTTCCTCACTCTCCTTCGGGTAATACACCCATTTCACACTCGTATAGAAAAATTCATATGTCACACTTACTCGGATGTGGATGTATTGTACATGAATGACATGACGACATGAAATGTACTCTAGGCCTGTGGCCTTCTAAGTACCGAATAAAGAGTGATATTCATAAATGTATTTAGATTTATTACATGTCTTCTAACACCAGTATTAATCGTGATCAATACACATTGTCTTTATCCACCGTCTGATACTTCATACTCCTCGATCGACTCTGAAACTGTTTTGTCTCGCACCACAAAAAGTAATCATTACAAATAATTTATTTTGGATACATATTTTTATCATCAGAGTTCTACAGGATACAGGAGAAGATTGGTACGTTTACAGTTAGCTTCGTAGATTTGGATGACTCGTAAATTGATTATTTTCAGTTGTGATGTTTTTCTTACTCATTGTATAACTGTTACTTTAAGTTTGTATGTGCTGCCGAGCATATATCAGATTCTACATTCCGATTCGCCTACATCCCACAGCCACACTGAACTAATGTGACTTTTTTGTTGTTGTATGGCGTTTCTGGCGCCGAAATAAAACTCTGCACTGTAAAAAACAATACTTACTTACTAACTCTGATGAAACGTACATTCATGATTATATGACAATGGTAAATAAATGTTCATCATATTGGTCATTAATATGAATATTAAAATGAATATTCTTTGGAAAAGAGCTTTCAAATTACCTGCCATTGAGTCTTGACTGAAAACAGGGTCAAATAAAACGGCTTTGTATGATTTGATGGCATTATGTGGCTTGGTAAAATTTACATCATTCTTTTCAGGGCATGACCTTTCTGTGATAGTGCTGAAAACCTAGCCACCTGATTGATTGAAAACCACATATATGCCCTAAATATTGAATCACAAACAAAATTCATTAACTTCGGGTCTTTTGAAGGATTTGATAGGCTAACACGGATCAATGGTGGTTGATTTGAGTGGGTGTTTTAAAAATGCAATTACCCAGGGGTTATATATGTCGAGGACCGGAATATAAAGATCTGGGTGAGCGGGAATACTAACAGGATTGTAAAACCGAAACAGAAGCAAGTAAATATCTTTCTATAAATAGAGAATATCAGATAACATATCTGTGTTTCCAGTGACCACCCCTGCCCACTGATAGCGGCGAGCAGTGAAGGACATTCATATCGACATAGCTATGTACTTGGAGTCTCTGACCTGCTAATAAGACGATGATAGGAGGTACAGATCAGGGGAGTAGCATACTTTAGCTCATGTATGGAACATAGGGAGAACATATAGTCAATCCGTGACCATAGGGAGGACACATAGCCCATCTTTGGTACATACACTGTCGGCCAAAAGAAACGCCTACTAGATATCTTATCAGATATCGTATAAACTATAATGAACAGACTAGCAATATTATAGCATGATGAAGTTGCCCCATTTCTGCATAATATATTTGAATTTCAGAAGTTCATGCCATGAAAGAATGGCGATTGTTGAAATGAGAAAACAATAATTGTTCAGTTTTCGATCAGTGCTTGATCAGAAAAACATTTAAAACAAATTTTCAGTCAATAACGAGCAACAATACAGGCACACATTCGCATTTAAGTGATAATGATGCTACAGATGTACGTGGTTACGGTGCGCAAGTGAATCAACCGGAAATAGCCGTCTTCATTGCGTGTGGTTTTCATGAATATTATTGACTCGAATCACAGTTTTCTACGATTTTAATGGACGTTCATATTAGTTATAACTTCAGCATAACGTGAAGACCACCATTAATTATATTTCAGAAAATATTGCATCTTTCATTTTAAGGAAAATCATGATCAAGTAGGCGTTTCTTTTGGCCGAAAGTGTAGAGGGACACATAAGCCAGACACATAAGTAATATATGGTACATGGTACATAGGGACAACACATAAGCCATCTATGATACTTTGGGGAGACACATACAGCTGCTCAACAAAGGTTTGTTACTTTCACATACACACATAAGATTTGTTTCATTCTTTTCCAAAATAACTTATAAACATGTTCTTTTCCTTTAATAATTAGGTAATCAAATCATATTTAAAACAGTTGAAGTTTGGAAATTATTGATACCATGCATATATTAAGTTAGATTCTGATTGTATTGAAATTAGTGCTACAGTTGCATAAATGAATACTATAGGTTTTAACAGTCCGTCTCGGTGAGGTCATTCCTTTTTAACATATGACCTTTGAAATGTTTTGAAACATAAAAATTGCATATTTCTTTCACAAAGAAAGTGCTTTTGAATTAAATATATATATTATTTAATCCAATATGAAGTTATTAAAATGTAGAAAGATTCTGAAAAAGTTTTAAAACTTGATGTCTGTTAAATCTAAGAATTTATATTGTCAATGAATAATTTATCTGCTTCCATTGGCACACTCGTCTCCGACAACTGATTATTTCAACATATGATGTAGCGAATATATTGAAGCGGAGATATCGACTTTTTGGGAAAGTATCTGGATTGTCATCGTCAGGCACAGCGGAATGAAATGGGCAGAAGTACAAAAGTAATGATCGAAATATACAATTGCATGGTCACAAATCATGGTATGAAGAGTTTAAAAATTCATGCCACAGAAGCTGAAGATCCTGCAAACCATGATGCACAACTCTTGGAGAAGACCGATGGATACGAAATCAATTTCATGAACAGCTCTCAAGTCTTAACATTTTGAGGGGTATAATGTAGAAAAGGGGTGGTTTTCGGATCATTCACATGTCAATTTCCAGACATCAACAACAATGTGTGTTTAAATGCTACGTCCCGTACTGATACCTCATTTTGAATGGCTGGAGATAAAAACTAGAAGAGAATGGAGAAGAGCACTCAGATAAACCGCGGGCAGGATTGGAACCATGTTCCTTTCGTTCACAAATCTGTTTTCAAATAGTTGTGTAACAGTCGTACGATGTAAATAAGGAGTCTCCAAAGTAAGAGATATCGAAGGTATTGTTCAGAGGCGTCTGTAAAACACCCACCCCAAAGCCAATTTTGGAGGATTTTGTCAGAAAATGGCACCTTGTATCTTAGAAGCTGGTTGGTATTCATTAATTCCCGGAAATGTCAGAATGTGATATTCAATGACCTAAAACATGATGTGAATGTCTTGTATTGCTGAATGAAAATAATGTTTCACCAAAATAAAAACACTGCTTATGTTTCCATGAGTTGTTGTTCATTTTTGGCTGTCCGGAACATACCAAAATTAGAATAGCCTTGGAATCCCCAAGACATGAACCCTATTTAGACTCGCTGGGACATTAATGGTAAAACAGCTGCCGGGGGAATACCTACTTCAAGCCAGGAGCTTTGAAATTTGGGAAATAAATTTTGGTATTTTGTCTAAAAAGATACAGACAGACAGACAGACAGATTTATTTCAGTAAAGAGGCCTTCGGCCCATAATACAGGCATATATCATGGATTGAACAGTGTGCGCAGCAAGTCATTGTAGCTCTAAATCCTGGAGTTAATAAGTTTCTGGACATGATATAGGTATAAACCAACACTGTATATAATTTCATTATTCTTATTTTGCAACAAATTGACAATGGAATGCTTCAAATATGGTGTTTTAGTAAATTTATGAAGATATTTAGCTCTGAGTTCATCATATGTTTTACAGATAAATAATACATGGAATTCATTTTCTATATAAACTTGACCTGTAATATTACAGAAAGGACATATTCTTTCTTTATATTCAATATCACTATACCTGCCACATTCAACAGCAATGTTAAAGTTACTACATCTGAATCTGGAGATGGCAATTCTTAAATTCAAAGGAATATCACAAAACAAATATCTTTCAACATTTAGCAGAGATTTAAACTCCTTGTAAAATGTACATTTTGGAGATGCATTTATTGATGAGTACCAGGACTGTTTTAAATTATCTCCTAGCCTCAGCTTGAACAAATAAATAAAATAGTCCACATTTCCAATTTCTTGGCTTAGCCAAGCATATCCAAAACCATATTGAAACAGTAGTTGTCTAACCTGTGTTGCCCAGGTATTATAACCTAAACTATCTAGTGTTTTTAACATTAAGTAACATTGATGGGGGAGTCTATTTTGTGACATATGTATAATTCTACACCAAAATTTAATCACTCTTGGCATGTACACATGCTGCAATGGGAGTCTTCCACATTCACCAAGAACCATACCATTTAATGTAGTTCTTTTTACCCTTAAATATTGTTTACAAAATTTTATTTGCACAGCTTCTATCAGTTTGGAATAACGTGTTCCCCAAATTTCAGACCCATAGCAAAGAATTGGCACAATCATTGAATCAAAGATATTAAATAAATCAGTACAGTTTATGTTACCAATTTTCCTCTGAAAACCATTTAAAGACATAATAGCTTTACAAGCTTGGGATGCAAGACATGTCTGGGCTTTACTCCAGATTAGCTTGGGGGTGAACATTAACCCTAAGTACCTATAAAAAGAAACTGTTTCAACAGGTGAACCATTATAGAACCATAAAAAGATACTTGTCGAAGTGTCCAGGAACCCATGTCTAATCAAATAAACGCATTGAGAAAAACAAAACGGATTAGTATTCCTTATTGAATGCACTTTAAAAAAAATACCAAACAGTGTTGCAATACAAGCATTTATAAACTTGTTATTTGTTTCCTAAGTCTCCAAGTCATGTAAACATAGCAATGTAACACAATTTTGTTCAGCAGCTGTAAGTCATCTATGGTACATAAGGAAAACACATAAGTCATCTAGGTACAAATGGAGAACACCGAACAAATTCATGTAAGAAAAGGACAACAAAGCCCAAACATATGCGTGTAAAATAGGGATAACATGTGTAACAGGAAAGACAATATCTGGCATAATGAAGAAACCACAAGTAGATCATTTACATTATCGTCGATCATTTACAAACATAAGATCCGTTTATATGTATCACAGTTGATTTGAGACCATGTGCATGACATTAACGACCAATAAAATACACAACGATCGCAGTTGCATGACATGACATCTGTCCTTTGTTACTACCATTAATAAAAACAACTTTATTGCTTATAAGGAAGGTGAAACATTCGATCGTATCAACATATGACATTACACCAGCTTCTTGATGAAATGTGTAAGGCCAACACAACGACGTGTTAGTGTGAAACAATACAGGTCCACTGTGGTTATACAGCAACTTTAGGCTACTCGTCTTATTCTCAACGCACATTCAATCAAATACCATTTTCAAAACGAAAATGATAAACATTTAAACAAAAAAGCACGTTCTGTAATCTAAACTGCCATTTATTAACATTCATTCGGTATGCAGATGATCGAGAATGATTGCTAATAATTACTTTCGAAGGATGTTGCTGTTTGCCAATTAACATTCTCTCCCCACAGAGCTTCTTCGACTCCACTGTTCCCCTGTGTTTTTTCTTGTATCAGCAATGGAGAATCCAGATTGGTTGGAATCAAAGGAGTGCAAGTTATAGGATGTACAGTCAGCGACGTTGTTACAAACTGAACCGTCGAGAGACTACTTTGAGATACAAACATAGTTTACCATTCCAATTAGATGTAAGACGATTTCTGATTGGCTAGACGTAAGGACGATCCCAATGTTGCAAACTTTGACAGCTTGGGGATTTTGCGAGAACCGAGAAATGGCTAGAGTTTACCTTTGTGGCGAGATAATAATCAACCTAACAAGTTGTTCGAGTGATCCAAGTATGTATTTGGTGTATATTTCGTATATAAACCCGAATATCTAAACAGGCTGAATTCGTGATCTAACCTCTGTGTCAGTGTGTAATCCACTTTATGACTATGCATTTTGTGGACTTGATTTGTAGCACAGGCACATGTTTCAGCGGACATCTGTGACATGTTGGGGGTGTACCGTGACGTGTGACATAGATCTCACACCGTCAGTCTCGGGCTGCTGACAGTATCCTTCTACGTACAGCGCATTGTAAACATGTAAAGGTTTATGAGAACTCTGCGTAACTGAGAAGTGTAATCTGTCTCACTAGACGTTATGAAAAGAGAGGAATGTTTTTTTCATCATATACTAAAATCTGTGTTCCTGAAACACATTGTAATTCGTGGAAAGAACAACGTCAGTATTGAAATTATTTTCAAAATGAAATGAGCAAATGATTTATTGCACATCAAGGAATAGTAAAAAACATGTAGTATTCACATTAATATCAGGGTTATTATATCTGTTCGGTGGTTCGTCCTCAATGACAGCACGTGACAGAAAGAGCACCGTCGGTATAGTGAGTAAGATATATCCATACTAACGCGACAGAAAGGGTCTGAATTTTAGAGATATTGACAACGAGGGTAGATTTATATATGAATGGATATTGCTTTTGTTGAGAAATCAAAATCACGTAAGTGTACGGCAATACAACAATATTTTCTATAATATAACAATAGTTCAATCGTATTTAAACCATGGCATCGAGTACATCCATGCACTTAATACTTTTTTAACACATATTTGATTTGACACGAATACACATGATTGAAATTCCTTCTTACAACACCGAAATAATAAGCACAGAGACGTTTTACTTGTATTTATTACTGGTCGTGTTGCAATTTTACTAAAGAATCTTGAAGGGTCAGTCTTCTACTTGTATTTCAGTATACAGTATATTATCTATGGGAAACGAACCTTCAACTATTCGCTGAGTAGTCGAAGACTGTATTGTTAGAGCACGGAGGAATGGCTACCACGAATAGGTTGACTGTATCTATTCTTCTCCACTCCTCCATTACACTTAGACCAGATGATTCATATTTTCATATGTAATGACATTGTCTTAATCATGCATGCATGACGGTGTACATACCAATGACACCACTCGACTGAGGTTTTGGTATACATTAAGAACTCCTGCGGTGGCGGAATGAAAACTGAATTGCTCACACTTACTTGTTACATTACATGTTCGTAGAACAATTGCAGGAAGAACAGCTATTTTCATGCTGTTTGGTGATCGCTGAAAGTACTGATTTTGACTTTGACGGTAACGCGTCGTTCCTCCTTCATTGTGAAATTGTTCAAACAATGTGTACAGAACAAGGACGTTGGATATAGGATTAATTTAACCTATAGATAAATAGAAAAAAGGATGACAAAACACGCATTGTAACAGATTTCAGACATTTCTTCATTCCTGTCGCCTCGCTGACCCCAGAGAGAGCTAGAACACGAATATCATTTACAGCACAAAGAAAAAGGAATTGAAGCAGTCGTAAAATACTATTTATCCGCCGATATTCACAAAACAACTGTCGCACAATGGAGGTGTATCAAGAACCTACCTGTCTCTTGTCTACAGATGATTACAATAACGAGCTGTCAGACATACCTCGAAATCAAGTTTAACATTTTAACGTCTTCTGCCGCACTGTGTTCAGCACTGGATACTGACTGACAAAAACAGTGGACAAACCATGGGAATATATTCGTATTGTAATTTATCTGGACCAGAATAAACTCCTGATAGATGTTGAGTGGATGTAACAATGTGAATAATGCAGTTGACGTTGCATTAGGTTCACCTACTGTTATTTGTGCAACAATGGAATCATTGCATCGACAACTAGTAAATGTATTATGTCCACACTTACATGTTTTATACGTTGTGCAACAATGAAATCATTTGATCGACAAATAGTTAATGTATAATGTCCACACTTACATGTTTAATACGTTGTGCAACAATGGAATCATTGCATCGACAAATAGTTAATGTATAATGTCCACACTTACATGTTTTATACGTTGTGCAACAATGGAATCATTACATCGACAAATAGTTAATGTATAATGTCCACACTTACATGTTTTATACGTTGTGCAACAATGGAATCATTGCATCTAGAAATAGTTATTGTATAATGTCCACACTTACATGTTTTATATCTTGTGCAACAATGGAATCATTACATCGACAAATAGTTAATGTATAATGTCCATACTTAAATATTTTATACGTTGTGCAACAATGGAATCATTGCATCGACAACTAGTTAATGTATTATGTCCATACTTAAATGTTTTATACGTTGTGCAACAATGGAATCATTACATCGACAAATAGTTAATGTATAATGTCCACACTAACATGTTTTATACGTTGTGCAACAATGGAATCATTACATCGACAAATAGTTAATGTATAATGTCCACCCTTACATGTTTTATACGTTGTGCAGCAATGGATTCATTGCATCGACAAATAGTTAATGTATAATGTCCACACTTACATGTTTAATACACATATCAATCTGTGAAACACGTATACATGACATTGTAGAAGTTGATCATTCTCTCCCCACAGAGATTCTTAAAGTCTTTATTTCAACATAACCTAATATATGTTATAAGAGGACCGATGGTAGTCGAATCAGTTATAGCTATAGGGGACACTTGCAGCATTGTTACCGTCTTGTTTCTTTCCAATCAACAGTCGCCTGACTCCGAGTGACTTCTGTCTTGTGGGAAATATTTAAACATCGCACAGGTGAATGAGCTATAGTGTTCTCAACGGACACGTGGACAGACAGAATGCTCAGCTTGAAACAACGTTTTTTTTATTGCACAACCAACATTTATTGCAACAAATTATGATTCTCTTTTTATTTCAACGTCGCTCAGAGTTTACATGCAAAACATGCATTGAGTACTGTTTGAAAAACAAGGTAATTAACATATATGGCGATAGGTTATGAATATAAAAGTCGAGTGAAATAATTTGAACTTAAATCAGAACATGCATGTGGTCTTTCGGCAAGTACGAAAGCCAAATAAAGTATAATGAACACTACATGTACTCAATGGTTTTTTAAAGTAAACTTGGAAAGATGTAAACGTTAGGTTAATTTTTCCGTAATATATTATATTAATATATTATTATAATATTATCTATTATAACTGGGATTGCCGAGGCAATACTTAGGACGCAAGACATCTGCTTGACCTTGAACTCCGTGTTGGACTCTTTCATCAGTATCTCTGCTATTAAATGAGCTATCAAACATGTCTGTATCTTCAGTAGTTTTTTTTAACACACACGCTCCAAAGAAAACACCCCTCTGAAGTGCAAAAATAACGTATTAATGATTGCATAATAATTCATGCATTACCTTCTTCTGAATATGCAAAGAAAACACTTAAAACTTTTGATGAAAGGGTTCAACAGAAAAGTTGTTCCACTTGAAATTTCGCATCTGTAGCTGTAAATAAAATTTAGATATCCAAATTAGTTAAGCAGTTGTGAGCATTTGAACTTTGCTGAAAATGGCGGTTTTTGAAAAATGGCAATCTTCTTTGACCAGTCACACGTGACCTATGACAAACACATGATTGAAATTTATTGTCTTTAATACATGACATCTCTAATTCAAGGACATATTATAGGAAGAACTTTAAATTTCGGCCCGCACAGTCCTCTCAGCAGTTCATTTATCTTCAGAATAAGCTATCACACATAGATGTATGTATTGCCGTTAATAAGGAGAAGATTTTCAAAGACGCGTACCCTCAAAACCGCGAAACTTCACAAAAATATCAGTTTTTGTGGAATAGCAAAACATCTATTTTTACGACCGAAAACCACTATAGGTTAGGGGGGGGGGGGGGGGGGGTTGTTGCCCACATATTGGTGAAAGATTTGTGCAAATATCTTGATTAGTTCTCGAGATATTAGGGTTTAAAGTTTTGACTTCAAGGGGAGATAACTCACGAAAGAAGTCGAAAATCCAAAATCTGACAGTCTATCATCACTGAAAATTTCATGAAAATCGGTCAAAGGGTTAACCGGGAATTCTCCGGACAAAAAAAAGGGCAAATAATAATTTAAAAAACCCCACAAAACACAATAATAACAATAGGTCTTCCAGACTTAGCCTTGAAGACCTAATTATATATTATTTAATCGTTGCGTTGCTTCAATGAGAACTGATACATATTTCGAAATTCCGAACATAGTTTGAAATAGTACTGCCAAGCCAAAAACCGACTCGTCTGAGACAGGCTGCTCAGAAATGTATATTTTACTACTGCTTCAATTACTGGGAAGTGCTTTCTGTTTCTTTATAACATTGTGCATGTACGATGAGTTATATCTACTAAATAAATTCAAAACTAAGATTCATTTTTGTTTAAATTGTCAATATAATATATAATATATAATTTATATCTTTCACAGCAAATGAGAACGTATATATAGTTTATAGATTTCCCTTTTTGACAACATAAAAGGTTGATTGATTCTATATATCAACAGAGACAACGAAGACCCCAACATTAGTCATATCTAACAATTTGTTCGCCAATTGCGAAACTAGTGTTATATGGAACAGCTTTAAAGATGATAAAAATAAATGACACGTTTGATGCAATTAAGTTTGAGTTAATCATTATGCCAATTGAGTTTTGATAACTTAAATATTCAAAAGGGAAAACCAAGTGACAGAGAAATGCAACACAAATATTAAAGAAATATGAATTTGATTTCAAGACGGTGTGCTCCAGCTGACACTGATAACTTGAAGACAGTGTCAGGGTAACGTAACGCCCACTATTGTGACAACCAATAGTTATTTCTTAACATCCTTAAGCTGTTTTATACTGCATATTCTCCTCTGGAGCTCTCCCAACTAAAATCCAGACTTAGCTCTGACAAGCGCGTTCAATGCATTATCAATCACGAATGTTCAATTACTGTCTCTTGGGGATTTATATTCTCATCAAACTATTAACGCGCCAACATTTAAAATTTTAAAAATCAATAATCCATTGAAAAGAAACGAGAAAATAACAGCCTGTATCGCTTATTAATCAGGATTACGTTGATGGTTTGTGTCCTCGGAGACTTCTGTCTTCGTTAAACGATTAGAATACAAAAGTTTAAGAAATTTTTCATTTAAACACTATTTGAAACGAAGACCCTGTATGGCTGATCAATCAGGATTCAGATGGCTTTTTACGATTGGGGCGTTTAATTAAACAGTGAAATACATGAAAGTACATTAAAATAGGTTTTGAAAATAGGACGAGTTGATTGTCAATAGTTATGCAATATGTGCCGGAAGGAGACAAATAATAACTTTTTTTTATTGTACACTGCAGTAATGCACCGCCACTGATGGAAGCAAAAACATCAACCACAAGACATGTCGTGGAGTGGATGTGCACGTGAAGATCAACAGATACGCTTAACCGATTAGTTATGTCAACGACAACGACCGCAACAGCGTAGGGGTGTCGCATCAGGCGGAATACATTGCTATTGACCATTCCGCGGGGTGAGCTCGAGGTTTATTTAACAATATCTACTTGATAGACACTTTTTGATTGACACATTATTTTTATCATTTCTACCCTTAGGCTACGTCTTCATGACCAATTATAAATCAGATCTTATATTTGCTAGAGCATGTGGGAAGTCAAGTTCGTGGTCGTCATCACCCTCCGCAGGCAAGACAAGAGTTGATAGTTGCACTGACCGACTAAAGTCTGCAAGTGCAAAATGACATCTTCCGACGCTTTACGTCATCGATGAGACGACATGCATGACATACACGCTACTGAAATTGTCATCTTTCCTGAAATAAACATTACTGCCTTGCGTGTGCAAGGTTTGTCAAAGGAATATATTTGTGACTTTGACATTTACCACATGACTGTTTAAATGTCGATATACTTTCTTCAGCCCCTGAGTTTAGTGTGTTCAGGCATAACTGAATAGAGTCGCCAATGACACGGTGTACAACCCCATACAGTGCGAACCGGATATAGTTCGCTGTACGCTCGTGCAGTGGTTCATAGCTCTGTCAAGTGTTTGTTGTTCGTTGGATCAAATAAGTAATTTTAAGTCATTATACAGCTTAACAACGTATACAAATAGGCTCCGGTTCATCAATTTGTGACATGCATACAAGTACAGTGAATAAGTTCTTGAGAAATAGTTGTATGTTGATGAAAACACATTATTTTCGTCACAAACGCATCGAGCAAAATTTGACAACCCCGTGCGTTTTCGATTTTATTCACGTATACAATCATGCTGCTCAAAATGTATCTAAATGTTGAATTCCTAATAGATTGTACCATGTATGTGTAGAATTTCAAGTTTCAAAGTTTCCTTGATATGAAGATATCAAAGATGTTAACAGCAACAATACAGCATCACTGTACTGGTTCATAGCCGAAGCGTAGTGAATCTCTGTATGGAATGTAGCCCGTAATTCAATAACGTCATGACATCTGATTTTGTTTAAAAGGTGTCTTTATTGACATATTAACCAACATTTAATGTGTTAAAATGTTGTCCCAGCATTTGTTCAAGAGATATAACACATCATGACGAGTTACATCAATGCTCTGGGCAAAGATATGACGGGAATAATGTTGTCATAATGGTCATGGGAATTACAGTTTTTTTTTAGCTCATCAGACCTGAAAGGCCCGATTGGCTTATGGCATGGCATGGTGTCCTTCATCCGTCCTTCCGTAAACTTTTCGTTTTTTTCGACTTCTTCTCCAGAAACAATGACTCCACAGAGCTGAAAAGTTGTGTGTAGACTCCTTGGCCAATGAGGATTCTAAATTGTAGATTTCGTGACCCCGTGACCCCAAATGGGGTTACAGGGGTCACATCCTTAAAAACCTATTTTCATCTTCTTCTCCAGTTGCAAAAGGTCCAGAGCTGAAAAGTTGTGTGCAGATTCCTTGGCCAATGGGGATTTAAAATTGTAGATTTTGTGACCCTGTGACCCCCAATCTAGGTCACGGGTCACAACCCAAAAACCTATTTTCATCTTTATCTCAAGTATGTGCAGCTCTAGAAAGGTGAAATATTGTGTAGAGACTCTTTGGTCAAAGGTGATTCTTAACTGTAGGATTGGTGACCCTGTTACTCCAAATGTGGTTGACAGGGTCATGATTTAAAAACCTATTTTATGCTTGCTAACAATGTATTACTTGAGGTAACTTAGATATTCAAACTTACATAATAAATCAATGAAATAATGATGAGCTACAGAGCCCATGGCTCTATTTTACTAAATATAACTTTCACTTTCATTGGTTGACGAAAGTATTTCACACCAATTTATCAATTGCTTAATTAGCTGTACTATTTTAGGGCAATCACATAGGTGATCAATTCGGAACATATCTATTTTAATTCAGAAGTCAGAAACACATAATAAATAGATAACCATGTTCAATCTATGTTTCCGAGACTGTAATTATAGTACTAAATTTGCTTGGGGAAGCGGCATGCACGACTTGATCGTGACTGCCGTACATCATTAATTTGTGACGTCGTTAATTATGACTTAATTATATTCCTATCTTGCAACTGCTCGATTGCTGGTTCACTATGTAATGATATTTTTCTCATTCTGCGACAATATTTACAATATAAATAAGTTTTTATTCTTATATAGATTCATTTTGTGAATAAAATTCAACAATTACATAGTAATCTTACTGAAAAAAGAGCGTAAGTAGCATTAATGTTTATATATTAAAGGTACATCCATTGTGTTGTTGGGGGTCAAATATGCCAAACGTTATAAATGGTCTTACTTTATCGAGAAGTACCAACTGTTACCCAAAACTACCGTTTTAATGGTACTAGACTTAGTATATTGACGATATGAAAGTAAAAGTGTCGATTTCTGATCGAAAACCGGACAATGCACCGCGTGTGGCGCGCGCCAATGAGTCAAACGTAATTTTGGAATCTTATTTAAACCAGATGAAATAGAAAAATTGGGTTGATAATGTTTAATAGGTCATTTAACTACTGTGTGTGTAAATAGTACATGCACTTTCGGTTTCTGCACATGCATAATGATGTTACTCGATTTTTATTGGAAACTAGAAATTATGACGTATTTGGCGATTTGGAATGAATATGCAAGCTTAGTGAATCTTTTTGTATTGTAAACAGCACATATGGTGTGTTGGAACGTATTAAAGTCAAATAAAATTTTATGAAACACAATGGATGTACCTTTAACTATTTAGATGCTCGCATCTTGAAGGTGTGATAATATTATGAATGGGGTTCGAGTACAATTTTTATTTTACAGTCTAATCTATAAGGTCGTGAACATGAGTCTAGTTTTTCGATTTTTAGGCATTAAAATGATCTTGGCTAAGAAAAATAATAACCAACTCGGTGCTCGAAAATACGAATTATTTTGAAGTTTCCTTCTGATACTGCAGTTATTTTTCGTACCCAAGATAATTTAAAAAAAAAACACAATCAACTCTCCAAATAGTTTGGTAACATCACTGTATGTCATCTGGACGATGTTGCAATTGTGGAGCGAAAACAAATATACGACTTTGGAAAATAGCATGTAAGCAATACTGTCAGAAAAATATCCTGCCCAACTTGTTTTAAGTTATGTAAAACATCTTGAAGCATCAGTTCTGTCATGGTACGCCAATCTAAGCTCTCACAAAGAGATCACAATTGTCGGGAAAATCTCTGATTCGTCATTCTCTACCAACAGAGGTTAGTCCCTTCAGATCCTAACCTCTGTTCTAGAAGGCCAATGGTCAATGGTGATTTTGAAATCATTTGTGTGAAAGAGACTTTCTCATTCCCTATTTGATAGTCACACAAGCAACATACGGAATTTAATTCAAGGTCACACATACCAAACGTTAATAATGACGTTAATATATCGAGAAGAAGTGATTGTTGACGAAAATTAACATTTTTATGTTGGTCGACTCAGTATTGTGACGATATAATTGTAAAAGTAGTGATTTCTGATCGAAAGATGGACAATGCACCGCGACTGACGCGTATCTAACAGTCAAACATAATTTTGGAAACGTATTTGCATCAGATAAAAGGACAAATTTGGGTTGCTAATGTTAAATAAGTCATATAACTACCTAGCATGTAAATCGGACGTGTCGTTTCGGTTACTGCACATGTATAATGGTGTTTCTTCATTTAAATTGGAAACTCGTAACTAAATAAAAAAAGGAAACACAATGGATCCACCTGTAACAAAATAACCAAAAATATTTAAGTAAGAGTGTCTATTTATAAAAGAAAAAGCAACCATGCACTGACAAACTGGAACTATAAACCATACAGTGATTTCTGTTGGAAGTGCTATAAACCAACTGTATTGGCGGCTATCAGACTGTATGGTAATGGCACATAGGTGGGTGACGTTTTGCTCTCGTGTCAAAAAACTAATCCTCTATATTAACTATGTTAAAGACCATCTGTAAGTTTAATGATCATATATTACATATATAATCAGGTTGTTTCCACAAAGTACATACGATGAGAGCATTTCGACATTATATGTGGTGCGCTTAGCGGAGGAGCAACATCGGCAATGCATTTTTGATATGTAAAAGATTTCAGAGGGTCATGATTGAATATCGCAGTGAAATCTTGTGTATAAGTATAACAAGAATTATTTTGCAAATTTGTGTGCGTGAATAATACTCAAACAAATAGAAAACGAAAAAAAGCAGCCCGTGTCAACATAGCTATGAACCAATGAACGAGCGTACAGCGAACTATATCCGGTTTGCACTGTATGGGGTTGTACACCGTGAATGAGGACTTAAGGAGAGATGGGACGATGAAATCAAATATTTTAGAATTCGTTCATTTTTTCAAAATAGCAAGTTTATTTTATATTTTATCCAAAAATGTAAGAAAATTTGGGGGTCACCGGACGATTTAAAGAGTTGTTGGCATTAATAATAATACACCCGTCGGCAAATTACGTAATTTTTTACTGATTTGGTGTATTTGAATTAAGCGCTCGCTGTCAACGAATAAACTCCGAATTCTTTCAGATACATTTCAGTCACATTCGGGGATGTATAGCAAATCTATATTATATATTTATCTATATTATATTTTTTAAATTACCTACATAAACGTAAAAACCTGACGTCACGGCAGTTTCGATGATTTCAAGTGTAACTTTGACGGCCTACTGTGTAAT
This sequence comes from Gibbula magus, assembly GCA_936450465.1. Classification (NCBI taxonomy): domain Eukaryota; kingdom Metazoa; phylum Mollusca; class Gastropoda; order Trochida; family Trochidae; genus Gibbula; species Gibbula magus. The sequence continues at coordinate 10,712,791 of OW388289.1, forward strand.
CATTATTGAATATATTATCAATCTAAGAGTGCACGATGAAAGAATAACTATCGGTTGATTATACCAGGCTATTTAAATTCAACACTTACTTGAGATACGCATGTAATTCGAATAACACACGTAGTAAGATATTTACCGCGAATATAGGTGACGGTAACGCTATGCGGCATGTCGTAAAATGACCGTTATAAAGGCGTTACGGTTAATTTAAGCGCACCCCGTTAGTGTAAAAATAAACCTATGCGCAACACAACGTAATCCATATATTTTGAGACTTATTCACAAAAATAAATTGTTGTCGCAAAATGTTGCCGTAAGCGAGTTCGATTTCTGGGTCCCATCTCTCCTTAAGTGAGTTGGTCCACGAACGTGTGTTGTATGAAGACAACACGGTGGTTCACAGGTGCTCTGCACAGATTCATATACTTTTGCTTCGCTTGACAAAACCGCCTGGTTTGTGTAACGGATGAAACATCCTTTAGATGATCTTACATAGTTTTGAAGTAACAAACTATACAGTAACTATCAGAGGCTGAAGATGAACGGCGTTGTAAATAAGCTGTGTAGCTGATAATCACGTGAACCTATCTGGTCCTATTTTGTTAAACTTTAAGAAATTAAAAATACGAGTGTTTATTAGTACAAAAGTAAACGGAATAAATTGAGAAATGAAGATTAAAAATATTCAATTATCTAGATTCAGGAAATAATGGTGACTGATGCATTTAATCAAGCATTGAAAAAGAGCTGTAATAGCTTTTTGTAGATTTAAACGTTTAAATCGTCATTAAAGTTGAATTATTGGGAAACCGAACCTAATATAATGACCAAATCCAATACAGCTATTATATTTTAGACGTGTGTTCGCACTGCACCCATGAGCAAAAGAAACGACAACATATAAAATACATAACAATCCACGAGCGATACATACGACTGAAATAGAGTTATATCATGTCTACAAAAGCCAACTAAACTAAAATGTAAATATCTAAACATTATCTGTTCATAGTTCTAAGAAATAAGTCTTTTTCAAATATCTAAATGGGCCTTTTGGCTTCTTTTATGACGTCATATAGTAACGATGCGTCCAAAAAAACAACAAATGTACTGTAGGTCCAAGATAGTATATTATGACGACAACATCTCATACGAACAATTTCAATATTTCAGAAAAAGGTTACATTGAATACAAAACATTATGTCCAGAAAATCCCTTTGAAATAGCAAGTTCGGCACCCCATGTGTGTTTGAATATATAAACCCATGCTAAAAAGAAAGTATACAAAGGATCTGAAGAAGCATGACATAAAAACAGATGAAGATAGAGACTTAAAATGTTTAAAAATCAGTAGACTGGCGTTTTAACGTCATAAAAAAACTATACCTTTATTGTCTGATAAAGTACTTTTTTTCGATTGTTCTAAGCGCTAGGCATCTTAGAAATGCTTATAATGAGATCGTAAGTAATGGAAAAGCCCTTGGACACGTGTTCAATACCGAGTTTGTCCACCTTGGGCATCAATGCATGCCAGGACCCGCCGTCGCATCGATGACGTCAAACGCCGGATGACGTTGGGAGTCAGTCGCTGCCATCAATCATTTAGACACTGTTTTACGGCTTGAAGGTTGTCCGGTTGTGCTGGCCATCTCCTGACTTGACGGTGAAAGTGGTCCGACACGTTTTCTCATCCGAGAACAGCACACGGCTTAAATTTCGCACTTGCCAACGTCGAACTTGTCGGGCCCATATCAATCTGTTAATTCGATGTTGGCGCGTCAACGTCACACCATGGTAGGGTCGACGTGCTCGAATACCATGCTGACGCAATCTGTGGTACACTGTGTGTCTACTGATCCGATGTCCCAATGTCGTCGCTGCCGTTTCCGTCGCGGTGATGAAGCGGTTTCTCAGGTGAATAACCCGGATGTGACGGTCTTCCACGGGCTTGGTGACCCGGGGTCTATCACTTCTAGGCCTGTCTAATGTCTGATCTGTCTGACGAAATCTTAACCAAACTGCAGCCAAACTATCTGGCAATGGCGTCATGCGTGGCTCCTTGCCGGGCCATGACAATGGCTCTCTCTGTATTGCCGTTAACCTCGGCATTTGTTTGATGTGCCTTTTGTTGCTGCCTTCTTGATGTGCAGTGTCATGTGTTTCATCAAGTGTTTTTGCACCTGCATTACATGGGATGAGACTTAACGTCGTTTTTTGGTAAAATCACGTGTTGCATGAACATTCTCACTATACTCCATTTATTGTCAATGAAAACATTGTGTTGTGTTCCTGCGACATGTTTAATAATAATTATATATATATAATCTAATTGTTTCTTTATATACTTTCTTTTAAGCATGGGTTTATAATACTATAATATTAATTGTCATACTCTCATGACTGAATCTTTACGAGATATCTCTTAATCACAGATGTTACATTGTTACATTGTTTACGTACATGTACATCTTGTAACCTTAACATTAAAATTAGAGATAGGAAATTACTTATATGGCGTATAATTATCTATTCACAGTAAAGAAGGCTGCTCCTAAATATAGGAATTGTAACGAAGTAATCTTGCAAACTGGTATGACATGATACAGTAAACAATGTACTTCAAAGAGGAAAAAGTAGACCTAATCAGGTATATCTTACTGATATCAAATATCTGTGACTTATCTGAACTAAAATGTTACTCATTGTAAAAGAAAGGAACATTTTTTATACAATGAGTAAAGTTTGAGAACAGCAGCATTGGGTTAATTGTTATTTGAAGATCAGCAGTGTTCACCTTTAAAATCCACATCAATCCCCGGCGCCACGAATCCTGCTATTGATGGGCAGTTCTATGCTACAATCGACCTCACTTGCCCTCAACTTAGTGTCTGACAGGATCAGGGGTAAGTACAGGGGAAGGGGTAAGCAAACGGGATAGATCAGTGGAGAAAGGAGTTAAAGTGAAACATACTTAAACATGTATATGATCAATCAACAATGTTGTTCAAATTCAACCTATTTTTTTAAATAAACATAAGAGGCTGACATTGTCTCCATTGTTCCGACAGAATACATCTCAACACTTGTTCCAACCATCGAAATGTTATTCTATATAGGTCATATTCTCTTATTAGGAAGTCATTTAACTTGATAGTTGGAAATGTGTAGTCACTTACAGAAATGATATTGACAACAATATCAATATCAATGTCAGAACATTTAAATACGAAATTGCTTGGTAAGAAATAAGAATATGTATTTTTATGTATACCATATCGTGTACAAAAATAAATTGTAAAACCAAGTTTGAGCAGATTTGGTAATGAGGTGATGTTGTCTGCCGACAACTATTTTAACAGTTCAATTGATTGAGTTTCAGGTTATCAACAATCAGTCGTTTTCATTTGATCATCAAGACTACTTTCAAACCAAGTGCTTAGAGTATGCATAAAAGTTTCGTCATTTTCTATATGTATTTTAATCAGAGATTCATATCTTAATAACAGCATTAATAATGTCTTGCATTGAAGTGATGTCAGTCGAACGCGTATAAGGTCAACGAAATTTCCATAATTAAGTGTATGGTAGCTACATAATTGCGATTGTATATCAAACTCCTCCACTTGTGAACCAGAACATCAAAGTGTAACAGCTTTCATATGTTGACCTTCTTGTGATTGTCCAGACCAAACTCTGGATAAAGTTAGTCTCCGCTTCATATTAACGTATTCTCTTGGGATATAACAGCTTTTGAAGTTAGATATGTTCATGCTAATTGAGAGAATTGTGTGAACATCTGAGAGAACATGTTAAAAGTAGCTTGATTCAGATGAAACTGTTAACAATGATGATACATTGTTTGATGATTTAAATACTCACAGTTCGATGATTCCAATTTGGAAAATATTAATGTTTTGAGGATCTGATTGAAGGTTTCATGATGAAGAATCTTATTTCTATATTGATATTGTCATTTATATTTTGACAATTGTTATATTCTTTGACGATCATGCACATTTAATTCTTTGATCTTCAGCTGGTATGAATACAGGAAATGCCATACTCCGTCACAATAAAGAAGTTTTAAATGGAACATAATGCAATTGAGTGATTCATATGTTCAGTCACACATCGTCTTTCATTGTTGTTTTGTGACTTTGTGAATTCGTATATTTAGCAGTAGTTTCAGATGCGATGGTGGACTCATTTAAAATGTAATTGACTTAGAATGCAAAATTGATGTTTTTTTTATTTTTGAAAGTTATAATTTCTATTTTGTTTCATTTTATTAAAGATATCCCCATTAAGAAAAGCAAGAAGACATATCTACCATATAGCTCTGCTATCAGTAATTACCGACGCACCCATATGGAGTATCTACATCGGCTCTGTTTATGGTTAGGAATGTAAAGCGTATTGATCTGAACTGTCAGATCAACAGGCAATGAGACGAAAATATTTCCAATTAAGCAGTAACTATTCTATAAATGATTGCCCCTTTACCTTCAGTCAGTATGAACGTCGACCATGGTGAGTAAGATCAGGATATTTACAGAGAGATGTCAAATCAAATGTACAGCTAACTCGACTTGCCTCTATCGGGACCAAGATCTCTGGAAGGAAAGACCAGCATCTTACAAAAGAAAGACACTTTGTTGGTGTAGAATGTGCTAAATTTCTGAAGGTTATCTGGAGATACTTTAAGAGATAGATGCTGATATCAAGTCTCTCATTATTCCAAATGCAATCTGAAATAGCAAAACTAAATTTGAATTTTAGCTGAAAACATTAATGCCATTCGTCTGTTTTATTGGTGGGTTACTGGTGCACATTATATATGTTAAATTTTCATGTTGAAATTTTCATACGTTTCAAAAGTACCCTTTTTACAAACCTATACCGGGATCGATTTTCCTTTGAACCATCCTTAATAACAACATAAAACAGTCAACTAGAGACCAATTTGTATATTTACACGCTCATGTACAATGTAAATAAATATCAGGTAAACTATTTGCATGAAGAATGATACAACACTTCGATAAACAGATCACACGAAAGCAGTCTTTGTTAATGTAAAGCCAGTGCCATTATGTGAACTTAACATTGTCAAACATTTTATCTCCAAACTGTTGAAGTTATTCTTATTCTTTAAAATGTCGTTAAAAATATTGTATTTAACGCAAACATCATGTAATTTGGCATATTTTTGAAGCATGTATCAATGCGAAAACTAGACCTATCATTTTGCATTTTTGCATTATAAAAAGACAGTTGAGTGTTCTATTATATAATCTGGTTTATATGTCATTGTAAACAGTTACAGTTTTGGCAGCTCTTTGAAGTAACCAGGGGTAAAGTTTTTCAAAACTACAGTTGATATTTTTTTCTGTGAAATATTCAGTAAGCGATCAACTTGGCCTAACATACATAAAATACTTTCTCTTATACTCATTCAATGTATTTGTGATAAATTTGTTCTCATTTAGTCAATATGAAAACTTTTATTCGAAAATTAATGAAATCTGAAAAAATTTACCCCTTCAGTCTATGCCATTATGCAAAATTAAATAAAATGCCACCACTGACGTGACGATCAAAGGATACGTTTGCGACTTATTATTTATTCAGGGATATATGATAGTTCATTGTTATTGTATGTGGTGTAATTTTATTGACGTTAAAATGAACGTCAATTTACATGATATTTGCACTAAGATACACATGAAGATGAACAAACTTTCGGTACGCAGCTGTATACATGTCATTTGACTTGTATTGCAGTAGTTATTGGTATTATTATTATTATTATTATTATTATTATTATTGGTGACGGGTTTAATTACCCCTAAAACTAAAAACAATATTGATGTGTTTTGTATGTACATTGTAGATGTAAACATTTACATACCTTTTTATTCTAAAATTTTGATATAATATTCACAGATAAAACCTATTAAGTAAGCAGTCATAAGACTATTTGAGCTTTGTTTAAGCCTTTGTGAAGTTCTACATGTAATTTGAAACGAAGGGAGTATGTGAGATGTGAGTATGTACAGCACAGTTGATGTACTATTGATGTCTAATGTGGGAATTATAAAATATTTCTAATTAGTTATTGGATGAAAGTACAAGTATATACCAGGTGTTTATTGGTTTATATAAAACATAATTTAGTAAAACATTTTACTATAGAGTTTCTCATGCCAAACCATGATAAATTGTACATGTAGGTAAATAGAGGTTATTATGAGAGTGTGTTTTGGGTATGGTCAATATGTATTTTGCGAGCATTGGCGAGGTAAATACATTGTGTTTATTCCTAATGCAGGATATTTACCATCCCAAAACAAACGACATGATAACTTGTTTATCATACAATGTCATTATTCATTCATTTTGCGCAAAACAGCATGACACCATTCATTTCAAAGTTAAACTTTTCTATGCATATTGATATATGCAAATGAACTGCGTGCTATTCTCACGGAAAAATGAGACAAAATAATGCCTTCTAAATTATCCTTTCAGTTAAAATAATTGTTATTTTTGGCATGATCTTAATTCCAAATTATTTAATATGTTTTAAAATACCTTTTTTTTTAATGAAAATATTTAACGCAAGGACAGCGAACTTGCATACTGTCGCTTTTGCCTAATCATGACTGTTGACGAGTCCATCTCGAAGGGGCGAGAGTTGTTTCCCTTCCGCCAGGTTGCAAATGGCGATTCTCATATCACATATAGGTAAATGAATATGTGACTACAACTGCCTTTGTTCCCTTATCATCATGAAACAAGTCTTCGGTTGGTAATTTTCAACTCGCGATGAACATGTTTTGGCACTGCTTGAGCATAATAAATTTTGCCGCACTATGCATTGCACAATGTTTGATTTGTCATTTCTCAAATTAATGTAGATTTTTTATATGAAATGAAGAAATGTATAATGACATGAAACCGTTACGCTATTACAACTATTACGGCAATTTACGTTATTATAGGCGTTCAAAATGTTAGCGTGTGTAACGTCATTTTCAAAAGAAGTTCCGTCACTAGACCTCTGTAATTTGCATTTTTATCAGTATCGAAAATATCCGTTGCCTTTATCCTGCCGAGAACACCATCCATTGTATGATGAATTAGTTTATTACCATTACTTCAAATTCATGGAACAACTCACTCTTTATATAATTGATTCACTTTGGTACTGTATGTTTTACACCTTGTATACGTGACGTGTCTGTATGAGACAGGTGTACATTAAAAAAAGATCTTCATTATTACGTGTAACAAAAGGGAATTAAGTTCCTTGATTGCTTGATTATGCCAGTAACAGAAATAACATAATGATTAAAATAAAGATCATCAAGTTAGAATTAACTGTAAATCATTAAATATTTGGATCACTTTTATTTGACACCACTTTGTAATGTTTCTGCCCATTGATCATACGGTTCAGAATGAAAGGCTTAAATCAATTGTTTTAATTGTGATAGGAATAGGTGTCGTCAGTTTCTATTATTGTATACTGCGTCAGTGATATTTCTAAAAGGATCTGATAGTAATTTTCTGAGTTCCTAGGCAGCACCTGCACCCACATCTGTTGATAACATTGCGATTTTGTATAGTTACTGTAATGAGTCTGAATATAGTAAATATATTTCGATGGCTCAATGGAACCTTTGTTTCTTTACTTTGCTTAGAACACTAATTAAAAAGCTAAAAATATATATAAATTGACAAATAATGAATATAAAATCATTCCATTATCTTGACTGAAGGTGAGTTATGTATTTAATCAACCAAAGTAAAAAAACGTCTATGTGTTTTGTCATGAATGTTACATCCTCATGTATTCAACCGCGATCAAATTGCCTTTAAAAAAATCATGTTCGAACCTCCTTTGACAATAAATGAAACCAATAAAAAACAAGGATTTAAAATGTCATGGTAGAATAATCAAAACACTAACAACAAACAACAGAACTTCAGGCATATATAGCAAATAGCTGTAGCAAATGCATTAGTTTACAAATACATCCGAAATGATTTGCTTTTAATCCTTTTAGGATGTACTAAAGTTGGATGCATATATGATCCATGAGCTGTTATATAAATACATATACAAATCCATGAAAACTTTAATGTATCTCGGACATGTATATTGTATGATAGACAAAGAAGATGTACATTACAACTCAATGAAGTGTATACTCTAACAGTGCATTTGTGTTCACAATCTGCATTCAAGCTTGAAGATTCCAACCTTTATCTTCTGATGTTCATACAATGTCTGTACATATCCTACTTCAAAGACTCATTACGTCCCAGGTGGATACATCAATATGCAACGAAGACCAACTTTATGCAGACTTTGACTCATGTGTTCACAAGGTCCAACCCAAGAAGAGTAGTTCCTTTGATGCCATTATTCACAGCAAGAGCTTTGGTTATCATCCCACACAAGAAGGAATAACATTATCAAAGATTTTGTTCTACAGAAGGCACACATGAAAGTAGGAACGTTATCTCGATTGTGTTTTCCAAGAGATGAGCCTTTGAGATATTGTATAATTATAGTATTTGAAGAAAGCCTTCACTGAAATAAACAGGACGAACATTCAACACAAAAGACAGAAAATTGAAATATCAAGAAGTGAATCATGATTTAGGAATATGCGAATATTTACTGAGATGATCGGAAAATGAACGAAGTGAGGTAATAAGACCAAGTTAATATGATGATCGCATAGGAAGATTGAGACAGAACTTCAGATACCTCAATGCAAAGGTAATGTTGTTAACAACTGAATTATGGTCTTGTGTTAGCTTGTAATTATTTCAGGAACACGTCTATTTAAAGGCAGAATCAGACATAAAGCAAGTTTACTAAACATTTTGCAAAACAAACTTTTATCATCAAATTTAATGACAAACTGTTATGACAATGTCTATCAAATGACAAAATTATGACTAACCAAACTCTGTTAGAGAGTTTATTTTGCTCGGTCCTGCCGTCTTCAAAGATAATTAAAATTCTCTAATTGATATTGATTCCATTTAGATGACTCATCTTTACTGGGTTAAATGCCTAACCTACATTGATTATTCATTTAGCCTGACACTCCTTTACTTTGTGTGTCTTAGACAATTTTTTCTTCTTATTTTGTTACTTGAAAAAAAAGAGGTGTAACTCTAACATTGCTATCAAACACTACATATTTAGGATAAACAAAAAACAGGTTATACTTGCGACTGTAAGACCCGAGTTAAGAAAACTACGTCGGGAAGAGGACAAAATACAAATGACATATAAACCTACAAATGAACAAATGTATTCGTGATAACTGTTCAGTTATATCCAGTCAATAAATACGTTTGACTCGAAGATAATATATCATTGTGCAATATTCAGTATGCATAATTTGAAATACCTTTATAATTAACTCAAGCAATACATGAACACTGCATGTGCTCGCTCCGGGCTGCATAACAGGATAGCTTTCGTTCTCGAGGGAATAATGACATAGGCTTGTGTTCGAATTCCTCTCTTTATGTCGTCAAGGTAGATTCAATCGGTACATATATAGGGAATACATACATTACAGAATCAGTCCAATGCCTCCGAAATAGTTCAACTAATCTCATAATAATATGATGTAAGCAGATCCAATATCCCATTATCAGTACATTAAGTAGAATGTAGGGAATGAAAATGTCTCGATGTGAAAAGGACAACGTTAGAAGACTATCAGGAAAATTGTATTATTCCAAACATACGTAACCTGTACTTTCAGCAAATGTTCCTTTTTCAGTTGGTTGTAAGTTTCCCCAGGACCATGTTGTTGGTGTGTTATACTCTAGAGCCATTTTTCAATGATAACTGAAAAATCCAATGATACATTTTACTTGTTTTTCAAGTAACAACAAGCGTTGATATGACTGTGAGGCTAAAAGTTGATGTCATTGTGAATGAACTTAGTAGCTGAAAATCATGTGAAGTGCATCTCATTTTGTCAGAGGTCATGTTCCTTAGTTTTGTCCATTGGGAGTTCTCCTTGTATCTGAATATGACTCTCAAATGAGTGCTTCTTGTCATCACAGATTAAATGATGTTTCAAGTTACAGAAAACAGAAAATCATTGGAAATATAAACTAAGCTGTCTTAAAAACTCCAACACTATAGAAACGCAATTATGTGAATCCCTCATATCCGAATTACAGAAAAAAACAGATAATTGGCAAAAAGAAACGATTCAAAAGTAAATATTTCACAAACAAAAATATGAATGGATATGATGTTCTTGTGAAAGCGCCCTGAACGAGTGCAAAATGGAGAGCGTTATCTTAGCATGCGAGCCCGTTTGTGCTTCAGACATCTCCTATTGAAAGGTGAGACCTGAATTGAACAGAACTCAACACAACAATTCCAAACATGATCTTCTATTTTTGTACATTGTTACACCCCTGCCGGCAATTTGTAAGCTACTTTCTTTCCTAGTTGAAATGGTATTGGAATTCCTCCCAGGAAACATCTGCACACAGAGCTGTAGGTATTAACGTTTTGTATAGTTACAGTAATTAGTCTGAATCCAGTAACTACAAGTAAGTATATTTAGATGGTCTAGCAACTTTAATTGGAAGACCACGGAAGTAAAAAAATAAAAAAATGTTTATAATTACAAAAGTAAACTGAATACATGTAAATACACAAATAAAGATGATGAAGATTTCTGAAATGATAGTGATTGATGCATTTAATCAACCATTGAAAAAGAAGGTTGTTGTATATTGAAACACGTAAATTCTCATTACAGTTGGAAGTATTGGGAAATCAAATCTCCTTTAATTTAATCCAATACAACTTATATGTTTTATATGAGCGTTCATCACACTGTGTGTTATCAAGCAATCATCTATGTACGCAATGAAATACGATGATTATGTAGTTAGTTAAGCCACACTTGTCAAACTGTCCAATGTCATGAGCACAATTGATGTCAAAATATAATCATTACAAACATTTGCAAATCTGCACTTCTACACGTTCCACAGTTATATTTACAAAAACTGAACTGTAAATATAAGGATAAGCCTTTGAATAATTAGTTATTAGCTTAAGCACCTCAATATTTACAAGATGAAGCTAGTTTGCCCTCTCCCATATAATAGAACGTTTGACATCTCTCATCGAAAGGTGTGTCCTGAATTGAACAGAACTCCACACAACAATTCCAAACATTGTCTTCTATTTTTGTACATCAGTACACCCCTGCCGTCAATTTGAATGCTTCTTTTAATTTCTGTAAGCTACTTTCCTAGTTGAAATGATACTGGATTTCCTTTCAGGTAACACCTGCAAACTGAGCTGCAGATGGTATTACCGTTTTGTGTAGTAATAGTTATTAGTCTGAATCCAGTAACTACAAGTAAATATATTCAGATGGTCCAGTGGGACTTTTATCTCGCATCTTTGATTGGAACACCTCTGGATTAAAGAAATAAAAATACAAGAGTTTATTAGAACTGAAAATATTTACAAAAAAAGATTAAACAGTCGTCAGTTATCTAGATTCAGGAAATAATGGTGACTGATGCATTTAATCAACCATTTGTAAAAGACCTTTAATACTTGTTTGCAGTTCAAAACTTTTTAATCACCATTTAAGTTGAAGTATTGGGAAACTGAACCTAATAAAAGTAACCAAATCCAAAACAGCTATTACTTTTAAGGTGTGCAATCATCACACCTATGAGGCCCAAGGAGATTATCTATGTACCATGCCCATACTAAGTTGTAGGTGCCAACTGATTAAATTTGAGTTCTCAATGTACTATAACATTTTTTAAACAGGCGTTACATATATGTCCATCATTTAACCTATACATCAAAGTTAGATACCAAAAGATACCAAATTACTTTATATTCTTCACTTACAATAATCTTTTTGCTAAAATGATAAAAATCACTGATTTTGTTCATTAGAGTAACGATTGCTGCTCCCTGCATACGTATTGTGAAGGAGGTAAAAACTGGTATGGTATGACAGTGCAATAAAATAAAATATTCTTGAATGAGAAAAAGGTGGACCTAATCAGAAAGCAAACGTTGTCCTTGGTACATATGTATATCTTACTGATATCAAATATCTGTGGCATGTTTTACCTAAATGTTACTCATTGTAAAAGGAAGAAACATGTTCGTGCAGTGGGCAAACTATTGTGTACAACATCATTAGGTTAATTGTTATTTGAAGATCAGCAGTGTTCACCTTTAAAATCCACATCAATCCCCGGCGCCACGCTTCCTGCTTATGATGGACAGTTCTATGCTACAATCGACCTCACTTGCTCTCAACTTGGTGGCTGACAGGAGAAGGGGTACGTACAGGGGAAGGAGTTAAAGAGAAATATACTCAAACATGTATGGGATAACACATATATTATGATAAATCAACAACGACGTTCAAATGGAGAAGAATACCATAGAGATGTAATTATATCTTGGATTGATCTAATCAAACTGTTTCATGTATCAACGATTGGCCAATACTCTCATCCTATTTGTGACATAAACATATATGTTAGACATTTTCTCAATTGTTCAGACAGAAAACCTCTTATCACTTTTTCCATCCTTCGAAATGTTATTCTATTTAGTTAATATTCTCATGTAATCTGAAGATAATAATTTAGCTTGTCAGTTCATATATTTTAATTAATACCATAGTATTGTAAAACAATAAATTGTCAAACCAAGTTTGGGAGCGGCCTTAATATAAGCTCTTCGGAGCTTGTTGGCCAATCCCTTCATGTTTTTCATGAATAAAATATGTTTAAATCAAACCAAGTTTGAGGAGATAGCCAAATTTGGTAATGACATGATGTTTTCTTCCCTACAACTATTTAAACATTCCAATTGTGCAACAAATCGTTTTCGATGCCTTTTATCAAGCAATGTTTAATACACATATGCCTACACTCGTGTTCTTAAATCCTCGAACAGTAAGTGACAAGTGTTCCTATTACAAAATGATTTAATCTGAAATAATCAGGGAAGATTAATTATCATAAAAATTCCGAATGGCTTTTTCATGTTTAGATGTTTATCTCATGATCTTTGTTTTGAGACAGGGCGCTATATAAACATTCCTCGTGAAGAAAGAATATGTAAGCTTCGTCCCTTAGATTTAATAGAGGACGAATACCATCTTTTATTTATATGCCCTGTAAACTCACATCTTAGAGAAAAATATCTGCATGCGTAGTATCATAAATACCCTAATATTATGAAATGTTCTGCCCTGCTTTCAAACACAAATATCAATATTCTACAAAACATTTCTATATCCATTTAGTATCCCTCCCTGTGCAGACAGAATATAATGAAATAATGTAATATATGTTGGGATGTGATAAATGATATGAAAATATAATATATGACGCAATTAGAAGTGAAATGATATTACAGAGATCATATGTAACATGATTAGATGTAAAAGGACATGATAGATATAATGTGACTTGATGTGTAATGCTGTTACATGCATTTTACAAATGTGTAAATATTGTTTTCATGAAATGTACTATAGGCCTGTGGTCTTTAAGTTTTGAATAAAGATATGTTGATTGAAGTGACAGGAGGTCTCAGGTTATCAACAATCAGTCGTTGTCATTTAAACATCAACAATACTTTTAAACAAGGTGTCTGAAGATATGCATAAAGTTGTTGTCATTTTATATCAATATATATTAATCAGAGATTCATATCTTAGCAATTACAGCGTTCATAATGTCTTTCAGTGATTACGGGAATTTGAAGTGATGCCAGTTTAGAGCTTTAGTAAAAGTTTCACATGAAGCTCACTCAAACGAAATTTCAATAATTAAGTGTATGGTAGCTACATAATTGCGAAAAGCCAGAAGACATATCTCCCATATAGCTCTGCTATCAGTAATTACCGACGCACCCATATGGAGTATCTACATGTAAACGGAAATGCAAGAAAAAATTGATGTAAACCTTTCTGTCGGCTCTGTTTGTGGTTGGGTATGTAAAGTGTATTGATTATTCTGAACTGTCAGATCAACAGGCAATGAGAGGGAAACGTTTCCAAATAAAGCAGTAACTGTTCTATAAATGATTGCCCTTTTACCTTCAGTCAGTATGGATGTCTTCCATTGTGAATGAGATAAGAATATTTACAGAGAGATGTCAATTCAATGAACAGCTAACTCGACCTGCCTCTTTTTGGACAAAGATCTCTCTGAAATAGCAAAACTAAACATGAATTTTAGCTGAAAACAATAATGGTATGGAAGTAGGTTGATGTACATGGTATCCACATACAAGTATATGCCGGAGGATTGTAGGTTTATATCAAACATAATTCAGTAAAACATTATACTATAGAGCTTCACGTGACAAACCATGATAAGCTGTACATGTAGGTAAATTGGTTTATTGACATTTTACTTAGAATGCACTGAACAGCTCACTCTTTATATAAATAATTCTCTTTGGTAGCGTATGTTTTACACCTTATATACATGGCGTGTCTGTGTGAGATAGGTGTACATTTTAAAAGACTTTCATTATTTCAAACAACAAGAGGGTTGCTTATAACAGTAACAGAAATATCATATTCATTAAAATAAAGATCACCAAGATAAAATTAAATGTTTATCTTTTAATATTTGGATCACTTTTATTTGCTCACTTTTCAATGTAGTTATAGCAGAATGGAAGGCTTAAATCAACTGTTTTAATCGTGATAGGAATAGGCGTCGCCTAGATAGAGCCATTGATATTTTGAATCCCTTTTTATATATTGCCCGTTTATAGCAAATTCATGATAATTCAGATAACAAGCTTCATTAATATTTAAATACTATTTGATCAATATCAATTATAATAAATCATTCGTTGAGAAAATGTAGGCAGAGATGGATTTGTCATAAAACATATCTAAAGACATACATGTGTATGTAAAAAAAATCATTGATCAGTATGATTTGAAATGAATTTTGATTTCTCATAGGTCACATTAATAAAATAACGGATATGCAAGAAAAGATTGATGAAAGCCTTTCTGTCGATTCTGTTTGTGGTTGGGAATGTAAAGTGTATTGATTATTCTGAACTGGCAGATCAACAGGCAATGAGACGGAAACGTTTCCAAATAAAGCAGTAACTGTTCTATAAATGATTGCCCTTTTACCTTCAGTCAGTATACATGGCGTTTAAAATGAATTTTGATTTCTCACAGGTCACTTTTATAAGTGTGTGACACTTAAATAAAATAATCCTCTTCTTCTACAACGGTGGAAGTTATTACACAAAACATATCGAAAGTCATAAGAACTTGTCAGTCTAAGGTCAAACTTCAAGACTCTACTCTTCAATATCTCTATATGAAAAGGAAGGCGTATACATAAATATTTCAAAGTCGTCATGAAATATATGTCCAAAGCCATGGGAACTTTAGTCATGTATCTGAAAAATGAATTTTAACATAGCAAAAATAACTATTTTAGAAAAGGTCAAACGTACAATTTAACATTGTATTTGTAGTGACAGTCTGCAGTTATATGTCACGATATACCGTCCCCTCACAGCCATATTCAAGCATCAGTGACTATTATTGTCTATTTAACACTGCGTCAGTGATGTTTCTAAAAGATCTACAAGTAATTTTCAGAGTTGCCATTTTGTATAGTTACTGTAATTAGTCTGAATCCAGTGAATATATTTAGATTGTTCAATGAGACCTTTGATTCTTAACTTTACTTAGAACACCAATATAACAGGTAAACAATGCAAACAAATAAATTGACAAATAATGATTATAAATTCCATTCCATTGTCTGGATTCAAATACTTTAATTTTGTTATGAGTATTACATCACAATGTATTCAAACACGAAAAAAATCGCCTTTTTTCAAAATCATGTTCGAATCTTTGTTTGACAATAAAATAAACCAAGGAGGATTTTTAAAAACCATGGTACAATAATCAAAACACTAACCAGAAACAGCAGAACTGAAGGCATATTTAGCAAATAGCTATAGCAAAAACATAAGTATGCCGAATACAGCTGAACAAATATATTGGCTTCTAATCATTTTTGGATTACTATCAGTTATCTTTCAGTGAAAATATGTAGGGAGATCTGAGATTCATCTTAAAATATTTCTTCCATAATACCTCCATCAATGTATATATATCCTATATCCTATAGGCATTCGCATAATATCATATAGGATCAGTTAGCTGTTATATAAATGCATATAGAAAACCATGAAGACAGTCAGTTATTATATGACGAGCAATGAAATACTGGGATTCATCAGTGAAATAAACTGTCTATCAAGCTACAGTGAAAATAACTTATATTTTCACTGCGACCAATGACTAAAAAAATGGTCTGACGCGGCGAATTGGCTTATGACGTCACAGTGCTGACGGGCTGTTCCTAGCTGTTCCTCTTGTGAACTTTTCTACCTCACTTGATGCGATAAAGATGGTATTAGTCAAGAAAAGACAGATATCCGCTATTCATTATATTTTCAGTGGCATGTATCGGTTAAAATAAAAGCCGTATTTTCACTGAGTGAAATAACTTGTTATTCTACTGCGTGAAAGAACACTTTTGATCGTATGACGTCATCGTAACAATAGGATGACGTCATAAGAAGACCGTGATAAAGCAAGGGAAGCATGGATGCTCCTTTCATTGTAATAACGTGAATTTCGAACTATATATAAATGGTTAAATATAATAAATGGAAGATTTGACATTTCTCGTCGAATACAGGTCTCTCAGCTATAATTGGAACACCTCTGTATTAGAGAAATAAAAATGCAAGAGTTTATTCGTACAAAAGTAAATAAAGAATAAACGATCGTCAGTTATCTAGATTTAAGAAATAATGGTGATGGATGCATTTCATCAATAAGTTGAAAAGACCTTTAATAACTTTTTTTTTTAGATCAAAACGTTTAAATCACCCTTTAAGTTAAAGTATTGGTAAACTGAACCTAATAAAGTTAACCCAATGCAATACAGCTATTCTGTTTTAGATGTGCAATCACTATGCACTATACGTCCATAGGAGATTATCTATATATTACCCATACAGGTGAGGAGACACGGGTGATTATTTTTTTGATATTTGCACATGTGCTTTCAAGTGAAACTCAATGTTGATTGGTCGGTTATCCGTAGAAAGAATGACTATGACGTCATGAGACAATGGTCTGACGTGACGAATTCTCTTATGACGTCACAATGTTACTGTGGCGACGTGTTGTTCAGGGCGACCTTCCACTGACATTAATATGTAAAAATCAAGCGTAACTGTGCAATTTAATTACATTATGGGTAATATATAGAATAACCAACTCGGTACGAGTGATTACGCGAAATATCCACTCGTCTAAATAATGTTCAGAGCCACTCGCTAAAGCTCGTGGCTGAACATTATATAGACTCGTGGATATTCCCCGCAATCACTCGTACCTCGTTGGTTATTCTCTAAGTACACACTGACATACTAACTTCATTCTAAGTTATAGGTGCCAACTGATTTCATTTTGGCTCTCGATGTGTTATAACATTTTTAAACAGGCGTTACAGATACGTAGCCTATACATCAATATTAGAGATAGACAATGTTTTATGTTCTTAGCTTACAATAATCTAACCATGATTTGGTCCATTACAATAAAAAGGCTTCTCCCTGTATATGAATTGTAAAGGAGGTACAATTACAAACTGGTATGACAATGCAATAAAATATACTTGAATGAGGAAAAAGTGGACCTAATCAGAAAGCCTTGGTACATATGTTTAGCTTACTGATATCAAATGTCTGTGACATGTTTAACCTAAATTGTTACTCAATATTAAAGAAACGAGAATTTACGTGAAGTAGGCAAAATATTGAGTACAACAGCAATAGGTTAATTGTTATTTGAAGATCAGCAGTGTTCACCTTTAAAATCCACATCAATCCCCGGCGCCACGAATCCTGCTATTGATGGGCAGTTCTATGCTTCAATCAACCTCACTTGCTCTCAACTTAGTGGCTGACAGGGGCAGGGATAATTACAGGGGAAAGGGTAAGCAAACGGGATAGAACAGTAGAGAAAGGAGTTAAAGAGAGACATACTTAAACATTTATAGGATAACAAATCAACTCATAAAAGAAACGTCGCTATACCAAAAACAAAATATTTCAATCGTTAGCATTTCATCTTATCTTCAGAACCGAACAATACTAAATATGAATTTTCAAAATGTTATCTGTTTATATCTCTTAGAAACACACGTTTTAAGAATTGGTCGTTTTGGAATCTCCTTAACTAGACGATTTAGAAGCCTGAAAAAGCCAATGTCGGCTGGTTTTGCGACGTTCTACAGTGACATATTTAAATCAAAGAATGTTTTTTTATGTCGAGGATATTTTAATTAATTAAATTTCTTCTTTTTAAATTTTTAAAACTAAAAGACCAAATATTGTGACCAAAAAACATCTTGATAACCCTGAAAATTTTAGCACCTCTTGTGTATTTGAACAAAAAAAAAACAGTATCAAACTCTGATGTATGAAAAACATATGGCTATCAAATACTTTAAAAATATACTTTCTTCGACATCAATATTTAATTTTATACTTTTTTTCAAAATGTTGGTACGTTCCTTGTGCAAGTGAGTATATATTATGATCAATCAACAATGGAAATTGTTAAGGAAGAATATGTTATTTTTTTGCATACCATATCATAACAAAAATAAATTGTTAAACCGAGGTTGAGTCGATAGCTAGATTTGGTAATGACATGGAATTGTCTCCCCTACAACTTTTTTTTATATCAAGCAATTTTTAATACATATATGCCTTTACACCTTGTATACGTGACGTGTCTGTGTCAGACAGGTGTACATTAAAAAAGATCTTCATTATTTCGTGTAACAAAAGGGAATTGAGTTCCTTGGTTGCTTGATTATGCCAGTAACAGAAACAACATAATGATTCAAATAAAGATCATCAAGTTAGAATTAACTGTATATCCTTTATATTTGGATCACTTTTATTTAGCACCACTTTGTAATTTGTTTGCCCATTGATCATACGGTTCTGTATAATCAATAAACTAACCAGAAACAGAGCAGAATGAAAGGCTTAAATCAATTGTTTTAATCGTGATAGGAATAGGTGTCGACTAGTTACAGTCACGGATATTTGAAAATCCTTTTGTTTATATTTCCCCTTTATAGCAAATTCATGATAACTAAGATTACAAGCTTCATTAATATCAAACAAAACAAAAGGGAATTGAGTTCCTCGATTGCTTGGTTATGCCAGTAACAGAAACAACATAATGATTCAAATAAAGATCATCAAGTTAGAATTAACTGTATATCCTTTATATTTGGATCACTTTTATTTAGCACCACTTTGTAATTTGTTTGCCCATTGATCATACGGTTCTGTATAATCAATAAACTAACCAGAAACAGAGCAGAATGAAAGGCTTAAATCAATTGTTTTAATCGTGATAGGAATAGGTGTCGACTAGTTACAGTCACGGATATTTTAAAATCCTTTTGTTTATATTTCCCCTTTATAGCAAATTCATGATAACTAAGATTACAAGCTTCATTAATATCAAACAAAACAAAAGGGAATTGAGTTCCTCGATTGCTTGGTTATGCCAGTAACAGAAACAACATAATGATTCAAATAAAGATCATCAAGTTAGAATTAACTGTATATCATTTATATTTGGATCACTTTTATTTAGCACCACTTTGTAATTTGTTTGCCCATTGATCATACGGTTCTGTATAATCAATAAACTAACCAGAAACAGAAAGAATGAAAGGCTTAAATCAATTGTTTTAATCGTGATAGGAATAGGTGTCGACTAGTTACAGTCACGGATATTTGAAAATCCTTTTGTTTATATTTCCCCTTTATAGCAAATTCATGATAACTAAGATTACAAGCTTCATTAATATCAAACAAAACAAAAGGGAATTGAGTTCCCTGATTGCTTGATTATACCAAAAACAGAAATAACATATTGATTAAAATAAAGATCATCAAGTTTGAAGTAACTGTATATCATTAATATTTGGATCACTTTTATTTGGCACCACTTTGTAATTTGTTTGCCCAATGATCATACGGTTCTGTATAATCAATAAACTAACCAGAAACAGAGCAGAAGTAAGGCTTTAATCAATTGTTTTAATCGTGATAGGAATAGGTGTCGACTAGTTACAGTCACGGATATTTTAAAATCCTTTTGTTTATATTTCCCCTTTATAGCAAATTCATGATAACTAAGATTACAAGCTTCATTAATATCAAACAAAACAAAAGGGAATTGAGTTCCCTGATTGCTTGATTATACCAAAAACAGAAATAACATATTGATTAAAATAAAGATCATCAAGTTTGAATTAACTGTATATCATTAATATTTGGATCACTTTTATTTGGCACCACTTTGTAATTTGTTTGCCCAATGATCATACGGTTCTGTATAATCAATAAACTAACCAGAAACAGAGCAGAATGAAAGGCTTAAATCAATTGTTTTAATCGTGATAGGAATAGGTGTCGACTAGTTACAGTCACGGATATTTTAAAATCCTTTTGTTTATATTTCCCCTTTATAGCAAATTCATGATAACTAAGATAACAAGCTTCATTAATATCAAACAAAACAAAAGGGAATTGAGTTCCTTGATTGCTTGATTAACTAAAAACAGAAATAACGTATTGATTAAAATAAAGATCGTCAAGTTTGAATTAACTGTATATCATTGAATATTTGGATCATTTTTATTTGGCCACTTTTTAATGTTTTTGCCACTTGATCATACATTTCCGTAAAATCAATAAACTAACCACAAACAGAGCAGAATTGAAGGCTTAAATCAATTCTTTTAATCGTGAAAGGAATAGGTGTCGTCAGTTTTTATTATTGTCTACTGCGTCAGTGATGTTTCTTAAAAGATCTGATAGTAATTTCCTGAGTTGCTAGGCAGCACCTGCGCCCACATCTACGTTGGGATTTTGTGTAGTAACTGTAATGAGTCTGAATTCAGTAAATATATTTCGATGGTTCAATGGAACCTTTGTTTCTTTACTTTGCTTAGAACACCAATTAAAAAGGTAAAACATAGAACAAAATAAATTGACAATAATGAATATAAAATCATTCCATTATCTGAACTGAAGGTGAGTGATGAATTTAATCAACTACAATAAAAAACGTCCATGTGTTTTGTCATGAATGTTACATCATCATAACGTGATAAAATTGCCTTTTAAAAATCATGTTTGAACCTCCGTTTGACAATAAAGGAAACCAATCAAAAACAAGGATTTTAAAATGTCATTGTAGAATAATCAAAACACTAACCACAAACAACAGAACTACAGGCATATATAGCAAATAGCTGTAGCAAATGCATTAGTATACCAAATACACGCGAAATGATTATATTTGCTTCTGATCATTTTAGGATAGCTATCAGTTATCCTTTAGTATCCTCCCAGTGGAAATCTGTAGGGAGAAAAGTGATTCAGCTTAAAACCGTTCTTAATCACTCAAACATTCAATTAATAAATATTCATGTCGAATGGTAAAGTTCATATATTATAATATATTCAGATATTATTAATGAATTAATATGGTTATTTAGCTGAATGAAGAGTTGAGATAATACGTCCATAAATTGCAACAGATCAAACAAAATAAAGAAACATGTACATATTTATGTATTCATATACTGATAATTTATATGATATAAAAGTGATAAATATAACATACATTACATGTTTCCCCAAACAATTGCATGTACATGCACACAATAATGATATATAATGAGTCTAAATACACGTATCAAGTATCAACATCATATCTACAGCGAGTGTAGTCAAATTATATATATCATTGTTTGTCAAGGGTGGTTTTGTGAATATATAGGACAAACTGAGTGCCTCAGAGACAGAGTCCGGGATACATAAAGAACAATTAAAAGGTCCAGAAACTCGTTGTATACCACTCAGTGCGCACTTGGACACCTGTAATATATATGAAACATGAGCTGTTATACAAATACATATACAAATCCATGAAAACTGTAATGTATCTCGGACAAGTTTATTGTATGACAGACAAAGAAGACGTACATTAAAACTGTGTACTCTAACAGTGCATTTGCGTTGACAATCTGCAGTCAAACTTGAAGAATCCAAACCTTTATCTTCTGATGTTCATACACTGTCTGCACATATCCTACTCCAAAGACTCAATACGTCCCAGGTGGATACATCAATATGCAACGAAGACCAACTTAATGCAGAGTTTGACTCATGTGTTCACAAGGTCCAACTCAAGAAGAGCAGTTTATGACTCAACCGTGGTGAGATCACTCATTAGATAACAATGAGTTGGTAACACACATGTGTGATACCACCGTGTGCTGCCATAACGTTATAATCGGCGCGTCACGTCATAGTCGTTTTTTAGCTGACGTCACAATGTTAACCGTGCAACTGCAATAGCGGGTGTCCTAGTTGCAAGTGAGTGTCACTAAAAACGAGTTTTCTTGCAATTCAACGCTATTTACATCATTAAGTAATAAATAAAATACTAAACTCGGTCCCGTTTGATAACATGTTTATGAAACTCGTGAATTACTTCGGTATTTAACTCGCTTTCGCTCGTTGAAATAACAAACCATTCCCTAGGCCTCGTTTCATAAACATGTTATCAAACGGGACATCGTTTAGTATTCTATATTTCTTTGATGGCATTATTCACAGCAAGAGCATTGGTTATCATCCCACAGAAGGAATAACATTATCAAAGATTTTGTTCTACAAAAGACACTCACGATTGTGTCTTCCAAGAGATGAGCTTTTGAAGTAGTGTATAATTATAGTTATGAAGAAAGCCTTCACTGAAATAAACAGGATGAACATTCAACACAAAAGACAGAAAATTGAAATATCAAGAAGTGAATCATGATTTAGGAATATGCGAATATTTACTGAGATGATCGGAAAATGAACGAAGTGATTGTTATTTGAAACAAAATGAAATCTAACATTGCTATCAAACACATTTAGGATAAACAAAACACAGGTTATACTTCTGAATGTAAGACCCGAGTTATGAAAGCTATATCGGGAATGAGACAAAGTACAAATAACATATAAACCGACAAATGAACAAAAATGCATTCGTGATTACTGTTCAGCTATATCCAGTTAATATATACGTTGGACTCGAAGATAATATAAAAAAAATGTTTATATTACAAAAGTAAACTGAATACATATAAATACACAAATTCAAATGCTAAAGATTTCTTAAATGATGGTGATTGATGCATTTAATCAACCATTTAAAAAGATTGTTTTATAGGTTTTTGTATATTGAAACATGTAAATTCTCCTTACAGTTGAAAGTATTGGGAAACAAAATCTCCTTTAATTTAATCCAATACAACTTATGAGTTTTATATGTGCGTTCATCACACTGTGTGTTATCAAGCAATCATATGCATCTATGTACGCAATGAAATACGATGATTATGTAGTTAGTTAACCCACACTTGTCAAACTGTCCAATATCATGAGCATAATCGATGCCAAAATATAATAATTACAAACATTTGCAAATTTGCACTCCTGCACGTTCGACAGTTATATTTAAAAAAAACTGAACTGTAAATATAAGGATAAGCCTTTGAATAATTAGTTATTAGCTTAAACAATTCAATATTTACAAGATGAAGCTAGTTTGCCCTCTCCCATATAATAGAACGTTTGTCCTGTATTGTAAATTTGTGTCACCGACGTTTGTGCACTACAGACATCTCTCATTGAAACAATTCCAAACATTGTCTTCAATTTTTTGTACATTAGTACACCCCTGCCGGCAATTTGTATGCTTCTTTTAATGTCTGTAAGCTACTTTCTTTCCTAGTTGAAATGGTACTGCATTTCCTTCCAGGTAACATCTGCACACGGAACTGTAGATGGTATTACCGTTTTGTGAAGTAATAGTAATTAGTCTGAATCCAGTAACTACAAGTAAATATATTCAGATGGTCCAGTGGGACTTTTATCTCGCAACTTTGATTGGAACACCTCTGGACTACAGACAAAATATACAAGAGTTTATTAGTACAAAAGTAAACTGAAAAATCTTCACAAATAAAGATTAAACAGTCGTCAATTATCTAGATTCAGGAAATAATGATGACTGATGCATTTAATCAACCATTTGTACAAGACCTTTAATAACTTTTTGTAGATTTAAAACATTTTAATCACCTTTTAAGTTGAAGTATTGGGAAACTGAACCTAATAAAGGTAACCCAATCCAAAACAGCTATTAATTTTAGGTGTGCGATCATCACACCTATGAGGACCAAGGAGTTTATCTATGTACTATAACATTTTTTAACAGGCGTTATATAAATTTCCATCATTTAACCTATACATCAAAAGATACCAAATTACTTTATATTCTTCGCTTACAATAATCTATTTGCTATAACCATTAAAATCACTAACTAACGATGATGTCGGACATTAGAGTAACGATTGCTGCTCCCTGCATACGTATTGTGAAGGAGGTAAAAACTGGTATGGTATGACAGTGCAATAAAACAAAATATACTTGAATGAGAAAAAGGTGGATCAAATTAGAAAGCAAACGTTGTCCTTGGTACATGTACATTTTAATACTTTACTACATCAGCACCCCTGCAGTTATGGAAAAACTTTCCAAGGCGATAGATGATCCTTTTATCTCAACCTACAGCAGGTATATATAACATATACGAACAAATAAATTTTTCAATTTATGTTTGTAATTAATATTTTTTTTATTATGTTTGCATTCATTTTTCAGTAAAGAAGACCACGAAGAAAACATAGTGTGGACGATCAAAGATTCTCTGCAGCTTGAGGTCAAGAGAAGACGAACATACCCAATGGGACACACAGGGTACTAGTTTGAAGCTGAAGTGTTTGACATCGCTCCAGGAGGATGATTCGTGACGTAATTAAACCGGGGCGTTTCCTCAAGGAAAATAGAATCACCTGTTCCTCAAATACATTGAATATTGACTGGCCGGCTGGACAGTAATAACCCAGAATTAAACCCGTAACTGTGGCTTTATCAGTGATCATCTTTTCTTGATTAGCAGCAATGTCCTGTTAATCACATCAAATTCACTTGATGTTATTTTGCAGGATCATGTATAAAGTAACTTATATAAATAATGCACTTTTTCAATGTGTACTATCTATGATAATCATAATTAGTTTCACCACAAAGTTTTGTGTGTTTAAATACATTTTATAGATTTAATTGTCAGATGTCTTTTCTTTTTTGCAATAAGTTAAAATAATATTCCAAGATTTACTCTGCTATTGGCACTTTATGTAATAAGCTTTATAACAAAGTACAATTATTTTTGTCATTACTGAATAATTTTCTCCGAAGCATTATTTCTCTTGATGAAGATAGCAGTTGATGCTGTAGGTGTTGACACTGTATCATAACATGCTTGATATGCGTGTTTAGCACAACATTGCAAATGTCAACCATGGACACCAGGTTGAAACCTACAGTAAACCATTACACTGAAACCACACTGAAACCTACAGTAAACCTTAACATGGAACCCAGACTGAAACCTACAGTAAACCATTACACTGAAACCACACTGAAACATACAGTAAACCATTACACTGAAACCACATTGAAACCTACAGTAAACCATTACACTGAAACCAGACTGAAACCTACAGTTAACCATTATACTAAAACACACACTGAAACCTACAGTAAACCTCAACATGGAAACTAGGTTGAAACCTACAGTAAACCTTAACATGGAAACCAGACTGAAACCTACAATATATCTAAACATGGAAACCAGACTGAAACCTACAGTAAACCATTACACTGAAACCAGACTGAAACCTACAGTAAACCATTATACTAAAACCACACTGAAACCTACAGTAAACCTCAACATGGAAACTAGGTTGAAACCTACAGTAAACCTTAACATGGAAACCAGACTGAAACCTACAATATATCTAAACATGGAAACCAGACTGAAACCTACAGTAAACCATTACACTGAAACCAGACTGAAACCTACAGTAAACCATTTACTAAAACCACACTGAAACCTACAGTAAACCTCAACATGGAAACCAGACTGAAACCTACAATATATCTAAACATGGAAACCAGACTGAAACCTACAATATATCTAAACATGGACACCAAGTTGAAACCAAGTGTAAACTAAGACATATGGAAACCGAGTTGAAACCAAGTGCTATTGGCACTTTATGTAATATACCTTATAACAAAGTACAATTAATTTTGTCATTACTAGAATTATTTTCTCCGAAGCATTATTGCTCTTGATGAAGATAGCAGTTGATGCTGTAGGTATTAACACTGTATTCATTTAAATCATAACATGCTTGTTATGCGTGTTTAGCACAACATGCAAATGTCGACCATGGACACCAGGTTGAAACCTACAGTTAACCATTACACTGAAACCTACAGTAAACCTTAACATGGAAACCAGACTGAAACCTACAGTAAACCATTACACTGACACCACACTGAAACCTACAGTAAACCATTATACTAAAACCAGACTAAAACCTACAATAAACCGTAACATGGAAACCAGACTGAAACCTACAATAAACCTAAACATTGAAACCAGACTGAAACCTACAGTAAACCTGAACATGGAAACCAAGTTGAAACCAAGTGTAAACTAAGAAATATGGAAACCAAGTGGAATCCAAGTGGAAAGTATCACATGGAAACTGAGTTGAAACCTACAAGAAATGTATTCATGGAAACCAGATGGATACCACTTTGAGGAGTGGGTAATTATTCGCACTGGATACCATTCGGATACTGGTGCAAAATTCAGTTTCAGTGTTGCTGGAAACCACATGGAACCCGTTAAAAAACTGTCTGGATACCAACTGGAAATACTGGTTTCCATTGGGTATCCTGTTAGTTTCCATGTTCTGTAAACCAGCTCATTTTTGCTTTGATCGACCTTCTCTTGCTCTCAACTTGGCAGGAGAAGGGGTAAGTAAAGGGGAAGGAGTTAAAGAGAAATATACTCAAACATGTATGGGATAACACATATATTATGAGTAATCAACAACGACGTTCAAATGGAGAAGAATACGTATTAAATATTGGATTGCTCTAATCAAACTGTTTCATGTATCAGCGATTGGCCAATACTCTCATCCTATTTGTGACATAAACATATATGTTAGACATTTTCTCAATTGTTCAGACAGAAAACCTCTTATCACTTGTTCCATCCTTCGAAATGTTATTCTATTTAGGTCATATTCTCATGTAATCTGAAGATACTAATTTAGCTTGACAGTTCATATATTTTAATGAATACCATATCGTGTAAAACAATACATTGTTAAACCAAGTTTGAGGAGATAGCCAGATTAGGTAATGACATGATGTTGTCTTCCCTACAACTATTTAAACATTCCAATTGTGCAACAAATCGTTTTTCGATGCCTTTTATCAAGCAATGTTTAATACACATATGCCTACACTCGTGTTCTTAAATCCTCGATCAGTAAGTGACAAGTGTTCCTATTACAAAATGAATTAATCTGAAATAATCAGGGAAGATTAATTATCATAAATATTCCGAATCTCTCTTTCATGTTTAGATGTTTATCTCACGATCTTTGTATTGAGGCAGGGCGCTATATAAACATAGCAAGAACAACAAAAACGAATATGTAACCTTCGTCCCTTAGATGTAATAGAGGACGAATACCATCTTTTACTTATGTGCCCTGTAAACTCACATCTTAGAGAAAAATATCTGCATGAGTAGTATCATAAATACCCTAATATTATGAAATGTTCTGCCCTGCTTTCAAACACAAATAGCAATATTCTACAAAACATTTCTATCTTCATTTATTATCCCTCCTTGTGCAGACAGAATATAATGAAATAATGTAATATATGTTAGGATGTGATATATGATATGAAAATATAATATATGACGCCATTAGAAGTGAAATGATATTACAGAGATCATATGTAACAAAATTAGATGTAAAAGGACATGTTAGATATAATGTGACGTGATGGGTTATGCTGTTACATGCATTTTACAAATGTGTAAATATTGTTTTCACGAAATGTACTATAGGCCTGTGGTCTTTAAGTTTTGAATAAAGATATGTTGATTGAAGTGACAGGAGGTCTCAGGTTATCAACAATCAGTCGTTTTCATTTAAGCATCAACAATACTTTTAAACAAGGTGTCTGAAGATATGCATAAAGTTGTTGTCATTTTATATCAATATATATTAATCAGAGATTCATATCTTAGCAATAACAGCGTTCATAATGCCTTTCAGTGATTACGGGAATTTGAAGTGATGCCAGTTTAAAGCTTTAGTAAAAGTTTCACATGAAGCTCACTCAAACGAAATTTCCATAATTAAGTGTATGGTAGCTACATAATTGCGATTGTATATCAAACTCCTCCAACCAGGACATCAAAGTAAACCAGCTTTCATGTGTTGACCCTATTGCGATAGTCCAGACCAAGCTCTGCATAAAGTGTTACTTAGCCTCATATTAACGTATTCCCTTGGGATATAACAGCCCTTGAAGTTAGATATGTTCATGCTTACTGTCAGAATTGTGTGAACATCTGAGAGAATAACTATGCCATACGTCTCTTGATCCTAATCAAAGTATTAACAATGACGATACGTTGTTTGACGATTTAAATACTCACAATTCGATGAAGATTTCCTATTTGGAAAACATTAATGTTTTGAGGAACCTGATTGAAGGTTTCATGATGTAGAATCTTATTTCTGTATTGATATTGTCATTGATCATCATATTTTGACATTGGTTATATTCCTTGATGATCATGCACATGTAAATCTTTGCTCTTTAGCTGGTATGAATACAGGAAAATACTGCCATTATGCCCGATATCATAAAGAAGTGAAATGGAACATAGTTCAACTGAGTGATTTATATTTTAAGACCTAATTCGTCCTTTATTGTTGTTTTGTGACTTTGTGAATTCGTATATTTAGCAGTAGTTTCAGGTTCGATGGTGTAATTGACTTCATAACAGTAAATTTGATGTTATTAATTTTTGCAGGACATCTTGAAAGTTATAATTACATGTAATTTCTATATTGTTTCATTTTATTAAAATATTCCCATTAAGAAAAGCAAGAAAACATAGCTCTGCTATCACTAATTACCGATGCACACGTATCTACATGAAGAAAACGGATTTGCAAGAAAAGATTGATGTAAACCTTTCTGTCGGCTCTGTTTGTGGTTTGGAATGTAAAGTGTATTGATTATTCTGAACTGGCAGATCAACAGGCAATGAGACGAAAACATGTCCAAATAAAGCAGTAACTGTTCTATAAATGATTGCCTTTTTACCTTCAGTCAGTATGAACGTCGTCCATGGTGAGTGAGATCAGGATATTTACAAAGAGATGTCAATTCAGATGATCAGCTAACTCGACCTGCCTCTATTGGGACCAAGATCTCTCTGAAATAGCAAAACTAAACATGAATTGTAGCTGAAAACAATAATGGTATGGAAGTAGGTTGATGTACATGTTATCCACATACAAGTATATACCGGAGGATTGTAGGTTTATATCAAACATAATTCAGTAAAACATTATACTATAGAGCTTCACGTGACAAACCATGATAAGCTGTACATGTAGGTAAATGGGTTTATTGACATTTTACTTAAAATGCATTGAACAGCTCACTCTTTATATAAATATTTCTCTTTGGTACCGTATGGTTTACACCTTATCTAATGGCGTGTCTTTGTGAGACAGGTGTACCATTTTAAAGACTTTCATTATTTCAAACAACAAGAAGGAAATGAGTTCCTTGATTGCTTGATTATAACAGTAACAGAAATATCCTATTGATTAAAATAAAGATCACCAAGTTTAAATTAAATTAATTTCATTATATATTTTGATCACTTTTATTTGGCCATACGGTTCTATATAATCAATAATTTAACCAGAAACAGAGCTGAATGGAAGGGTTAAATCAACTGTTTTAATCGTAATAGGAATAGGCTTCGCCTAGTTACAGCCACTGATATGTTGAATCCCTTTGTATATATTTCCCTTTCATAGCAAATTCATGATAATTCAGATAACAAGCTTCATTAATATTTAATACTATTTGATTAATATAAATTATGGTAAATCATTCGTTGAGAAAATGTAGGCAAAGATGAATTTGTCATAAAACATATCTTAATACATACAAGAAAAACATTGATCAATATAATTTAAAATGAAAAAAAATTTTGATTGCTCATAGGTCACTTTTATAAGTGTGTGACACTTAAATGAATAATCCTCTTCTTCTTCTACAACGGTGGAAGTTATTACACAAAACATATCGAAAGTCATAAGAACTTAACAGTCTAAGGTCAAACTTCAAGACTCTTCTTTTCAATATCTCTACATGAAAAGGAAGGCGTATACATAAATATTTCAAAGTCGTCATGAACTATATATCCAAAGCCCTGGGAACTGTAGTCATGTATCTGAAAAATGAATTTTAACATAGCAAAAATAACTATTTTAGAAAAGGTCAAACGTACAATTTAACATTGTATTTGTAGTGACAGTCTGCAGTTATATGTCACGATGTACCAACCCCTCACAGCCATATTCAAGCATCAGTGACTATTATTGGCTATTTAACACTGCGTCAATGATGTTTCTAAAAAGATCTACAAGTAATTTTCCGAGTTGCCATTTTGTATAGTTACTGTAATTAGTCTGAATCCAGTGAATATATTTAGATGGTTCAAAGGGACCATTGTTTCTTTACTTTACTTAGAACACCAATAAAAAAGGTAAACAATGCAAACAAATAAATTGACAAATAATGATTATAAATTCCATTCCATTGTCTGGATTCAAACACTTTAATCACCAAAAGGAAAAAAAAACATTCACCTGTTTTGTTATGAATGTTACATCATCATGTATTCAAACACGAAAAAAATCGCCTTTTTTCAAAATCATGTTCGAATCTTTGTTTGACAATAAAATAAACCAAGGAGGATTTTAAAAAGCCATGGTACAATAATCAAAACACTAACCAGAAACAGCAGAACTGAAGGCATATATAGCAAATAGCTATAGCAAAAACATTAGTATACTGAATACAGCCGAAAAGATATATTGGCTTCTAATAATGTTTGGAATACAATCAGTTATCTTTCAGTATCCTGTCAGTGAAGATATGTAGGGAGAAATGAGATTCATTTAAAAACCTTTATTACATAATACCTCCATAAATCTCCTACCGATCTACCATGCGAAATAAAAAAAGTATGTACTCATTAATTATGTATTCATATAATACGTGAGTATATTGATAAATCTTATGATACATTAGTAGTAGTAATAACAGCTAATGGGTCTTATATGCATTATATATATATATATATATATATATATATATATATATATATATATATATATATATATATACATATATATATATATATATATATATATATATATAAAATGCCGTCCTGCAAATGCATATAGGATCAAAAAGCTGTTATACAAATACATATAGAAAGCCATGAAGACATTGATATATCACGGAAATGTATGTTGCATGACAGGTAAAGAAGTTCTACATTAAAATCAATGAATTGTATAATCTACCAGTGCATTTGCGTTGACAATCTGCAATCAAGCATGAGGATTCCAAGCTTTATATTCTGATGTCCATACAATGTCTGTACATATCCTACTTCAAAGACTCATTACGTCCCAGGTGGATACATCAATATGCAACGAAGTCCAACTTTATGCAGAGTTTGACTCATGTGTTCACAAGGTCCAACCCAAGAAGAGTAGTTTCTTTGATGCCATTTTTCACAGACAAGACCTTTACTTTTCATCCCACAGAAGAAGGAATAAAACTATCAAAGATTTTGTTCTACAATGGCACACATGAAAGCAGGAACGTTATTCCGATTGTGTTTTCAAGAGATGAGCTTTTAAATATGGTATAATTATAAAGCCTTCACTGAAATAAACAGGACCAACGTTCAACATAAAAGCAAGAAAATTGCAGAATCAAGAAGTGTAGCAGTCAGACACCTCAATGCAAGGTCGATGTTGTTATCAACTGAATTATGGTCTTGTGAACATGCCTATTAAAAGACAGAATCAGACAAAGTTTTTCGCAAAAGAAACTTTTACCATAAACTTTAATGACAAACTTTTATTACAATGTCAATTTAACTACCAAATAGCTGTCTTCTTTTAGGAAGTTATTTTATTTGGATTCGACAAATTATTACAATGACTTGCAGCCTTCAAAACATAATAAAACTTCACTTATCAATATTATATAATTTTACTGGTTAAGGCTTGCTCTCTTACTTTGTGTGCTGTGAGACAATGTAAGGTATCCACCCACACTTTTCATTTTAAAACAACTATTAGTACAAAAAAAAGAACGGATATATATACACTGGGATATCTTGGTATTAATCACAGATGAAAATAACATGATATGTGCGCCAATGAAGTAGACAACAAATATTGATATTGAAGAAATTCTGTAAGCTACTTTCCTTGTTGAAATGGTTTTCCTCCCAGGAAACACCTGCACATAGTGCTGTAGATAATATTACTGTTTTGTATGGTTATAGTTATTAGTCTGAATCCAGTAAATATATTTAGATGGTACAGTGGGATTTTTGTCTCTCAACTTAAATTGGAACACCTCTGAATTAAAGAAATCAAAATGCAAGAGTTAATTACTACAAAAGTAAACTTTAAATCTTCACAAATAAAGAATAAATGATCGTGTTTATCTGGATTTAGGAAATAATGCTGACTGATGCATTTCATCAACCAGTGGAAAATATATTTAATAACTTTTTGTAGATCAAAACGTTTAAAGCACCATTTAAGTTAAAGTATTGGGAAACTGAACTTTATAAAATTACCCTATGCAATAGAGCTTTTATGTTTTAGATGTGCGATCATCACACTATGCGTCCATAGGATATTATCTGTGTAAACAGTTACAGTTAGCATTTTTTAAAAGGGCGTTACATATACGTAGCCTATACATCAAAATTAGAGATAGACAATGTTGTATGTTCTTAGCTTAAAATAATCTAACCATGATTTGGCCCATTACAGTAAAGAAGGCTACTCCCTGTATATGAATTGTAAAGGAGTTAAATTACAAACTGGTATGGTATGACAATGCAATAAAATATACTTGAATGAGGAAAAAGTGGGCCTTATCAGAAAGCCTTGGTACATATGTTTAGCTACTGATATCAAATATCTGTGACATGTTTAACTTAAAATGTTACTCATTGTTAAAGGGGGAAGCCTTTACGTGAACTAGGCAAAATATTGAGTACAACAGCATTAGGTTAATTGTTATTTGAAGATCAGCAGTGTTCACCTTTAAAATCCACATCAATCCCCGGCGCCATGCTTCCTGCTCATGATAGGCAGTTCTATGCTACAATCGACCTTCTCTTGCTCTCAACATGGTGGCTGACAGGAGAAGGGGTAAGTACAGGGGAAGGAGTTAAAGAGAAATATACTCAAACATTAATGGGATAACATATATATTATGATTAATCACCAACGACGTTCAAATGGAGAAGAATACCATAGAGATGTAATTATATCTTGGATTGATCTAATCAAACTGTTTCTTGTCTCAACGATTAGTGACTGACAGGGGCAGGGATAATTACATGGGAAGGGGTAAGCAAACGGGATAGAACAGTGGAGAAAGAGTTTAACATTTATAAGATAACGTCCCTATACCAAAAACAAAATATTTCAATCGACGGGCGATAACTACGACTGAAACAGCGTTACATCATATCTTCAGAACCGTGCAATACTAAATATGAATTTTCAAAACGTAATCTGTATATATCAAGCTGTTTGACATCATAATAACAATGTTACCTACTCGATTCAATTGGTTGAAATTCTATAGTAAGTGCATGTAAAATGCATAACCTTTACATGATTATGTTCAGAATATCCTAATATAGTTTATTTACAAATTTGGACATTGAATTTATTTCTGTTAGAAAATAATCGGAGATTTGCGAAAATGTCGGCACATGAAAACATCAACCGATTACCTTTTGAAAAATCCGTGAAAACAAACAAAGAATTTCACTTAGTTTATTTAGAATCTCAAAATCATCCATAAATAAATAAAAAAGTATCTGTAAATTGTTTGTCAATTCTTGCCTCGTCCACAAATAAATCGATCAAAAACTAAATAATGTGGTTGTAATAATAATTATTTCACTTGTACGTAGAGTCTCTGTTCATGACCCGATAAATTTGCATAAGTTCACCAAGCCCCAGGATGTAACGATGATTTTACGATTAAAATCACAGTGAGTAAATTTGCATTTTGATTATAATTTATACATATATGAAAAATGAATGTCATATCCTACCATTATCACAAAATATTATCATGTACGAGTTTACATTCGAAGTACGAAATGTGTTTGACATGACATGGACCGACTTTCCGATCTGCGTTTTCACAAGTTGAAATTCAGCCGTGAAACAGTAGCAGTAACCCTATCTCGCTAAAAAGTAAATTACGAATTAACAAGTCTCGTCTATGTGAAATAATTGTATGAATACAATTGCTAAAATGATTCATGTTGATTATTTTTAAGTTTTCATTTGGAATTTGATAGAAATTATACCCGTTTTCAAACGAAATCATAGATAGACATGTCAGGTCGAATTCATTGCAAATGGAGGCCACTGTGTCGCGTCGGCTTTTTCACACAATATTTTGTTCTGATACGAATTAAATGAATGCACATGTTATAACACTCATGAAATTAACAAGAATGACAAACAAATACATTTCAAAGAATAAATGTGAATAACTAGTGTTTGAATGGGCGAATTTACCGTGAAGTGACAAACAAAACATAGATAGTCACATGTTCAATTTTGTACAACCAAGCTAATCACGTGACATTGTTGACAATACGACAACGCTACTCAATGATATTTTGTTTGTATTTTTAA
This sequence comes from Gibbula magus, assembly GCA_936450465.1. Classification (NCBI taxonomy): domain Eukaryota; kingdom Metazoa; phylum Mollusca; class Gastropoda; order Trochida; family Trochidae; genus Gibbula; species Gibbula magus. The sequence goes on from OW388289.1 coordinate 10,748,052, forward strand.
ACTTTTCACGACCATGTTTACATAAAATATTCAACAGACAATTGGAAAAATGTGTTCTAACTTTGGTTTAAAACAGAATATTTACAAAATGATTTAGATTATTAGATTTGTTGTTTTGAACAAAACTTTAATCGACGAAGGAAATACATAACAATGGCGAGCGCCAAGTGTTTGTTGACTGTCATGTTTCGCCATATCGATGTCTGATTGACATTGGAATATATACAAACTGTAATGTCATATGCTTATATTGGGAACACAGAAAAGTGAAAAGATGCGTTAACCTTTTGTATAAAGTGTATCACGATTGATGCATTATTTAAAAGTAATATTTTTTAAAGTAAATGCATTCTTCATTGAAGAATATCGATTGTTACAAATTACGGCAAAATTTTATAAATACAACGGAGATCGTTTATGAAAGGCCCTTGTTTTCTGAAAGAAAAACACATATCATCAACATAATTTTGTTCTGGTATAAAATTTAATTCTGAACAAAATGGTGTAAACATTGGGCTGCAAAATTAATTATTGACAAATATTTCGAGTTTGAAAATGTAGTACAATTTTAGGACTTCTGTATTATTTCTTTTTTCCATAGACAAGTGCAAAAATAATTGATATTTGAAAAATATTACATTTATTTATAATTTTTCATGACAATAATAAGTTAGACAAAAATGTGACCAAGATATTTATTTGAATTATTTTAAGATTATGCTAATTACTAAGGCGATAAAAACTTTAAATGAAGGATACCCATGTGACGTAATTGTTACAATTTTACAAATCTGACGCTCTCTGCAAAAACCTGAAAAGAATCCACCAGGCCAAAGGTTAAGAATTGGTCGTTTTGGAATCTGCTAAACTAGACGAGTTAGTAGCCTGAACAAGCAAATTTCGGCTTGTTTTGCGACGTCTATATTTAAATCAAAGTAGGTTATTTATGTCGAGGTCATCTTTAATTAAGTAAATTTCTACTTTTTAACTAAAAAAAACAAATATTGTGACCAAAAAACATCTTGAAAAACCTGAACATTTTAGTACCCCTTGTGTATAAAAAAAACATATGGCTATCTAATACTTTAATCCTCTTTCTAATCTACTTTCTTCGACATCAATATATCATTTTATCCTTTTTTCAAAATGTTGGGACGTTCTTGTGCACGTGAGTATATATTATGATGAATCAACAATGGAAATTGTATGGGGAGAATATGTTATTTCATGCATACCATATCATGTACAAAAAGAATTTGTTAAACAAAGTTTGAGTCGATAGCCAGATTTGGTAATGACATGAAATTGTCTCCCCTACAACTATTCAATTGTGCACAAGTCCTCGATGCTGTTTTATCAAGCAATGTTTAATACATATATATGCCTACACCAGTGTTCTTAAATCCTCAATCAGTGGCAATTGATTGAGTTTCAGGTTATCAATAATCTGTCGTTTTCACTTGAGTGTCAACAATCCTTTAAAACCAAGTGTCTAAAGATAAGTATAACCGTTTTGTCATTTTAAATTATTATATATTTATAAGGGATTCATATCTTAATAAGTGACCTCTGATGACGAAAATTCGAAGTGATGTCAGTCTAACGCTTATAATGTCAACATTCGGCTACATGTATAACATAGTTGATAAGTAAAAGTTTCACATGAAGCTCAGTAGAACGAAATATTCATATTTTAGTGTATGGTAGGTTGATAATTGCGATTTTATATCAAACTCCAATTGAGACATCAAAGTGTACCAACTTTCATATGTTGACCTCTTAGGATAGTCGAGACCAAACTCAGGATAAAGTTAGACTCAGTTTCATATTAACGCATTCTCTTGGGATATGACAGCTTCTGAAGTTAGATACATTCATGCCAATTGAGAGAATTATGTGAACATCTGAGAGAATATGTTATAAGTCTCTTGATTCAAATGAAACTGTTAACAATGATGATACATTGTTTGATGATTTAAATATTCACAGTCCGATGACTTCCAATTTGGAAAACATTATTTTTTTAGCATCGTGATTAAATGTTTTATGATGTAGAAGCTTATTTCTATATTGATTTGGTTATTTCTTTTGACAATTTTTCTTTTCTTTGATGATCATGCACATGTACATCTTTGATCTTTGGCTGGTATGAATACAGGAAATGTCTTTATACCCGTTATCATAAGTGAACATGGAATATAATTCAATTGACTGATTAATATTTTAAGTCACAAATCGTTTTTTAGCGTTGTTTTGTGAATTTTTATGTAGTAGATTAAGGTTCGATGATGGACTCATTTGAAATGTAATTGACTTCATAACAGAATAGAAATGTGATTGTTTTTAATTTTTCAGGAAATGTTGAAAGTTATATTTGATGAATAGAGTGTGTAACTTTCTTCAATATATGCCCATTAACAAAAGTCAGATGATTATATATCAAAAGATCTCTGCTACCACTAAGTACCGGCACACCCATATGGAGTATCTACATGATGAAAACGGAAAATCCCAGAACAGATTGATGTAAGCCTTTCTGTCGGCTCTGTTTGTGGTTGGGAATGTAAAGTGTATTGATTATTCTGAACTGGCATATCAACAGGCAATTAGACGAAAACGTTTCCAAATAAAGGAGTAACTGTTCTATAAATGATTGCCCTTTACCTTCAGTCAGTATGAACATCTTCAATTGTGAGTGAGATCAGGATATTTACAGAGAGATGTCAATTCAGATGATCAGCTAACTCGACCTGCCTCTATCGGGACCAAGCTCTCTTCAAGTAAACGCCAGGTTATCTCATAAGAAAGACACTTTGTTTGTGGAGTTTTCTAAAGGTTACATCCCACTTAGACCTCGTTGCCCGTAGCAACCATTCATAAAAGTGTCCTGTTCATTATCGATATCAGGACTGTTTCGTCAAAACAGCCCTGATATCTGATACACGGACACTTTAAAACCCAATTTGCAAGAAGATTAGTTACAGTTTATCGACGCCAAAGACATAACGATTAAGCTAAACATTTGATTCACTAAGATCAAGGCTAAAAAAAAGAATTTATTTGATGTAATACTCAACCAGATTGGGATTAAAATACTTGAATCAATTGATTGACTTCTGCCAAAAAATTATCTAGAAAGAATGGACCCAAAAAATAAACATGACTTTAATATATTTTCTACCACAAATTCACAACAACTGTAAAGTTTAGAAAGTTATGTTAGAAATGATAAATATCGTAGTTTGTAGCAAAGAAAATAATATTCTATTAAGGAAAAATACAAAATAAACAATTTAAAAGAATGTTCAAGTTACCTAAATATCTAGAGACCAAGGCCTCGGCCAAAGGTCTAACTGTCCTGATTTCCCGATACAACTTGGAAACTGTGGTAGAAACTATTACCTATCTGGGGGACATTTATACAGAGATACTGGAATCAGTGCTAATTTATACATAATCATGAAAACAAGTCTCTCACCATCACAAATGCAAACTGAAATAGCGAAATAAAATCTGAATCTTAGCTCAAATCATTAATGGTATACCATTCGTCTGTTTTATTGGTGGCCTGCGGATGCACATTTTCTCATACGTTTTAAAAGTACACTTTTTACAAAGCTATACTAGCATCGATTTTCCATTGAAACATCCTAAATATCAACATAACAAACAGTGACGCAATTTGAATATTTACTGACTCACTTTTCAAAATAGATATTTGGTAATCTATTTTCACGAAGAATGAGTCGATAAAACACTTTCTTAACCAGAACCCTTTAATTAAAGCAGGCATTGATTATGCAAAAAAAAAACCCAACAAAAACATTACCATCACGTCAACTTAACATTGGCAAACATTTTGTCTCCAAACTGTCATGCTGTTTCTGTTATGTACATATACGTTATTCTGAGTTATATGTTTCACTTTAAACTATTGTTGATGACATTTTTATCTAAGAACATCCCCTCTACTTACAAAAAGAGTTATACTCTTCCATCACTCCAAATTGCGGCGTCCTATGTGGATCTCTGCATTGTTCGTTCGCTTAGAACCACAGTCTGTTCAAAGTATGACGATGTAAATTGAATTGTATTGTCTTAGTTATGGTGAGCAAATTCATGATAATTCAGAATACAAGCTGCATTGGTATTTAATTCTACTCATTACTTGATATCAATTATATCAATTATATCAATAATATCAATTATGGTAAATCATTCGGTGAGAAATTGTAAGCAGGAACAATTTTTTCCAAATATATATATATATATAAATATAAATATAATAATGAGGGTACTTATAATATATAATAAATTTGTCATAAAACATTTCCAATATATATATATATATATATATATATATATATATATATATATATATATATATATATATAATAATGAGGGTACTTATAATATATATATATATATATATATATATATGTAAAATCATCAATCAGTACTCTTTTATTTTCGTTGTCGTTGGGTCAGATACAAGCATGATTCAGATAACTGCACGACTCCCTCAACTGTAACCAAATCGTGCGGATAAACGGGGTCTGACTGCAGATATATGACTGGGGTCATCTGCATTATCCCATGGTATTTATTTCAACATATTCTAATGTATAGCATGATTCGATGAAGTTAACTGTCTCGTCAACTTTCCTCGGACATGTATATGTGTGTGACACTATCTTCTTGTACAACAGTAGAATGTATTACACAAAATAGATTGAATGTCAGAAGAACTTGACAGGTTAAGGTCAAACTTCAGGATTCTATATACCTCTCTTTGACAGTACCAAGGAAGACTTATAAATAGATATTCAAAATCGTCATGAAATATATATCCAATATCCATGCAAACTTTGATCATGTATCTGAAAAATGAATTTTAACATAAAAATTTAAAATAAGCTATATTAGAAAAAGTCAAACGTACAATAACTTAACAATGTATTTGTGGTGACACTCTGCTTTCTGTGGAACAATTTCTTGTCTCAGTGCAACTTACAGGTTACGATGTACCAACCCCTCACAGGCATATTCCTGCATCAGTTTCTATTATTGTCTACTGCGTCAGTGATGTTTCTAAAAAGATCTGATAGTAATTTCCTGAGTTGCCAGGCAGCACCTGCACCCACATCTGTTGATAACGTTGGGATTTTGTTGTGACTGTAATGTGTCTGAATGTAGTAACTATATTAAGATGGTTCAATGGAACCTTTGTTTCTTAACTTTACTTAGAATAATGATTTAAAAAGGAATTTAATAATTGTCAAATAAAGATTTTAAAATCAATTTTATTATTTGGATTTATGAATGCAACCATAGCAAAAAAGCATTCATGTGTTTTATTAGGAATGTATGATTATGATATATTCAAATTCGATATAATCGTCTTACACAAAACCTTGATCGAACCTCTGTTTGAAATTATAAGCAAGGATTTGAAAATGTAAGGGTAGGGAAATCTATACAATAAACACAAGCAGCAGAATTGAAGACATACATAGCAATTGGCTAAAGCAAATGCATAACTAAACAACAATATGGCAATAGAAATGATTAATATATATATATATATATATATATATATATATATATATAAAAGAGTAAACATCAGATGGTTTTGACTGGATCAATCTTCTTTAATACAATACGATGAGCTCATTTCGACCAGGTCGATGAATGTGCAACAAAAGACAACACATTTTGATATTGAAGAAATTCATTGATACAGTTTACTTGCTTTTCAAGTAACAAAAAATGTTGTTTTACTGTGAGGCTAAAATTTTATGTCATTTTGAATGAACTTTGTAGATGAAAATTGCCTGAACTGCAATTGTTTTGCCAGATGTCCGGTATGAACTCATTAAACATCATTAATAATATCCTCACACGTCATAATTGACCAATGAGAGGCATTTCCGAACAATGAGAGCGGCGTGTTTGAATTAGGAAAAAAATGAGGATTTCCGATGCCGGCCACTATTAGGTACAAAAGGGAGGGTAGGTTAATTGCGGGGGTCAGTAGTCAAATGTAATATGAAGTTAGAGAATTTCAATCGAACACACCTAAAGACAAAAGACGGGTATATATGTCCAATACATGTTTTTGTGAGAAAAGCAAAGGTTGATTGAACAGCACGTTTAGCAGTCTTGATCAGAAGTTCGTAGTGCAAGTGTCCTCCCTTTGTGTCATTTTAAATCAATAGCCGGGATATTTATCTTAATTCTTTATTTCTTAACCGATTTCGCTCAAATTTGGAATAAAGGCTCATCATATCGTATACAAACAGTATATGATTGCACAAATCTAGATTTTGAATTTTGAAAAAATTGTCAAAACAGCGATTCTCACCTCTGTGGAAACACTTATATCCATATTAAAAAAAAAAAAAAAATAACAGAAAATCTGCAAAACAACAGATTCAAAAGTAAATACGTCACAAACAAAGATATGAATTTATGGAGTAATTACAACATCCGTCTTGCAAAAGCGTCCTGAACGAGTACATGTACAACATGTAGAGTTTTATCGAAGACTACAGACATCTCTCATTGAAAGGTGTGTCTTGAATTGAACAGAACAAACATGATATTCTATTTTTGCACATTATTACACCCTGCCGGCAATTCGTTTGCTTCTTATAATGTCTGTAAGCTACTTTTCTAGTTCAGCAACTCGCAAAACAGCTGCAAACCCTTTGGGGGAGCAGGACCTGCTTTGTGATGCTCTGCAAATACCTGCGGCCCCAGCCTGGCAACGCCCGGAAGGTCTTCGTGGATACGTCTCAGAGGTAGTGGTTTGAGAAGACCATGCCAGACTTCAATAAAAGCCAGACATGATGTCTGTTTGACCATTGCGACGCTAAATCCCCGACTTGTAAGCCTTGATGATAGCTGACCGCATATAGACGCCCAAGGCTCGTCTATCCATCCCCTAAGTACCCCGCTGGGAGTGAGTGCCCTGGCGGAGAGAATGTGTGCATTCCAAATAAATGAGGAGAGCTCGAACCGGACAGAGGAGTATGCTCTCCACATCCGTGGGGGAGGAGGAGCGAGGATGTGGAACAACCTGTCTCACTCATTGGACTCCTGGTTCTTATACACGAAATCCGGGCGAAATCCAAGTCCCAGCGTGGGTCTACCCCCATCCCTCACTTCAAACCTAAGCAAATTGGCTGGCAGGTCGTGCAGCTTCGAAATCCTGGTGGCCGAAACCATCGCCATCAGGAAAGCGGTCTTAACCGTCAGGTGAAGGATGATCGCCAGATCCCACTCGGCCCGTCTACCTGACGGTAAGTCCTGATTACCTCCTAGAGGACCAAATTGTCCATGGAGGGATCCCGCTTTTGCAGGACGGATATAAACGCTGCAAAGTGGGTGTTAATGGAGGAGGGCTTAAGCCACCTCTCCTCCCGGAGATAGAAGTACTTCCACCAAGACAAAACAGAGGTACTTGCAATGTGTTGTGAATGAGGCGCCATTTTTTCGAGTCTCTCTTGGGTCCAAAGAACACCGTGGAGTAGAACCTCGGGCTTAGATTCTGCAGTGGGTGGGTGGAACATTGACGCTCCAACAAGACCAGCGGATGGATAAGGCGGTCTGGTGCTGCTGCTGTCATAGCAGCGTCAAAGTCTGCAGGCTGTGAGGCATCCTCATCACAGAAGGATTCTAAGTGAGCCCTCTTGGAGGAGAACAGAGAGTCCTCCACTTACCGATGTAGATCGGGATGAAGGGAGCATCTGAAGGGTGCACAAACGCCTGCTCCCTCTCCGTGGGTGACAGTACGGGAGTAAATCCTCCCTGCGGTTGGAACGAGACAGGGTTGGTGGGGGGGGGGGGGGGGGGGGGGGGGGGGGAGAGGTCAGGGGTGGTCAGGGGTGGTCAGGGGTGAGTCCCTCTACCAAGGTGATGACCTCTCCGGCACGCTAACCTCTAGGATCCCTGTCACCATGACCTAGATGGATGCGAGGAGCTGGGAGCATGCCTTCTCCTGCCTTCTTCTTCTTCGATTTTGAGGTGGCATGCGTGAGGCAGCTAAAGCTACTGACGGGAACGATGATGTGACCGGTATTAAGAGGGGTTATATGAGAATATTATGGCCCTAATTTATGTACTATAGGATAGTTGCCTCTTCAGTATAACATGGCCACAAAAGAGAATATACAAGCTGTTCAGCGACACTCAAGTTTGCTGCAACCAAGACGTGGCATATCGATTGATGAACAATATAATCAATCAATACCCATGTTGTTGTGTGATTGAAGGTGCATTTTGAAGATTTAGACTACGCCCAATCACGCCCTTTCAGTGACTGTCGGTGTGTAATCTGTAGGCAAACAAAGGATATAGTGAAGTAACATATGTTGCAATGCAAAGCATGTATTCACTGTCACATTGTATATTTTAACAAGTTATTTATGACATAATCAAACAACCAGGACCGGTTTATTGTCGCAGACTGCCAGGGGTAATTAACAGCAAAGTGGTCAGCATAGACACTCATCAAATGCCTACAGGATAAATCTGCGCTGAGCATGAAAAGACAAAAAGAAAGTTTTATTAACTCACATAAACATGTCTGTATGTAATTTTATAAGAATTCCATTCCGTATATATAAACTAAAGCATGTTGAAATATTAATTTTAGTTTAATATTTTTTAATATTTAATTTTGTAAATGTACATGTTAATTTATAGTCATGTATCTAACAATATTGATTGCATGATGGGCAAAGAAGTTCTACATTAAAAATCAATGAATTGAATAATCTAACAGTGTATTTGGGTTGACAATCTGCATTCAAGCTTGACGATTCCAACCTTTATCTTCTGATGTTCATACAATGTCTGTACATATCCTACTTCAAAAGCTCATTACGTCCCAGGTGAATACATCACTATGCAACGAAGTCCAACTTTATGCAGAGTTTGACTCAACTGTTCACAAGGTCCAACCCAGGAAGAGCAGTTTCTTTGATGACATTATTTACAGCAAGAGCTTTGGTTATCATCCCACACAAGAAGGAAAGAAATTATCAAAGATTTTGTTCTATGAAAGGCACACATGAAAGCAGGAACGTTATTTCGATTGTGTTTTCCATGAGATGAGCTTTTGAGATATTGTATAATTATAGTCATGAAGAAAGCCTTCACTGAAGTAAACAGGACAAACGTTCAACACAAAAGACAGAAAATTGAAATATCAAGAAGTGTATCATGATTTAGGAATATGCGAGGACGATTGAGACAGAACTTCAGACACCTCAGTACAAGGGTAATGTTGTTAACAACTGAATTATGTGGTCTTTTGATAGCTTGTAATTGTTTCAGGAACATGTCTGTTGAAAGGCAGAATCAGACATAAAGTGATTTTACTAAAATAAAATCGCAAAATAAACTTTCACCGTCAAATTAAAAGACAAACTTGTATGACAATGTCTACCGTCATATCTTTCTTGAAAGCATAATCAAAATTCTCTAATTGATATTGATTCCATTAAGATCACTCATCTATCAGATTTATAAAAATGGATTCCAACATTTTTACTAGGTTAAATGCCTAAAATAGATTGATTAAACATTTAGCCTTGCTCTCCTTTACTTTTTGTGCCATGAGACAATGGTTTCTTCTTATTTTGTTACTTATAGAGTTGTAAATCTAACATTTCTATCAAACATTACACATTTAGGATAAACGAGTGAGTGAGTTGGGGTTTAACGCCGCTTTCAAGAGTATTTCACTTATATCGCGGCTGCTAGTATTATGGCAGGGAGAAAGCCCGCAACGCCATGTGGCTATGCACTGCGGTGAAACATGCGAGCAACGGCTGGAACAAGCGAACCATGGGTGGTACTGCGCTGAAATTTAGTGTAGCATTGGACCCAAACTTTACTGCGTGTAGAATAGTTCTCTATTGCAGACAAAGTTGCCGTGCCCCTGGCGGGTTTCGAACCCTGGACCTCTTTATCCAAAGCCGAACGCGCTAACCACTGCGCTATCCCGCCCCCTAGTATAAACGAAACACAGATTATACTTTAGACTGTAAGACCCGAGTTTAGAAAGCTATGTCGGGAATGAGACAAAGTAAAACTGACATATAAACCTACAAATGAACAAAATTATTCGTGATAACTGTTCAGCTATATCCAGTCAATATATACATATAATACATCATTCTGCAATATTCAGTATCAATAATTTGAAATACCTTTATAATTGACTCAAGCAATACATGAACACTGCATGTGCTCGCTCCGGGTTGCATTACAGGATAACTTTCGTTCTCAAGGAAAGAATGACATACGCTTGTGTTCAAATTCCTCTCCTTATTTCGCCCAGGTAGACTCAATCGGTATATATATATAAAGGGAATACATAAATTACAGAACCAGTCCAATGACTTCCCAAATAGTTCAACTAATCTTATGATAATATGATGTAAGCAGATCACATTATCAGTAAATTCAGTATAATGTAGGGAATGAAAATGTTTCGATGTTAATAGGACAACGTTAGAAGACTATCATCATTATTGTAATATTCCAAACATATCTACTTTCACCAAACGTTCCTTTTTCAGGTGGTAGTTAGTTATGTTGCTGGTGTGTTATACTCTAGAAGCATTTTATACAGTAAGGGACATGTCGGCTTTCCGTCCCGTTACAATGGGACGGTATGCCGTCTAAAAATTATTGTCTTATAACGATGGCATGCCGTCTATAAAGCGTATTAGACGGTATCCCGTCTTAATGATTCAGGGGAGAGTTCATTGTGTCAAATGTTAAAAAATTAAGACGGCATGCCATCTTCATATTTCACAAGACGGCATGCTGTCTCATATTTAAACATATAACAGCATGGCTGTATTGATCTTACTTGGGAGTTACCGACTGAGACCGAGGTGTTCCAGTTAGAGCCCTCGCGCACGTGAATCACGAGGCCGAGGTGTTCATGTTTCAAGTGCTCGATGGTTCGTCTAACTTGAACCCAATCTCAACACTACATCAAACCACAAACAGAACTGACAACATTTTAGTTTTATTTTCAGTTCTCGTTTGTTTGACATATTAGGGTAAAAGAGACGTGTCCTTGTCAGAAAAAAGTGTCTATATTAGGCAGCTCACAGAAAACATGAACTAATCGTGATGCACAAGTTGGTACTGTCAATGTACATAACAACAGTGATCTTTGAGTTTGAATTATGTTGTTTGAAAATAGCCTGCATCATTAGCGTTTTGATAGTTCAGCCGTTCAATAGTAACACTGTAAGAGATGTTTCTATATGTGTTGATAAGATTAAATTCACCATTGATGATGCTGATACCTTTCTATTATTTGTAATAAATGCCTTCAGTGATATCGATAATTAACATATATAGTTAAAGACATTAACACACTCTCATGTCATGTTGTTTTACAACACTCGTGCCAGTAAAATTATGTTTCCCTTGCTCTTCCTTGGGACAAGATAATTTTACAGCCTTTCGTGTTGTAAAAACATTATGACATCCCCACTTGGATATGAATCTTTATTTATTCGATTGTGGAGAACTTGTTTCACCATACCATAAAACAAGGTTAAGATAATTTACAATTACTAAAACTAAAATACCATAAAGACTTATCGCTTTTTGCTGACATACTGTCCAAACATACTTGGCTCTATAACTGATCAGACCTGAGAAAAAACAATATATGAGGTTGAAACCGTACATTTTCGAAATCGACAATTTATAACCCCTATTTGCCAAGACGACTGTACACATACTTTGTGGCCACACCAGATCTACAATCTATAATCCCCATCTGCCAAGCTGTCGACGAAGAAGATGATGCATGTTGATTTTTTTTACCTGTGGTCCTTGGTTGAGATCACAGATTCCAATGGGAAAAAGTCTTAACACACGATAAGACAATAGTTTGAGACGACATGCCATCTTTATAAGACAATATTTTATTTTTGTAAAGAGACGGAAAGCCGTCATTTATTCATAAAAAATATATTTAAAATTTAAATTTAAAATAATGATGTCTCCCTTCTGACAATAAAGACGACATGCCGTCCAAATTATTTAAAGATGGCATGCCGTCCATAATTGTGTTTTTATAAGACGGCATGCCGTCTGATATCACAAAATATGCCCAAAATATGCCAATTTACTAAAAGAAATGATTCTCTTAATAAAAGAAATGATAAACATGTTTTTGCATATCCCTATGTTGTAATATCTTATCTTTAAGTATGCACTCTTTGAGTTAAATCCTAGGCACAGATATTGAGATATATCGATAAAATCTCTACCAGTCCTCACTCTGCCTTCAATGTTTTTCGTAATTTTCTCTGGTCTGAAAGAGAGCATCCATCTTTTTGTAGTTCAGATCATCAGAGGGAAGGGGGCATTTATTTTTTTCCAAAATATTATGGCTTTGTCTGATCCTGTGTTTTCTATATGCTTGAATGAAGGGGTAAGCTGTCTTATAGTGTTTTTAGACGGCATGCCGTCTAAAATCAAGGACGGAAAGCCGACGTGTCCCTGACTGTTATATGATAAACTGAAAAATTCATTGATCATTCATTGATCTTTCTTGTTTTTCAAGTAACAACAAACGTTGATTTAAATGTGAGGCTTAATAGCTGAAAATCACGTGAAGTGTATCTCGTTTTCTCAGAGGTCATGTTCTGTAGTTTTGTCCATTGGGAAATCTCCTTGTATCTGAATATGACTCTCTAATGAGTGCTTCTTGTCATCACAGATTAAATAATGTTTCAAGTTAACAGAAAAATATTGGAAATATAAACTAAGCTGTTTTTAAAACTCCAACACTATAGACACGCAATTTTGTGAATAAGTCATTTCCAAATTACAGAAAAACAAACAGATAATTTGCAAAGAAAACAGATTAAATAGTGAATTTGTCACAAACAAAATATGAATTGATGGAGTAATGACAACATCCTGTGCTTGTGAAAGCGTCCTGAACGAGTGCAACACTGAAAGCTAAGTTATCTAAGCATGTGACCCGTTTTAGCTTCAGACACCTCTCATTGAAAGGTGTGTCCTGAATTGAACAGAACACAACACAACAATTCCTAACATGATCTTCTATTTTTGTACGTTGTTACACTCCTGCCGGCAATTACTATGCTTCTTTTAATGTCTGTAAGCTACTTTCTTTTCTCGTTGAAATGGTATTGGAATTCCTCCCAGGAAACACCTACACATAGAGCTGTAGATGGTATTACCGTTTTGTATAATTATAGTAATTAGTCTGAATCCAGTAACTACAAGTAAGTATATTTAGATGGTCCAGTGGGACTTTTGTCTCGCAACTTTGATTGGAACACCTCTGAATTAAATCAATAAAAAATGCAAAGTTTATAATTACAAAAATAAACTGAATACAAGTTAATGCACAAATAAGATGCTAAAATCTTCAAATATCTAGATTCAACAAACGATGGTGATTGATGCATTTAATCAACCATTCCAAATAATGTTTTACAGGTTTTTGTATATTGAAACACGTAAATTCTCATTACAGTTGAAGTATTGGGAAACCGAATCTCCCGAAAATTAATCCAATCCAATAAAACTTTTAAGTGTTATATGTGCGTTCATCACACTATGTGTCATCAAGAAAGCATTTATGTACCCAATGAAATACGATGATTATGTAGTTAATTAACCCATGCTTGCCAAACTGTCATGAGCATAATCGATGCCAAAATATAATAATTGCAAGCATTTGTACTCCTGCACGTTCTACAGTTACATTTACAAAAACTGAACTGTAAATATAAGAATAAGCTTTTGAATAATTAGTTATTCGCTATATACCTACAAGATGAATGTTTTTTTCCTCTGTCCTATAATAGAACGTTTGTCCTGTATTGTAAATGTGTGTCACAAACGTACCATCAGACAGTTTTCACATACGAAGATCATACGAAGGAAACACACTGCCATAGGGTACCTATTGACAGACTAAGTCTATACGGCGACAATACGAATGTACAAGACATGCTAAGAACAATATGAAAAGAGGTATGTACTATGGAAATAGTATGCACAAGATGTTGCTGTCTCTCCAAATAATGCTGCCGAAGTCGGAAACATTTCTAGCGGTAGTCAAAAGGTGGCTTAAGATCCATTCCCAAATGTTCCGATTGCTTACGATATTTTGCGACTTCGGACATTTTCAAACTCGTGTATACAACATTTGTCAAATCCGTCACAGTGCGAGGGCTGCATTACAATATTGCTGTTCAGTCATAAACTGATATATGTTTTTAATCCGTCTATCATGCTGATATATTACTTGAGTTCTAATCTGGAACACGATTTTAAGGGGTTTTGACATTTTGAAAACTAGTAACCTCTAACCTCTATTATCCTTAATTACAAATACATTCATTTGTATAAGCTACTAGGAGCTTACACATGACAAATTAAAATGCAAGACAATTTGATTTAAACCTTTATTGCATCTCGGTCTGTGATAGACAATGCAAATGTATTGATTATTCTGAAGTGTCAGATAATCAGGCAATGAGAGGAGAACGTTTCCAAATAAAGGAGTAACTATTCTATAAATGATTGGCCTTTACCTTCAGTCAGTATGGATGTCTTCCATTGTGAGTGAGATCAGGATATTTACAGAGAGATTTCAATTCAAATGAACAAACAACTTCACCTGCCTCTATTGGGGTCAGGATCTGTCGAAGGAAAGACGCTTTGTTTGTGTGGAATGTGCAAAGATTATGAAGGTAAGCATGGGGACATTTTTACAGATAGATGCTTATATCAGTGCTAACTACATAAGCATGAAAATGTGGTGTCTCACCAGGTCAAATAAACGATATAATGCCAACAAATTCCGAACCTTAGTTCAACACATTTTATGGTATGCCATTCATCTCTATATTGGTGGCTAGCTAGTGTACAAGCTATCTTGTGAATTGATTACATAATATGAAGTACCTCAAGTTGTAAATTTGTTGAAATTTCTCATTCTTTAAAATATAATATTGTACAGTACTCAAATGAGATCGACCTCATACACGTTAAGGATTTATTTCTTAATGATTTGACAACTCTTGACATAAATATTCCAAGGAATGCTGCTTTAGTTAAATTTAAAGATAAATCCATTATGATGTTAGGGAACAAATATGCCAAACGTTATAAATGGTCTTACTTTATCGAGAAGTATCAACTGTTACCGAAAACTAACATTTTGCTGATACTCGAGTATATGATGATATGAAAGTAAAAGTGTCGATTTCTGATCGAAAATCGCACAATGCACCGCGTGTGGCGCGGGCTAATGAGTCAAACGTAATTTTGGAATCTTATTTAAACCAGACAAAATAATAAATTTGGGTTGATAATGTGTAATAGGTCATATAATTACTGTGCATGTAAATAGGACATGCACTTTCGGTTTCTGCACATGCATAATGATGTTACTCGATTTTCATTGGAAACTAGTAATTATGATATATTTGGCGATTGGGGATGAATATGCAAGCAGAGTGAATTTGTTTGTATTGTAAACAGTACATACGGCGTGTTGGAACGTATTAAAGTCAAATAAAATTTTATGAAACACAATTGATGCACCTTTAGAGGAACCGAAAATATATCAAACCGCAAGCTATGTAGCTATAGACGTTAGACGCGTTGCCCTCGGATGTCATCGGTGGAAATATAATATGTAGAATATAACTCGACCTCTTTTAACTAGTTATCGTTTGGTTTTGTTGTTTTAATTGTCTTAGTGCAAACAACTAGTCGTATTGCGTGTTACATGTATGTAGGTCTATGTGAAGTCCTGCGCATTTAAATATGTCCCCCGCAAAGCTTTGCAACTCATATTTCAGGTTATTTAACAATTTCCACTTCTTTGCCATTCATATCTGACTCTGTCTCTTATACAATCTACAATAATTGATTAAGTTGTACATTTGAATTTACGTCTTGATGCAATTATCCTGATCTCACTTTAAATAATATAGTATCTCTTTTATTTGGCCACTGTCTAATCCTATAACCTGTTCATTGAACTATACCGAATAATCAATACACTAAACACAAACAGAGCAGAATGGAAGGCTTAAATCATTTGTTCTAATCGTGATAGGAATAGGTACCATTGGGTTACAGCAAGCACTGTTTGAGAATACCCATCTATTCCCTTAAATTATCTATTTATTCATAACTCATACATGTATGTTACATTAAAGCTTAAATGTATATATCAACTGCTTTCGTGTTTGATGATATACACATGCACACATGGCAGAACAAAACATGTCAATATGTAGTTATACAACACATATACAAAACCATGAGGACGTTCACCGTGTACCTCCGAAATGTATGTTGCATGACAGACAACATCTATATTGGAATCATGCACGTTTATTTTGTAATTTAGAACTGTAGGTTTGCTGACAGTCTGCAGTAACGCTTGATGATTCTAATCGTTCTTCTGATGTTCACCAAATGTTTGAACATATCCTTCTTAAAACCTATTACATCCCAGGAGAATACATAAGTATGCAGCATAGTTCAACAGTGGAGAGTTCCACCGATAAGTGTACACATGATCCAACACGAAAATAGCAATTTCTGTGATAACAAGCTTTACAAGAAGCGCTTTGTTGATCACCTCACACAATCGCAAGAAGAAATAAAACTATTAAACGTTTTATCTCGGAGAGTCACGCATGAAATCATGAACGTAATCTCTCTTATGTTTATCGTGAGATTAGCTTTAAATATTGTATAGTCCCTTGATACTTAATACTTAATACTCAATAATGCCTTCGTCGAAATAAAGCATGATTATAGAACGTTAGAATGTTATCTAAATGATCAGAAAATGAACCAAGTTGAGTTATAAGATCAAATAAATATAATTGTCGAAATGATCTGTAGAATGGTATGTAGTAACTTCAGACAATTCAATGCGAGGGTTATGCTGGGAACAACTAATATTTTCAAGAGCATTTTGAATTAAAGGCTCTGTAGCACGCCGTTCTTCCTGAAATAAAGTGATCTCATGAGAAGGTAAATAAGTGTTACCAATAGCTGAATAAAACTCCTCAATCAATAAAAAGAGTACAAAGGTACGTGATTCAGTTAAGCTATGCAAATCCATTTCCGGCCATTTTAAGGTGTCCATTTTGGCACCATGATGGAATTGTGGCAGGCAGTTCTGACGTGTATATAACTTTTAACTGTTAATAAACTTGTTTAAATTTAATGTCTTTAGTTTTATTTCATGTGTTTTTAAGTGTTTCATTTAAGTATTTTAGTTAGCAATAAGCATAGTATCTTTAGCCTTAAATCGATTTCATAGTGGGAGTATTTATATTAGTAAGGGAGGTTGGGCAAGTCTTTGTCACTGTCAATCTGTTTCATGTGTTCTAACCCAATCCCATTGGCTAATTCAAATCACTGCACATGCACGACCTTGTCGATTTCACGCGCTCGCCACATCAGCACAGATCACTGATCACAGCACTGAGCACAAGACAAACGACAATAATATCAGGTTAGTTATGAATAATTGCTTATCTATCTTAATAATCATTATTTGTATGATAAAGTATCTTATCTATGTTAAGTTATATCTTATATCTCAAAAATGATTTATTGTCAGTATTAGTTAATCTTTGATGATTTGTTGATCATGTCGCCATCTTGTAATTATAATCAATAACATATTATAAAAATAAGGGTAAATTAACGTATATATTATTGTTTAAACACATCTTTCTTTTACTTTCTCTGCATGAATGTTGTATGAATGTGATTCGGTAAGTTCCTAACGTATTTACACTTTTCCCTTGCTTATGAAGTGTGTGAGCGCCATTTTCCTTGTTTATATTCTTATGTGTTAAGTCCGCCAGTTGAGTTAATTATGTCATTGTTTAATTAGGAATGTTCTCTGGACGTATGAGAGTCCTTGGCAGTCAGGGACACGTCGGCTTTCCGTCCTTGATTTTAGACGGCATTCCGTCTAAAACACTATAAGATAGCTTACCCATTCATTCAAGCATATAGAAAACACAGGATCAGACAAAGCCATAATATTTTGGAAAAAAATAAATGCCCCCTTCCCTCTGATGATCTGAACTACAAAAAGATGGATGCTCTCTTTCAGACCAGAGAAAATTACGAAAAACATTGAAGGCAGAGTGAGGACTGGTAGTGATTTTATCGATATATCTCTATATCTGTGCCTAGGATTTAACTCAAAGAGTGCATAGTCAAAGATAAGATATTACAGCATAGGGATATGCAAAATCATGTTTATCATTTCTTTTATTAAGAGAATCATTTCTTTTAGTAAATTGGCATATTTTGGGCATATTTTGTGATATCAGACGGCCGTCTTATAAAAACACAATTCTGGACGGCATGCCATCTTTAAATAATATGGACGGCTTGTCGTCTTTATTGTCAAAAGGGAGACATCATTATTTGAAATTTAAATTATAAATATCTTTTTATGAATTAATGACGGCTTTCCGTCTCTTTACAAAAATAAAATATTGTCTTATAAAGATGGCATGCCGTCTCAAACTATTGTCTTATCGTGTGTTAAGACTTTTTCCCATTGGAATCTGTGATCTCAACCAAGGACCACATGCGTCGTCTTCTTCGTCGACAGCTTGGCAGATGGGGATTATAGATTGTAGATCTGGTGTGGCCACAAAGTATGTGTACAGTCGTCTTGGCAAATAGGGGTTATAAATTGTCGATTTCGAAAATGTATGGTTTCAACCTCATATATTGTTTTTTCTAAGGTCTGATCAGTTATAGAGCCAAGTATGTTTGGACAGTATGTCAGCAAACAGCGATAAGTCTTTATGGTATTTTAGTTTTAGTAATTGTAAATTATCTTAACCTTGTTTTATGGTATGGTGAAACAAGTTCTCCACAATCGAATAAATAGAGATTCACATCCAAGTGGGGATGTCATAATGTTTTTACAACACGAAAGGCTGTAAAATTATCTTGTCCCAAGGAAGAGCAAGGGAAACATAAGTTTACTGGCACGAGTGTTGTAAAACAACATGACATCCATGAGAGTGTGTTAATGTCTTTAACTATATATGTTAATTATCGATATCACTGAAGGCATTTATTACAAATAATAGAAAGGTATCAGCATCATCAATGGTGAATTTAATCTTGTCAACACATATAGAAACATCTCTAACAGTGTTACCATTGAACGGCTGAACTATCAAAACGATAATGATGCAGGCTATTTTCAAACAACATAATTCAAACTCAAAGATCACTGTTGTTATGTAATAACTCGATTTCCACAGACAGAAATATTACATATTTCGATGTAAAATGTTAATGCTGTGACAATCTTCCTCATTTTATCAAACGTTTATATAAGATGGCAGATGAATTGGCACTTTCACACTGATCACAAATACATTCGAGGAACTGTGGGATCGAACCTGCAACCTGATGGTTTCTGGTCGAGTGAACTAACACTTAAACCAGATGACATGAGAATGACATTTCTATGCAATTGATTGAGCAATTGATTAGAGTTCTTAGATTTGATTTGACCAAAATGGTTATAAGTTTGCATAGTAGTCTTATTTTTGTCACTTTAAAGGAACTATAGCACGCCGTTCTAACTAAAAAATCCATTACTCTCGCGAAAAGAAACATAAACGGTGTAACCAATGGCTAAATAAGACCTCTGAAACAATTAAAGAATTATATAACGAATGTTTTCCGGCCCTGTCATTTTAAGGTGTTCACACTAAATTGCCTGCTCGAAAGTAGTTAAATCATTCTGACTGATTAAGCTATACCTATAAGAGCCATTGTGTATGTTAATAGACATTTCGTTTTTTCGTATTGAAATATATACTCTTAGTTTTTCGCAAATTTACTTTTTTCGACCCAAAATAAGTATGATACGTTTCCAGTTTACATATAGATCAAGTCTATTATTTTCAAGCGCGAAACATTGTGGTTTACTCCCAAATAAACATAAACATAAACAAACAAATACAAGCGACACTCTATGAGTATTTAAACAAATATAAATATACGTTTTTGGCGTTTATTTATTTACCATTTATTTCAATTATGTAGTTTTTACAGATACTACATCTGTCATAGTTTGCTGGTATAATCACAATAAAATACATTTAACAGGTAAAATGTCAATAATTTGTATATTAACAGGAAACATGATAATATATCAATTGTCACATTAAGTTGAAAACACTTGAGAAAAACGAGCTTCATATGGGTTGACATTATGGCGACTTGTAAAATTGATAAGCCAACACGCCTCGGAAATGTTGCTAGGTGGTACTGTTTTTATACAGTAAAGGAAAAGCTGTTAATATGACGTTAGATTATATTGACGCGCGTTAATCTAAGGCTTACTTGTCTTTAAAACCAAATTTCATCGGATTGTTGTGATATGAAAATTATATGTCATAGTTTTGTAGATTTCCCTATCGATTGATTCACATAAACATAATGTTGTAGTTAAAACACTAACATACTCAATGGTTCTTTAACACTCAGAGTGGAGTTAAAATATGGCATGATGGAATGGCCAACTATCTTGCTGTCAACCTCTCCAAATTGCATGAAACCAAGCAAACTACTACTCAAGTTTAGTTCATGCTGTCTGTGAGCTGCCTAATATAGACACTTTTTTTCTGACAAGGACACGTCTCTTTTACCCTAATATGTCAAACAAACGAGAACTGAAAAGAAAACTAAAATGTTGTCAATTCTGTTTGTGGTTTGATGTAGTGTTGAGATTGGGTTCAAGTTAGACGAACCATCGAGCACGTGAAACATGAACACCTCGGCCTCGTGATTCACGTGCGCAAGGGCTCTAACTGGAACACCTCGGTCTCAGTCGGTAACTCCCAAGTAAGCTCAATACAGCCATGCTGTTATATGTTTAAATATGAGACAGCATGCCGTCTTGTGAAATATGAAGATGGCATGCCGTCTTAATTTTTTAACATTTGACACAATGAACTCTCCCCTGAATCATTAAGACGGGATACCGTCTAATACGCTTTATAGACGGCATGCCATCTTTATAAGACAATAATTTTTAGACGGCATACCGTCCCATTGTAACGAGACGGAAAGCCGACATGTCCCTGATTGCTTAGTGGCCGGATATAACGCCACACGCAGGGTAAGGTGTTTTAAATATGTATATGTGTATTATATTTTATAAATAGGTTTTATGTGTATATTATTGTATGATACGCAAGTATATGCGTCAGTACCACGACCCTAACGTTGTGGTTATGAATGTAATCTTATAACAGCATCATATCCCCTGTTATAATAGTAGTTATGTTGGTTATGTTTACATGAAGGATTATCTCCCTTACTGAATGTGTTAACATTAACCAATATCATGTTTCATATTATTATCTCTATTGACTTCCTAGTTGTAGTTATCAGTGTAATGTTGTATGTTTGTTTATCTATTACACCTGAGATGTATTTGCATAACATGTAATTATGAAGAAGGTGTATCTATTGCTTTATAGCTGTGAATATTGAATAATTGTGAATGTATTGATATTTGTATGACATATTCTATGTTGTATTATGTATGTATTGCATGGTATCGTTTTGTGTCCGGTTTACTGCAATAAACCCTCTCACACCCATGACCCGTGTTTGGACTGATGTCTGCCCCCCGCACACCCGGTTACAAAAATTGAACCCCCAGTGAGGATTTGCCACAAGTAACCAGCCAGGATTCGGAGTCTGTGTCCACCGCTGTACGTCGTGTCAACGTCTGAGTCGTCTGTCGCTTTGATCATGGAGGTACTAAAGATCACAGATACAGGCCTGTGACCATAATAGACTGATATTCCAAGAATCTACATTGTGACACTCATACTGTGAAATGAAGTAATGTTCGACTATTAATGACACTCCGTATTTAACTTTCAACCATTTCTGCATGTTTGTGATTGTTTATTGTCTCCCTTTGTTGATACATTATGTTACTGTATTTCCTTGTATAATTGCTTGTATACATTTCATATTTATTTAATTTTGTATTTAATATGTAAAACCGGTTTGTTTTTGTGTCATTTTCACTTACGTCATGAGCATTTTTGACTTTTTGTGAATATTTGTTTACAAATCTCTATGACGTAGTTCTTTGTTCACAATTTGTACCTCTTGGTGATCACCCGGGTTTTTGAATTGTATTGTTTCATGCTTAGTTACATTATGTAGGCCTACATTAAGATTAGTTATAGTGTATATTTACATTAGTTAGTACATATCTATTTCATTATTATTTCTACAGATAAGTTTAAAATGTCTTAGTTAGTTAGTTAATTAGTTAGTTAGTTAGTTAGTTGTAGTAGTTAACTTTGAGAGCTTTCAATTTAGATAGTGTATTTATTTTTTCATTTTACAAGTGATAATGATGAGAGTGTGTGTTTGGATGTGACGTGCTTCTACTCTCCACTTCAATTATTAATATCAAATAAATAAATTAATTAAGTTGTTGTAAATAAAAGTAAACCATGTAAGTATTTATTTTCTGACTGCTTAACGACAGACTGCGTTAGCACTCATTTGCACTTAGATCTCATTACTTACACTAGCATGCCTTAGTTTATTCCCTTGTGTCTTGTCTTTATTCTTTCGGGGGTTAGTGTATAATTGATGAGGGTTTATCATTTCATCATAGTTTAAATTAACTATTCACTTGTATATTTTACTCGCTTTAGCTTATTCAATAACACTCCACATAAACATTATATATATATCCCCAGTTCCATTTTCGTTTCAGATTTACAAAATGTCCTAAACAATATATTGCCCTTTTGTGTTTCAGATTTGCAACAAGTCCTAAAGTAAATCACACACACACCCTTTGCGTGTTATTATTCCATTAATTTATCATAATGTATTAAGCTTATCCAACCATTAATAATAATAATATAAATTTATCATAGTTAAAGTACATTCAACCTTTAATTTTGTGTACATTACTCATTGTTCGCATTCTCCATTTCTTCATTATTCACTAAAATCTACACACAGTGTTTATTCTGCGAATTTGAGAACTGGTCATCATTGGTGTGTTTAGTCCCTCTTCGACTTAGTGTGTTTAGTCCCTCCTGGACTTCGTGTGTTTAGTCCCTCTTGGACTAAGTGTGTCTAGTCCCTCCTGGACTTAGTGTGATTAGTCCCTCCTGGACTTATTGTGATCAGTCCTTTCTGGACTTGTTTGTGATTGGTCATCTTCATACTTTCATTCACCATGGATCTGAGACAGGAGGAAGTCTCTCCTGACAGTGTTTCAGAAGATGGGAATGTCACCTGAAGTGGACTCTCCAGCAGCATTCAAGGCCTGGATCGGCAAAGCTGCCACACAGGTTGAGCCATTAGTCAAGGATGAATCACTCCATAGTCCCACCATTACGACTTCCAAGGGCCCATCAGCTTCATCCACCACTTACAGTCACTTTCCAAAGTTGCCGTTCTTCAGTGGAGAGATGGGGAAGGACACACACACGATCTCTGGAAGTATGAGGTTGACTGTCTCCTACAGTCGAAGACAAATTCATCGGACGTTGTGCTTCAAGCAGTTAGGAAGTCCCTTCGTGGTGAAGGTGCGCCGTGTGCTATGAAGCTCGGACCCACTGCTTCAAGTCCGGATATAATCCATAAACTTCGAAGTGCCTTTGGGACACTGAGACGAAAGGAGACCCTCATGTGTCAGTTCTACGGAAGCAAACAAGGAGAACATGAGGATGTGTCGGCATGGGGTTGTAGGTTGGAGAATCTGATGTACCAGATCGCTCAGCAGCGCTTCATATCAGGGGCTGAACAAGATGAGATGCTGAGGAACAAGATGTGGGATTGACTACACCCAGCATTGAAGAGTCTCGCTGCCCACAAGTACGATTGTATCTTCAACTTTGACGAGCTACGCCTGTGCTTGAGGGAAGTAGAGTTTGACTTGCGAAGGGAACAGCCATCCAGATCCAAGAAAACAGCTTCAGCGAAGATGGTAACTGCTCAAGAGTCCACCACACCAACCGTCAAAGAAAAGGTTCTTGATCTGAAAGCGATGATGATAAATATCAAGGCAGAGCTCTCAGAATTAAAGGAACAACGGACATCGGCTCAGTTTTACTTCATCAGTCTTCTTCGTCACATTCACCGCAAGATCAGACTAAGAGAAGATGGAAGAAACAGGGCAAACGGAATGGACCGCCCCAACAACCATTCTATCCACAAGTGCCCCAGCAGCCATCTGTTCCACATCCATCTACCTATCCACAAGTAACTCCTGTGCAACCTCAAATACCTATGGCACGGTTCCAACCAAAAGAACAATATGGATCCCAAGGACAAGTAGATCACTCGGAGCCTATCTGCTGCTACAGGTGTGGATATCCAGGACAAATCGCCGTTGGATGCAGAGTGAGACTGGATCATCAAAGGAAGCCTTTAAACTGGGACAGGCCTATGGGAAGGGGTCACCCTTAGGTTATAGTGGAAGATCCAAGCAGACGTTTATCACAGATGGACTAGTAGGTGACTCTACAGAGGTCGATATACAGGTTGAGGATGTGCCAGTACGAACCCTACTAGACACTGGAGCAACAGTTTATAAGATAGTTTGTATTACTACATGGTAGCGCTGCAACTGTATTATATGTATTTCCATTGTACTATTGGTCTCCGGGCCACATATAATAATAAAACTGTCTGTCTGTCTGTCATTCATTTGTAAAAGCTACTAGGAGCTTACACATGAAACATGAAAATGCAAGACAATTTGATTTAAACCTTTATTGCATCTTGGTCTGTGATAGACAATGCAAATGTATTGATTATTCTGAAGTGTCAGATCATCAGGCAATGAGAGGAGAACGTTTCCAAATAAAGGAGTAACTATTCTATAAATGATTGCCCTTTACCTTCAGTCAGTATGGATGTCTTCCGCTGTGAGTGAGATCAGGATATTTACAGGGAGATGTCAATTCAAATGAACAAACAACTTCACCTGCCTCTATTGGGGTCAGGATCTGTCGAAGGAAAGACGCTTTTTTTGCGTGGAATGTGCAGAGATTATGAAGGTAAGCATGGGGACATTTTTACAGATAGATGCTTATATTAGTGCTAACTTGGTACATAAGCATGAAAACTTGGTGTCTCACCAGGGCAAATAAACGCTATAATGCCTACAAATTCTTAGTTCAACACATTTTATGGTATGCCATTCATGTTTATACTGGTGGCTAGCTAGTGTACAAGCTATATTGTGAATTGATTACATAATATATAGTACCTCAAGTTGTAAATTTGTTGAAATTTCTCATTCTTTAAAATATAACATTGTACAGTACTCAACATTGTACAGTACTCAAGTGAGATCGACTTCATACACGGTAATGATTTATTTCTTCATGATTTGAAAACTCTGCACATAAATATTCCCAGGAATGATGCTTTAGTTAAATTTAAAGATAAATCCATTATGATGTTAGGGATCAAATATGCCAAACGTTATAAATGGTCTTACTTTATCGAGAAGTATCAACTGTTACCGAAAACTAACATTTTGCTGATACTGGACTATATGATGATATGAAAGTAAAAGTGTCGATTTCTGATCGAAAATCGCACAATGCACCGCGTGTGGCGCGGGCTAATGAGTCAAACGTAATTTTGGAATCTTATTTAAACCAGACAAAATAATAAATTTGGGTTGATAATGTGTAATAGGTCATATAATTACTGTGCATGTAAATAGGACATGCACTTTCGGTTTCTGCACATGCATAATGATGTTACTCGATTTTAATTGGAAACTAGTAATTATGATATATTTGGCGATTGGGGATGAATATGCAAGCAGAGTGAATTTGTTTGTATTGTAAACAGTACATACGGCGTGTTGGAACGTATTAAAGTCAAATAAAATTTTATGAAACACAATGGATGCACCTTTACAGGAACCGAAAATATATCAAACCGCAATCTATGTAGCTATAGACGTTAGACGCGTTGCCCTCAGATGTCATCGGTGGAAATATAATATGTAGAATATAACTCGACCTCTTTTAACTAGTTATCGTTTGGTTTTGTTGTTTTAATTGTCTTAGTGCAAACAACTAGTCGTATTGCGTGTTACGTGTATGTAGGTCCATGTGAAGTCCTGCTCATTTAAATATGTCCCCTGCAAAGCTTTGCAACACATATTTCAGGTTATTTAACAATTTCCACTTCTTTGCCACTCATATCTGACTCTGTCTCTTATACAATCTACAATAATTGATTAAGTTGTACATTTGAATTTACGTCTTGATGCAAATATACTGATCTCACTTAAAATAAAATAGTATCTCTTTTATTTGGCCACTGCCTAATCCTATAACCTGTTCATTGAACTATACCGAATAATCAATACACTAAACACAAACAGAGCAGAATGGAAGGCTTAAATCATTTGTTCTAATCGTGATAGGAATAGGTACCATTGGGTTACAGCAAGCACTGTTTGAGAATACCCATCTATTCCCTTAAATTATCTATTTATTCATAACTCATACATGTATGTTACATTAAAGCTTAAATGTATATATCAACTGCTTTCGTGTTTGATGATATACACATGCACACATGGCAGAACAAAAACATGTCAATATGTAGTTATACAACACATATACAAAACCATGAGGACGTTCATCATGTACCTCCGAAATGTATGTTGCATGACAGACAACATCTATATTGGAATCATGCACGTTTATTATGTAATTTAGAACTGTAGGTTTGCTGACAGTCTGCAGTCACGCTTGATGATTCTAATCGTTCTTCTGATGTTCACCAAATGTTTGAACATATCCTTCTTAAAAACCTATTACATCCCAGGAGAATTCATAAGTATGCAGCATAGTTCAACAGTGGAGAGTTCCACCGATAAGTGTACACATGATCCAACACGAAAATAGCAATTTCTGTGATAACAAGCTTTACAAGAAGCGCTTTGTTGATCACTTCACACAAGCGAAAGAAGAAATAAAACTATTAAACGTTTTATCTTGGAGAGTCACGCATGAAATCATGAACGTAATCTCTCTTATGTTTATCGTGAGATTAGCTTTTAAATATTGTATAGTCCCTTGATACTTATCAATAAATGCCTTCGTCGAAATAAAGCATGATTATAGAACGTTAGAATGTTATCTAAATGATCAGAAAATGAACCAAGTTGAGTTATAAGATCAAATAAATCTAATTGTCGAAATGATCTGTAGAATGGTATGTAGTAACTTCAGACAATTCAATGCGAGTGTTATGCTGGGAACAACTAATATTTTCAAGAGCATTTTGAATTAAAGTCTCTGTAGCACGCCGTTCTTCCTGAAATAAAGTGATGTCATGAGAAGGTAAATAAGTGTTACCAATAGCTGAATAAAACTCCTCAATCAATAAAAAGAGTACAAAGGTACATGATTCAGTTAAGCTATGCAAATCCATTTCCGGCCATTTTAAGGTGTCCATTTT
Organism: Gibbula magus; assembly: GCA_936450465.1. Classification (NCBI taxonomy): domain Eukaryota; kingdom Metazoa; phylum Mollusca; class Gastropoda; order Trochida; family Trochidae; genus Gibbula; species Gibbula magus. The sequence goes on from OW388289.1 coordinate 10,775,655, forward strand.
GGCACCATGATGGAATTGTGGCAGGCAGTTCTGACGTGTACATAACTTTTAACTGTTAATAAACTTGTTTAAATATAATGTCTTTAGTATTATTTCATGTGTTTTTAAGTGTTTCCTTTAAGTATTTTAGTTAGCAATTGGCATAGTATCTTTAGCCTTAAATCGATTTCATAGTGGGAGTCTTTATATTAGTAAGGGAGGTTGGGCAAGTCTTTGTCACTGTCAATCTGTTTCATGTGTTCTAACCCAATCCCATTGGCTAATTCAAATCACTGCACATGCACGACCTTGTCGATTTCACGCCCTCGCCACATCAGCACAGATCATTGATCACAGCACTGAGCACAAGACAAACGACAATTATATCAGGTTAGTTATAAATAATTGCTAATCTATCTTAATAATCATTATTTGTATGATAAAGTAACTTATCTATGTTAAGTTATATCTTATATCTCAAATATGATTTATTGTCAGTATTAGTTAATCTTTGATGATTTGGTGATCATGTCGCCATCTTGTAATGGTAAGTATAATCAATAACATATTATAAACATAAGGGTAAATTAACGTATATCTTATTGCTTAAACACATCTTTCTTTTACTTTCTCTGCATGAATGTTGTATGAATGTGATTTGGTAAGTTCCTAACGTATTTTACACTTTTCACTTGCTTATGAAGTATGTGAGCGCCATTTTCCTTTTTTATATTCTTATGTGTTATGTCCGCCAGTTGAGTTAATTATGTCATTGTTTAATTAGGAATGTTCTCTGGGCGTATGAGAGTCCTTGGCGGCCGGACATAACGCCACACGCAGGGTAAGGTGTTTTAAATATGTATATGTGTATTATATTTTATAAATAGGTTTTATGTGTATATTATTGTATGATACGCAAGTATATGCGTCAGTACCACGACCCTAACGTTGTGGTTATGAATGTAATCTTATAACAGCATCATATCCCCTGTTATAATAGTAGTTATATAAGTAGTTCATGTTGGTTATGTTTACATGAAGGATTATCTCCCTTACTGAATGTGTTAACATTAACTAATATCATGTTTCATATTATTATCTCTATTGACTTCATAGTTGTAGTTATCAGTGTAATGTTGTATGTTTGTTCATCTATTACACCTGAGATGTATTTGCATAACAAATAATTATGAAGAAGGTGTATCTATTGCTTTATAGCTGTGAATATTGAATAATTGTGAACGATTGATATTTGTATGACATATTTTATGTTGTATTATGTATGTATTGCATGGTATCGTTTTGTGTCCGGTTTACTGCAATAAACCCTCTCACACCCATGACCCGTGTTTGGACTGATGTCTGCCCCCCGCACACCCGGTTACAGAATGGTCAACTATCTTGCTGTCTGATCTCTCAAATTCGCATGAGACCTACACATCTTCCTCTCACACTGAAAAGTTTCAGCATTGTCTTCCAAAACGGACACTCGTTTTCTGTGAATATGGCTTTTCAGGTCGTGTATTGGGCTGTTTTACCCTCTAACGTAACACTATAATAGTGTTTAATTGTCACATTTTGCTTTGGGGGATCGAGTGCCAATCATATATATGATGTAGATGTATCATTGTATAAACACATTTCCAATCAGTTGTGTTAAAGTATAAACAAATAATATATATATATATATATATATATATATATATATATATATATATATATATATATATATATATATATATAAGATAGATAATTATTCTTGTGGGCAAACTAGTATGTTTCCAAAGTGTTAATAATGTTAAAATAATATTTTATACGGTATATTAGTATATATTCGAATAATTAAGTCACATCTTGCTTAAGTATTGCTGTTTCTGAGGTACTCCTGAATTAATGGATACGATATACTTATAATTCTATGTAACAACAAAACTATATGACAACAGTAATGTAAGTATAAAGGAAAACAATGCTTGAGGTGACATTGTGGATTGATCTGTTACCCGTAATAATCCTACTGTTTCCAAAGAGTCAAATTCCATTCAAAAGATTGAATCAAGATTTCTTCCCGTCGCGGAACTAAAAGGAATATTATTTAAAAACCTATCTGTTGACTAGACCTACTATGCTTTACCCCCCAGGGAAGTGCTAATCCAAACACAGAAGAAACTTCGAAAAAGAAGTGTCGGGGAAGGTTAAATCCCTCCCCAGTTGCAGTAACCCCGCGGTCTCATGACGTCACCCATGATTCCTCACTCTCCTCAAAGTTGTCAAGCCATGTGGATCACCTTTGTGTTGGTCTTGACTTCAGGGTTTTCGAGCGTGTTTAGCGCTGCTTTTCCTTCCTAAGTGCCTTCTGATTTAAGTAGAGATATTTCTAAGTATCTCTATTGTTGTTGACGTCCTTTGTTGTTGTTGACCTGGTTGTTGTTGACCTTTGCTTCCAGGTGCCCTTGCTTCAGCGCGTTTCACCTGTCACTTGACGAGTCGCCTTATACCCTCATTTTGAATCGCGCGTCCTCCCCATTGGGATTTCGTCTGTCCTGTGGCTGTGTCACGCCCGTAACCCAGCCCATGGTTCAATACCTCCACGAGTGCGCATTGCAGGGGATGTTGTACTTTGACGAGGGAATCACTCTCACCCTTTTTCTCCCGGCGTACTCGAGGCTCACCTGGGCTTCGACATAGTCCTTTCGCAGTCACCTGAAGTTCCTAGGCTTAGGTCACCATCCCTCAGGTTGCGAAGTGCCTGGTATCTACACAATACCAGGCATCTCAAGGCATCGTCCATCAACACTAATCTGTCTGAGGTCGCAACGTCTGGACGTGTCTTTCCTCAAGGACCTCATTAAGACCGTACGCTCTGTGGACGGAAGGCGTAAGTTACATGTATGCCCACCTGAATGGGACCTAGCTGTGGTGCTCAACCACCCCGGTCCGAGAAGTACGAACCTCCGTCTCACCATCATCTTTCTTGTGGCCATTGCCACCGGTGCCTTCTCCGGTTTGAGGGTCAGCTCTGCTTGGTTGGCTCTCGAGCTCTCAGCTCACGAGGCGAGACGTACCTTCTCGATTCCGTCGTTGGGGTCTGACCCTGGAGAGCTAGATCTGTCCTTATGTCTGGTCAGAGCCTTGAGGGTGTACGTTCAAAGTACTTGAAACCTGAGAGACGGCAGACATCGGCTCTTCTTGCCTCACTCTCCGAGGAGAACCAATGAGTTAGACAAACGGGCACTGGGTGTGTACCACAGGTCTGCAGTCATCAATGCTTTCAAGGCCGCTTACCTGCCACCTCGGCCTCTCTCTAGCCCGCATGAGATCCGAGCAGTCTCAACGACAGGGGCTTATCATTGCAAATTCACGGTCTCGGATGTCATGGTGACGTGTTTTTGGCGATCTTCGGGAGTTTTCATCAGCAATTACCTGAGAGATGACTCTATGGCAGATCTGTAAGTAATATGATGACTGGATCCGCAGGTCTTCGCTCTAGCGAAGGTCGTGCCGCCCTCCAGACCTATGAGGGATTAGTCCTCTTAGGAGGATGGACCTTCTGACTGCAATGATTTCTTCAAAAACGTCAGATCGCATCGTTTATCTTGCTGTGTTTTTTTTTTATTGCTTCTGTTATGTCTCCCCCTCCCCGTGGGGGCGTATGGGGATGTGTGTCAACTTAAAGTTGAGGGGCTGGGTTGTCTCTTCGACCCGCTTAGCCGGTAGAGATACTGTCAACCGGGTTTTACTTTGTCCTCACCCATGAAATGTTGGAGGACTCGTAGGTTAGCTTACTCTCAGTGCTAGTCCCCCTGTCTCGTCTCTCCCCTGTATACACTGACCCGACTCCGTTCAGTGGGATTCTAGGCATAGTAGGTCAACAGATTGGTATTTAAATAATGGTTCGTTTTTGATGAAACAAACTTATTTATATTCACCTGTTGACTAGACCTACATGTACGCTATAGTCCCACCCAACCTCCCCGCTTCTATTCTACACGGGAGTGACGCCATGAGACCGCAGGGTTACTGTCCCTGGGGAAGGATTTTACTATTTTCGTATAAATAAGTATGAATAATTACGTTTAATAAAAAAGTACCATTTTATCGTAACAATTTCATCCCAAACATAATGTAACGGCATAAAAGAAAGACGGCTTCTATGCTTACCGCTTGTGGGTTGCAGGGAATAAAAAAAATAAGATACATTGCACAGCACAGAAGACATGTTAACAAATTTTTTATACTTACCCACACTTCAGATATTGCATATTACCTTGTACTTCCGATAAGAGATTGGAAAGAGTTAAATCCTTGTCCTTACGAAGTAGTAGTGTGACTGACACGCAGACGGGATACAACGGCCTGACCGGCTGGTGAGGCCAATCTATCACGTGAGAACGTGACGTAACCATATTTCCTTTTATCGGAGACAAGGCAAGACGTATCCTATACCAGGGTGTTAATTTTGTCTATGTGTTTGATTCTTTGTGCAAAGTTTACCTATGGTATGTACTTTTTCCATTATGATATCGAGCGAAGTGTGTGAATAAAGCATTGGCCCTACTTACCTTTCGACGAAATTTTTTCTTGTCGCTTCACGTTGAGATTTTTCGTCTACCCCGCATCTCAGCATGTTAATTTTCCTTTACTGGCGAGTTTTCTCGTTTCTGTAGCCCTTATATTTTCATGTTTCACGTTTTCTACACCTTTCTTATCCCTTTTTATGCCTAATTTTCGGCATTTTGTCTCAAGTAATTTCCTTTACTTTTCGCTATTCTTCCCTCTATCATGTATTCATGCGCCGAAGCACATGGCATTGGTTTTTTCTCAAGTTATGTGTTTTTCCTCGTTTTGGCATCGGGATATGTTTTTTATGTGCTTGATGAATGTTTTAAACCCTTTTGTTGGGTTTTATTATAACGTTAATGGGTGTTTCTTCCCCAATGTACCAATCGCACTACTTTGTTTTGGCTCTTTGGCTGGGTAGTAACACATCTAGACTGGCTGTCGACTTGTTTCTATTTTTAGCTCTTGCGTCACCTTACATCTCTCCTCGGAGATTTGTTTGTTTACGTTTTTTTGTAGATGCTTTCTTCATCTCACACTTGTTTGATAACACTTTCTTGTGTTTACTTTATGTATGTGGGCTTTCTGCTACAGTTTAAATAAATGGTGTTTGTTTTTGCAAACTTTTTTGTTTGTTTAAAAAATAAATAAATAAATAATTTATAAATATACATTTTACCAGCCTAAGGGGTCTGCAGAGACTATTTCTAAGGACAGACAGGGGGACCAGCGCCGGGATGAGCGCCCCCCTGTTGTGCATCATCGTGAGGACCATCGGCAGGAGGACAGGAGGCCTCCTCTTGATTCGAGAGATTCCTATGGACGCTCTGATAGGGGCGCTGGTCGGGACAAGCACCATTCTGATGATCGGCGGTACGACTCCAGAGCTTCAGAGGGTTATCATTTTGGTAATTCTCACAGGGACTCACCAGTTCAGGGAGGACAGGCGCCGGCGCTCACGCTCTCCTCGGCGCTCACACTCTCCTAGGCGCTCACGCTCTCCAAGGCGCTCTAGGTCTCCTCGTCGCTCCTGTTCTCCACGGCACTCACGCTCACCTCGGCGCTCACACTCTCCTAGGCGCTCACCTCGGCGCTCATCACCTACTCACAAGGCGTCCTCCACTCAGGGACGCTCCGACAGATCTCGCTCCCCTTTGCTTAGGGAGGAGCTTGTTCGTCCCGGATTACGACGAGAATATGGAGGTGCTGTCTGAGGAAGACAGCAATGACACTCATCTGGAACTAAGTGATGTGTTTACTTGGATCGCCGACAGGCTGGTGACGTGTCCATCTCTAGGCGCTGGTGCTGACAAGCGCTTTACCATCTGGGACGAGCCGGAGCTTATGATTCCATCTCATCCTGTCATCAAGGACGCTATGGATAACCTTGATGACGACTTCGCAAAGTTGTCCATCAATCCCTCGTTCCACCTAGCAAAGAATGGCACCTCGAAGTACAAGATCCATTCTATGAAGGCCTTTGAGACTGGAGCAGTCCAAGATGACCAGGTCAGGAGGATGTCGGATGCATCGCTAGTGATGTACAACGTGCAGGACGTGAAACTCCGGAATGTGGTTACTGAACTCAGGAGGATCTTGTTCCCACTATCAGGTCTGGTGTCTTTCATGGAAGCTATGACACAGGACTGGAATGAGGACAATCCGTCGAGGATGGACCATCATACCACAGTGCTCAAGTGACAAGTGAACGCTTGTTCTGACATCTTGGAGCATGTGCGCTCAGCTATGGCAACGACGACAATCATGCGGCGCAGCGGCCTCCTTCAGCCGTGTAAGTGGAAGGAGGAGTTCAAGAGATCTCTAGTGCGCGCTCCTGTGTGCTCGTATAACCACTTCACAGGCAAGATCAGCGACATGTTCAAGAAGCAGTCTGTCAAAGCTCAGGCGGACTTAACGTTCAAGACTTGCAAGCTAGTCACTCACTTCTTCCCGACCAACTTCAAGAAGTCAGCTCGGATTTACAAGTCAGTCAGGGGAGCTTACTTTCGGAAAAGGGGTGGCTTCGACGCAGGGGCCAATCGTGGACGATCTCAGAACTTCAACCAGGCTTCCCATGGACGATTCCCGAACACCCCACGGAAGAAGCCCAAGACACCATAAAAATCCAGACGTTGATGGTCTGGACAAGCACGACTGGACCCTCGCGCCTCCAGTCGTCCCAGTGTCAGATATACCCGTAGGCGGGAAACTGGGAGTCTTCTGGCCCAATTGGACAATCCTGGGAGACCCCTTCGTAACCAGCATCCTTCAGACTGTCTACAAACTGCCAATAGCCAGGTCTCCGCCTCTGATCAACATGCCCCGGTCACGCGAGTACTCGTCGACTCAACTGTTGCAACTGTCCAACAACATAGGCATTCTCTTGGGCAATTGTGCCTTGGAGATTGTGACAGACCCCGAAAACACCCCAGGATTCTACTCTCCCATCTTCCTCGTCCCCAAGAAGAACTCGGAGAAGATGCGGATTATCCACAACCTGGCGGTGTTCAACGACCTCTACTTGCCGAAGCCGCCACACTTCCGGATGACTTCCTTGGACCAGCTGCGTTCCAAGCTGTCCTACAACGATTGGCTAGTCAGTCTGGATCTACAGGAGGCCTATCTTCACGTCCCGATCTACAGGCCCCACAAGAAGTACCTGAGGTTCGTTTTTCAAAATATTCACTACCAGTGGCATTTCCACAGCCCCGTGGCTTTTCACACGCATCACGACGCCGATCGTGCGGTTCTACATCTCCGTGGGATCGAGTTCGACCCCTACATAGGCGATTGTCTGATGAGTCTTGAAGCGCCTCTCGTGCTACGCAGACAGTCGCAGTTCGCGCGCGATCTCCTTTATCAACTGGGATGGATTGTCAACGAAGAAAAGTCACAACGAGTCCCATCTCAACGCCTCACGTTTATCGGGGGGTTTTTCCTCACAGACTTGGATCTGGTGATGGTCCCTCCTGACAGGTGGACCAGGGTTCAGGGCTTTGCAAAGAGAGGTCTAGTCGACAACCTGTCCCTGTTGGGTCTTCTCTCCTCAGCTCAATATCTCACCTCCAGGGGGCGCCTGATGCTTCGGCCGTTGCAGAGGTTCCTCGCTCCCTTCATTCAGAAGGACGACCTACAGGTCGAGTTTCCTCTCCCTGTAGGATCCACCCTTACCTGCGTTGGTGGACAGTCCGGTCGAATGTCTGCGCAGGCGTCTCCTTGACAGAGTTTCCCCCAGACTTTAAGCTGTTTGTTGACGCGTCCCACCAGGGATGGGCGCTCATCTGGAGGACTGGACGACGGCAGGGCTGTGGTCAGGCACACAAAGTCGTTGGCACAGCAACAACTTAGAGTTGCAGGCGGTAATTCTAGCAATCACGCATTGGCTACCGGTTCAAAACGTGTTGGCAGATGCTCTGTCTCATCTGGACAAGCCATCCCTGACAGAGTGGATGTTACACCCAGAAGCGTTCAGTCTACTTTGCGCGAACCTTCATCGGCCCCTGATCGACCTATTTGCGACAAAGTACAACGCTCGTATGCCAGTATATGTGTCACCTCCTCCCGATCCAGCAGCGTGGGCAGTGTACGCTCTATCCCTGAGTTGGGATGGTCTGGACGCTTATACATTTCCACCTCCCATCCTGCTTCCAAAGGTGGTGGCAAAAATCAAGACAACGAAGTAGCTTCGACTGCTTTTGGTAGCGCAATTTTTAGCCTGCGAGAAGCTGGTTTCCCGTGATTCGCGGACTAGTCGTCAGCGATCCAGTACCACTCAGTACATCTCAGTGGTCTCGTCTGCTGTTACACCCAAACAGTCGTGTGCCTCATCCAGACCCAGAGCTGTTTCATCTGTCCGCCTTGGTCATCTGCAAAAGGCCTTAAAGTCAAAGGGTTACTCTTCGCGGGTAGCTAGTGCCATCTCAAAGGCCCACAGAGAGTCCACCAGGTCATTGTACGATGACAAATGGTTATCATTTGAGAAATTGACGGACAATAGTTCTCCAAAACTCCAGAACTCATTGCGTTGCTGAAGTCCTTCAAGTTGGAGGACCAGAAACAGAAGTTTTGTCTTTCGGCTTGGGACCTCAAATTGGTCCTTCGGCATCTGCGTGCTTCCCCGTACGAGCCTCTGAGGGAGGCTTCTTTTGAGGACTTAACTCGTAAGACTGTTTTCCTCATTTCTCTGGCTACAGCGGCCAGAGTAAGTGAGATTCATGCCCTCAATGTGACGAGGGTACGTTTCGAAACTTCTCGTCATGGTGCCGTTCATCTGGGGTTGCTCTGGAACTTTGTGGCAAAGAACCAGCTTCCAGGGCAACCAGATAGAAAATTCACGATTCCTCCGCTTTCGTCGATTGTACACAACTCAGAGAGGGAGGAGCTCTCTCTGTGCCCAGTAAGGGTCCTTCGAGAATACATTCGGCGGTCAGCGAATAGACCGAAGACTCGGAAAACACTATTCGTACCCTTTTCCGCCGCAGCCAATGGTGAAGTCAACAGAAACACCATTGCGCTGTGGCTTCGCCAAACGATTTTGGCAGCGTATGACGCAGAGGGGTTGCCTCATCCGGTGGCTAATAACCCCCATGAAATCCGGGCGTTGGCCTCTACTATGGCTCTACACAGAAATATATCTGTACCGCAAATCATGGAGGGGTGTTTCTGGCGTTCCACCACGGTGTTCGCCAGTCACTACTTGCGAGATCTGGCAGTGGAGGATGTGCAGGAGTTACAATCCTTTGGACCATTGGTCGTGGCTCAACAGCTCACCCAACCGCGGCTGCACTAGGTAATTATCCGTACCTTGCCCTCGCTTTAAGCCCTAAGGTCTTCCTTGATGTATCAGGATGTTCCTTTAAGTGCTCTGACTTATGTCATTCTTCTGCTTACAGGAGTTGGTGTCATTTGTCTTGCCTCCTCTGGTGGATGGGTCCTCGTCGAGACCTGCCCGCCATCCTTTACTGTCCGATCAACATGCAATATCTGAAGTGGGGTAAGTATTACACATTTATTAAAATCTAAATATTTTAGATATTTAAAAATACTTACCTCACTTCTAGGAATCAGCCCGCCTGGCGAGGATCGCCTCCTCCCCACAGACGTTCTCTTCTCGGAACGTAGTCAGGAAATATGATTACGTCACGTTCTCACGTGATAGATTGGCCTCACCTTCCGGTCAGGTCGTTGTATCCTGTCTGCGTGTCAGTCACACTACTACTTCGTAAGGACAAGGATTCAACTCTGTCCAATCTCTTATCGGAAGTACAAGGTAATACGCAATATCTGAAGTGGGGTCAATATTTTTAAATATCTAAAATATTTAGATTTTAATAAATTGCGAAGAACATAAGTTTATGCACAATGAAAACAATGTTATCCAGAATCTAGTGCTTTAATAATGTATTTCACCTTTAATGTCCTTCAAACAATTTGGAAGACATACCAAAAGTTTAACTCATTGTTTCGATAGCAATAACTTTAATATATCAAATTTATTTATACTGACATTTTGTGAGTTTCAAGCGTTTTATTGTTGCTAAAAATCGATTGTGGTGGGTGTATTCATCGTTTGCATCTTTCAAAAACCAATCTTGCAGGTGTCATGACAAAGAACACAGTTCTGTAATATAATTTCAAATTCCATACCAAAATATTTTAAAAGAAATGGTCAATTGCTGAATTTGTATGTTGACTTGTATGTTTTTGTCTTTTAAATCACATTTAAGCTTTATTCAGAGAAAATGTTAAAAACTACTTCCTCAATCTGTTAAAAAATTCCTTTTAAAGATGAATAATTCAAACATTCTAATGGTTGATATGTGTAAACAATATCATTCATCATCTAAGACGTTGGATGCTATAACTAGAATGGCTTATCATTCGGTAACTATTTTGCTTCTTTGGGACCATGCTTCTTTATTTGATTGATTCCCAAGACCTAACAATGACTTCACGTTTAAACAGGATACAGAGAGGGTGATTAATACTGTAAGATCCGACTTACGAGACCTGAGCCGAAGTGAAAGTGAAGCGAGGTCGTATTTTGCGGAAGGTTTCCTCACATGGGATATCAATATATACACCTATAAACCGATATAATCGTGATATGTTCTAGGTGCAATATGTCAATTTATCATATACCTATCAAAGATATGGAATGTTTTGCATGTGTGATAGAGGTTACGAAACCGCTCCCAATTTGCTGCCCGGTACGAAATCCACATCAGCCATATCATCCCGGTCCGCAAATCCATATCAATATTAGTCTAGGTGACGTACGGTCAGAGTGATCTCCCTTTACTTACAGGCAGCGTAACACAGAGTAACGTCACAAGCGAAGCAGTCTCAGAATAACTAGTTTGTTTCAGAGTAGCCTCCAAACAACGATGTTGTTGACGCTTTTAACTTATTTAAGTAAATAAACTATTAATTTGAAAGTTGAATTGGATAAGAGGCACGGCTCACATAATTATTTTACAAAAATTATATATAATATTCATCTTATAATATTTCATGCTTTAGAAAAAAAAATAGAGTCATGGATTTTGCAGTTGATCGGGTACTATAGCTATATATATATATATATATATATATATATATATATATATATATATATATATATATATATATATATATATATATATATATATATATATATATATATATATATATATATATATATATTCAGTTAAAACTTGTCCAACCATCAGGTCTCATATAGGAAAATACAATTGTCGAAGAAATCACGATGATTTATTCATAATTCACAAGCATGCTTTCGACCATCACGGGTCTCATCAGGTGAATGAGGTTGAGTCGGTTGATACGTCATAAAGTGTAATTATGACGTCACAATACATTGCATAGATACGTTCATAGATACAATGCATATAAATAGATGTACATTGAATTGAATTGAATTTTAGAATTGAGTCTTAGCTTATATTTATTAATAAACAATAATTATTTTTCTGCCAAGCAATCAGATTCAGTTGAGTCAACTTTGAATATCGGAAAAACACAATATTTATTTGTTCCACATAGTTCTAGATGCGCACTAAGAGGGATAGTACGATTGTGTTTTTGTTTAATTTGAGAACGATGAAGATTCATTCTCCTTTTTAATTTCAATTCTGTTTTCCAGATGTATATTTCTTGACATCCATGACAAACAATCATATAAACGACATTTTTGGAATCACATGTCATATTTCTTTTTTCAAAAAAACATTTTATTTGGTGGGATACTTACTGATGTCCCCTCAATCAAAATGTTACATGTCGACATCGTTTATCACCACATTTTTTAACCTGAGAGGTATTCGTATTGGAGTCAAATTTGGAATTTGTCAATATTTTCCTTAAATTTCGGGGTTGCCTTTGACTATTTATAATTCGATAATTTTTCAAAATTCGTGTCATCTTTTGGCTTTGATATAAAGCAGGTATATGTTGATTAACCAAGTTCATTATTTCCCCTGACCCATCATCAGCCCAAAACATCCCCCCACAGAGGGGTAAAGGGGATGGAGAGACATGGAGAATGAAGCATTACAATTTGGTGTCAAATGGTCAAACATAATTCATCAGGGGTTAAACAAATCTGTAAGTCTGAGGTAACTGACTTACCAAGTTTCACCGAGCAGTTAATGACTTGCCTCCTTTTTAAAACATTCAACTAGCAAGACACTTCACTTCAAGACAAAGCTCTGTGACTTCGTAAAGGAAATCACTGTCAGTCCATGACTTACTGACATGATTGATTTTTCAACCGCTGGTTATTCATAAAAAAGTCTACCTGTTACAATTGAAATAGCTTTGACAAAGTCGTTTAAAGCCATAAAATGCCTAACAAACATGCAGTTCTCACTAAGTTACATAAAGAGAAATCTGAATTCCTATTACATAACATTACAGCTACTCTCACACTCTACACACACACACACACACACACACACACACACACACACACACACACACACACACACACACACACACACACACACACACAGTCACATCACAGTGAAACCTGATCCCCGCTCCTCCAAAGCTCCCCCCTTATTTATTAATTTCTATGATAAAAATATAATGAAAATTTCGTTAGAAAGCTCTCGAAAACACATTTCATTCAAATATAAATATTGCTAAAATTTAATGTTAGCTTAATGTTAGCAACATGGTAAACCATTAAGATGTTTTTATTCAAAATGTTCTTACTGTTTATCCAAAAGACTCTTGATCTTCATCAACTTCCCAATGCAAGGCATAACTCTTGCCAGTCTTCATTACTGGCTGATTTAGGCCTTGCAGTATTTTCTGTGCTCAGAAATCCAGGCCCAATATGCATTTCTGATGCAGCGATTCACTATCTAGGCACAACAAAGCGAGGGAAATACCGCCAGGCTTCTGGAAGAGAAGTCGAAAGAGTGAAAACTTTACGGACGACGGACGACGGCCCATGCCATAAGTACATCTGGCCTTTCAGGCCTGATGAGCTAAAAAGTATGATATATCATAAAAAATGTTATAACATGTCATTTTTCATACCATACCCCATATCAGCCCTCTGGCCTGCGGTCCTCGGGCTGATATGGGGCATGGTATGAAAAATGACATGTTACAATCTCTAAATATATGTTTGGCCTCAATTACATAACATAAACACATTTCCAGCTCGTCCATGTCCGTGGTTGGTATCACATTTACGAGTAACTCGGGCAGCACATTAACAATTCAATTGGTATTCCACATTTCTTCTACAATAAAAATGTGACTGTGTTCCTCTCATTTTCTATTCTATCAATACATAAATAACCCATCATTACGGAATCAGTCTGTCATATACATATAATTGCTTGATGTTCGATAGATCAATTCTTTTCTTTATTACAATATCAGTAGACTGTAGGGAAGGAAATTGTCTTGTTGTAAATAGCTTGTCAATAGCGGCGTAACTTTTTTTATTCCAAGCTTGTTCTGCCAGCAAACAGTGTTTGACCGCCTGATAGTTCCCCCAGGACCTTGTTGTAAGGGACGTGGCTTTTGGTGTAGTCACAGTTATGTTACACTTTCAAGTATGCGCTTATTAGGATACAATTCATGTTTGTCAATATCATGTGTGAAATAGCAAATGGGAACAAAACATTTATCTTAAATTGTTTGAAATGGAATGGAATTATGGAACGGACGATTTCAACAATGCTTAAACGTTAATCAATAAAATGTATGGCCTAATTGTTTTGGAGATAAATTATATGCAAATCTCTAGATCGTTATTATATCATTTACACTTTGACAGTGTATATTAATAGATATAATCATCTCGCTCGCTATTTGACTCAACGGAAAGTGAGATGTGCATGTACATGTTCGTGTACGATACACCCGTTTCTTAGGGTTCTTCGATGGCTTTATTACAAGGAATCAGGGAATATGTTTTAGATTTCTATCAACTGGTTAATCTAACTTAGTACTGTTACAATAGACTATACATGTCAAAATAAACTTTGGAAATTTAAATGTATATGTAAACTGCTGTAAGTATTGTTGACGAAACTCAGTTAGATCTTTCTCACAAGTTTCTCCTCTGCTACGACGATCTAAGTTACTGCCTAAATCATTTGAAAGACATCTATAAAAGAAAACTTCTTTTATGTAAATTCCATTCTAGTGCGAACGTTATTGAACATGTGAAAACCTCTGAATACATTTGTTGAATTTAAAGTGAAGTGAAGAAGTGAAGTTGAAAAGGGTAAATGTTGACCTATTGACCCATACAAACATTGATACAAGACAGATCCTGGGTGAAAGTAAAGATGCCAAGGGAAGTACAATTGAAAACCATGTTATGATGATTACGAATGTTCGAAAATGCTAGCTCTGAGGATATTCTTTGCAACTGATACAACATTTTGCTTTCAGTTTATTTCATTTGGCCCATGTACAAGAATTACAATTGCCGTTTACAATGTTACATTTTTAAAAAGAAAAGTAACAGGTTATAGTTTGTATAACTGCTCCCTTCGAGAGAGAATCACGTTTTAAATGTACTTGAAGAGGATCTACTTGTTTATGAACAAAACAACTTAGTAATATACAATTGAATGTTATTTTATTATACGATTGACATGCTTGGAGAAACTATACTATCACCATATCACTGCATTGATGAACTTTAAATTTCATATGTTCATTCATCGCTCTGTTAGTCTGTTGCCATCTTCATTCACTAACAGCCTAATAAATGCATATCCATTATCACGAGATTTGATTAATAATAATAATAATAATAATGATAATAATAATATATAATGTCTTATATTGAATTATATACGAAAGCACTGTCAGAAATATATTGTAAGTTCTTACCAGAACCAGGTGGGTTACATTTCTGATATTCATTTAAATAATAGATTATTCATATAAATACTTACAAGACAGTTGCCGTTATTTCAATCACACGTCGTGTGCGTGCGTGGCTTTATGCGACAGGTTATTCTCGAGTGTGTTTAAACGAATGAGTCTTTCTGTATTTCGAAACGGTACTAATGGAATTTATTATTATTATAAGTAGATTTTGCGTGTGGGAACTGCAACTATGTCATCCTGATGTTTCTGTTTGGATTGAATGTTATTGTGTAAGTTAATTTTGAAATGGATACAACACCACGTTTATACTCCAAGATCTGATGTTAAAAATACCTCTAAGCAATTGATTTTTGTTGGATTGTATGAGTGTTTTAAACGAACGTTGTTCTGTGATTTAAGTAATATTGGAAAGTATGCCTTTTGTATTACTTATTTGTGACAGAGATATAACCACTGTACTAATCTTAAGATGGAAAACTGTATCTAAAATCACTTATGAATTAAAGTAGCATCATTTAATTAACAGTTAATTATATAAGAAAGGAACGTTTTGTTACTTCAACGAATTGTTAGAAGATATGAAACAACTGACTGATCCATTGATATTGCTATTACTATCGCACAAGGGAATATTCTGTTCATGATGTTGATTAATTCATTATTCATATACAGCCTCAATTTTCTTCATATGCGTTGTTCTTATACAAAAACACTCTATTTATATTGATTTAACTGTGGAGGTCGAGTTGGATCGCGGATCCTTCAATCCAAAACATGTTTATTTCACAAAAACATATGTTTAAAGTAAAGTAAACCAAACTTAGCTATTGCATTATTCATGATATCTGCGCTTAGGAATGTAAAATTATGGTTTCCTTGAAACGCAATGGTCACAATAAATGTCTAATTTCGAAAAGTGTGTCAGATGTGTCAGATTTAATTAGAGTGTTTGGGGTTCAAATCAATATTTACGTTAGACATATAGTGTAGCTTTGACAAATAAGCCATAAATGGTAAAAGTATTCCAATCAAATCAAATTAATACTACCCACCACTAACGTTTCAATCACATTTCTCTTATGTTGACAATATATACTTTCTGGTTGTCAATGACCTTGCACCTATCCACATTACAGGAATTAGTTTTAGGTGGCCCTGGAGAACGCTACGTTTAGTCATTGTTTGAACCATATAAGAGTAAATATGTGCTGAAATATTTGTTCACATGATTAATCAAAGTAATAGCCATGATTTCCGTTGCAGTTAATTGTTATAAACCTCAATGGTAGCTTCATGTGTGACCAAGGGTCAATGTTCCAACAAGTGCAGTGAATGTCGTTAGCCAGAACAGAGACATATTATGAGGGAAAGGGGGAACTTACAGGTATCTGACAGTGAAGGAAGAGAACTGTTTTAAACGTACCATTCACAATTGTCATAATGCTATGATATCATCAAAACCTGAATTAATACAAAAATATATATTGCTATGTCATAATGGTTGGTGAATATACGCTGCTATGGCCGAACTAAATTATTGTAAATAGGGTAACTAGTTTTCCAATCTAATGATAAATAATGACTTATATATACTCGTGGTAAAAATGTTGACACCCCCTAATAGTTATAGGAATGAAATGTTATATAAACAACCCAAACGTATCAGTTTCGATTATTGTTTTGGTAAAACATGTAACTACTGGTATGTCTTTTTGTGAATAGTGTCCTTGAGCATTTGCTATTTCTCCACTTGTACTTTAAAATACCAAAGAAAGGGAAATATCAGAAAAATTAAATTTAGTCAAAAGAGTTCATTCCTTGAGATTGGTACATTGGTACATTGTTACAGTGTTTGAGTGTTCTCATTTCGGTTATAATAAATAATTAAAAGTAGCATTACACACAATACATACATGGCAATTAGTTTATGGTTTACATCATGTGTTTGTGCCATTTACTTTTGAAAATATCATAATATCGAACAATATTAATTGTCCATGCATTTAATTTACTAAGATCCATGTTTTGTTTTTGGCTGATTTTGGGTATATTTGGATTTAAAAGAATATTATTTTCAAATGCTTCTTTTACTTATTATTTTATAACCGAAATGAGAACACCCAAACACTGTAACAATGTACCAATGCCAAGAGCTCAAGACACAAGGAATGAAATCTTTTGACTAAATTTCATTTTTCTGATATTTCCCATTCATTGGTATTTTAAAGTACAAGTGGAGAAATAGCAAATGCTCAAGGACATTATTCACAAACAGACATCATGTAGTGACATGTTTTACCAAAAACATAATCGAAACTGACACGTTACGTTGTTTATATAACATTTCATTCCTATGACTATTAGGGAGCGTCAACCATTTTTACCATGAGTATATAATCTCATTAACATTTCAGTTCGTAAAGTACAAGCTCCCAAATTTGCTGATTCAATAAAACAAAAGAAACATCATGTTAGAGTCCTGAAATGGGGAAGAAAAGGGGAACTGTTTCTTGTCGGACAAACATAATCATTTCTAACTTACTGTTGTTCCTCCTTCTACTTTTACGGGGACACGTATAACGATTGATAAATAAGTTATTCACATGATGTAAAACATTGCTATTTTTGCTACACCTTAACGTATACTCCAATCTATGCAACGAGAAAGCACCATCTATTATATAATGTAAGTTTGTTTTTCGTGTCAAGCAATACAACACTTGAGTTGATATTGTTTGAAAAGTCTTGACCTGTCATCCCAAATAATCTCATTACCGAAATTGTTGCATTGATGTTTACAAGGCCTCATTGGATTCAGAGAAAACGTTTTCATCTGACCTTGGAACGGAAGAAGACTTATCAAAGCAAATGTGTGTGACAAATGGCGGTTTATTGTCAATTCGAGTATGTGTATGTTAAGGAAGAGGGGAAAGAGATACGCTTGTAGCTTACAAAATGCAACTAGGGCAATATGCATTTTTTGAAAATTTTGTTTGTGTACAACACTGCATTTATTAGAATTACTAATCCGCTAAACATATCATTACATATTAGATAGTGTGTTATACATTTGTAATCACATTGCTGATGAAAGTAAGAATTTAAGCAAATATTTCACAATGGTCTCTGTCCTATGCAGACAAAGTATCTCCTCACTGTCACAGCGGGATATTTTTAACTCTAAGTGGCAAAAGAAACTGAAGGATACCATGTCTCCAGAAGTAAACCAAAGTAATTTGTGATGTTTGAAAGATGTTCTGTTCATGATTCTGAAAAACACCTCTTTAAAAAAATCATCATTTTGGAATCTCATCAACGACGAGAACCGGGAGAACTCTGATTTATTTGCTTTTTGTGTGACATCATAGAGAAACGTGGCACCAAGTCTAGTCTAAGTGTTTATTCTATGATACTTTGGATCTTTATCAAATGCTGTCAACTGTTTTAAAAGAGATGTGAAAATAAAATTATTTTATCATTTTCTAGTGCAGAATATCATGAATGTGCAATAAATTTCACGATAGATAAGACAAGCCTTACATAGAAGAGGTAATTTCAGAAGGCTGATGATGGTATACAACATGTTAACATGCGTTCAACCAAACGACATGGAATGGTTCAGGATCAACGATAGGTATAATGTTGAATTTATAAATGTTTGAAATAACGGCTCCTATAGCGGATATTAAACACCAATTTCCATAGTCTATCACTTGATGAAGCATCCCTGTTCTAGTTTCCAGACAAGTAAGACTGTTTTAAATGAAGAAAGACAACCTGGAAAAAGTTTCAATAAACTGTTATAAGTAGAAAATTGATTCCCATTCAAGTCTAGACCCTGTATACTTTAGATTGAATACTGGTCGGCGCAATGCTATTGTGTAAATAAATTAAGCCTCGTCTTGAAATTGACAGAACTTCTCCATTGTGCTTCCAGGCTTCCAGGTTTATGTTGCATGAATTATGCTAATTGATTGATTTTGGGCTTGAAAGCAATTCTCTGTATTTCGGATTGAGCATTGATTTGTATTTCAATTACTTCTTGATTTAAAATACACAATAGAGCAACTACTGATATACGCTCCTACTTAAAATAAAAAATTCCATCTTTTGTTTACGATTCTTTCAGATGGAACACTATCCTCACAAAATACTCGAAAAATCCACAAATCAGTGGGCTCTTACATGATATTACTATGAACTCTGTAATATTTTGTTTAATGGAGAAAATGATGAATTCTAAATCTTGAGCATATTACGGCATACCTTTTATAAATTCCTGAAAGGTGAATAATTTTCCATAAAAATAAGGACATATAGTTGTAGATTTTCAACTTCTTTATCTATGTGAATGCCGACGTTTTGGTACAGTTTCTTCTACCCTCATCAAGCAAATGAGAGGACATTACTATAATTAGTTATAAGAGTGTAATGTTAATACATGAAGGATATCCATACGTTCGTTACTACCTAATGTAATCCAACAGGCTAATGATATACTGGAACGTGCTCTATAAAAACAAAAAAATCCACACTCGATATGTTATGTTTCTGAAGTTACATCATTTCAACTTGATCATGTTAATGTTTGATATTCCCTTCCTGCAATTGCAAAAATTGCTATCAGGTCTCTTCAATATTTCTAAAAAAACACACATAAACTTCGTTGGTTTCTGTTATCTTGTGTTTATATACACGCATGTGTAGGTTTTAATTAGTATAGTACACGTGGAACTCTCAACTTCAATTTAGGACTGCCTCAGCAAAACTTATGTCTTCAACACTTCAGATTTAGCCTTAGAATCATGTTTGATAATCACCTTCAATTCAGTCACATGGAAAAGGGACGCACATTTCACAAATAATACAAAATTAACATACTCACTGCTTCAGATGGATTATACGATTTCAAACAATCTTAAACCAATCTGATGGGAATTGTGTCACCTGAATGTAAAAAAACTATTTTACTGAAATTATCTCTTGATGTTTTGCAATATTGATGTGTAGTTTTTGTGTTGTATGGCTTTTTGGTTAATCGGGAATCTTGACATAGTAAGATGTTTCATTTCAACACTGGTGAAGTTTAAAAGTATCATATATTATATGCTGATTATTTCATTTAATATTTTACGAATTATATTCTCATGTTAAACTGACAATGCAATTAAGTTCTTATAATGACATCTAGTTTTGTTAACTCGAATAATATACTTCTGTTTCCATAAATTTCAAATTCAAAATTTTAAACGTCAAATCATATCATATTTATTTAGATCAGAGGGGATGTTGAGCATGTTATATGTTGAACAACAATGTAATAGTTGTGGAAGCTCAACGAACGTTTTGAATACTTGAACTTCATTTCATAATACTTATGTTCTAATTCGTAAACTCAACCGAACATAAAACATTTACAAACAACACAAATCTGTATTTGGGTGTGTTCACGGCAGCCCGAAGCGGGGTTTATTACATAAAAACCCAACTGGAGCAGTACAATTACACGCGTTAGCTCTGTGACGTAGCACCAGGAGACCCATCGGTAGACTGGAACTGGCCTGCTGGTCAAGTGAAGATCAAGATCACCTGTATCATCCATTCCTCGTCCGGCATATTCTAGCAAACGGTCAGTGAAAACATCCTTCACTAACTGAAACCTGAAAATCATTACTTCAGAACACGGTATAACGCTCAATTTAAAACTTCAAATGCGACAAATTAAACAATAATCTCACCTAAATCAGTCTTTCAAAAACAAAAACAAAAACAGCTCTAGCCCCAACTTCCAAACGCAAGGCATAACTCTTGCCAGTTTGCATTACTGGCTGATTTAACCCTTGCGGTATTTCCCTCGCTTTCTTGTGTCAAGACAGTGAATCGCTGCACCAGAAATGCATAGCGGGCCTGGATTTCTAAACACAGATTTTGTAAGGAAATACTTCAAGGCCTAAATCAGCCAGTAAGGGAGACTGGCAAGAGTTGCATTGGGAAGTTGCTCTAGCCCAAGCGGCCCCCGTTTCCAGGCCCAGCGGCTCCCGACCGTCTCTAGACCCAGCGGCCCCCAGCTCTCGGCTCAGCGGCCTCCAACTCACACCTACCGTCAGTCCGACCCCTGTATGATCCATTCATTTAGTCCTTACCCCGTCGGTCGTGAACTTCAAGTGCCTTTCGAACGTGCATTCGTCTTTGCTCACGTGACTTCACTGCACGGACTACACCGCACGATATACATGTAGCCTTCAGTTCACACTACACTCACTACCCTGAACACAACCCAAATACCCAACCAGTTAGTAAATATATCTATTAAAGCTTCATAATAAAGACTTTCTATATAAGAATACAGAGTTTAGGAAATAGTATAATTTGACTATACAAGAACAATTACATTTTTCATCCTATCAAGAAAATGATTGAAATTACAAATGTGGTTATTTGCTCTGAATTTCTGTCATGTTTGTAGGTCGTATTCATGTTAAGGATGCATGTCATTGATGAAAGCCAAAATCTGTATAACATACTTTCGCTACCTTATGTAATAATCCTAAAGATGGG